>OZ018318.1:153549111-154141611 GCA_963969495.1 Ceratothoa steindachneri | reverse complement strand
GAGATTTTGGACTCCAACTTAAACCCACTGTCACTACGTATCTCTGAATCTATTTATATTAAAACACTATCTCCATCACTCAATTCTGATTCCTCTCCTATTACATTAAACATCCTTTAAACGACCACTACTAGCGAAACTGTTATATTTCCGGTCACCTCTCTACCACACCATATTCTCCCTGGATATCAATGATTCAAGGTATGTTTCTCATTTGATCCGTTTCGTTTTGTATTGTTTTTTGTTTTGTTGTTTTTTTAGCTTTTATTAAACAGTTTTTTAGTTGTTTTTTCTGTACAATTTTACTTTATTCTTGCCTTAAATCGTTGTATTTTACTTCCCTGTTATTATAATTATAATTCGTGGTGAACACTTAAACCTATTTTGTATATTTGTATATCTTAATCTGTTTTCTAGAGCCAGAAGATGACTGTAAGGTCGAAACGTTGCACTACTCAATCTTAATAATGATTTTTTGATGTTGGATTTAAGTTTTCTCCTCGCCATTGGCTTCTTATTGAAAAGTATATTAAGGCTGCACAGTGGAAACTACCTGGATTATATATATATATATATATATATATATATATATATATATATATATATATATATATATATATATATATATATATATATATATATATACAGTGGGTGCAATAAATATCCAATACATCTATGAAAAGCAGTTTGGGATATTTACTAATGAGGTTCTTACAAATATGTGTAGGTATCTTGGCCCATTCTTCTTGGCAGATTCTTTTTAAATCTGTTAGATTTCTTGGTTCTCTTTTCTGAATCTTTATTTTAATTCTCGCCGCAGGTTCTTGATAGGATTTAGGTCTAGCGACTGACTTGGTCATACCATAACCTTTCTTTTCTTCTGCTGAAACCACACTGCAGTCCCCTTGGCTATATGTTTTGGATCGTTGTCCTGCTGGAATGACGATCCTATTGGCAACATTAAGTCGTCTGCAGATTGTAAGAGATTATCATCTATAATCCCGCGATACATCTGAGCATTCATTTTCCCTTCCTTAATATGGAGTCTTCCAGGACCTGTAGAGAAGTAGCCCCATACCATTATGCTACCTCCTCCCAATGTGACTAACACTATTCCGCCCAAATAACTCAATATTCGTCTCGTCAGACTATACTACAGCGTCCTCAAAACTTACAGGCTTCTCTTAATGTTCCTTGGCAAAATTCAGACTATTTCTGACATGAATTTTTTCAAAAAAAGGTGTCTTTCATGTTGTGCGAGAATGGAATCCCTCGTTCCTAAGAACTGCTCTAATTTTATTTTTGCATACATTTGTCCCAGCTGCTTCCAAATCTTTCTGAAGTTCAGATTGAGTCCCTCGAGGATTCTTCTTTACTTTACGGACTATATGTTTAGCCGCACGGTTTGAAATTTTAGATGGACGCCCTGAACGTGGTAGACTTGCAGTGGACTGATATGACGTGAACCGGCGAATCGTGTCACCAATGGTTGAGATTGGTATTTTTAGGTCAGATGAATTTTTTCTATAGCCCAAACCACTTTCATGTAACTGAACAATTAGTTATCTGCTCCTTTTTGCCAATTCTTTAGTCCTTGCCATATTATGAGTAGAATTAGAATGTTGAAAGATGACCTCTTTCTCATACAGCTATCAGAGACTGACTGAGGTCCGCTGTTTCACGTGGACGAAGTAGATTATTTTACTAGAAAGTTCTATAGCATTCCTGTCACGTAAACAAACCACTCTGGAATGTTCGAGAACTATCTATTATCCCTTTAAAACTAATTGTGTGGGTGTGTTGGATACTTTTTGAGGGGATAATTTAACACTTTTGTCGATATAATATTAATGCTTTACTATTTGTGTATTCTAATATTGAATTTGTATTCAACGTACAAAATAAATAAGATGTTCAATTATATATATATATATATATATATATATATATATATATATATATATATATATATATATATATATATATATATATATATATATATATATATATATATATATATATATATATATATATATATATATATATATATATATATATATATATATATATATATATATATATATATATATATATATATATATATATATATATATATATATATATATATATATATATATATATATATATATATATATATATATATATATATATATATATATATATATATATATATATATATATATATATATATATATATATCGTCTCTCGTACTCTAGTTTTGATGGCACGATTTAAAAAAAAAATTATTATCATTATCATTATTACCCACATTATAATCGTTATCATCATCATCGTAAACATCATCGTCCTCCCCCTGCTCCTTCACCTCCTTCCTCCTCCTCCTTGTCATTGTCATCATCGTCCTCCTCATTACATCCCTCCTCAGCATTATCATAATTATCATCATCATTAGCATCACCATTATTATTATTATTATTATTTCTTTACCAGGCAATGGCTAATACTAAAATTAAAATTTTAAATCTAAAAAAAGCAGCCATGGTTAAATTATTATAAATTTTCTGAACTTCGCTAATTATAATAAATTTTAAAAGTAACTCTAAACTAAATTTCCCCCCTTTCAAAATATCCTCTAACTCCACCATTTGTAATTCTTTGGGTTTTAAAAAATTCACAAAATTTCGATACTTATATTTATTTCGGAACTTTGATAAAAAAAATAAAGTCATAACCAAACTAAGATGAAATTATTATTCAAATACTTAAAAAATCCCCTTCTTAAATTATAGTTAGTGATTATTATTATTATTATTTATTATTTTTTTCGGATGCAAAGCTGTTTCAACAATTGCATATTTATTGTTTAATTGCAAAATGAATTTAGGTAAAAATGCTGTCATTTTTTATAACATGGGTACACTAGTGTATATATATATATATATATATATATATATATATATATATATATATATATATATATATATATATATATATATATTTTCTGCCTATGCACAAAGGGGGGAATAAATGGGAGGGAATGAGGGATTAAGAGAAAATCCTTCCGCGGTTTGCACCATTAGGGTGAGGGAAGAGAAATTAACAATTTATTGGAAATCCAATTAAATCCCCCAATTTAGTTACGAGCAATATTTATAAAAAAAACACGTGAAAAATAAAAAGATAGCGACTAAATAATTCTCTTCAAACAAAGATAGAAGAGAGCTAGGAAGATACACCATAAGACCATAAGGAACGATAAAATGAATATGTACTACACCCAGCGCCAAAGATTTTGAGATTATATTCTTTCATATAATAAAATTAATACACCTAATCAAAAATTGGATTTTGTTTTATTAGGTTTGTATTATAACTTGAATGTGAAATATACATGAATTTATAGCTCAAACCTATTTTATTAATAAATACAGTCCTATGTGCGCGCAGGCAATATTTATAATGATGTCCCTTGTTTTAAGACTGCTCAATTCGTTTTGGCAAAGCTGGAGAGCAAATTTGAGATGTAATTTTGACTGATATCCTCCATTTTTGTTCACTAAACACCCGCAACTGCTTACAATTGGATGGCTTGTGTTTATTAAACTTCGGTTTGATTATCGCTCACAAATTCTCTTTTTCGTTAAAATCTGCCGAATCTCCGGGCCAAGGACCCAAAGGTTCAATGTTATTTTGAACCAAGAACTTTGTTATTTGTTTTGCGTTGTGACATAGTGCGCCATCATGCTGAAAAATACAGTTATCATCCACAAATCGGTCCTGAACTTTTGGGAAAAAATGATGATGAAGCATTTTTTGGTACCTTTTTTTAATTCATGGCAGTGCTCTTGGGAAAATTTGTTAGTGCTCTAGTTTCCTTAGATAAGAAGCAGCCCCAAACATGGAGAGTGTCCGGATGCTTCACCATGGAAACGGCACATGACTTGTGAAAGCGCTCCCCTTTTCTCCTTCTAACGAAGAATTTTCTAGATCTCTAAAGAAGCGGAAAAGAGCTTTACATAGAATATCACTCTGCCCAAGTCTTCAACAGTACATTTTCTATATTTCCTACAAAAGTAAACACTATCGGTAGGTTTCTTTTTGGTAAGATGAGCATTCTTCGAAGCGGTTCTCGACTTGAGACCTTTGTCGAAGAGTTTCAGCCTCACCGTACGAGCTGAAGAGTTCCCACCCGCGTATTTCTAATTATGATCAAGATTGGCACTGGAAGCAACCCGACCTTTGAGCTAGGACCTTACCAGGAGGCTATCTTGGCGTACATTTGAATATCTTGGACGTCTAGAAGACCTATTCCCAGGAGTGTAACCTCTCTTTTTAAAGTCATTAATGATCCTAATAATGGGGCCCCTTGATGCAATACCCTCAGAACTATCTCCTTGCATTTCATGCCACTTTGGTTGAGAGCAGCAATGGTTGCATGATTTTCTCTGGAAAAAAACATTTTTGAAAATGAAAAAGATTATCAAGAACTAGATTATAATAACACATTATAAGTTTAACCCATATTTTTCATGATTTAACACATATTTTTCTTTACTTTACCATTTTGATCGAATAACAAAGCCCCAAGGACTGAAACTCATCCCTACAGAACAGGATCAGATCGCGATTTTAGATTCAGCGAAGGAATGCCTTTTTTTGTTTGTGTTTGTTTGTTTTTAAATTCTGCCTTTTAAATAAACCTGCAAAAGTTTAAATATTAGAATAATTATTCCTATCAAGTAATAGTAAAAACTAATGGAAAAAAAAAATTCTTTATTAGATTCAAAACCTTTGGCCATGACTATAGATATAATTAGTAACCTGAGCAAGTTTACTGATGACACTAAGTTGAGTAAGATTATAAGGTCCGATTCCGATTCTGTATTATTGAAAGATGAATTGACCAAACTATTTGAATGATCGGAGAAATTGCAAAAACAAATTAACACAAACAAGTGTATATCGTACTTAATATAGGTAGATGTAATCCGCTGAATAATAATAAATTGAATGAGATGGTTTTAGGAAAGTCAGAATGCGAAAGAGACTTGGGTGTCCTTGTAGGTTCTTACATGTGGCCTAAAAAACAGTACTTAAGAGAAAGAAATAGAGCTAATTTGGTATTAGGGTTTATTTGGATGAGCGTGCAAAATAGGACTCCTGATGTTATTCTGAAACTTGACCTCTATTAGTTAGGCCTCATCTTGACTATGCGGTGCAATTTTGATCCCCATATTTTAGGATGAATATTGGTTTGCTCGAGTCAATACAGAGAAGGATGACTTAGATGATTCATGGGTTGAGGATCTTAGCCTTATGGTGAAAGGAGTAGGAGACTAAATCTACATACATTAGAAATTAGGAAGAGTTCGAGGGGATCTTGATTGAGGTCTTCGAGTGGATAAAAGGTTATAGTAGGGAAGACATAGGTAAGGTTCGTATTTTTAGTTAACATGATAGGACACCTAGCAATGGGTTTAAGCTAGACAAGTTTAGGTTTAGGAAAGAAATTGGTTTAAATTGACTTACAAATCGAGTGGTTGTTGTTGCCCGACATCAGATGACCTCTGCTCACTAATCATGTGATAGAAGCGTCCTCCCTGGGGAGTTATAATAGATTGGATAGATTTATAAATGAGGATGCGAGGTAGGCTGAACTGGATGATGGGAACAGGACCTGTAGACTGCTTTTCTTATGTCTTATGGAAACAAAAGCTTATTGAGGAAGGAATAAAGTTTTTTGGCTTTCGATCTGTTTTTCTTCGGCCACGTCTCGCTACACTCACCAGAAATAATCCACCAGCATATTGATATACCAGTTTCTTTGGTACATTTCTTACATTATTTTGATATCTTTGTAAAATCGTTCACTAAAATACACATTATAATCACCACCATATCTAGGAAATTAGTCAAAGTGGGGCCCACAAAAAGTGAATTTTGATGGACAAGCGTAACCCATGAGCTTTGAAATCTTCCATCAAGTTTCGACAACGGACTTGTATTCTGAACTTCTACGGTTGACAAGAAAATCAATTGGACTCATTGCGTTTTCGAGCTGTTTATCCTTCATCCTAGTTCGAATTTAAGTCCCATCAAAATCCCTAGCATCTATCTTAGCATCCGATCTTCTACAGAAATTTACTCTCAAGATATCGGAATGCAGAACCCTCCCTATTCATTGATCTAAGGAATTTTTTCATCAAGCCCAGCTTAATATGACGCGTTTGGGAACCAAGTTTTGTTGGTATTTCGAAGGGGGTATTTGCAAAATTCTCTCCAGATGGCCATTCACGCTGTCGCATTTGCAGAGGAAACATGGGTATTCCGTGAATCTGCCTTAAATTCCCAATACAACCACACAATCTGAAAAAAAAATTACAGATAATTAGAAAACTAAAGAATAATCCAATGATTATATTAAAGTTCTACAAAGTGAGTAAAGGAACTATTAAAAGAGAATCATATTGAAAAAATCTGTCCTTGACCGCAGCATACCAGTGTGGAAGTTAAGTGTTCTTATATCCCCTGAAATAACTTTGGAAAAATAATCACTCTAAATAATATAAAATAAAGTATAGTACTTATGATATTAGTTTCCCTGGCCTCTCTTGCAATCGTTTTAAGGTAAAATAGCTCCAAGAAGGGGATTAGTATTACCTTCAAATCTCCACAGCTCCCTCAGTTATGTTGGTCATATACAAGAGCATCTAGTAAAATTCTCCTGTTACCGTAGTTCTCAGTGAGTTGTAGTGAATGCGCTACAGGGACTGATGCAACCATCCAATGTAGGGAAGTACCCCTTTCAAACTTCGTATGACGAGTCTAGAAATAGCCTACATCCTGATGGATTATTTGGAAAGCCCACAGATTCGAGTAAACACTCAACAATGTGGCAGTACACTAGAAATAGGTATTTTCGTGCACTGCAAAAAAAACTTGCGCAATTCTTCTTCGCGGTTCCTATTCCAGGACGAGAATGTTGTTCCTAGAGCCAACAAGTTGTCCTCACGAAGTATTAAACCCAAGATCTCACCAGGTAATTTGGAAAGTCTTAAATCCTTGCTAAATTTAGCCTGGTTGAGAGGCCTCTGTTCATTTGAAACCGTATTTGGAGGTCTATACGATTGGAACTGGTCATTTGGCCATTGAATCCTCATCAAAAACATCGAAGTCCAGGGATTGAGTTGGGTCGTGTATTAGAATTCCAGGATCATGGGGTTGGGGTCTCATTGCAGACGGAATACCAGGGTATACCATACAGTGTTTATCATTCTTTTTAACTACTGAAAATTGAAATATTCAGAAGCATTCAGACAGTGGAGGCTCGTGAGGGAAGGCTGCAGTACAGAAAAATATTAAATAAGTCGATGGAGTTTGGATATTTTCATTTTGTTCATTGATATTCCCTCTTCGGTGACAATATTAATGAGAAAAGAAAATATTGAGTTCATAATGCAATAATATCATCTAAATAATTCTTTCAGATGATATGGCGAGCATTATATTAAGTTTCACACGAGTACTTAAAAATATTTAGGGAAAATGACTTTATAAGCTCACCTTGGATGTTTTTTAATGGATAAATTTCAGTCTATCACGTGATCGGTTCCTCCTCGCTATACTATCGGAATTCCAAAAGGCAACGATGTTGTTCTACCTTATAAACATCTTCTCAAATTTGCGATGCATGTTTTGCAGCAGATATAAGGCGTTTATTATTTGAATGTACAAAATCCTGGAGGGATTTTATTTCACTCTTCTTCAGCAAATTTTTACAATTGAGCAATATTGCAAGGGGCTTCTCTTGTGCACACGCTTCTTCAGCTGCACAGATATTCGATGGGATAAGAATCTATGCTTTGAGAAGGCCATTTAAGTACATTAATGTGTTATGCTAGGTATTTCCGAGTAGATTTGCTGGTAGCCTTGGGGTAATTCTATGCTGAAAAGTAAAATGCCTTCCCAGTCCCAGTTTCCTTGTTGATTCCTTAACGTCTTCAGGTGTGCATTAATAGTTTCCAGGAGACATGGTTCCATCTATCACTTTTAATGTGCTAGTACAAGCAGCAGTGAAAATCTCCACACAATAAAACATTCTCTATGTTTAACAATAGGGACGGTGTTCTTTTCTATGAGCGCTTGAGGTAGAGCTCCGCCAAACGCACTGTTCGTCGTTTATACCAAAGAGCTCGATTTTTGTCTCATCTGACTTTAGCTATTCTATTTACTTTTGCTTGGTTATCTCCCAGATGCTCTTTAGCGAAAACCGCCGGGAATGCAATCATTTCCGGTGTAAAAAACGCTGTACTGTTGAGATGGGTACAACTATGCAGCTTGCTGGAAGATTTGCTTGTGACTAATTGTTTCTAATTGTCATCATCATAGACTGAACATATCTAGGACTCAGTTTCTTTAGTCGACCTTCACGCGGACAATTAACGGTGATGCCATTAGATTTATACTTCATAATAATGTTCCTTACAAAATATATTTGAATGTTCACTATTGAGGACATTTTTATATATCCATGACTGGCCTTGTGCACTTTAACATTAACGTTTTTTCCAGATTCTGATTGTTCAGCGATCTTCACCATTGCGCTCTTGGAAATGTTTCCTCGGCGAAGTCGTGACAACAATTGAAAATTCTCACACGTATACTAGTAGCTGTTTTCTCGAACGCTCTAGTTTTCTATAGAATCGTTTCGAAAACATTTAATAAACCTGCGGAGTATCGGTTTATATATAAAACATTCCTATGTAATCATTAAAACAAGCTATCTATGTTGCCTGTACTCTTGCACTTGCATAATATCGACTCGTATACGAAACCAGCACATATTTACTATAATCTCTGGTTCTAAATGATTTACATATACTAAGCAAGGAATAAAATGTTTCAGGTACAATATAAGCATAAAAATGGATTCAAACTTTACGAATATACAAATGGGGCCCTACATTAGACTTCGTGTTTGACGTTGCCTATATTTACGCACGCAGGTGTACCTCCTTCGAGAAAATTACATAGGAACTTGCGGAATGCCATCAATATTTTTCCTTCCTAACACTAATGGAATGTAACGATTAAGAATGTCCATCACAGCTTTTCGGATCTTAGAACACCTGTTGATAATTATATAATTAGTCGTGTGAAAACGACTCTATAAGTTACATGTTTGTCCGTCGCTCGGATGGTAACTATTTTACTTTTCAATGAGTTTTTTAAAGTTTTGAAGGTCGTAAGGTCAGATGATTATGTTTGTTAATTGATAATACGTTTGTTAATTTTTTTCAAAATTATTGAAATAGTTGAGAGCACGCAATGTAGGTCTGTTGACCTTGTTTTGACCTTCAAAGAGATATTACCTCTCGTGCAAGGTTATTTTGTCTCCTCTGGAGATAGTTTTCACATTTTCCTTTATGTTAGTCTTTTCTTGAACTTATATTTTGCTTTCGACCTTCCTATTTTAAATAAGACACCGCTTTAACTGTATGAATGATTATTGAATGACTGTTTGGCTGTAGAACATTCCAGTTTTCAGTATTGTAAACTCGATAATACAATGAGATTATTAACAGGAATTTTGTTACTACATTTCGGTTGTGATTAGCCTTTTCGCCTTTTATGTTGCAGTGTAAGCCAATTACAATACCACTGTCTCTTCCTCCCTTTTTTCACACACACACGACATATTCCTTTTTCCTCCCGGAACATGCCGAAGTGGTTCTTATATCCACACTTACCGGAAGCGGGACGGGTAACTTTCCCTTTAGCCACGAAGTGTTCCATTCTTGCTAGGGGGAGGGGTCCGCCAAATTACTGTGCTATCACTATGTCTGTCTTCCCCATTCCCCGACGAGGACTGTTCCCCTGGTTCCCAGCGGCTCGCCGGCGATCGTCATTTTGATCTTTATGTGAATTTCATTTTCCGGTTGGAGAAACCCTGTTCTTTCTAATTTCGAATGGCTTATATATAAAAAAAAAATAATCGTTATCAAGTATTTTTTTCCATATTTTATTTGTTATAAATTTCGGGGGCATCAGGTGGAGAGGTTGAACTCGTCTATAGGATCTAATAAGAGAATGGCTTAGGATTGGATTCCGACCACCACAACTTCATGGCTATTCTGTCATCCCATAGATGTTTATGTTCCAGGGCATTGATTAGAACAGACAATTATAAATACCAACAGGATTTAGCGGCGGATCCAGGATAAAAATTGGGGGGGGGAGGCTTACCTGTGGAGTCTGAGAAAAGGGCATTGATGATTAATAATGGTTATCTCACACACCATTGATGGTAAACAACAGCATCTCATAAAGGAATGAGCACTCATTCCGAATTTCTCCACACATCAGAAAATTAGGAATTGTACTTTTTGGACGTCAGCTTTTGAGGTATAAATGTAATAATTAGTTTTTGAGATTTACCTTCATTTTAGACATGTATCATATAAGATACATTGAATCTCAATGGTTCAAAAACTGTATATATATATATATATATATATATATATATATATATATATATATATATATATATATATATATATATTGTATATTATTACATAAACTGGTCTGAAATTTAGGGGTGGGGGGTGTTCAACCCCCTCAGCCTCTCCCTCCCTGGATCCCCACCTGACAGGAGTGTTGCGATCAACGATGAAGGGAAAAGTACAGACAGAAAAGGAAACAAAATGAAGGTAAAAAGAAATCGTAGGGAAAAAAAGAATCAGGAATGAAATAACTTTTTCCAGCCATTATCGAACGGTAAGTTTGAAACTTTCCGTCGCTTCACTTTTAATTAATAGGTTTCAATTGCTTGTCCGGATAGGGAGGGGGAGGACTTTAGAAGATTTAAAACCCTATCGCTACAGTATTTTTGGTCATAAACTTTTCATAATTCCCTTTTCCTATTTCCTCCCCCAATTTATTCAAGCCTTGATACACGATGCGTGCCCACCACACTACAATTAAGTGTTTCTTACTCGTATGATGAAGAACTAAATTTTGGCCTTCTCCCTCAAAGCCTTGGCTAGGAACGACACTTCCCATGGTTTCCTTATTTTTTCAACTGAATTTGTCGCTTTATTTACTAATTAGGTAGAGTCGGTTGATTAACCACGTTATTTTAGTGTATTTACTGATTTGTGCGAAGTGATTTTTATGGTTGCGATATTTTCAATTAGCGAAGTTTGCTAAAAGGGATCTTGTTAGTCTCAAATTTATTTTCCGTTGCCATAGCAATCGTTAGCTGGCTATCCAGTACAAGGCGCATTAAGGTGGGGGGGGGGGGCGTTCGTTACCCACGGCAGGTAAGTTTGCGACTTGATGTTTACCACAATTTTGTACATTATTTTAATGGGATTTTTCCCGTTGTCATTTTTGCTATTATTTGTTTTAATTCTCTTTTCGCCCTCCATTCCCCAGCCTATATTAGGGGGTTCATTATCTAGGATCGAGTTATTTTGGGGGGGACGGATCAGTATCTAGGGATGATCTTTTTGAGGGGGTGATTACTTAAGATTTCATTTTTTGAGTAAGTAATAATAATTGATAAAAAGATAAGCTAAAAATACTAATTAGGATTGAATTTGGTTAAAATAATATTGGTTAGGTTAGGTTCAAATTAGCTAACCTATACTAATCTAAACTACCCTACCCTACCCTACCCTAACCTAACCTAACCTAAGTTAACCTAACATAATCTACCCTAACCTACCCTACCCTAACTTAACCTAACCTAACCTAATCTAACCTAACCTAACCTAAATTAACCTAACCTAACCTAAACTAACCTAACTTAACCTAACGTAACCTAGCATAACCTAACCTAACTTAACCTAACCTAACCTAAAATAACCTAATTAATTTAACCTAACCTAACCTACCCTATATGACAGGATCGATTCGGTTTGAGTGGATTCTAAAATTTCTGCCATCATATTTTTTTCTTTTTACCCCTTGGATTAATATTTTATTTTTGTTAGTTTATTTGTGTTTGTGTAATTTTTTTATTTAATAAAAGTTATTTTACCGATTATTTTTTTTTTAAATATATCAATAATTTTCTTGGGGTTATCAATTATGAATGATATTTTGGGGGTTCATCTTCTGGGATTGAAATGTCTTGAGGGTCGTTGTCTAGGATGGATCCGAATGAACAAACTCCCCATTGGATTACACGGTTTTTTATATCTATTTTTTTAACTTAGGAGTGGACACAAATGCCACGACATGCAATAGCAACGAGGAATGCCTGATAACCTACACTCCTGGGATTGAACACGCCTTGAGACGAAATGCCAGTGTCGCCCACGAGCCAAAATGCGTCAGTAAGTTGAACAGTGTTACGCGCAATCCAGTTGTCTGGAAGGACAGAGGAGAAAACCATCCGATTTTCTCCTCTCAAACCTTCTGCCCAACAGGACGCTGAATCTCGCAAATTCTCTTCACATGTCAATTCTGATTTGTTCTTCCTGCAATCTCATCCACGCAAAATTCACCTCTAACCCGTACATTCATTATTCTGTTCGCTATAAATTTTAATGAAACACTCATCCCCGCATTTACCACACCATCACTCTCATTAAAACACAAATGAAAGCAATATATATATATATATATATATATATATATATATATATATATATATATATATATATATATATATATATATATATATATATATATTATTTATATATATGTATAAGGACAACAATAATTAAGAACAAAGGTTTAAAACGCAAATGAAGACAGAAACAAGGAAAAGGAAAATTATAAAAAAGGACAAAAATACAAACATTAATAAAGACTAAAAGGTTAAAACAATTCAGAACAAAAAAAGGACAAAAGCAAGTATCCTCCATAAAATTCGAGCCCTTCATACTTTTTAACATCCCACTTCAAACTTACTCTTGTGATTGGCATTTCTCTCATCATAAAATCAAGCTCAATTTATTCCACATCCATAACATTTCGCACCTCCGCAAACGAGTAGTCCCGTATTCCTTTTCTTTTTGTTTGATTCTTTTGCCTTTCTTTTTCGCAGAGGGGGAATGCACGTGCGGCAAATACTGTCTCTCGAAAAGCACAACCATCCAGGAAGAGGAATTCTATTATTGCGGCCCCTGCGGTAAGGATCCAAGCAATACTTGAGAATGGGGCATTGTGGTATGGGCTATGGTTTATTGGTCATGCAGCTGGAGGATGTGGTATGGGCTATGGTTTATTAGTCATGCAGCTGGAGGATGTGGTATGGGCTATGGTTTATTAGTCATGCAGCTGGAGGATGTGGTATGGGCTATGGTTTATTGGTCATGCAGCTGGAGGATGTGGTATGGGCTATGGTTTATTGGTCATGCAGCTGGAGGATGTGGTATGGGCTATAGGGTATAAGATGCGAGAAATGCGATATGAAGGTCTTAGTCAGGGATTAATGCTGCCCAACCTATGGCCGACGGGCAGCAAAGGAGCAGTCTTAGGCCATGATGTTTACAAGAGGCAAATTGAGGATGAAATATTTCTCTTTCATGAAATTACTTATTCTGTCTGTGTGTGTGATGGTCTATGTATGTGACTTGTATTTCTTACTCTTCGATGGTCTGTCTGTCTATTTGTATTCCTACCTGATTGTCAATCTGTCTATATGTTTGTCTATCCTCTAATGATATATCAGTTGGTCTCTGTCTCTGATAATCTGTATGAAGGACTGTTTGTCACTCTTACTGATGGTTAGTCTCTCCCTTTATCGGATGCTCTGCTCTATTTTTCCCTTATACCCCTCTTTAATTTCTATTTATTTGTTGCGTTTGCTGTTTAAATTGTATGTGCAATAAGATCTCGTTTATATGACGTCCCTATTGTGTGGTTACTATTTTTTTCTAGCTACCAGGAGGTCTCATTCCCATTATGACCGCAATGAAAGTCGCGTATCGTGTGAATAGCTCCGTTAGCCCGAGACGCAACTTTAAGTCCGGCCATGATGAGAATGAACTCTATTGTTGGCCTGACTGGTGTCCATAAAAGAGGTAAACAAGCCTAAGTCACGTGCTGTCAATTATTCTGACTTATGCCCTTATGACCATATGAACTTACGACCTTTATAACTTTCAAAAAGTGTGGACAATCCGACCCATACTTAGTATTCTTTCAATAATTCCCGAACTAACCTTGGGATTACCTTGGTAATTATATTCTTCGAAGGAAAATGTAAAACAACATAAAATTTTCAAATTTCGTTAGAATCGGCAGAATAGTTACGATGTTATTGCCAAAATACTCAATGAAGAGTAAAATGGTTACCATCCGACCGACCGACCTACAAACCACCATAGTAACTTATAGACTCACGTGCGCGCGACTAAAAAATGGGGAGCCAACAATGGTGGCGTAGTGTGAAGAGACTTTTTTTGCTATTGATTAAAATCAAATTTGTTCCTTTTTAATCATTAAACATTAGTTAAAAAGAATTGGGTAGAAAATTAAGAAAACAGGTCACTATTTGCCCCGGAAGCCATCATATCCCTTTCTAGAACCAGAAACCCCCAGTTAAAGAGTATAGGGAATGAAACATAAGATCTAAGATGTACAGAGGAAGAATTGAGTAGGATTGAATGAAGAGAAAGGACGTCTGGTTTGGAGGGCATGTCTATGCTCCATTAGGGTATGGGTATTAAGAATAAAGGTTAAAAGGCATAGTCCGGGTATTGAAGACTTTTATTTCTACGTAGAGACCTACTGATTAACGCGGGATCCAAACCACGGATACATAGAGCGTATGGCGGCTGCCGAAAAGTAGGTTCAAATCGGTTTACTTCATTCGGCAAGTAACCACACCCGATGTAGCGTAATTTTCTCTTAGCTAAGTCATAGCCCTTGTCTGAGAAGAGGGTGTCCTTCGTTCTCTGACAATTTGCACTGAGTATAGATCTATTTGATAAGGTTGGTGAATACCCTATTTGGCTGCCTGACTGAACACCAGTCAGGAGTTACCTGTGTTTACACCAGTCAGAAGATGATTGTGTCTACATCAGTCAGCAGCTACCTGCCTGTAAACCACTCGGTAATTGTCTGTTCGTAAACTAGTCAACAGTTCATTAGTCTGACTGAACACCAGTCAGGAGTTACCTGTGTTTACACTAGTCAGAAGATGCTTGTGTCTACATCAGTCAACAGCTACCTGCCTGTAAACCACTCGGTAATTGTCTGTTCGTAAACTAGTCAACAGTTGCTTTTCTATACACCAGTCGACAGTTGCCTGTTTTTTTACACGAGTTAGATGCTGCCTGTTTGTACACCAGTCATCAGCTGACTGACAGTCCACCAGTCAGAACCTGTCTTTACATCAGTCAGCAGCTACCTTTCTGTACACCAGTTGGCAGTTGCCTGACTGTACACAGTCAGCATCTTCCTATATGCGCACAAGTCAACAGCTGCCTGTATGTACACCGCTCAGCAGCTTCCTGTGTGTGCACCACTAAGCAACTTTCACCCTAAATAGTTTGGGGAGAGATGGATATTTATCTCCTGTCCTTTGCTGCCTCTCTCTATCCATCCATCTATTTATCTTGCGTTTATAGAGATTGTTGTTATTCCTAGAGCCATGAACCATAGGCTTCTCTGATGATTTGTCCTGCCTTCTTTCTTAATCTACCTCCCTTATTTTACCCCTTCCATCGAACCCCCTCTGTATATTTATCAATCTTAGAGTGGACTCAGGATTCTAGGGTAACTTCGTCACTAATTGCACTTGATGTCCTCTATGCCTCTTTTTATAGTCTCTCCTAACCCTAGCAGCAGGCCGGAGCTGGGGGGGTGGATAAGGGGAGCAGTTAGCATATGCATACGATTTTGAGAGGTCCTACTTCTCCTGGTGGAGGCAAAAGATTATTATTATATCAAAGAGAGTCTGGGGATAGGGATAATCAATCAAAATTATAAAATATTTCAAGGAAAATTCCTAAAGAATTAGTGCAGGTAAATATAGATAAAAGCAAATTATGCTCTAGATTATTCTTTTGTGAATGAAAATGTATGAAAGTGGACCACAAAAGAGAAACAGTGACAAATTTCAGTAAGCTACTGTGAATAATTTCTAATCAACTAATAAATTCTAAGCTGTAAAAGATACATAGAGTAAATTTAGAACATAAATCGGTTTCAGCTATCTACCTTTATCTATATTTATCTTTATTAATCTTTTAGGAGTTTTCTTTAAAATATTTTATATTTTTCGCTAGATTCTATTCAAAAGAATCTCTTTACAATATAAGTATTCTTCCAAAACTGATGATAAACTGATAGAAAAACGGTGAGAACAAAACTATCAACTGTAGTTGATGCTGATATTTATGAAAAAAGGTTTGCAGCTGGAAAAGTGTTCACATCACGAATCGAGTTTGAATTTACTGTACTGATAAAGAGGAATAGCATTGAAAATGATCATTTCTAAAAGTTCATAACCTCTACACCAGGGACGTCCAGCCCGCGGGCCACATTGCGGCCCACTGCTTACTCAGATTTTATTTTTATGGCGTATTTTTAGGTATATTTTCATTTTATGATATTAAGAATATCATAAAAGGAAGGCAATCACCAAAATCACATTGATTTGATTTTATTTTTTATGTCTAATTTAATTTCTTACTGTTAATATACAGTATTTTGTATGTAATTATATATATATATATATATATATATATATATATATATTTATATATATATCTTTAAACTTTTTAAAAGTTATATTTAAGTACCTCTGTGGCCCGGTGAATATACTTAAATTTTTAATTTGGCCCGTTGGGAAAAAAAGGTTGGACAACCCTGCTCTACACCAACATCCAATAAAGCTACCCATTCACGCCGCAAGTTGCAAGATAGTGAGCGCGTTTATTTAATTAACCAACCGTTTTATATTGAATGCCAAGGAAAATGAAACACGGTTGCAAATACAACATCTATCAAATAAAATAAACAAATAATTCATTGAAATATGTAGATCATTTGTGAAAAATAGCATTAATGAAGAAATAAAATGTGCAAACTATTTTGCATTTGATCATCAGATATGGTTGGCACAGATTGTGCTGAAGCCTAAAGTGAAGTACTGAAATAACATCTTCTTCTCACACTGCATCATTTTGTCAAAGAAAAGGTGGAGTTACTAATTTCACAGTGTAGCGAAAATTTTGGTGTCATATACTTGGATACCTTTGATGTATACTAATGTCAGCCATTTGAATTAAAGTTCATACATTGATCCATGAGGTCAACTCGGTAATAGAATCTCGTTATCCGACATTAGATGTGGAAAGGGACAACATTGATCAACTACGGGTAGATATCTTGAATCTGAGAGAGAACTGTAATGATATACATATAGAAGTACTGCAAGTGTCAGTGAAAACTGTTGCACCAGATAGTTTTGGTACTCCGAGTGACAAGAGTCCCTGATATCCAGGTATCCCAACTTAAAAGGAGGCTGAGAATTATTTGAGGATGAATGCGTTCTACAACATAAAGGACTGTTGCCGATGGCCTTTCACTTCGCCTTTCTGCAGTCACAGACATTTGTGGACCTTTAATTCTTATGTCTCACTTTAAGCAGTTAGATGAGAATGAGTTGTTATAAAAAGCTAAAGTTTAAGCTGCAATATCCAAATCATATTTCAAAATATCATTCAGAGTGAAATGTTTCTTCCAAACAGAATTTTTATATGAATTTTAAATTCAATCTTGTGTGATCGAAGAAATTTAAGGTCAAATATTGAATTTGAGATTGGGCGATGTCTTTTACAAATTTCCCCATTGCACTGCGCCTTTTTCTGTCATTGTCAGTAACAGTAGCCTCTATTTTGACGGGCCTCAATGTCCTTAAATGAATTAAGTAACACTTTCAGTATACAATAGCTCGAGAACGTTTGTGAGGATGAGCAAATTTGAACATCACGGCAAAGTTCCTCGATTTTTCAGAAATAATTGCTAAATTTTCGCACGTAAAGCATTTCTGGATGTGGAGAGGTGATGTCCATTTTCTGATCTGAAATTCGGAATACAAAAATATCATGAATATACCATTACATCTACTGCTTCTTATTATGGTACTGTACTCTATTGTCTTAGAAACATATTTAATAAAATTGCTTTCATTACCTTTAATAAATCGTTTTATTTTTGTTACTTGCAAGTATATTATATACACTATATGTACATACGAGTGAACATATGTATTTCCCACTAATTGCAACAATACTACATTTACGATTTGGCCTGGGTCTACCTATATCAAGCTCAGCACGGCCCTGCCCCTCACTCCTCTACACTAGCCCTCATCGCGATAAGAAATTAAATTTCACGTTATTCCTCCACTCATCGAGTAACTTGTAGCGACTCTAAATCCCCCAGCCTTCTACGTCACAGCCACTAACCTAAAGGAATAAAAAATGACACGTAAGCAGCAGGCAACCCGCAAAGACAGGTGGAAGGTGTACTTTAAAGCCGCAGTAGTGCCATCATAGTGCCAATTGGAGGATCTTATCTCCTGGCACTTAATTTTCTTAGGATGCGGAGGGTAAACATTTTTTTTTATGGCATCAAATTACTTTAGGAGACAAAATCTTGAAATTGGATACAAATTTCCATCCTCCAAAGAAAATTAGGACCACTATGACCACATTGTTATTGAAGTATCTAGAAATCTAGCCGCTCCCGAAAAGGAATAGATTTAAGAGTATCGTACCATCGTAAACCCCAGCATCTTTTTTGGTTACTCAAGCTTGTGGTCCTTACACAGAATTTCACTTCCACTAACCTCATAACTCTTTTCAAGAATCATTTTCCCAAAATTACGGCGAGAGATGCTTTCTTTTTGAAAGATAAAATGAAAGGGCTAGGAATATTCTCCTTTTGAGCCGTAAATTTGTCCCTTGCTGTTGATGGATATGCCCAGTAAGTCTCAGCTAATAACAACCTCCGCGATTAGGTTGCTTATATTGGAAATAAATTAAGGTGAGCTGTGTGCCCCTATCCATACTATTATAAATACTCGCCTTCTAAGTTACTATTTAAACTTCACACATTTTAAATTAACCTAACTTCACCACTTTTATGAACTTTTTCAAAAGATTTGGCACATATTCACTTGTTTTTTTTTGTATTATTTTATATAAATAAAAATATCCATAATCTTTATTGCCTCATACTCCCTTGCCCAATTACCTGCGGGTATAAATCTAGACTAAAGATTAATTTCTATTCTAGGGAGAGTTGGGTCCACTTGCAATTCTAAATGCAGTTCTGTGACTGCAATCTGCGAAGATGATGGCTTTTGCCATTGCTACAATGGCGGCAAATTCTACGAAGCCAACTTCTGGTGAGATGGCTGAAGGGCGGCGAGGTCGCTTAATGGCTCCAAGTTGGTGATTGGCGTCGATATGATTGAATGGCTCCAAGTTGGTGATTGGCGTCGATATGATTGAATGGCTAAAAATTGGCTAATTTGCGTCGATATGATTGAATGGCTCCAAGTTGGTTGATTGGCCGTGATATGATTGAATAGCTCTAAATTGACTGACGGTGATATGATTGAATGGCTCCAAGTTTGCTGATTGGTGTCGATATGATTAACTAATTCCAAACTGGCTGATTGGGGTCGATATGACTGAATGGCTTCAAGTTGGATGATTAGTGTTGATATTATTGAATGGCGTAATAATGGTTCAATGGAGCTGAGATCTGCGAATGGTTTCAAGATGATTAGCTGTGCCAAGATAGTTATATTGTCCAAGTTGACTGTATGATGCCAAGATGAGTGAATGACCCGTCAGGAGTATAAATAGTACCAATTAGGTGAGTGGTGCAAGATAAGTGAATGGTGAAAATATGTGTGAATGGTACCAATATTGTTGAATCGCGCTAAAGTAGGTAATGGTGCTGAGATGGTTTAATAGTAGTGAGATTATGGATCGTGTATGGATGCCAATAAGAGTGTTAAGGCAATGAAATAAGTGTTTTAAAACCTAATTCTTAATATATATATATCATGTTTTCCTATAGCCTTCCTAACCCTAAGACTTCCAGCCTTTTCCCTCTTTTTAGAGCTAACCTCGATTGGATCTTTGGCTTTTTGATGGTTCGTAATTCTCTAATTCTGAGCGAAGCAAGAGTAGGGGAATATTGTGTTGCAGGAGAAGATTGGCCCTGGGACCTCTTTGGAGTCATATGTCACGGTCGATGTACCAAGGAGATGAACTAATAACGAAATATATTTATATTGCAGCTTTGTACCCTTTTATGGATACGAATTCGCCCTTGAAATGGCGATGGTCACGTGCATCATAGTAATCTTGGTTCTGTTAGTGGCATCGTTGTACAACGCGTTAGGAACGTGAGTATTATTTAAAGTATTTTATTGTCTTCAAGTTTTGAGGAAGTGGGGTAGGAAGAATGTTTAGAAAGATTGCAAGTGAAATTAGAGATTCAGTCAAGATTAAGGATTACAAGAAATCTTAGTGGGGTGGGATTAGAAACGGGTGTTCACGGTCGTTTTCATGGAGCATTAGGCCTACATCTTTAAACTGATATGGCCTAAAACCATTTGACCACAAAAGTGAATTCAGGGTGGATCAATATTAATTCAAATACGTTGTATAAAATATAAGAATTTTATATATTAATTATAAATAAAGCTAGTGAACAAGTTAGATTTTTATTGTTGCTTATCGTAGAATTTCCTTGCACTATCAGCGCCCACATAGCCCAAAACGACCGTCCCTAAGGGAAGTTTGTGAATGGAGAAAAATGTTGCGGAGTGGAATTTCTGTTCATTTCTTATAGCATTCAAAATAGGATGGCGATATTCAAAGTGATGCGCTACTTCAGCCCGAGCGAGTTAGCTGATGAGATAAAATCGAATTGTGTAAAAGATTCTCAAAGGAAAACAGAAATAGCATAAGCTTCCGAATCAAAATTCCTCAAACCGTTAATACTGAAAGTTTTAAGGGGTCGTGAGGACATAAGGTCATGAGTCAGAATACTTGAGAGAACGCGACTTAGGTCTGTTGACTTAATTTACTTACTTTAACCACCCTTCTTAGATCTAGCGCATCCTACACAATTTGCCTATTTGAATTACTCTAAATCTCGATCATTCCTTCTGCTTCTCTACCATAAACTCACAGCAAGCGTTATTAGCAGTATACTCATGCCATTTCTCAACACATTCTCTATTCTGTTCCCTCCCTGACATTTTCCTACCATTCAATTTGTTTAGAAAAGCTTGCATTTATCTTTATATTCTCCTGTTCAAGATTCATCTTATATACTTAAAACATTGTATTGGCTTAAATATCACACCACTCACTTTAATATCCCACTCGCCACATAACACCATTAACACTGTTATTACATTACTTTTGTATTTATTTTCAAGTCCTTTTTCACGTATACCTTGTTAAACTCTTCAATCAACATTCTGAACTTTCTCTTACTCTCAGCATCTATCACTAGTTAATTATCTTACGCCAACATAATAAGACCCCATCTGCATCATTAACCTCATAAATTTGCCCTCATTCCAACACCTACTACCCTCAGCACTCCATCCAACAAGATATTAAATAACCATGGTAGAAATGCACCATTGAGTCATACATCTACGCATTTTAAACCATTCGAGCCTTTTGTTACCATCGCTGCTATTTTTTAACATTTAGGCTACTATCTCATTTATTCTAGCGCTCTTTTAATTTTTTAGACCTTTTATAGTTCTATAGACCTTTTGCATACTTCTCTGTTTCCATTAGTTCCACTCCACGTCGGATACTCTGCTTCAGCTAGAGAGTCCTAACTGCACGGCTTTTCTTCGCATGCACCATTTCTTTAGCTGTTTTTTTTTATTTGGGGTAGGCATATGATATCACGTGGGGATACAGTATGAATGAGACCCTCCATTCTCCGGTGGCGAGGAAACGCCTCCCGGCCCCGTAAGACAAGAGGGGGTGTCCTTCAGATGAGTATTGTCAGTACCACACCCGTTGACGTTAACATCAAAGATATCATCTAGCTGCTGCCGATGTCTACATTTTTTGCCACGAGTCGAAAAGGATCTGAACTACATCTCTCTATATGCCGAAATACATTGTTTTAGGTGTTATTTAACCAATACCAGTGTTTTCCACCGACATGGCCATCACGCCAACCAGTACCTTTTCCTAAATGGAAATTACCTAGATGTAGAAGACTCGCAACGATTCAATGGCAATGTTTTTGACCGACGTCTCATCTGGGAGACCTGGGAGGCGCCTATTCACAACTTTAGAGTCTTTTGTACCAGCGCGATTGAAATATTTGACTTTGTGACGTTCATCAAATAACGTGTTGATAGTGTTAATCTATTGCTTTTTCACCACTACTTTGTTCTCTCAAAACTTGATTAGGGGTGCGAGATTCACTTGTCCGTGTCAAACGGCTATTTCTGATGGCGGATTTGATCCACTACACTTAACTCCGCTTGGTTACTTGTGTTTTCTTAGCCTCTTCTATAGACAGCCATCTTGTCGATGCAGGGGATTTGCCATTCGCTTTACGATACGCACAGCGTATACTGCTCTCCTGCACGCATTTTCAGCGTCGACAGCAATCGCCAACACATCTGATTTCATCTGAAGCCTATTTTAATGTTGCCTATGGAGAAGAGAGTCACCAATCACTCCGTAAATCCTTCGAGTTTATGGATAAGGACCTTCTTCAAGCAACGGAGTAATTTTAGGACCGTTGGTGCTGATGGTTTTGCCTAAGATGCCACCCTGGTAGATATCAACTTTGAACTTTTGTCTACATGCATCTGCCCCCAAAGCTCTTCCACAGCATCAGAAGTATTGAGGTCGTATTTCTCGGAACATACTTCGTGCCACACCAGAACGTGCCGATGTATATGGATGGCTCATTATATGAAGGGGAGTTCACATCTACCCTATATCTCTCCTTCTTGAAGCCGGTGGGGTTCTCCTGATCACTGCGCCTGTCTTCAAAGCCAATCTGGTTGAAAAGTATCACTCGGTACGAGAGGATGAGCGCTGTGCTTGGTTCAAAAAACCGATTTGTAATTCTTAGCGACTCACAGAGTCGCTTGTTTCCAGTATTAGTGACGCCACGTTACTTTGAGTTGGTGTGATGGTGAGCTTGTCTTCTGCTGTGTCCCATAACATATGAAGATTTCCGGGAACTTGCGTGTTGATGAAGCTAGCCAGACTGTCTGCACAGAGCTAGTGGACCGGGGTTTTCCTCTCTCCTACCCTTGAAATATAATAGAAGTCAAGACATCCTTTTGGACTACATGGAAAAAAATAATGGAATTTAAAAGTGCATACTATAGTGCCCGATTATTCCCGTAGACCTATGTCACAATGCCTCGAATGTATCAAGCTATTTTTTATCGTCTCCGAATTTAGCATACTTGCGGGACGTCTCACCATCTATTGGAACGCTCCCCTGAAACATCCAGCGAGGAGTAGTGGTACCTCAGATGATGCGCCACCTTTTGGTTGGATGTCTTAGCCTGGGGAGCTTCACGCGTAGTATCTGACTCGGTACACAGACGACGAGGATTGTAACTGTCCGTATCTGATACTTGGGTCTGAATCTTACGCGCCAGGTTGTAGCGCGCTTTCTGCCGTATTTCTGAGCTTAATTCGGAGCCAAGAACTCATTTTTGTTGACGATGTACTCGAATTGATTGGGCAGGCAGGCCTTTTTCCAGTAAATTTATCCTGCTATGAATTATTTCTGATTTATTTGTTTGTTTGTTTTTATTTTGGTGACATTTTATTTGTGGAGTTTCTTAGATATACAGATGTTGGTCACAATAATGGAAACACAATAGTAATGAATGTACGAGTATCTATAAATGAATTCTTCAACTTTTTGAGAGTGGTTACTGTAACTTTGAACCATTCTTGAAGCAAGATGTTTCATTCAGCGACGCTGGCTGGTGGAGGAAAGTGCTTCTTTGCATCTTTGTTATAATAGAAAACACAAATGTTCGATAATTTGAGGCTCTAGTAATTGTGGAGGACAATCCAAGTATTGAACGTCATTATCCTGCTCTCTGGCCTAGTCACCAGCAATTCTAGCATTTTGAATCGTTCAATTATGAGCTTGAAAGACCTTGCCAATATTATGGAACATTGTTGGTACTGTATGATGGACGCGGTCACTCAAACTAACAAATTTTCTTAATGTTGAACCTCTAATCGCACTAATTGCATGAAAGAGCTGGCCAAATAACATCCTTCCTGCCTCCAGGTTCAGATAGTCTGGATTAAAAGCTTCTTTGGGCTGCCTCCATAGGTAAACACGTCTTGAGCATCGAAAAAGCGTGAAGAGCGATTCGTCAGACTAAATAACATTCTCCTATTATTCAATTGAACATTTGCTGTTGCTGCTAATGCTCAAGCTGTGTGGCGAGCTGCTCCGAAAACTTAAGAAAAGATATGGCCTGTACCAGGTTTTCCAACAGAACCCTCAACGAGTATATATTGTGTTGTTGACGAGCATGATTGCAGTGGTATTCCATATGTGTTTGATTATCTGGGATGGGGTGTTGTATTCCGAACAGGCATATGTGATGGTCAGATCCAGCCTGTTTGGTAGCTCAGGAGGGCTGGGTGATGTCCACACCGTAATACACTAGTCTCACGAAGGAAGGAAGATTTAAGAGCCGTGCAGGCAGCAGTGTGTTTTGTGAAAGTGATGGATACAACGGTGAGTGAGGTGTGTGGATATATATATCTAGAAGCTGGTCTGGGGCAGGTGATGTGAGAGAGTCGGAAGCTTATATCTAATGTTAAATTAATTAGGTGATATTTTTTTTATGTGGAAGTGAGTGTTCTACAATGTAGTGTAGTGGATGATTGGGTTTGGAGAATGAGACTAGTATTTGTGTGTCCCTCATGTCAAGGTGATCCTTGAGCTTGAAAACTTTGCTTTCAGAATGTAGTTGGCCGAGGATATAGTAGCTGTGAGGGCTCTGATGTTTTTTAACACTGTATGCCCTGAATTAATTTTTAAAATCAAAAGCATATGGATTACATTTATCGTTTCTATTAAGTCGTAAATAGTTAGTGGCAAACGAAGCGCAAATCTGATGCAACCCTTGTGTTAACCTAAACAAAACATGTCTCGTACTTGTCACACTCGTCACATGTAATTTATTTTTATTTTTTATGTGACGAATGAGTCCCATGCGGGCATAAAGGGCTAAATGTTTTGTTTTGTATGGGCTGGAGAATGTCAAAAGTCTTTCAGAGAGGTTAGAGACCTAATCAAGGCTTCTATATTCCATTGCTGAGTTTATCAATTGTCTATAAACTGTGGTTTATTTGTTTTGTCTAAACGTTTTGTGTGAGTAATTTGAAGGCGTTTTCTTAGTGTACATTTTTGGGGGGGAAGTTTGTTACTTGCTCTTTGATTGTCATTGGCGTATTACTTGTTTTGCCAAGTATTTTGGGTGCATGGGTGTATCGTATGAGGGTGAAGTTTATTATTAGCAGAGGCTTGCATTGGTGTTCCCGTGTATCACTGGTGAGGACGATAGCTGTGGATTTGTTTGAGGTTATTTTTGAGTATGTGATTAACCATGTATGTAGAGCTTTGAGATATTCTTGGATGAAGATATGCTTGTATTCTTTGTCTCTGTAAATGTTGTCATCTGCGTATGAAACTATGTGTATGTGTGCTGAGTAGGGTGTGGATATATAATGCATAGACATGTTAAAGAGTGCCGGGGAAAGTACAGACCCTTGGGGACAGCCTCTGAAAAGTGTTTGATGCTTGATTCTGGCAAGAAAGGTCATGGAGATTGTCTACCTGTTAAATAGTTGGTCATCTATCTTTTAGTGTTGTTGTGCATGGTGAGTGTTGTATATTCTGTTAGTGAGGTTGTGGCTGAGAATGGAATCTAAAGCTTTGCTGTGGTTGTGCTTGGTCTATGCCATCATAAATTTATTGTGCGAGATTTGTAAGAAGAGTGGTCGTTGAATGTGGTAGGCTAAAATCATACTGTGCAGGTAGTAAGGGGATGTATGGAGTGATCTAGTTTAAATGAGGCGCTCTATGACTTTGGAGGTGGTATAGCGGAGAGTGATGGGACCGTATGTAGGGATTTTGTTGGGTTTGTGGACTGCGATGATTGTATCATGCTTTAATATGTTGGGCATTAGGTTTTGAGAGTAAATTTATATCGTGGTATAGCTCTATATACCATACATACATCTATTATATTTGATTTTAGAGTGCGCGGTGGTTTTCTTTAATAACTTTGGGTAGGCTGAGGTCTGGTTACGAGATCAGATCCTCGTAAGGGAGGGCTAGTCCAATAGATGCTACTTTAAATCTTGGGATTGGCTGAGAGTTTCAAATCTCACTTAGTTACAGGCTGTTGTTATACGGCTATGATAAGCTCAAGGGTAGGAAAGTAAAGGAGTCGGCAAAAATAGACTTTAATAAATATTAATAATTAAAGTTAAATAGCACAACAATAAACAGACATATAAGACAAATAGTTACAGTGGTCAACGGGTTATTAAGAAGACTAGGTATTCTAAAATGCAATAAAATTGGGTAGGCTGGATAGGATTAAAGTTTGAGTTTTACACGGGAAAATTATAAGCACACAAGTGATAATGGGGGAACGGTAGCCGGCAATTATAAAATTTGGGGAAAGCTAAAAGATTGGTTACAATACCTTGTACAAAATAAAATGTAAGGGTTGAAGGAGACGATGGTCGTTTGCGGCGAGGCGGTAAGATGATAGTTGGGTCACTTCGACGAGGTCCAGGGTCAACTTGCTTGTAGTTGAAGTATTCCTTTAAGATGGCGGGGAGGGGGGGGGGCAGAGCCTTCGCGAATGGAGGCTAGGAATGCTTCTGGTGTAAATTCCTTTGAAGAAACGGAGGGTGAGTTTCTCCGAGACGTCAAACGGTTTGTTTGGTAGACTATGCGTAATTAAGGGGGTATTACGCTAAGATTAATCTTCACTGAAGCCTTTTGGGATAAGACTTGGTTCTTGTCTCGAGATGGAGTCGTTGAGCGTAGTCGGACGGGTATTCTTACGGGGAGAAGAGTTCTTAACTAGCTCTAGGATGGATATTTGTTTTATCCAAGGAGGGATAGTCGGTTTTATCCCATAACGTTTCCTTGCCTTCGGAGTATGACAAACCGAATCGAGGAGGAGTGAGATCATCTGCTCTCGTGAGCTTCTCTCGCACAAATCTCCTCGAATCCTCCTCACACGGGTACATATGGACGCCTGCCAGTGAGGAAGCTTACTCTATAGAAGGGGGGAGGGGGATCGCTCGTCGTTTGAGTAATGGCGAACGCGGCCCTGGTGGCGTTTGTCTCAGCCTCTCCCAGCATGACTGGAAGGGGGGGGAGACTTCTTGTCTTGTTTAAATATCCGGATTGATAAGGGCTGCATTCCATGAGCCCGCTCCTATACTTTCTCATGCTTTTGAGCTTCCATAATTGCTTGCAAATGACAACGAGACCCTCACGTGGAGGCAATACTTAAAAGCGACGTTATTTCTCCGAACACATGCTTTCACGTGCTTGTTCCTTTACAATGTAATTTCAATTGTTCGTGAATGCTTGTATTCTATGTGGTCCGAGGGGCTGACGTATATGTTGCTAGGATCACAGGCATCCAAAGGCTTGAGGTTATAGACGATGTGTTTTCCCTTATGGCTTATGCAAAATTCGTCGTCTGGGCCATTTGGCAAGAGATGTTTACCTCGGATGACTTGCCGATCGTCTGTGTTGGGGTTTAAGTGTCTAACGTTGAAAAAGTGCTTGATGAGGGTGTTTTTTTTCTGTTTGCTGGTATGGTGTGTGTTGTGTTGATTGACGCGTACGATTGTGTAGTGTTGTTGTTGTTGTTCGATTGTGTAGTGTTGATGTTGTACAGTGTCATACTGTTTAGTGTTCGGTAGAGTTTGGTGATGGTTTTGTGGTTAAGTATTTGGACAAAGTTTGGTCATGGTAGCGTTTTCTGATATTGTATTGTGTTGTATACTTGTGTGTTTATAACGTGCATTTGGTCAACTGTGTCTGTGTGAGAGGTGATAGAGAGTTATGTTTTAGTGTGTTTGGTAAGACCTTGAACTACTAATGGGAAATTGGGGTTGTGGGGTTTTCTGTTGCTTTTGGGGATGTTTTTTTATGTATTTTGTATCATTGTGTTGAAAGTGTGTACAGCAGTGTTGGTGTCTGTGATGGGTGTACTGTTTAGTATTACAGAATCTTGTTCTTTGTCGAATGTGAATGTTCCCCAGTTTGCTCGCGTTAGAAATTTATGTAGGTGCGTATGTGGCCAACTGGTTTAATTCTTTGATAGGCTGTGATAGTGACCAGTAAGTGATCAGATCCTAAGGATTTTGCCACTTTCCAGGATGTTTTGGGGGCGAGGTTGAGGTAGCAGAAGGTGATGTATGGAGATGAAGGGTGGTAGAAGGCTTGATGGGGGATGTATGAAAGTGTGGGTTGTTTAGTAAGGCTAGGTTGTCTGTCTGTGACTGGATGCCATGCCCTCTGTTTGCTTCAAAGTTGCTGACATACTAGGCTGGCGTCCTGGCGCTGAAGTCACCAACCAGTCTGCGGTTGGATTGGGTATGTAGTGGAGCTGCGAGGAGAATTTTGCTGGTTTCTTGTTGGGGGAGGGGAAATCTAGTGCTTGTACTGACATTTGTGAAGTTTATGGATTTGTTTAACAGGATGATGAGTCAAGTGTCCATACCGTCAGCCCGTTTGTCTGATAGTGCTGGTTTGGAAAGGAAGGTGCCTTTTGTGTTGTGCGGAGTTTTGCTACTTATGAGATGGCAATGTGTATCTTGTGAGTTTTTT
This sequence comes from Ceratothoa steindachneri, assembly GCA_963969495.1. Taxonomy (NCBI): domain Eukaryota; kingdom Metazoa; phylum Arthropoda; class Malacostraca; order Isopoda; family Cymothoidae; genus Ceratothoa; species Ceratothoa steindachneri. The sequence goes on along the minus strand of OZ018318.1, from coordinate 154,112,727 downwards.
TAAGTTCTCGCGCTCCTTTATTTATTGTTAATGTCATTGATATTCAATTGGAGTGTGTTAAGGTTATATGTATAGTATGTGATAGAGCTACTGCGTCGGGTGAGGGAGAGGGGGGGAGAAGAAAGGGACAATGTAGTTGATGGTGGAGGAGAGTGGTGCTTTGGAGGGGATGGGGGTAGTGTTGGTAGAGTTGGGAATGCAGAAGGAAAGGATTGAGATTAGATGCTGGGTGAAGGGGAAGAAATGACGGGTATGAAGAGTAGGTTTATGTGTTTTAGTAGTTTTGGGAGGCAAGTTTTGTGCATGTGAAGTAGGTACAGCTTTTGCCATAGCTGCATTAGCCTAAGCCCTTGGTTCAAGGCGATATACTAGAGCATGTATGGTATGTGTATTAGTAAGTTGGTCCAGTGTTAATCTCAAGGTGTGCGGTGAGAAGGAGATTCCGAGAAGTCAGCAGCGCGGAGTCGTTCCTCGGTGTTGATAAAACGCGTAGTGTTAGAAATCAACCAATTGAAGCTTTCAGTTGCATCAAAATCTCGACGAACTCTTTTTGGTCGACACTGAGTTGCCAAAGTATAGCTCTGGTTTAACTCTGGTTTAACTCTGGTTTACCTCTGGTTTAGCTGTGTTTTAGCTCTGTTTTAGCTATGTTTTAGCTTAGGTTTAGCCCTGGTTTAGCTCGACCTTAGCTCTGTTTTAGCTTTGGCTTAGCTCTGGCTTAGCCTTGTTTTGGCTCTGATTTAGCTCTGGCTTAGCTCTCTTAGATTGGTCTATTGGATAGCCAGCCTCACTTGCTTGGCGTGCATGAAGAGCGTCATCCAAGCGTACCCGAGGAGTGTGAGGTGGCTAGTTCTTGCTATAATAACCACATACCATGACAACATACACTGCAATTCGCCTTACTAAATTAGCATTTGTACTAAGAAATTCCCTTCTTCATTCCCTTAGATTATGGCAACTCCTTTGCAACTTACTTCGACTAGCTTTCTGATTAATCTTGTAAGGAACCAACGAGGGGTCACAAACCCCTAAAGATATCTGAAGTTTAGGGCCACGTGCACGTGACTCTATAAGTTACTATGTCGGTCCGTAAGTCGGAGGGTGGGATGGTAACCATTTTACTTTTCAATAAGATTTTTGGGGCGATAACACCGTAACTATTCTCCTGATTCTAACGAAGTTTGAAATCCTTATGCTGTTTAGGACTCTCTTTCGAATTGTATAATTGCCAAGGTCCTCCCAAGGTTAATCCTGGAATTATTAAAATAAAACTAACTATGGTTCGGATTGCCCTACTTATTATTATTATTATTATCATCAAGCTACCAAAGCCTTTCCCCAGGGTACAGATACAACAGAATTGAATTCGCACAAAATACCAGGGGTACTGGCGAAAGGCAGAGGCAACAAACGGAAACAGGCCACAAGTAAGACCAAATAATGAATGAGGAGTTACTGTAATAAACATTTAATCAAGACTTAAATGTAGAGATGTTAGGAGAAGAGACGATATCATTGGGTAATTGATTCCAAATTTTGACCAATGAAGGAATAAAACACCGAGAAAATTGCACAATGCAAACATTCCTAGGATTTATAGCAAAATCATTAAGACTAAGAATATACTTGTCACACGCACATGATTGGAAGGTTCAGGTAAGACACTATGTAACGGATGCCGATTGTTATTAAAAACTTTAAATAAAGCACTAAGTGTGCCAACTTGCCGCCGATGGTACAAATCAAGGAAAAGCTCAGGAGAGATGCACTTAATAGAATTCAAAGCTCTATCCAGCAATGTCTAATGGGAGTTGGGCGCAGACATCCAAACAGGAGCACAGTACTCAAAATGAGGCAAGATGAAACCATAAAAAGATTTTATTATCGTGGAGTCACGAACAAAGTTTTTCAAGCATTTTCGAAGTAAGCCCGCCTTCTGGGCAATTGAGGAAGATAGGAAACGGATGTGCTTCTCAAAAGTCAGCTTAGAGTAAAAACATATCCCAACAAACGCAAACTAGAAAGTTCCTCAACCTGCTCACCATGCAAACAGGATCTGCTGATAATAAAAGAATACGTTTTGCTAGCATTAAGTTTCATGCCCCAAAGTTGACACCAATAAGCGATCCTACCCAAATCTCGGTTCAACTTCACCTATTTTACTAGGAGAGTTAACAGAGGAGAAAAGTGTAGTATAATCGGCATAAGATATAAGGTTATTTTCAAGATGAGTGCCCATATCGGAAGTAAAAATAATACAAACAAAGGACCAAGGACACTGCCCTGTGGAACACCAGAAACAACAGGCACTGAAGCAGAAGAGATACCATCAACAATTACACACTGAGATCTATTATTTAAGAAGTCCGTAAAGATTTTAAGAAGATTTCCACGAATACTAAGAAGTTTCAACTTATAGATCAGACCCTTATGGTCTACTATGTCAAAAGCAGAACTCAGATCAATAGTAAGGACTCGAGATTCAAACCCACGGTCCAGAAAAGACTGCAGATCATGAGACAGAGTCAACAGTGCATCACAAGTTCCTAAACCCTCACGCAATCCAAATTGACAATCAGGTAATAAATTAATTTTTTTACAGTATTTGGATAGCCGCTTAGCCAAAACACGCTCAAAGATCTTGGATAGAATAGGTGTAATAGATATGGGGCGATACTCAGAAGGAGAAGTTGAAGCTGACGCTCCCTTAAGAATGGGAATGATGTTGGCCTTACGCCAACAAGATGGAAAACTAACAGACTTCAGGAGCAATCTGAATATCACAGCCAATTTAGGTGCTATAACTGTGGCACACTTCTTAAAGAATAGAGGGAAAAAACATCTGGGTCTATCCCACCATATGTGTCAAGATGCCAAAGGAAATTCTTCAATTCATTGGATCTAAAAGGAACAGAGACAAGCTTTGGCGATGGAAAACAAGTCGAGGGTAGGGATAATTCTTGGTTACACACACTGTTTGTGAATAAGGTCGTAAGGTCATATGGTCCTAAGTCAGAATAATTAAGAGCACGCTACTTGTTTGTTGACATTGATAATAACCGCTTGAAGATTTTTTTAAATTAAAGAACGAAATTTTAGTTCTATTTTGAAGTTGCAAATAGAATCACTTTCCTGATTAATTTTACCCATTTTTCAGGAGAAGACTCAGACACCTTCACAGTATCCGAGCTCTACTACGGGAACAAAATGGTACGAGGGAGGTGAGTAGAAAATCCATTACTCCATCAGCTACTAAATATATCTAATTTTATAAAGGTGGCATCGCTTCCAAACGTATAAAACTAAAAGTCATTTCGAGAGTTCAAAACTCACAAACAAAATATACCGAAGTCTTAAATGAAACAATGAAATAAATACAAAATAAATTAAGGTGACAGAAAAAAATATTGATTTCAATCAAACGATCTTCATTAAAACCATAACCTTAGGACTGAATTATTTTCAAATGAATGCCATATTCTAAAAAACTACCAATATTAATTAAGTTAATATTATAAGAATTAATATTATGATTAAATTTATAAAATTATAAATACTGTTCAGAAATTCTCACGATGTCTGGAATATAAAATAGTTTTAACATTACCTATTTTGCGTGAAGCTATAAATTTTGCTATTATATTATAATTTGTAAAATAATAGCAACAAAACCATGCTAAAAGTTATTATTTTTTTTATTAGTAAAAACCATCATTAATAAATTTCAAAACATTACGACGGCAACAATTTTATGAATTATCTTAAGAACGACTTAAATTAACGATAATTAGACGAAGACATTCCAAATGTAGCGAAATTACGCAACATTTTGTTTACTCATTTTGGGCGACCTAACAATAAATATATTTTAAGTTTATATCTGCGGCGATGAATAAAAAACCAACAATTCTGAAAATTACTATAATATTTTTTCTCTTGATTCACTTTGATAGCGGTTTATTGGCTTGTAATTTGACGTTATTATAATTTTTGTTGTTTTGTTGCAGTCTCCCCCTGGAGACATCCCGCCGAAATATGATGACGTCATGCAAGACTTGCCAACCTATCAAGAGGCTCTCACAATGACGATGGCGAACGTAATGACTCGATTTTGTTGTGCATAACGTAATCTTAAGAACTCCTAAAAGTAAGGGAGAGATACCCAGAAATTCATTAACAGGGGAAAGGGTGATTGTTACTAGCAGAAGTACAAAGGGAAGAAACGAAGATAAAGATGAAGAGTAAGGAGCGAGATAAAAAAAATGTACCAATCTTCACTAGCTCCAAATGGTAAGGTCAGGAGTAGAATAAGACTGAAAAAGTACGAACTGCTTGTTCTCTTTGATAAACGCAGTATAAAAGAGTGTAGTTATCGTAATTATTATAGAAAAAGATGCAGTCCAAAGCAGTTAAAAATCCTTGCATAACAAGGAAACTCATTAACAAAGGGAAACTCAAACAATGAGTTATAAGTTCATGTATTTAAGTTTTTTCTCTTTTGTGCGAACTTATTCATTTTTAAGGCCGTTCCCTGAATCTGAATTTAGAAATTCTCCCTAAATACTAAGAATTCTGGATTCTCATTATCCTTTTCTTCTTACGGTATTCTTTATTTTTTTATGTTGTTCGTCTGCTTTTTTGCCACTTGGTACACCGAATCACAGAGCGTTCATTTGTTTTTAAGTCTGACAACCTCTCTTTAAAGGTCTTAAGCACTAAAAAGAAAAGTTTAGTTTACTTTCTTGAACTTGCGTTTATTAAAACAGCGTGACGGTCTGTCAGACCCATTTCGGCCGATGTCGGCTTAATGATACTGTTCTCTTTTAGGGACAGGACGGTATTGCAGAAGAAGGAGTGATAAATCTAGCGTATCAAGATGATTCGGGTGCAAGAAATAAGGAAAACAGCGCTGGTGCTGACCTTTCAGTGACGAGGAGAGAAAGTTCTTTGGCAAAGATGAAGAGAACGATCCAAGCATTTCATCGAGAGACAACTAATAGTCAAGAAGAAAATAGTGAGGCGAGTGTTAGAAGTGGAGGAACTACTCGACACGAGCCGTTTCAGGGTCTGATGATGACAAATGATCACCAAAGAAGAGTAACTAGTAACTACACACAGGATCAAACCGATGTTACAATGGGAACTCAGTCAACTGAAATAGAAGAATCAATTGGCATTCTGGCACTGTCCGCCGAAAATGAAGAACGAACTAGCAACATTCTATCAGCCCCCGGGGTTGAAAATCGATTCGAGAACATTAATCAATCGATTCCTACTCCGAACCGACCACTAGCAATTTCTAACACATCCTCCTCTAGCTTAAAACTACCCTTGGATGATCAGAGTACTACTCGTTTACCTATCTTAAGTTCTCTGAAGTCATGGGCGGCAGAGAGAAAAGATGCACAAGCAGAGGCACTTGTAGAAGCCACAGTTAAAATAGGAAATAACCAATCCCAGAGCAGTCGAACTGATGATTTAGCTGAAGTCAGGGAAATAAAAGAACACGTTCCTTCCCTTAACAACTTTTCTTGCACACCAAAACCACCCATCAACCATCTATTATGTAAAACTCATGAACTAAATCTAATGAGTACCAAGAACGCCGACGATGATGACGAAAACTTGGCTATAAGGTCAGAGAGCGTTGTTTAATTAATATATTAATATTTTTAATGATATTTGACTAGTAATATCAACATATCTTTTTAAGCAAATGTAAGAAACGGTTACGCCTAATCCTATGCTAATGTTTACCTGTGAAATGGTTGTTTTCTTTAATGGATATTGTTAATTTTAGCGTTTATTAACCTAATTGGAGTAAAGTTAAGCCAAAGAAATCAACGAAAATGTAAGCTAAAATTGAAGGAAAAGTAAAGTTATGAAAAAAAATGGGGGGCTTTAAGCCACCAACATTCTAAGTTTAAGTGAAACATTGTTTTTTTAGAAGGCAATTTTTTCTATGTCAAAAATATGAGACTTGGTGAGTGGTGTTTATATAATTTTAGTAATTGTGCTGTTAATTGTGGAAAAGCGATGGCAGAAATATGAAGGTTTGCAGCATTTATTCCATGTTTTCACCAAGAGTTTAGAAGATTCCTAGCAGTTTCGCTTTAATGGAAAATATAAAGTTGGATTACATTTACCCTTTTGAAGTCTTCTATATTTTCACACTCTTGAAGTACGGGCCAAATTAGGCATCAAAAATGTCCTCCAAATGAAAATTCCCTGGGAAATTATAAAAACGAATAAACCAATACATAGAAGAGTGAGGCAAGTCTGTATTTTATACAGAGTTTAAGTAGTCTAAATATACACATGTTCGAGGAGAGATTTAGCCATTTTAATTAGAATTTTGGGGGGGCTTCCTTCTCTTACTATCTTACGGAAAAAATTTAAATTCTTCCACACAACTTAGCTTCCTCTTTTGACTTAGTTACGGAATGGATTAACAAAAATCTCGGCGCACACAGTGAAAAAAGTATGAAAGCAAAGTTCTTTTGAAAGGATTAAAAGTGAGGAAGCTTTCGCATAATGGAGTTATTACGTGGCCATTAAATGATTACAAAAGACCTATATTATTCCTATGCTTATATTTTCAAACTACAGTCGCTTTCTAAGAAGTCATCCAATGTGATCATAGTACTTATACAGATAAAAGAACTTGACCAGGAATCTTTTTATACGTATCTATGATAATAATGATATTATATCTACTTAAAATTATTACTATATAAAGTATAATTCTAGTTGTTGATTATTGTATCGAAGCCATATTTATTACATTACGTGGAATTGATATTAGACGATTTCTTATACAAACAGGTGAAATTGTGCTGTACTTTTTAAATAAGATAATTAACATATCGATACAGAAAAAACAAAACAATTATCATCCAACCTAATCCATTACTCATTTGTTTTTTAATACTGCGTCCATCCCTCAAAAGCAGACCATTAGGAAGGAAAACCACGTATATCCATGCGTGATGGAATGATAATTATCATAAATGATTCTAATAAATGATTGTTTTGTTGTTTATTTTTGTTAGTTTTTAGCCACCGATTTCTACCATATTGTGCACATGTTAGTGGGCATCTACAGGATAAGGTTCCGAACTACTAGTGCTACATTGTAGCCAATTCACTGTCGATCTGAGAAACGCCTATTCGGCAATTAAACATAGCCGATGTGGCTTAACTTGCGCAACTGGTGAGACATGTTTTCACTCGTTTAGTCCCTAAATGCAGTCTATCAGGATTGTATGTGTTTCTACAGCACATTTAGTGACTTATGGAAAGACAAGAGCTCCTGGAGTGGACAGACAAGAGAAGAAAAGAAGTGAATAAATAAAAGATGACTAGCGAAGAAGTTCGTACTTGAGGCAAAAGTTTTCTTAAGTACGAACGTAACCCCTTTTTAGGGGTACAAAATATGTCTTACGAGGGAGTCTTGGAGGGGGGGCGCAAACCCTCAATAATGGGTTGACCCCATCTTATTTATATAGGGTACTTCATTAATCCTAAGCGCAGGGGCAGAGGCAGGGAAAGGGACAGGGGGAGAGGCAGGGTCAGGGGCAGGGTCAGGAGAAGGGGAATAATTTAAGGACTCCGGGACCAAGGGCGTTGGAGGGGATCAGGGGTTCATAAGTACATTTATTCTCTTATGGTGCCATTAAGTGGCACTATGTGTGCCAGAGGGTAGAGTTTGGCACCTTCCCCCGTTTTCCACTCGAGGTTTAGAGCAGGTTTGCGCACCCTTCCTAGCGCACCAGATAGTCTCTTCTTTTGTCTAATCGGGCTATGTCCATTCACTTATTTCACCATTTTCTCTCAAATGACTTTTCCAAGTATTTCTGCCGAAAAGCCAAAGTTGGTTTTTCAATTTATTTTTTAAATGATAAATCCCGCCATCGCGTCTTATGGACTATGCCAACGGCAGACAACATGATATTACAACATGGACCAACAGGAGCCATCTCTAAAATTTAAAGATAGCCCATGTTGGTCCATGTTGTAGGACGTTTAATGCCATTACACGTTCATTTAGAGTCCAAGGGCGGGCCAGATCCAGCCCGCGAAGGCCTCTCGTTTGGCCCGCTACCTTGCTCAGAATTTATATTGCAATCTTCCCCCCCCCCCGCCTCTCTTAATAAATAAATTCTGCCAAACAGCATCTGTCTCAGTAGACTCGTAGAGGGAGAGGGGAATGAGTCTAACGTCTGACAGGGTTTATGAGTAAAGAATGCGACAAAAATGCAGTTCCCTCACAGATACGAAAAATTTCATAGAGACTAAAATTGTAGGAGGGGCAATTTTAAGCAAAAATTGCTTATGACTTTTTCATGGCAAGCAGCACCAGCCGTCTCACTCATTGGTATGTTTTTCGATAAAATTCTTGTATAATGTATTTTAGCATATATATATATATATATATATATATATATATATATATATATATAGTCACTTTGGGGATTTCGTTTGTCACTCCTGCTCACGGCCTGCGCCCTCACTCTGAAAAGGTTGCCCGCCCCTGATTTAGACTAACTGAACGTAAGATGTAACTAATGAGGGAAGAGTTGATGTACCACAAGACAAAGGTTAGTGAGAAGATTGGAAAGATGATTCTGCAGAAATAATTGAGTTTTCTGCTGAAAGAGGAAGGTGGATTCATCTTGTTCAGCTTCGTGGCCTTAGGTTGCCAACCTTTCTTCGAGATGAGCGGAGATACAGAATGAGTCGCTTCTTCTCTTTCCTGCAGGTAAATTGATATAATTAGGTGACTAGAAATTGGATCTAGAGAACATGCTTATAGTAAATGGACTCTGAAAGATTTTATTTAGAAATTGGCAGTATTACAGGAATTATTTTAATTTAAATGTGCCTAAGCATAGTTTAATATGTTCTGAAATTGTACCATGAAGTATTCCTAATCATGCTTAGCTTAAAATATTTAACCATTCTGTTATGTTGTTGTTTTTTTATACATTTTAAATAAAGGTTAGTGTCCTATATTTGAATGGGTCGGTTGCTTCAGTTTGTATATCACTTTTATCAATATTTATAGACTACTTAAATACGTCGAGGATAAAACTTTAACTCTTTGTTTACCACCCCAACGCAAAAGGATAAGTAATTCTAATCATTAATAATTTTCTAGGTTCAAAATTAAATTTGTTTACTAAAGTATTATAAAATCGAATTATGGAAGTAGAGTTTAAATTATCTGCGGAGAATTGGTTATATTGCAACAGGCAAATAAGAAAGTTTTTCTTATTTAAAACATTAACGGTGCTACTCTTTAATAAACTTAAACAACTGTAAAACTTTATGAGGTAAACACATGTCCACAATTTACATGCAGTCTGGTTAAAGTCATACGTCGAATCTGCAGTTTTAGGGGGGGGAGGGGCTGATGATGATGACTGACTGCTTGCTTTCCTGTTATTGTTGCCACCCCCTGTATGTTAATGGAGCTAGCTTCTGGTGTAGTAATCCTTCGTACCAATAGGGGGTTTGGTTGCCCGGTTAGTGGTAACGTTGCCACTCAAGGGGGTGAGTTTGGTAAGATTGGGATAATGCTTGCTACCGGCAAGGCAATGGTGACAAGTTATTAAAAATGCGCAACGGAAATATCCCTTTAGGTAGCCTTGTACTTGATCCGAGAAGAGGGTACCAGCTTGGATGAATAAAAGAATCTGTTTATAGATGTAAACCAGCCTATTTATTTTACTTTGCACTAAAATAGGAAGTACTCCGAGTACAATTTTACAATTAGATTTTACAACAAATTAATGCGGGAATATGGTAGAGCGACCGGGCGATTATAATGATCGACTTATTGAATTAATGAACGCGTAACAATTAAGATAGTAATAATGAAAGACTCTCTCTCTGCACCCATTTATAAAGGGGGAGAAACACTCATCAAGTCAGCCTCACGCCTCGCCTACAAATGACGTTGACGCACGTTATTGGCTGCTCATTCCATTCTTTCGCCTCCTGATTGGCTTAAATTAATCCTTAATCTAATTCTGATTGGATGGCGTCTACACTGCCGTACCTCGTTATCAGCCAATATTTCTAGAAGGCGGAGCTTTATTATTAGGCTTATATTTGTTTAACTTCTGGCTATCTTTGTTACATAATGGTGAAATGCTTTTATCACACGCCCTTTTATTACCTCCAGACATTCTCAGTTTCCTAATGTTTACTTCTCTGGCGCCTGTCTGAGTTAAGCCCAGATATTGAGACTACCACTTTATTACAGTGAGAAAATCGAGCCTTTATCTCGAACTTCTAAACTCGCTCTCTCTTCCCTAACTCGGGTTCCGTTGTGTAAGGTATCTATATGTACACCTTTCAGGTGAATACATGTGTATCTTAACATCATTTTCTGCTCATTTACACTTTCTACCTTGGGCTTTTCTTCCTTTTAATGTCACCAAGAACCACACTGGTTGGCATCGTATGGAACTATGTTTAATATAAGTGTGCTAGTCCCGGCCCAGGATAAAAGAGTTCAGATATGGGTTTGTTTTCCGTTTGGTATTGAATTAAAATTATCTCCACTCTAATCTTGGGTAGAGTCTTCATCTAAACATAGATTTCCAAACATATGGTTTTTATTAACCGTTTGACGCCCTCTTTTATGGCGAGGGATATGGTGTAAATACTGAGAAACCTCTATTGAAAGGTAGAATTGAATCCTACTTTTTAGGTTCTCAATTGCTCAAATTCATGGGAAAGCGTAAACTGAAACCGAAATTGCAAGGATAGAGTAAATGTTTGATGGCGGGTCATCTACTAGTAAAATATCTAGGTTTGCGTGACACAGAGAGTGTACGGATTAAAAAAAATGGTTATTTCAATTCGTTACCAAAGTGTGGAGGCTCCAGAAAGGCAATTACAACACAATATGAACGGGTTTGGGAGCGCGGCCGCTTGTCTAGAATTGGACTAACTCAGCTAGGGCTCCTTGAATATGGCAGATTGATGTATGACAAGAAATACCAATGAATTGGCGAGATTCAAACTAAAGATTATACTCTTTTCAAGGACATGTAATGCGTTTGACTCCAGCAATGGAGTACCCAAATTAGATTCTGGTCAAATTACTTGAAAGTTTACACGAACTCCAACCTTAAATCAATATTCCTGTTCATTATTCTACTTTCTAACTTTCAGAAGTCGTTAACATTTATAATAACAAAGGTGATGTAAAATGTTACGGTATTTCTTGATTTTATGACACATCGGAAGCATTTAAAAATAATATTGTTTTGTTTTTCTTACCAGTAATTATAACTATTTTGACATTTTTACTATCTGTCAACAGAAAATTTAACTCTCAAATTAGCCAACAAACTGTTGTTTGAAAACCAGAAATTGCTTGGAAATCTTTTATTTTGAGGGTTTTTTAGGATAAGATTAACTAAACTAAACGAGCAAAAAGATTTATATGCTAATTCTTTGTGTTGTAGTACAGATATGAACCTCTGTTAAATAAAATCACATTTTCCGAAGTTTTATTCGTTAAACATCAGGACACAAATCCCATTTTCCTAATTTGTCAAATATACTTTTTCAGTACCATTGAAATTTAATCGCATTTTTAATGCTTCTCTTACAACCTTTGGAAGACAAATTTTGTCCATTTGAGCTTTCAACACAATCATCATTTTAAAAATGTTATACACTACTGCTCTCGTCATCCTACTCATAATGTACTTCATATGGGACATGCTTAGACGAGTGGAAACACCATTTCCTCACTTAAATGAAGTTCAAGTACATCCTGTGTGGTTAGTCGTCGGATGGTTACAATTAGAGTAGACTATGGTTGAGTGTCTGCCATCTGATGGATCGATCCGTTTCGGATCCCTCCTTAAACTGCAGTTGTTAACTGAGAAAGGTCTCAGACAGCGGGTCTCAATATTGAAACCTGCGGATCAAATTAAGATAAGCACTGCTAAGAGAAAAATCGCTGCTTATCTCTACTCGAAAATTTGAGGAAGTTATAATCTTTATTAGTGGTTGTGACGAATGCTTATGTTTACTTGGTCGGAGGTGCTTATCTAGTTCCTTTTGGGAAGTGCTCATCTATAATAGTGATGCACGGATGTGCTTATTTTGGTTAATGTTGGGAGTGCTCATATTTACAATTGGTGGCTGTATTTATCATTTTTCATTTTGAGGTACTTATCTTTATTATTCGTCATTATAAGTGTTTACCATTGCTTGGTCAGTTTGGACGTGCTCATTTTTACTAGTGGTCTTCGGGATTCACATAGTTAGTTAGTCAATTTAAAAGAAGTCATTGATACAAGTGCTCGTTAGGCGTGCTTATCTTTACTTTGATAATTTCATTGGTCAACACACATTTTTCATCAGAGACCTTAGTATACTTTTCTAAATGCATTTTCCATGTTGAATCCGAATCTGCCTTCGGTTTTGCTCCAGTTTTTAAGATATGCCAAAAAATCAAAATGGCCGCATGCGATTATAAAATGTAGTATATTACTGGTATTGCTCTTTTGCATGCATCATTATTGTACTGCTAAGATGAGTAAACTAGATGTTTCGTGAGTTCTTGCTGGTTAAAGGAGTATAGAGAAGAATTCATTTACATTTGTAACCCGCATGCATATTTTGCCAATTATTTATAATTCTGTTTTATGCTTTCATGTTCCTCATGTGATGTGCATCTTCTAAGCTGCTCCTTCTGCGTTGGTCATAAAAACCTTCCAAATATTTCCACAAAGAAGTAATAATGCCTCGAGAGTGCAAAAATCATCCAGATAAATTCTGCTATGAAGGTGCACATTTTATAACAAAATATCAGCAGTGTACTATCAAAAATGATATAAATAAAATGTACAAACTCTACTTCGGTTGCCCTCCGAGCGACCAAGATAAAGCATGGGCACCACACCAAATTTGTACTTTCTGCTCTAATGGATTACGTGACTGGATTAACAAAAAGAAAGCTTCAATGCCCTTCGCTGTTCCTATGATATGGAGAGAGCCCCTAGATCATCTCAAAGATTACTATTTCTACAGTGTGATCCCCAAATGGTTTTCTTCAAAGAACAAGCACCAAATTGTTTATCCAACCATGGATTCGGCGTGCAGACTAGTTCCACATGATGTATCTTTGACAATTTCAGTTCCACCTGATGATGGCCTCGTACCTGATGATATCAGTTCTGATAGCAGTACTGAATGTGAATGCACATTGGATGCGGATGTTGAATATGAGGATGCTAACTCTGAGCCAAAGTTATTTACTCAGGAAGACTTGAATGATCTTGTGAGAGATCTGCCACTGTCAAAGGAGAAAGCAGAACTTCTAGCATCTCGACTACAGGAAAAATTCTTACTCACGAAAAAAGTGCATGTGAGTTACTTTAGAAAGCGTAATCGTGATTTAACTTCATTCTTCACAGTAAATGGACCTCTCTGCTACTGCCGTGATATAAATAGATTGTTCAAGGTCTTGTCACAGACACATGAGGCGTCTGACTGGCGTCTCTTTATTGATGCTTCTAAGACAAGTCTGAAAGCTGCCTCCTTGCACAATGGCCATGTAAAGCCTCCCATTCCTATTGGTCATTTTGTCCACCTTAAAGGGACATATGACAATAATATGGATATTCTTCTTAAAGCCATAAACGACCAAGCCCATCAGTAGTACATCTGTGGTGATCTAAAAGTCATAGGCATGCTAATGGGTATGCAAGGAGGATTCACGAAGTACTGTTGCTTCATCTGCTTGTAGGATAGCCGTGCCACTGCAAAACATTATGACAAGCGTGACTGGCCACTTCAATCTACATATGAGCCTGGAATAAGCAGTGTTCAGTCTGTCCCCCTGGTAGAGCCTCAGAAAATATATCTGCTACCTCTTCATTTGAAGCTAGGTCTAATGAAAAACTTCGTGAAAGCAATGGCTAAGGACAATTCTCAGGGATTTCAATATCTATGCAAAATATTTCTACAACTGAACGCGGCAAAACTAAAAAAAGGCATATTTGTGGGACCACAAATCAGGGAGGTTTTAGCGGACTCTGACTTCGAGAAATCCTTACTCCTCTTGAACTAAATGCATGGTTAGCCTTCAAGTGGTTATGTGCAAACTTTCTGGGGATCAACAAGTCACCTGCATACAGAGATAGCGTGGAAAACTTTCTTTAATCTTATAAATAAATGGGATACCGTATGTCACTTAAAATCCATTTCCTGCATTCGCACCTAGACTTTTTCCCAGAAAATCTTGGAGCCGTAAGTAACGAGCAAGGTGAACCTTTCCACCAGGATATCAAGACCATGAAAACTCGCTATCAAGGATATGGGAATGAGAGCATGATGGGAGATCATTGTTGGATGTTGTATCGTGATAATCCTGAGAAAATATTAAACGCAAATCCCATGCACAACGTTTATGAATTCGAGTTTGGACTTATTAGCCCTTCAATTATTGTTTACCATTCTTATACATGCAATATAAGTACCATTAACTTTATGATGCTTGTGGAATAAACAAAACCTGACTACTTATCTTTATCATATGTTTACGCCTAAACAGAATGATAAATTTCAGAGTTTCTATATGTTAAATGCATCATTTTGTGTCAGTTCAACTTCTCAATGCACATGGAGATATACAGAAGGCAATTTTTTTCTAGCAATGGCGCTATGCAACCATATATCACTAGTTTCGGCAAAGAAATCAGAGTAAAACGCTACATTCTTTCAGCGACGGCGGCCATAGTGCATTTTCGAATATCTCGAAAACCTGATGTGCTAAAGAAAAGCTAAAGTCAGATTTGAAATCAGCGAGAAAAATGCCACGATAAAAGTTTGCTCAGGTCTCTGAAGATTAAAAAAAGTTTAAATTTGTTGGCCAGTATTTGAGGAGTTATCAACTTTACTAGTGTTTATCCTTCTCCATTTGAGGAGCGTTTGTACATCATTGTGGTCGGTGGGTGTAATTAGGTACCTTCACCTGACTAATTTTTGGAGTGGTTACCATCCAAATACCGGATTTTGAACATGTTCTTTTACACTCGTTTTTTAATCTTTTAAAAGGTTTACGTGTGTAATGCCAAAGTTTCCGTTAAAGAAACAAAGTTCTACTTCTCCAGTACGTGTGATTAAAACTTATTTTCCATTGTGTGTGGGTGTGTCGATATGAATATGAAAATAATCGAGATCTCTATTCTCATGTGCAGGGCCACAACAAGTTTGACATCGCCATTGGCTCAACGTCAGCCAGATGAACACCCGCAGAGTCGCAGAGAGGCTCAAGAACGTGTAAAACATCAAAGATAGACTTCGTTCAGACATACCTCAAGTTGTCAACAGTTTAGCTGTGAAAAAGTCTTCAAAATTGCTCTGAAGCTTAAAATGACAGCGCTTGCGAAACATCAAAAACATCTTGGTGAACACGGTGTCTAGGGCATTCAAGGAGTAAGGAAACAAGAGCTTAAGTTCCTTGGAAAGGCCTGTGCTTACCGATAGTATTCATGAACAACGTCGGAAGTACTGTCGTCGCCTTCTAAACGACTTGAAGTGTCAGGGAAATCGATTTTTTTTCTGATGGAAAAAACCTTCATAGTCGATTCTGTCTTCAACTACAGAACGTATGCATGGCAAGCTTCGGCCAGGACGTCTTCGAGGTCTGCTAAGTGTCCGCGACCAAACACCCGGCCTCCGTGATGATGCGTGGCGTCGTGGTTTCGAATGGTGAGAAGATGCCACATGTGTTGGTTCGCGGCCGGTTATAGGCTCACTGCGGCAGATTACTGAGACATCTTGGCCACAAAGGTCCTGCTCTGGGTGAGAAAGATCATGAAGAAGGCGGAGTATGTCTTTCAGTAAGACGGTGCCCTGGCTTACACGGCCAAGTCCGTGCATGAGTGTTTGTTGTCAGACATGAACTTCTGGTTGAAGGAGCTTTGGTCACCGCAGTCGCCCGATCTCAATCCCTTCAACTAAAGAGTGTGGGTACGTGTCGAGGGCAAGTCCTACAAGGTCAGCCACAGCAACATCAATGAGCTGAACTCCTCCATCAAGCGCGTGTGGGCCACCATGAGGAAGAACTCCGTCCGCAATTTATGTGCGACCTTCAGGTCTCGATAAGAGCGCGTACTCTCTACCAAGGATGGCCACATGGAATGATACAATTTAAACACATATTTATGTGTTAGAAAAATGTTTCCAAATGTGTCCAACTGCATCAAAACTATTAGTGTGTCATTTGTTTAGAGGGTCGTAACGAGTGTAACAGGACTTTTGCAATATCCTGTAGGTGGTCGTCAAGAGTGCTTATCTTTACTTTTTTAAGTTATGGAATGCTCATCTTGACTACTAGTCCCCAGTACTGTTCATCTTTACCTGGTTAATATTTATTACGGGTCATTGAGAGTGTTTATCATTATTTTGCAAAGTTTATGACAATCCCTTTTTACTAGTTTTCTCGGGAGTGCTTATCTTGCTCCAAGCTGCGAATATTCATCAATACTGGTGCTTTTCAGAAGTGGTTATCTTTATTTGGTCAAATCGAGGCATGCTTCTCTTTAATACTGGCAATCAGGAGTGCTCATCTATACTTGATTAATTATTGGAGTGCTGATCTTTACTCCTCACTATGGTAAATACTTATCTTTTCCATTTGGGGGTGTTTATTTTTACTTGAGCAAGTTTCAAAGCGTTCATCTATAGTTCTAGTCGTTAGGAATGCTATTCTTTACTTGGCCAGTTTTGGGGTGCTGATCTTTACTAGTGGTCGTCAGAAGTACTTATCTCTACCGGGAGAGTTTTAAGACTGGTTATCTTTACTATTGTTGTAGGGAGTGTTCATCATTTTTTATTTATGGGGTACTTATCCATATTAGTGGTTAAAATGAGGAGTGCTTATTTTAATACTGGTCGTCAGGAGCTTTTATCATTTTGGTCTAAATTACCTAGTCCTTATCTTTAATAGTGGTCGTAGAAAGAGGTTATATTAGTGGTTGTTGGGAATGTTATCTATACTTGGAGAACTTTAAGACTTTGCATCTTTACTAGTGATCGTTAGGGATGCTTATCTTTAGTCAGTTAAATTTGAGAGTACTCATATATACCAATGATACTCGAAACTCCTTTTATTGCTTCAATTAAGAGTGCTCATCTTTATCAGTGATCATTTGAAAAGGGCATGTCTTCACAATAGTGTCGTCAGAAATGCTTATCTTGCTCTTTTATAGGAGTGCTCATCTTTACTCGTGATATTTGTGAATGCTGATTTTTACTGTATCCGAACCGGTACCAGAAACCCCTAATTCAATAACAAAAATAACACACTTAAATTCGAGAGTCGCTTGGGTCTTGCGCCCCTTAGTCGAAAGATGGCAATGGTGACCTACCCTGAAGTAGTTGATGATGGTTAGGGTTAGAGTGACCTTGAACATGACGAGGATGCAGAAGATGCACCAGATGTCGATCTTCTTCAGGTAGACCGTCTTAGGGGTCGAGTCGCTCACCTGAAGGGCGACACCGGATTCTGATTAATTCCCTTAATTTATCCGATATCAAAACTGAGAACCAACGAGGGAATCAGACCCTCTGGGGGATCAAAGAGTACTACTACTCGCTTCAAAGGGATCACCTCGTAGCCTGAATGCCTGTAAGAGCCGTAGCTGTTTTTTTTTAAATTATGTGGAAACCAACGAGGGCATTTCCCACAAAAATTGTGGCAGGAGAGACCTGTAAAGAAAGTGGGGTTGATAGAGGAAGAGAAAATGTGTGGAAGATCGCCGAAGATACCCCTGGTGCATTGAGCTTGCAGGCTTGTAATGTGACCGCCCCATCCTTCCCCAATATAATTACGCCATTGAAATTAATTCTCGATTTCTAAGGCCGAGCTCTAATGGCTAGAAGTAAATTTTCCATTCTCTTCCAAAGAAAAGATAACAATTAAAATAGCTGATTGATCTTTTGGTTTGCATTAGAAAGGCTGCTTATGCGTTATCCTCTCGTCACTGTGACAAGTCCAATGGCTTCATCGACAGCTTAGTTAGCTACAACATTGCCTTATATATATATATATATATATATATATATATATATATATATATATATATATATATATATATATATATATATATATATATATATATTATTCCCTAAATTGGAGGGGAAGGGGCGTAATTGTAACAATTTGGGTCTTTGCCATCCGCGACATCCCTGTTATTAATTTCCATTTCTTCTTGTGTTGAAACGACAGTTTTCTTGTTGTTTTTGCTCTTCATTATTCCGTGAGGTGTCTTTTCTTCCTCTTTAAAATGATTTCTAAAATTTGAATTTTAATCAAGGAAGAAACATTGAGGATCGTGCGCCCTCCTGGCCCCAACGCCCGCATTTACCGATCTCTCCTTACAACCTTCGTGCGGATGCCGTCGCTGGTTTATGTTTTAAATTGCTCCCATAATGCCGGAGTGCTTCTAAACGCGCACCTTGGTGAAAAGGGAAGCTTGGACGAGCAGCGCGGTCACCGACACCAGGATTCTCTCGTTGTAGTCGACGATGGGGAAGTAGAAGGGGAGATACCCGATGATCAACAGGAGTATGGTCGGCGTATAAGTACTTGTCAGGTAGTACATCACCAGATTGCGGAACGTAAGTCTTACAGTTACGCTTCCATTGTCCTGCAAGATCCCCAAAATATTATTATTATTATTTTATTACTATTATTTTATCATTATTATTATTATTATTATTATTATTATTATTATTATTTAAATTATAATTTTTATTATTATTTTTAGTAGTAGTAGTATAATAATGTTATACTCCTGTTGTCCTCTGTCCTTCACTAGTAAGTAACTATAAATGTGTTTACATCAGCTAAAGGAAGGGTTCTCAACTAGACAGGCACGCCTCCCCAGCAGCAACGGATAAAATATATGGGGGTGGTAGGATGGGCGGGGGACGGGGGTGCACAATTTATAGTTGCATTTTGTGCCCTGAACTAAAATCTCTTAAGTTCTCTACCAACATTATTTTATACAGTTCAAAATTTTGACTTCAAGTTCCCATGTGAAATTACCTTTTTATGGGATGCGAACATTAATCAAACATTTCTGAGGGATGTGAGGCGTAAATAAAAGGTTGGGCACCCCAGGCGCTAAAGGAAACCCCAGAGGGTTAAGAATTAGTAAAGTACTTGACATTACAAACGCCGATAAACTGCGTTTCAAAGATTTCTCACCGGTTTAAGGGGTCAAGGTCATTTTTAGGATGGTTAAAAGGTACCTTTTTATTTTTACCTTCCACATTAAAATTGAAATATTGATTTTCTCGTACTCCAAAAGCCTCTCGGGACCGTAATACTCGATGCCATTTCCTTCACGTTCGAGATGAAAATGCTCCGGAGACAAACCCTTGAGACCGAAATTCTGAAACGAATTTGTGAATTTTAATTTCCTATTAAATTAATGGAGAACAAAGCGGAGGTGAGGTGATAGTCTCAGGAAAAACCTAAGGTAGAGGTGGTAGTCTTGGATAAAACCAAGGGTAAAGGTGGTAGTCTTGGGTAAAAGTCAAAGGCAGAGGTGGTTAAATTAAAATCCAGGATCGATGGGACGCCCTTTCCGTTCACCAGTAGAAGACGATTTTGTTCAGACGCTTAATTTAAACACTGCTATTATTGAGCATATATTTACATGTTGCAAGTGTTTATCATATGTTTTAAACGTTGCAGTTGTTGAGTAAATGTTTTACATGTTGAAATTGTTGACCATATGTTTTAAACGTTGAAATTGTTAAACATATGTTGTAAATGTTGCAATCGTTGAGCATATATTTTAAATGTGCAATTGTTGAGTATATGTTTTAAATATTTCAATTCCTGAGCATATGTGCTAAATGTTGAAAGTGTTGAGCACATTAATATTATCACACCCTCATAGCTTTGTTAACGTCTAATTCATTTATAAGTGCTCTAATACTTTCTCTTCTAATAGTAATAGTCTCTAATACATTTTCTTGTGTCATGTCATTTTTATGGTTAAAACTAATCTACTATTCTATTGTAAACACATATAAAATGCTCATTTAGCCCCTGAGCCATTGTTCTCATCCTTCTCTCGAATGTACGTATTTACTTAAAGGAGCCCTATCCTATCTTGATTGACACTATTATCTATTTCATAATAACTAAAAACCTTTTCTGATCCTTATTAATGTTCTGTGCTAAAGTAAGGAAAACTGCACCGTGTGCAGTGTGAATTTAGATTCTTATTGCTATATTAACTGCATATATTGTGCTAAACAGTATTTTACTGCGCTCTGAGGACAGGTTTTAGTTTAAAACCGAAAACTTAGCAAATAAAAGATTATGGAAAGCTCGATCGTGCATTTCGCCTTAAATATGACGAAAGATGAGAATAAAAGGCATTAGAATTCAACGCCTAAAAGATATATAAAAAAATAGAAGCTGAATGCAAGAAATATAATAAAATCAAAGCTGATGCAAGTTTCATTCAATAATATATTTTTTTTCCTTCTCAAACCTTAAAAATATCAATCAACCATCATCTCCGTATGTTGCTCTTTCACATACAAATCTCTGAAAAAACGCATGATTTCTAACATAATCACTAAATGAACAAGAGATCTTAAGTTTCTTATCTTCTGCTGATCCACGAAAAAAAACAAGAGCAAGGCTCTAATAAAATCAGTGGTGAACTCAGGAAAAGAATGGATGTCCAGCGTTATTACTGAATGGATCAATCAATATACATATAGTAGAACACTAAATCACTGGTTGCTAGTAATTTTCTAGCAAATCTAACAAATTTTATACTTGAAATACATCAACCTTTTCAAATTCCTTGTATTTTCACTACTTATGAACGTGTAAAGTACACTTATATATTTAAACACAGAATGAAAAAGTAATGAACATCATAGGATTAAAGTATGTTACCAGTTCACAGGTTTGAGTATCGAACGGGTAATCCACAAGGTCGAATTGACAGTACGACGAAATCGTGTATTTAAGTTCCCACACCACTGAGTTCCGCCTTCCTTCAAATATCAAGTCTGGAATAAGAGAGAACCTTTTGGCATAAAGTTCTATCAAGTTTCTAAATTACACAGATCAATTCACTCAGAGAACGCTGAAATAGATATTAGAGACAAATATCTACGTAGAATTATCCCGTTTTCAAATTATTTTTCGCAAATATTTCAGCTATGACTGCAAAAAAAGATAAAGGAAAGAATATTTACTTGTCATCCGACTGCACAAACCCACCTTCATTGATGTTTTCGTCGTCATCCGGAAGAGGCGGAGACTGACGTCGAAACGAAAATGCCGATTTCTTAACGATGACATCGCAAGATGTATTGGAAGGCCCCTGAAAGGTATACTCCGGCGTCCAGATGGTTCCTTGGAGGTTTTCGATTTGGTTGTCTTCCGAACAAGGTTTTAAGTTCTTAAACATAAGTCGAGGATCAATCCAAGAAGATATTAAAGATAATTCCATCGAGATTTGAAAGTTCTCTACGTCAATCCTAAGAATATTGAGGATGTAAACCAAAATAGAGATTTCGTTGACATTCGCATTTCCAAGAGTTGGAGGAGGAATTGTAGGGTCGTATTTGGAGGGGAAAATAAGTGGATAGCAATCCTCTTCATCAGACCCATCATTGCAGTGAAATCTAAGATCACACCTGTTCTTTATATTAATGCAAGATCCATCATTGCACGAGAACTCCCCTTCATGGCAGATGGTAAGTTGCCACTTCGTTTGGGAGAGGCCACAAACATCATTTCGGACAAGCCATTCATTCTTGCCAATAGGAAATTGCGAGATGGAGATTCGGTTTATTGTAGCATTCACAGTCGCCCCGTCCTTTCGGCTTAAAACCCAATGACGGCGTATTTCTTCGGATGCTGCCTCAATAGCTATTTGAGAGTAAAAATAACCATGAAAAATGGGTTTTTGACTGTTTGGGGGAAGAATGAATTTCCGGTCAAAGACAGAATTTTTGCACAAGCCTCTAAGACGCATTACGGGGACATCGTCAAACTTGCAGACTGTCTTTCGCAGATAAGAACATTTTCTCATCAGCCATTTAGCATGCCACTTCTTGGAATCACTAGCGCATGCGTAGAAAGTGGCACAGCGGTATTCAGACAAAGGTTTGCGTTCCAAAGGAGAAAAGTTTGTATAATTAACAAGAGTTCCCGTTTGATAGTGCTGCCACGTGTGATTTGTCTTGCCTACGATTATCGCGAGCCACAAGGCATCATTATAGTAAGTGGTATTTTTTTTACAGAGGAAAGATGTACTTGACAGCTTAAACAAGGCTTGGTTCTCCTCTGCATTCATAGGCTGAACAAGTTTGCCTCCTAGGGAATGGCAAAATAAGGTCGTATCTTTGAAATTCTTTCTTTCATTAAAAATTCTGTAATAAAACTTCACCGGATTGCAAAAATCTTCGTTGCTGATTACGACAGAAATATTGTGTACCAGAAAGTAGTTTTTAACATCCATAAAATTGATAACAGATGGACGGTTGATGTCTTCTTTGCAGAGAGTAAAGTCTCTCATTTCTGCATCGCTAAGAGATTGGTTCAGAAGATAAAATTCTGCTATTTCACCACTGAGACTCTGGAATGGATTCAATTTGCCTGCGTTAGAGTCTTGATCTTGGCCTAAATAAGCTTTGCCCGCCCCTTCGACGTAAGTATCATTATCACCGGTGGATCGTGAGTAATCCAAGATATCTTGTCGATCTCCATTTTGAAACAGGGTGTATATTTTTTGGGCCAGGTCGATGCTAATGCAGAAGGAAGCCCAGCCGTACAGGGACACATTGACAGGAGAGGAACTGAGGAATTTGTTCAAACAACAGTATACATCCAGTGTTTGTTCCTGAATGTTTAGAGCTGGAAAGAAACAAAGTTTTGATGGTGAATGGATAGCTCAAAATGTGTTTTAGTTTGAACTTTTGAGTGTTTAGGCGCTGGAAAGTTCAGTCTTCCGTCATCAGTTTGTAGTTCTGAAGCGGTTTGGTATACCAGTCCTTCTCAATCTATTTTTTTTTAACTATCTTGTCTTTCTATTTATTAGTGTTTCCTTCTTTGCATACATTGTTTCAATAGTTAGCCTGACGAGCAAATAATGAATAAGTTATCAAAGGTAGAACAATTAAAATTGAATATGACCAGAGAGAAAGAAGCCGTTCCTTCTCTAATGACAACACATCTTCAAAACCTCTTTTCAAAGTCATTCTAGTGGAGAGACCTTTGTTAGTCGTTAAGATGAGAGAGAGAGAAAGAAAGAAAGAAAGAGATAAAGATACAAAGGAAAAAGAGAAAAAAAGAGAAAATATAAATATAGAGAAAGAGAGGAGATATAAAAATAAAGAGACAAAGATAGAGGGTTGGGAAGCGTTGGAGAGAGAGATAGAGAGAAATATGGAGAGAGATGGAGGTAGGAAGAGAGTAACAAGCAGTAACAAGAAAAGGAAGTACCCTAGGAGACCTTATGGTCCATTCAAAGAGGGTACCTTTGGACTAGCAATCGAGCGGGCACATGGCTGCTCAATTGTTTTGCGTCCCTAAACGGCCACTTTTCAAGACTTCGTCTAGTCTTGACTTGAACTGGTCAACAGATTCACTGTTGACAACTTCCACTGGAAGTACGTTCCACATACCGCAGATACTGTAAGTGAAAAAATTTCCACACAGATTTCGGTTGTAACGCTTCAGTTCAAGTTTGAAGCCGTGATTGCGCGTTCTGTTCTCACTCAGTGTGAAAATATCCCGGTAGTCAACATTTTCGAACCCTCGAAGTATTTTAAAAACTTCGATGAGCTGACCACGCAGTCTACGGGTTTCCAGCGAGAACAGATTTAATTTCCTTATTCTATCCTCATAACTTTTATGTCGGATAGAGGGAATCAGCTTGGTTGCCCTGGCTTGTACGCGTTCCAATCTTGCGATATCCTTTCGAAACGAAGGACTCTAAAATTGTACGGCATACTTCAGGTGCGGCCGAACGAGGGAGTTGTACAGACAAAGTACTATCTCCTTGTTACGGTATCCAAACTAACGCTTTATGTAGCCTAACATCCTTTGGGCTTTCTTCTCTGCCTCGAAGCACTGTTTCGAGAACTTGAGGTCGCTAGTAAGAGTTACACCCAAGTCCTTCTCAGTGAAACTCGATTCAAGAGCAGTGCCCTTAAGGATATACTGAGATTTAGGGTTTCTGTGGCCGATATGAATCACTTTGCATTTGTTCACGTTAAAAGGCATTTGCCACGTGTCCGACGACTCCCTAATCTCCCCAAGATCTTCCTGCAGGTAGGCAGTATTTCCATTCTTTGCAACGTTCATACCAAGCTTGGTATCGTCGGCAAATTTGGAAATCTTGGCAACCATGTCACCGTCCATGTCGTTGACGTAGATGATGAATAATAGTGGTCCCAGGACAGAACCTTGAGGCACCCCGCTAGTAACGGGCACCCACTCAGAAGACTGTCCATTTACCACCACCCGTTGCCGTCTGCCACTTAGCCAGCTCTCGATCCAGCCGGCTACCTTTCCGTCTATGCCCAGCGCTCGCACTTTCCGGAGAAGGCGGCGGTGTGTTACCTTATCAAAGGCTTTCTGAAAGTCTAGGTAAACCACATCCACCGCCTTGTCCCGATCGTGCTCACTGAAAACGAAGTGGAAGAATTCCACAAGGTTCGTCAGGCATGACCGTTGCCTTCGGAAGCCGTGCTGGAAACTCCTCAGTAGCAGGTTTGACTCTAAATACGACGTCACTTTGTCCACCATCATGCTTTCCATGAGTTTACTGACTATCAAAGTCAGATTCATAGGTCTGTAGTTCGACGGTTGGTTACGGTCTACTTTCTTGAAGATAGGAGTCACCTCCGCCTCACGCCAGTCTCTAGGAACGCATCCGGTCCGGATTGACATGTTGAAGATTGCGCTCAGGTGTCGTGACACTTCATCGCGCAATTCTTTCAACACTTTAGGTAGAAACCCATCCGGGCAAGGTGACTTATTCGTCATTAGGTCACTGATCTTCTTTTTGATTTCAACTTCGGTGAAGTCCATATCCTCCATCTTTTCCCCCGAGTAGGAATCCGTCGGCTGGGGGATGGGACTACATTCTTCAGTAAACACTGAAGAGAAGTAGTCGTTGAGGAGGTTAGCATTTTCTGCATCTGAATGCTCTAATGTCTCTCCTCATTCCTCAAAGGGACAATCGTTCGACGGATTGGTTTACGGTTGTTTACATATCCAAAGAACTCCTTGGGATTCTCTTTACAGAGTCTCGCCACTCGGAGTTCCTCAGACCGCTTAGCCGCCCTTATGCTGGAATTCACTCTCCTGGCTAGCCTCCGGTATTCGTCAAAGTCACCCGAGATCTTCGATTGCCGGTACACAGTTCTCTTCTCCCTACGCAGTTGGCCGATTTCTCGATTAAACCACTTTGGTTGAACAGAAGACCGACGGGGGCATTTCAGAGGGATGAAACGCGATTGAAGACTCATGAATGTGGTTTTGAAAATATTCCACGAGTCTTTAACAGCATCGCACACTTCTAGCCTCACGTCAGTCAGTCCAGCACGAAGGCTTGCAAAGTCTGCTCTTCTCAAGTCGTTTCCTTGATTGACTGGCAACAGACCTTACCTTCGGGATCTTTATGGTAAATCTAATTAGCTGGTGATCACTGCCACCGAGCTCTTCGCCTACAGAGAGATCCTCAACGATATCATCCTCAGAGGTGAAGACCAAGTCGAGGATATTGTCACCTCTCGTCGGTTCTCTGACCCATTGAGTGAGGAACTTGTTGTTGGCAAACTCCAGGAGTAGCGCGCTAGGGAGATGGAAGGATGGGCAGAGAGAGAGAGAGAGAGAGAGAGAGAGAGAGAGAGAGAGAGAGAGAGAGAGAGAGAGAGAAAGAGAGAGAGAGAGAGAGCGCTCCTATACTTTGCTACCATTGTAGAGTTTATGATAGATATCTAAATTGAGTTCAAAATATTCATGTATATTATAACTAGCAAATTATTTAATTCGTTTATTGCCCCATCCTTCCATTATCAATTGAAGATGAGGTCCTAGATGGAGTAATGAAACTACCATAAAGATCAGACTGACAATCGCTGTAAGGCCTGAAGGCACTAAGGTACCATCCTGGTTGCTAGGTTAAGGGGCACAAAGAACAGTATTCTTCATTTTGCCACTAAGCAGAGAACAGGGAAAACTACCTGGCCCATGGGAGAGTTACCCTTTTAAGCTTGGGGTGAGTGTGCATTGGAAACCCAATTTGGAGACGGGAGACTGATGTGTGGTGTGAGCGAAGGGTGACCTATGGTTAATTATGTGATGATCTATGCAACCCGCCTTTGCGTTATACTCGGCCCACCGCATTAGCTGCAAGCTCCCTACTCTCGGCGGAACTCGGACCCGCTACCGTAGCGTGGAAATACAAGGCCTGATCCAGTCGGCCACGAAATTCCCTCGTTCGAGTTTATTCTCTTGATTTTGTCCTTTTCTTCTTACACTTTATTACTTAACTACAGCGAGAATTTATTCAAAGGGAAAAACCAACGATGGAATCTCGATTAGTTTATGAAGGCGAGCTCGTGTAGAAAACTAACGAGGACAGGGAGTGTGTAAAGAGAAATGTGTCAAGAAGTTGCGAAGATGAAGGGTAAATGCGTGGAAGATAACCTCAGAGCCATCGGCAGGCATTGTTGCCTCCAAATGTCAGCTACATCACTTGTGAATGTTACCCCTGAGACCCTCTTGCGGGAATAGAAAGTGGTGGAGTTAGGTGAATAGAGAGTATGTGGAAGGTACAACCCAAATTGTCTTGGTATGCTGCGAACCGGTTGGTCACCCAACTCTCCTTAAGCTGTGCATCTCTTTATATTTTATATTGTGAGTTTCAGTTTATTATTACTAATTAATAAAAAAATTAGGTGGTAATTATTTCTATCATTTTATCTTTGGTGCCATAAAAAAATATTATTTTAATAATTCAATCCACACATGCCACTGTAGTGGAATGAAATGTGAAGGTGGAATGGTTTGCTTACCGATATAAAGCTCATTAACGAATCCTTCAATGGAGTAGGATAAAATTGTGCTGGAAACTCTTGCTCGGTAAATTTTGAGTCTGAAGCAGACTGAAAATTGATCTGTAGCTTGTATTTTTCCTTTGAAACGCAGGAAAGTGTCCGCCTTCACATGACCGTCCTCTTGAAACTTCACCACTGACGAAAAGAAAAGGTCAAACTCTCAGCACGAAGACATTACACTCTATTGAGTGAAACCAGGACATTGTAAGGTGAATACTGGATTTATGTTGCTGTAGATAGCTGATTTCCGTGTTGATAAGAAGGCTTTATGCTTGGTTCTAAGAATGTATGATCCCCAATGATGTTGTTGCCGATAGGAAAGCTTTAGGACATTCTATAAGAATGTATGGACCCTACTTGAAGGGAAAGGGGCGTAGCCGAAGCTGATTTTTTTTTAATTCACATAAAAAGAAAAAAATGCGTAAAGCAACGACGGCATCTCTGCCTTACATATTGTGAGGAAAGATTTGACCAAAGCGGTGAAGTTAGGCGAGTGGTAAAGACTGATAAATGTATAATGTGAGGAGTACCCGAAAGAGGACGGGAGGGCACGCAGCAAGGCAAGATACCCTTATGGAGATTCATAACGATAGTGGTGAAGTCAAGGGAAGTGAAAATGTTTTATGGGTGCATACCACGAGTTGCCAAAAGAGGATACATGGAAACTAGCGACCTAAGGGAGACCCGCAACTCTCCTAGATTTGGTCATCTTTCCCTAAAGAACATAACCAACTGGACAGATCTCATAACTTCACGTTCTATTTCAATTTAGAAGGATAGGTTAGGTTTGGTTTGACTAATTTTGGTTACGTTATGTTTGATTATGTTAGGTTAGGTTTGGTTTGATTTGGTTAGTTAAATTTGGATTGTTTTGGTTTGGTTAATTTAGGTTAGGTTACTTTTGGTTAGTGTAGTTAGGTTATCTTTGATTATGTTAGGCTAATTTTTTTTTAAGTTAGATTAGGTTTCGTTATGTTAAGTTAAGTTTGGTTAGGTTAGAGTTAATTTTGGTTTGGTTAGGTTAGAGTTAATTTTGGTTTGGTATGGTTATACTAAGCTTCAAAAAACATAACAGCAAACACCTTTAGAATTTTGAAACCAAAATTTGAAAAGGTAAATTGCAGCTTTGTAATTGTACAGTTATAAAAATTATCATTCGCCTTTAAAATTGAATATATATTATGATATATATGAATAAATATTAAAATAATTATTTATTGTCTTTCGAAAAAACAATAAAATATAAACTAAAAATCCATCCATCCATTGTTAATTGATCGTCTTATAATTCGGGGTGGTTAGGTATTAAATATAGTTTTACTGAACAAAATAAGAAGGATTTTTACTGGTTTTGTAATGTGTGCGTATGTGGGGAAATGCCACTCATCAGCTTTTCCACACACGACTTGAAACAACTTACACGGGCCTTCCCGTGCGACCAAAGTAAACTCCCGACTGATTTTCCGGCTCTCGCTCTGGACAGGAGAGAGCGAAACGACTCTTCTCTACGCCTCAACAGATAAGAGCGTCTATAATTTGAAAAAAAAACTTGAAACTTGAAAGAGAAAGATAAAATAAAATGAGGAGGAATTTGGAAGAGAGGGTGGAGGGTAATAGTGAGAAAAGGAAGGAAGTGGTAGTCAGATATGTATGTGTGTGGGTGCCTGGTGAACGGGCCATTTCCATTTGTTATTTTGTTTATCTTTTCATATTTCTTATTAATCTTGTCCCACTGCGGGATCTTTTTATTATTTTCTACCTGTTATTGAGATACTATTTTGTCCCATTGTGGGGTTTTGTTTGTTTTTGTCTCTTATTATTTCAAAACTTTCTCTTACTTTTTAGTTTTACTTTGGTACAGGTTCCGTTGTTCTGGTGCTGAGGAGGTATCTTTTGTATCCACCTCCCTCTGCCTCTGGGTCAAGAGCCGCTACAGTTTCCACAGGGAAAATAGCCTCTAGTCTTGCCCAGATGTCTTGACCATTTTATAGAGGTATGTGTTTAGTGGTTCAAGACCTGTTTCTTCATGGAGGCTTCTTGTAGTCCAATACTCATACCACTTAGCGCTGGTAATAAACCGGAGGCCTCGATTTTGCACTCTCTGGAGTCTTGACAAATGTGTTCTTGACACTGCGTTGAACGGAATAGCAGGGTACACCAGTTTTGATCTGACTAAACTGGTGTATAACCTCTTTTTATTCGTTTTGCTTAGGTTTCTGAATCGGAGGAGTTAGTGAATTTCAGTGTTAGCGTATCCAATCCTGGAGCTGACGTGTCTGTTCATGCCAGTATTGGCAAGGTTGTAGTCGAGGACTGACACGTGCGGTGAGTAGTCAATTTCAGAGTTTTCTAGATTCAGAGGGGCGAAACGACGTCTCCCTATTGCGGTTGCCGAGAATTTTGATACGTTGGTCTGTATTTTCCAGGGTTTCTTGAACCTGGAGATTCTTTCGGCTTCTGTTGTCGTGGCTCTACCCATCATCCTCACAGAATTTGTTCTCCGAACCACAACTTGGGTAATATATTCCGTATATTGGACGTTGAGAGTTCTTCCATCGGTTAGCTTAGGTATGTCTCTCGTAAAGATGGTTTAGAGAATGGGGCCGAGGTATCCTACCTGAGGGATGCCGAACAGGAGCTCGAAGGCTTCCCCTGTATGCTTCTCGAAGGCGATGACAGCTTGCTTGTTGTTCAAGTACGAGTAGCTACAGAGGATCTTTTTGAAGTGGGGAGTGAGTCTTGGTCGCAAGATTTTGTACTCCAGGCCGTCGATCCAAACATTTTCGAAGACCTACTTTACGTCTCTGCAAACTACGTCGATCAAGCACCTCCTAACTCGACCTGCCGCTGCGTGTTGAAGCATGTGGACTATGGCTGTTTCCGTGCCTCGGTGTCTTCTAAATTCGTGCTCTTCCTCGTCTAACAGAGAGTGCTCTGACAGGTGTTTTGATAACCTGCTGTTGATAATTTTCTCAAAGGCCTTCCCAGTGGTCTCCAGCAATTAGATAGGTCTGAAATTCATCACCTGGTTCGCTGGCTTCCCAGGCTTAGGAATGAAAATAATTTTCGCGGATTTCAGGCCATCTGGGAAATATCCCATTGATAGCGACGAATTGAGTAGGTTCAACAGACTAATCCGAAATCTTTCGGGTGCCTCTTTCAGCTGTCTGAAGGTGATTTGGCGGAGGCCTGGGGCTTTAGGCTTTAATGATGCGATTGCTTCCCACAATTCCGCACTGGTGATGAGGTTCCCCTCTTGAGAGTTTCCATGAAGACGGTGGAGGTACGAGGTTTCATAATGGTCGAATCTGCCTTTCCTCATCTCCATGTACTCGAGAACCTGATCCTGGAAGCCTAGGTCAAAGTTTTCCTCTTCTTCATTCGAGATTTTGAAAACGTTTTTCCAGACTTTACGGAACAGCCTCTCCTTCTCTCTGGGAGTGGTCGCCGTGGTACCTTCGTGCGAGTTTGCAGTTATGCCATGGTAACGGAAGTTCCCCTTTAGTCTGTTGAATGTTCCCCAAAATGATTACGGATTCCTGTCAGTGTCTAAATTTTCAATTAGACGGTTCCACTTCTCCCTTAGTTCGTGCGTCAAGGTGGTGTTCAGCTGAACGAGTCAGAAATCTATGGGCCCGGTGTAGCTCATGTCGAGAATGCGGTTGTAGACACCAGTGAAGCGCTGTTGGAGCACCACTCTCTCTTGTGTAGGGGTTGTTGGCAGTGTGATTTTGTGAGAGGTTATCGGGATAGCTATCGCGTCTGCGTTTGAAATGCAGGCATTAATAGCAGTAAGCTCATCGTTGAGGTCTACCTCGGATGGACCATCCAGTTCAGGGAGTCCAATGGAAACGCCCTCCTGTAAGCTTCCCAGTTGGCCTTAGAGAAGTCTTTCCTGGAGTAACAGGAACTGGAATAGGACCAGCTGCTATGGTGATTAACATGAAAAGATGATTGCTAGGTGTCAGCGGTCCTGGACTGACGAGCTGGTGAAAGTGAAAGCCAGGATTCGTAAGAACTTCATCAGGTTTGGTGGCATACCCTGTTTTAAAAAATTACAAAACAATGGATTATATTTATTTATCTGAACTTCTCCATTTTGTTTTTCAAACAGCAAAAGAATTCAAAAACTACTTTGGAAGAAAAGGGAGAGAATTTGATGGTGTACAAAAATATTATTGGATAAGTTTTATTCAATATTTAGAGAAAAAAAATCTATCCTTCTAAAGAAAAGCTTTCAAATGAACAACGATACAAAATATAATTAGGGATAAGACTTTTTGAAAATAAAGGTTCTTATATAATGTTTTGGATATATTTTTAGAACGGGATTTTTTTTTTAAGAATTTTAAAAATGGTAAAAGATTTTTTTTGCCTACTTAATTAGTAACCTGGTATATTTTTGCAGTTTTCTAAAATCAAGATATAGTTAGTTAGTTAGTCAGCGTCAATCCTTCCATGATACTGGGAGGATCCCCGACCGGTTAATGAAATATATATGAGGTCAGTATGACAACCGCTAGTCGCCCCGATGGCACCAGGGGGCCAGTCTTCTTTGGGGAAGAGGTGCCAGCAAGTATTATGTTTTGACACCAAAGAGCGTTCAGGTTGAAGCCTTCGTCACCTCGGAGAGGGACCTGTTCCGCCTCAGAGGTATGTGGATATAGTTACCCATCGCCAGGAATCCTTGGAACAAAGAGTATGTGTGTGTGTGTGTGTGTGTTGGGCTGCGAAGACGGGGCAGGAAAGAAAGGAGTGTTGTAATTAGCTATGTGTGTGATGAGAAGTGTAAGATCTACCCACCCGAATACAGGGCTGAGCACAGCCCCTCCACCAATCGGTAACCAGATCTCTTCGTGCACTGACGTTTGTGTCCACTCATGCCGGGATCGAACCCTGTCCGCGACGTTGGGAGGCCAACGCCGTATCCAGAAAATTTATAAAAATTTAAACATGGCTACTTTTTTATTTTATTTTGGGGGGATATTCGAAATTTTTATCGAAGTTATTTCTCAAATAGATTTTAAATTTTAATCGTTATCGGGAGGAAATAGCTCCTTGCACCTAAAAACGAACAGAGCCAACTGAGGAGTGGAGATGCCGCTCCCTAACAATATATTTTAAGAACGGGAATTTTGGGATGGGTTAAATAGAAAGAAATGCAGGAGAAGAAGAAGAAGAATAAGAGTAGGAGAACAAGAAGGGAAGAAAGGTGAGGATCAGGATAGGAAGAAGAAAGAGAAGGGAAAAAGAAGTGAAAAAGAAGAAGGAGAATGGAGGAAGAAGAGAAAAAAGAAGAGGAGTAGGAGGAGGAGAAGTTTAAGAAAGGGCTAAACATTAGAAGAAGAAGAATAGGAAGAGTAGGAGAAGAAGAAGCGACGTAAAAAAAAGAGAAGTTGAGGAGGAGGAAGAGGAGAAGTTTAGAATAAATAGGTGGAAGAGAAAAAAAGATTGAAGAGCGGGAGAAGAAAATAAAATAAAGAAGGATGAGAATAATAAAGAGGAGTTGAGAAGGAAAGGAATAAGAAATGGATAATAAAAAGAAGAAGACAGGAGGAAGAGAAGAAAAAGAAGAGGGAGACAAACAGAAAGAGCGAAATGGAAGAGACGTAGGGGAATGAATAGGAGTGGATGAGAAGAGGAAGAGAAGGAGGAGGAGAAGAAGAGATTCACAAGGAGAGGAGAAGAAGATGGAGATGAGGAAAGTAAGAATAATAATAATAATAATAATAATAATAAGAAGAAGAAGAAGAAGAAGAAGAAGAAGAAGAAGAAGAAGAAGAAGAAGAAGAAGAAAAATAAAAATTGAAGAATTCCGCGTCAGAGGTACGTGGATATAGATACCCATCGGCAAGATTCCTTAGAACAGAGAGTGTGGGTGTGTGTTGCGCTGTGAAGGTGGGAGGGGAAAGAAAGCAGTTTGTAATTGGCTATGTGTGAGGTGAGAGGTGTAAGATCTACCCACCCGAAAACGGGGTGAGCGCCTGTAATTCTTTTAGAAAAAAAATTACAGGTGTACGCGGTTATACGCACACTGGCCTACTGGCCGGCCGAAATTAAGGCTCCACCTGGGGATGGTTCTAAGAGTGCTTTAAATACACAGTTGCTAGGCCAAGGAATATTCAAACACGACTACAAAAATATACTTTAATAGGACTAAAGATTACATATACATATAGGGAAAGTTAAATGGTAATGCAATTAAATATTGACGGTTCACTGTAAGATGATTGACACTATCGATTAAGTTTTAACCGAGGGATAATTAATTAAGAAATGATTTTACAATTATGCAAGTTCTAGAGCAAAGAGGATCCTTGAGGTTCGATGCGGTAAAGGTGGGAGGAGTGTGACGAAGCGGGGATTAAATCCCTTTTACCTTGATGTGTGGCGAGTAGGACCAGGTAGGTAAGTTCGACCTTGAACTTGTGGGCGTCTCACAGGACACTAAATCCAACTTCGGGAGACTGAAGGGTGGGGAGGAGCTCTTATTCTTAAGATGCAAACGGAGGGTGCTTCGGGGATGACTTTTCCGATCCTTAAAATCTGAAGACGTGGTGAGAAGGGTTGAAGCGCGCCTAACTATTTCCTTGGACAACACTGGGTGACGACTAGCTCTTCCTTGGCTCTTTGACAATCACTCGATTCTTCTCTGGACGAGAATGTAGTCGACTTTCTCTCGTCTAACCAAGACGTTACGGTTAACGTACTGGACGGCGGCTTCAGACACAATAAGCGGGCAACCATTGTTGCTCTGCACCAAAGTGGCCCGAAATGCAAGAATATAGTTGATGCTAAGAGTATTGCTTCAAGGAGCACCATCTTTAGTATCATTAATGACTTTTAAAAGACTGGATACACTGGTGTGAAAAAGCTTTCTACACGCCACATAGCCTCCAATGCCAAGCTTGCTCACGATTGGAAAAAAGCAGGTGTGAACGCTCCAGTACGCACAATCAGGTGGAGACTTTTCGACAAAGGTCAGAAGTTGAAATGAGATGCGAAGAAGCTTCATCTAAGCAAGTAAACCTTACGAATAAGCTCCACTTTTGTAAAAAGTAAAAGGAATGGACTGTTACAGAATTAATTAAAGTAATATTCTCTGATGAAGTTCCCTTCCGCTGGAGAAATAGTAAGCGCTTTCATGAGCCCTATGTCATGCCCACGGTGAAGCATCTGGACATTCCATGTCTGGGGGTGCTTCTCATCTAAAGAAACTGGAGCACTAACAATTCTTCCCAAGAACACAGCTATGAACTCAAAATGGCACCCAAACGTGCTTAATTCGCACCTTTTCCAAGGTTCAGGGCCACTTTAGGGATGATAACTATATTTTTCAACGTGATAGCTAACCATGTTACAAAAAAATACAAATAACAAAGTTTTTGATTAAAAATAGCATCGAGGATTTGGGACCTGCCCAGGAATTCACCAGATTTGAACCCAATGCAGAATTTGTGGGTGATAACACTGGGGAACAATGTATTTGGTGAATTGACAAAAGTACATTTTTCTACCTAATTCGAGCATACTGGATTCAAATCTGAAATCAGATTCTCTCTAAATGCTACAGATTTTTCGTAATATTAATAGCTAATATTATAGAATAATTTTCACTTTATCCCGCCTATCATCATGCCCTGAAGTAATTTTGAATCATCTTTTTGCGTTATTTATAGTAAAGCTGTTTTTTTTTGCACAAACATTTTATTGCAGAAGAGAAGAAACTTGAATTGCACATTAGGATTAAAAATACTGTAATCAAATAGATGCTAATTTATTAATGACCGTACATCAGGCTGGAGGACCTCTTCTTGATTTCAATCGGGCAAAAATTCGCGTTTGTAACTCTTTCTCTTGTTAGTCTTCTCTGGCTGATCTCTTCTAATCGTCCAGCAGTAGTCCACCATCATGTGTCTATCCCATTGGCCTTGCTAGCGCTCTTCCATCGTCATCAAATCTTGATGGAAGCGTTCCCCTTGTTCGTCGCTCACGGCTCCCAGATTCTCTCGGAATCGGTCGAGGTGACTATTTAGGAAATGCAGCTTCACACTTATGTTGCATCCCAGATCACGATATGCTAAAAGCATATTAGTAACCAGATCCTCGTAGTTATGCTCTTTTTTGTTTCCCAAGAAGTTACGAAAAACGGCAGAAAATGAGAGCCAGGCTGCCTTCTCTTTTTCATTCATGGTGTTCACGAATCTAGAATCACTCAGAAGTCTTCGGATTTAGGGACCATCAAATACTCCTGCTTTTATTTTTTCGTATGACAAAGCAGGAAACGCCGATACTATGTACTGAAAACAATCATTGTCAGTGCTCAACGCCTTGAAATACTGCTTCATCAACCCCAGTTTGAGATGAAGTGGAGGGAAAACGATCTTCTCTCGACTTACGATTGGCTCATTAACAATGTTTGGCATTCCTGCTTCCAATGTTTTCCGAACTGGCCAATCTTTTGGAGACCAGTGTTTGTCACGGGCTCGACTGTCCCACATACAGATATACGAGGGGCAGTCAATATGTTTTGCGAATCGGTAGGGCAAAACAGAGGAAGGGAGGTGGCTGTTTGTGGCGGTGTTAGGACAAGTTATGAAAAGTCAGGACCTGCAGCCTCAAGCTCCTGCCTCGTCTATTTAAGAAGCAGTAGCTGATCACAGATCGTTAGTCACAACTTTTTCAAAAATGGAGAAGGTTAAGCACCGCGCACTGATCAAAATTTTGACCAAGAAAGGCAAGAATGCAAAAGAGATCCATGAACGCATGGTTGCAGTGTACAACGACACCGCCCCTTCCTATGCAACCATTGCTCGCTGAAATAGGGAGTTCTGCCATGGTCGTGAGTCCCTTGAAGATGAGCCCCATCCAGGACGCCCGTCAGACGTGACCAACGAGGACAATGTGGCCCGTGTGGAGAGGATGATTCTCGAAATTCGACGGGTAGGGGTCGAAGAAATCGAGCGAGAACTTGGAATATCACATGGAAGTGTTATCATAATCATCCACGACAGTTTGGCCATGACCAAGGTCTCTGTCGTTGGGTCCCTAGAAACCTCACGCCCCATGATCGACTTTAACGTCATCAAAGTTCGGAGGAGCTGCTGCTCCTTTACAACCAAGACCCGGCGGGATTCGAGTCACGCATAGTGACAGGTGATAGAACGTGGGTCCATCACTGGGATTCCCAGACCAAGCTCAAAAGCATGGCCTAGAAGCACAGGGACTCTCCGACCCCCATCAAGTTCCGGACCCAACCATCAGCCAGGAAGATCATGGCCACCATCTTCTTGGATTCTGAGGGAGTGTTGATGGTGGACTATGCGCCTCGTAAAAGGACCATCACAGGCCAATATTACGCCGAGGAACTGGCTAGGTTGAAGAAGTGCATTCGTCAGAAACGGTGCGGCAAGTTAACATGCGGTGTCCTTCTCCTCCACGACAATGCCCCTGTTCACAAGCCCAGAGTTTCACAAACTGCTCTGCGCGAGTGCGGATTCGAGAAGCTCAACCATCCCCCCTACAGTCCAGATCTAGCCCCTAGCAACTACTTTTTATTCCGCCAGGTCAAGGCTGCACTGCGTGGACGCCGGTTTGGGGACGATGAAGATGTCCAGCTCGCCGTCCACGAGTGGATTGAACAGCAGTCGGCAGATTTATGGTTGTCGGGAATTCGAAGCCTTAGGGACAAGTGCCGCAAGTGCATTGAAGTCGAGGGTAGTTATATTGAAAAATAATAAAACACTTTTCCTCATATCTCGTTTCCTTATATCCGAATTGCAAAACTTATTGACCGCCCCTCGTAGCATGGAAACTTTGTATATTCTTTTTGCTGGCCAAGGAGGAAGTTGACCATCTTAAGGTCTACACATATGATCCAATTGTGTTCATGGTACTTAAGTAAATCCATGACCATTCTTATGCCATCGTGAATTTCTCGCAGATGGACAGAGTGACCGAGAGGAACTGCACCAAAGTCATTGCCATTATGCAAAATAATACACTTGAGGCTACGCTTGGAGCTATCCAAAAACAGTCTCCACTCAGCAGGGTTATAGGTGCCAAGTCCCAACTCGGTAAACAGATCAGAAACATCGTTGCAGTATACAAATGATTTTTCCTCAGATAAATACTTAACAAATGTACTCTCCCTTGTTCGGTAATATGAAACCCGTACCAACCTGCCAAGCATATGTCTTTCACTCAATCTGGAGGCTAACAGTTCTGCAGCTTTCTTGGAGAGTGCCAAATCACGTATTAAGTCATTCAAATCCTCTTGATTGAAACAATGAGGAGCTAATGACTGTTCAGCATCTGATGATGAATCTCAGACTCTGAATACATTCCTTAGACGTCCATATCAGGTACATCATTTTCATCCTCAGAGGAAGTATATCCATTGAAAATCGGAACTGGTAAAGACTCAGAATGAGGTACTGGCCGGATCGCCGAGGGAATGTTGGGGTAGTCGATCTTGTGCCGATTTTTCTTGCCAATCCCTTTAATATTCACCAGACAGAAATAACAGTCCGATACGTGATCCTTTGGCTCTCGCCACACTATGGGGATTCTAAAAGGAAAACCATTTCTCTTTCCTTTCGTCCACTCACGAAGATGTTCCACACAGCTATGACAAATGGCATGTGGGGCCCAGTTCTTATCTTGATCGCCAAGAGGAACATCAAAATATGCCTTATAAGTGCGGATCACAAAGTTTGATATATTGCGCCTTTGACGATCTAGCATGTAGCAGCCACATATGTAGCAGAAGGTGTCTGGATCATTAACGCAATTTCCTCTTGACGAAGCCATCACTCTAACATGAGACCTGAAAAAAGAAACAATAATGTCAATATTTTGCACAATTCGTTTGCTTATTGAACAAAAAAAGGACTAATTAATATCAGCCAGTCAAGATATCATCACAACTTTGATTCCATAATGTCAAAACGAATTGAATCAGTCCTAACAAGAGGGAAAGTCCCTCGAATGACCTGCGGCGTTTTTTGATAAGATGCTAAATGGTTATTGCATCGATGGTTTCACATGGTTCAAATCACTTACAAGTACCTTTGAATGGCTAAATAAGGCTTCTGCCACTAGATGGTGCTCCCTCCACCCAGCGCCAAATCCGATGTCAGAATTGAAATTGCCAGTGTGAATAAGCATATGTCCCATGGTCATATGGGTCATTTCATGGCTCTAAATGGGTACAATTGAACTTTAATCCTTTTGAAAAAAAAAACGTGACGCCTTGACCTGGCCCTTCGCCGCAGGTAAAATCATGGAATATCATTATAAATATTAAAATTGCCCATCAATTGACTATAATTAATAAAATGGATTTGGACTCTTAATTTGTTTAGATTTTACCTTTATATTATGATCCAAAAATACCAAAACCGAATGTAGCGTTTGATTAGCTCTATTAATTTTCTTATATGAAAA
This sequence comes from Ceratothoa steindachneri, assembly GCA_963969495.1. Classification (NCBI taxonomy): domain Eukaryota; kingdom Metazoa; phylum Arthropoda; class Malacostraca; order Isopoda; family Cymothoidae; genus Ceratothoa; species Ceratothoa steindachneri. Next base: position 154,074,123 of record OZ018318.1, on the reverse strand, counting down.
AAATTTAATAGCTTCAAAACTTTTGCCCATGACTGTACATTTCAAGGTCTGAGGTCTTAGTAAACCATTCCACTCCTTGAATCATCGTCGAGTGACTCTCCTCGACATATCATCGCCGCAACGAAGCCTAACTCTCCATTGCCCCGGCAAGTTTTACATTCGCTTTTCAATAACGCCACCGAACTTGACCACTTAATTCACTCCGCGCGTTCACAAACTGAAGCATACGGCAAAAAGCCTAATTATCTATTCGCATATAATTACACTGTTTTCACAGTGCATAAAGTGAAGCGAATAGATTCACTGCTTTTAAAGCACTTTGATTCCCGATATCACTACTCGCTTAAGTGAATTATATTATATTAGGTATGTTACTGAAATAGTTCGCCTATTTAGTTAATATAGTTAAATTAATTATTATTTGTAATGAAACTTTTTTTTTTTTGAGAGCCCATCTGATGACTGCTTACTAGGGCAAATTCGCCGTACTCACATCACAGCCTAATACTAGGCTGGAGAAAAAAAACAAATAATATGTAAGTAACAAATAACAAAGATATAAAAAAGACAAATGCTAAACACAGGCTAATAAGAACAACAAATAAAAAAGAAAAGAAAGCAAAAAGGCAACAAAAAGAAAACACGCTCCTGCCTCAGCGCAGGAACAATCTACCTACAAAAAACAGGCAAATAAAGTGGAGGAGACCAGCCTCCTCCAAAAGGTCGTATAGTCAACAAGTCTATGTGCACGAACCATTCCCGAGTACAAGGACCAAGCGGTAGTGAGCCCGCTCGTGCTGTTACCGGGAGTGGTAATGGGCGCGAAGAACGCCCAGACTGGGACATTTTACAAGAATGCGCCTAATAGTCTGGGGGAAAACACAGTCGTCACAATAAGACGCAGGAGAGCGCTTCATCAAATGTCGGTGCCTCCCGCGAGTGTGTCCAATTTGCAGACGACAGAAAGCAACCTGAAGCCGTCGCGACATTGCGGGGTAGGTCCATAGAAACAGTCGCGGCGCAATGGCGCGCAACTTTAAGTTCCCCTCGACCGTCTCCTATCTTCTTTGCCAAGCCGCCCAGAGGACTGACTGTATTCTTGCCATATAATCAGTGTGAGGAAAAGTGAAACGCTGGTCTGGTCAACCACTCCTCTCGGTATCTTTGGCGCGATCATTGGCGTGCTCATTCCTTGCAATTCCTAGATGTCCAGGAAACTAGCATAAGATAATCTCGACATAAGCCCGGTTCGCCAAATCCGTGGTGTCACAGATATCGCAAACCAGGAGATTCGGAAAGTCCAATACCCCGAGAGCACTCAGGGCGCTTTGTGGGTTGCTATAAATCACAATCCGGTCTCCGAACCTGGTACGTCGCGTTATCTCCCGTACCGAGTGGTGTATTGCAACCAGCTCAGCCGTGAAGACAGACGCACCGCCTGGAAGAGTACAGCTTACTTTAAACAGAGGGGGATACGCTGTTGAAACCGACCCCCTCTTGGGACTTGCAGCATCTGTATACACCGGCATGGTTCCAGTGTGACACAGAGTGTGCTCCAATGATCGCTGTAGAAGCTTTGGAAGAAGAGGCGTGGCAAGAAATAATCAGAGGTGGTACCCTCTAGGGTGGCGTCATGAGTAGAACCAGGGACGCAACCGGCCCAGAGCTATACCTAGCTCTTAAAGGAGTTTCTTAGCCCTTTGGAGCTTAGGGTATGACTGACTTCTCTCGGCAGCATAGGCACCGTCAAAATAAGCTGCGGATACCGTTAAGAGCTGTTGGCGACTAAGGGAGGCACCGAGCTCGCGCGGATAGACGAATAATGCACTGTGCAAGGCCCAGAGCGAAGGGAATCTCCCTAGCATAGACAAGTAGGCTCTCAGGTAAGGGGGCGGAAGGCATAAGTCGCAAGGTGAAGGACGGTGTATTGGATCGGGTCCATCTTCTTCAATACGCGCTCGGCTGCGGATGCATAAAGCTTACATCCGTAGTCGAGCTTCGAACGAACAAAGAATAGGTACAAAAGTAAGTCAGTAGCCTTATCAGCACCCCATGCGCTAAACGTCACGGAGCAACGAATATCCATGGCGTGGGTACAGAAGATCCTAAGGATGAGAATATGAGCCTCCCAGGTGAGGCGTCGGTCAAATACAAGACCAAAGAAACGGTGCGAGGCCACCACTTCCAATCGAATCCCATTTAGAAACAAGTCTGGGTCAGGGTGGAGTGAATGGCGGCAGAAGTGCACCATCATAGTCTTGGCCAAAAAAATTAACCGACACTGAAATCGTTCGGGGGACGCTTGTAGCACATGTAGGCATAACGCTTGAGTTTGAGGGCCTCCCCACAATAGGATGACCACTATGGAAGTGGTCAGCGTGCAAAACAGCCACACGTTCTAGGAATAGTAGTTAGGCCCACGGCGATGAGATTGCCGGAGAAGAACTCAACGGCCTCATCTACCGACCTAAATTACTCGACTGAGACAGAGAAATCAGTCATACCTGAAATGAGGAACACCAAGCCCGCGCCAAGCAAAACCGGTGCGGCTTTTCAGGCGGCAGTCAACCAGAAAACGATATTTGGATTGAAAAGTGATCAACACCATGGAGGTCGACGACTACCCACGACCCCAAATCAGTCTGTGCATCCGTAGAGCAGAGAGATAGATCAATACATGAAAATGAAGCGGTTCTCGGACATTGGTGCAGACATTTTGGACACCTATCTCCGGCTCGTCGATCAAATCGACAAGGAACTGGCCCGTTGGATTGATCGAGTAGTCTCCCCAGAGGAGGTGTCTACCGTTTAAATCCCTGAGCAAGAGAAAGGGCCTCGTCAACCGTGCCACGATGCGGAGAAAGTCCCTCGCGTCAAAGTCGGCTGTCGGTGGAATGTACGGAGAAATAACAGTATACCTCCTATCTAGGTACATCTGCGCATCTACGGCCTGAAAGGAGGTATTTAAAGCAAAAAGAAGAACAGAGACATCATGTCCGGTGTAAATTACGCATCCTCCTGCCCGACCCCTATCTCGTGGTGGTAGCGTCGCAAAACCCTTATACCCCAAGAGGGTGGGCAGGAAGCACTCGCCCAGCATGGTTTCCTTCAAAAATATAGCTAAGTGAAAACGAGAGGAGACGAGCCTCTACAGCGACTCTCAGATGGCCTGGAGTCTGCGGCAATTCTATTAAAGGAATATGCCCGAAAGGACTAGCTCGGAGGAGATATGGGGGCCTTATTGGAAAACAAGACCCTCACGGGAATGGCCGTACACTTTCCGGAGGCAGAACTCCAAATGCTGTTGGCTGGACAATGTGCTGAAGGCGCTCTCGCCTTTGAGGACTTATTGGGGGACGTTGCGTTCGGCATTCGAGTTTTTTCCTGCCTCCGCCTCGAAATCTTAGGCAGGCGGGGCAGCTTCGGAGGCATGAGTCCTCCTTTAGGAGGATCCACCGTCTTTGAATCACCCAGCCTAGCACTTTGTGTGGGCGTAGGAGCCGAAGCTCATTTAGTGCTGTCCTCCTTTCGGAGGGCAGGTTTAGGAACCCCTGAAGATAGCCTCACCACCAAGTTCAGGGGTATTGCCTCCTGTGTGTCTAACGGCTCTGTGGAGGCGCGCGGCCGTTTTTCCTTACGGAAAACGGTCACACCGAAGGAAGGGGGGGGAGTTCTGATTTTAGCCCCGGCTAGGTATGAACCCTTTGTGCCCCCAGCTGTACTAGGGGAGCTCCAGGAGTGAGTAGAACTTGCAGAAGGGTTCCAAATGAGCGCAGAAGCGACCGTGCTCGTAGGCCTGGAGAGGCAGGCGCAGAGGGTGACTTTCTTAAAATTAAGACATAAGACGTCCCAGGCAGCGCCGGGCGCACTGGGACCAAATCCTTACCCCTGCGAAATGAGAGACGATCCTGGGCCTGAATGCACAGGATTTCTTTCCCAAAAACATACGCACCAAATTGCTTCGAAGAAGCGGGTTACGATTCTCCGAAAATGAGACACTTGGCCACACACGATTAGGACTTATTGTGTGCGTCCTTTGAGCAACTTACACAGATTTCGGGTAACCCCGACTTTGCACTTCCACAGGAGCGATTCATATGGCCGAATCGGTGGCAGTAGTAGCACCTCCGCGGCAGTGGCAGGAATGCTTTCACGCGGTAGCGATACTAACCGGCACGCACTGACTCAGGGAGCTTTCACAGTCGAACGTGACCATGAGTGTAGGGGTGGGTCTCGAGGTTCGTCCCTGTCTTTCATCACACGTTCTACTTTGACCGTTCCATGGTCGGCCAGCTTTAAGGTGATGTCATCTATGGAATAGTCCACGAGTTCCCTCGCATAAACCACTCCTTGCACGAATTCCATGGTAGAGTGCGGCGTCACACTCACCGACGTGCCATCAAGTGTCCGAAGGGCACTAATTATGGCCTCCTTGGAAGGATTAGAGCCATTCACCAGAAGGTTCACGTCCTAGAAACGGGTTACCTTCGGCTCTCTACCAATCATGCTAGCTAGACCTCTTCTCTGCTGGATCATGTTGCCCTTGGCCAACTTGCTACCATCAGTGGAGCGAATAACAAGAAAGTGTTTAAAGCCAGCGGACTCGAAAACGTCAGGTAGTCTCTGAATGAGGGGTCCAGACGTAATCGAGGCTCCACTCTGTGCACTAGCAATTTTGGTCTTTGTCAGGAACTCCCCACCCAGGGGAGCACCGGGGGCTGACGTGTTAATCTTGGCTTGGTCGCTTACCAAAACTGTAGCGGACTAATATGTCTCGGTGGCTCCTGCGGAGGAGGAGGAGCCATTAATCTTTTTCGTCTTATGGTTTCTTTTCTTTTAAGGGCAGGAGATTGGGGAATGAACTCGCTTTCCTCATCCGCCGGAAGGAGACATTAGGCCTCGGCAAGATCCTTCTCTGAAATGGAGAAGGTCTTTTTTATTTGTCACATGGACACCAGCCAGGGGAGGAGATCCCTACTCTCCTTGTGAGGCCTCGGGGACCCGAGCTGTCAGAGGAGAAGCTGGCACAGGGGCGCACTCGGGTTCTGTGCTTAGCAGTGAACCCGAGTTCAGCCCATGGAAGATCCTACTATCTTGGGCAGGGTCACCTCAGGGACTACGAGGGGCGGTCAATAAGTTTTGCAATTCGGATATAAGGAAACGAGATATGAGGAAAAGTGTTTTATTATTTTTTAATATAACTACCCTCGACTTCAATGCACTTGCGCCACTTGTCCCTGAGGCTTCGAATTCCCGACAACCAGAAATCTCCCGACTGCTGTTCAAACCACTCCTGGACGGCGAGCTGGACATCTTCATCGTCCCCAAACCGGCGTCCACGCAGTGCAGCCTTGAGCTGGCGGAATAAAAGGTAGTCGCTAGGAGCCAGATCTGGACTGTAAGATGGATGGTTGAGCTCCTCGAATCTCCCCTCGCGCAGGGCAGCTTGTGCAACTCTGACCTTGTGGACTTTGACGACGTTGAAGTCGATCATGAGGCGTGAGGTTTCTAGAGACCCAACGGGCAGAGACCTTGGTCATGGCCAAATTGTTGTGGATGATGTTGATAACACTTCCATGTGATATTCCAAGTTCTCGCTCGATTTCTTCGACCTTCACCCGTCGATTTTCGAGGATCATCTTCTCCACACGGGCCACATTGTGCTCGTTGGTCACGTCTGACAAGCGTCCGTGACGGGGGTCATCTTCAAGGGACTCACGACTATAGCGGAACTCCCTATTCCAGTGAGCAATGGTTGCATAGGAAGGGGCGGTGTCGGTGTTCACTGAACTATGCGTTCATGGATCTCTTTTGCATTCTTGCCTTCCTTGGTCAAAAAATTGATCACTGTGCGGTGCTCAACTTTCTCCATTGTTGAAAAATTTGTGACTGACGATCTGCGATCAGCTACTGCTTCTTAAATAGACGGGGCAAAAGCGTGCGGCTGCAGGTCCTAACTTATCATAACTTGTCCTAACACCCCTACAAACAGCCATCCCCCTTCCTCTGTTTTGCCCTACCGATTCGCAAAACTTATCGACAGCCCCTCGTATCTCCATCTCAGGAGTAACTCCATGTGCCCCCCCCCCAAAAAAAAAAGCATCACGGATCCAATTCGAGGTTCCTTTTTTTCTCGTCTAATGCCGGCGAACTGGCATCCGTCGGGGAAGAGAGTGGGGCAGGTACACTTACTCCCTGTAAATTTGCATGCAAGCAGGACATTAGGGGGCACGGGCTGACGTTAGCTTTTATCCCTTGCTCCTCTACGGTGGTTGGCCCTATCAAGCTGGTCAATTATGGTCTGCCTTATTATTATCACGGGACGCAAACGCTAATCACTCCGCGCAGCAGCCCGCTCTGCGAGGGGTGAATACGGAGCCGGCAAAGTCAGCTGCCGTCATTAGAGACCACTCCTTCCGCCAAGTGATCTGGGCGTAAAATTGATAGACAGTCAAAGGAAAGAAAAAGGTACGTGAGGAAGGTGTGGGTGGGGGTGAGACAGGTTGATTAAAACCTACTATCCACCACTCCCCCCTTCGGCCCCGATCCGAGATGGTTAGGTGAGAGGAAGCTAGTTGGTGTCTACCCTGTGAAATTAGAGGCCGACCAGAGAAAGTTGTGAGAGAGGTTGTAGGGAAAGTGGGAAAGTAGGGTAAAAACACAGATTGTCAGAAAGAAGGAGAAGAGGGGCTGAGTCCAATCAGCAGGGCGGCCAGGAAAGTAAATCGCCGTGCTCCTTCCTTGTAACATTCCAGAGTAAAATAGTATTCGTTAAATTTCACTCCGTGCCGCAGGTGAAACAAACCCACGGCAAATAGGTCCTACTGGCATACAGTTTAGTGCCAGTAGTGCCACCAAATTTAATATCCCAAAGTAGGCACATTCGGTGTCCAAAGTCGGACGCCTGTGTATTATTGCTTTTATAAGATTAAGTGACATTTGCAAATCAATAATCACAATTTGTGCTTGAGAGAAGGCGAGAGGAATGAAATCATTCAGACAATTACATCCAACTATTTCATTTTAAAAGAATGTTTAAAGCAAACAAAAGCAGTTAGTTGTGAGTTATTATCATCTAATGTCAACATAATAAAGCCCCTTTATGATTATAATTATAAAATAATTTTTTATAAACCGCGCAGATTTTCTATTTGAAGACTTCCAGAATAGAGATAAGATAATTGGATTAATGAGTTGACAAAGAAGTAAGAAGCAAATAAATAATTAATCCATTTTTGTTTTAAGAATTAAAAAGTAACAAAATTGCCCCATCAATTAAAAAGATAAATCATCCCTGACTTAGATGAAGAATAACAAACAAAACGCGAATGAATGCAAAGAAAGACTAGTAATAAAGCTTAAGAATAACAAAGACTGCGAAACAAATGTCGTTATCACAAAATGTGAGGAATTATAAAGGGGTATTTATTATACGTTTCTGTTCTTACTAAAAATAGGAGCTATTAGAAACTACGAACAATATTTCGAAGTACGAACATTGACTCTAAAGTACGAATGACGACTTTAAAGTACGAACAACGATTCTAAAATGCTACATACACCAAAATACGAATATGCACTTAATAATTGGAAGTTGTACTCAAAGTACGAACATGCACTCCAATGTACGAACATACGCTTAAATTTTCAATATACACTCAAACTTATGAACAAACACCTAGGGAGGGTGTGGGGGAAGAGCCGTATTACTGTTTTGCCGTCCCTCAAGGAGCAAAGAACCTTCGTGGCCCAAGGGAGAGCCACCCGCTCCACGTCAGGGCAGCGTGGATTCGGAACCCTTCGACACGGTCCAAGACGGAAGAATGATGTGTTGAGTGCGTGTGAAGAGAAAGGGGAAGAGGAGGTAGATCTGTTGTGATTGGGTATCTGTGTGATAACGTAGGTGGCCTCAAATCTGCGGGAATGGATTAGATTCGACGCACCGCCTGAATGGTGGCAGCTCTCTGCCGGGAATCGAACCCGACGCTCAAACGTGGTAATCCAACGCGTCTAGCGGGCGATTTTGCCCTACGCATTCACCCCCTAAAGAGAATTCAACGGGGTGAACCGTACCACGGATGAGACGACTCAAACTGTTCATCTTTCTACAAATAAAATTCTACAGATTCTACATAATCTATCCTTTTCTACAGATTATACATAATCTACAACAAGGCGCACTACAGAATGTCGCATCTTAAATTAAAAAAGAAAATATTTAACTTTTTTATTTGTCTCAATATTATTTTGACTTCGCCCTTGGAGGAGGTATGCAATGGGGAGTGGGGGCTCACAAATGTTGGGAGTCAATTTGCTATGAGGTCATAAGAAAAATCAATACTGAAAAGACGTTACGATTAATTATCTGATTTATCAGCCATAATTTCTATCATCTATACGAAACAGTAGACAAGGAAAATATGAGAGGATTCCTATCCCTTCTTCCTTATTAAGAAAGATTTAATTATCTTGAAGAGGGCTTTGTTAATAAAGTGCTCGGAATTATATTTTCCTTTTCCTTTTTGAGTGTATTTGTAATAGCGTTTTTATTTTCTGTTCTTGGTATATTTAATTAATTGTAACAAATTTTAATTAATTTTTCTTTGCTTTCTATTTCCTATTCACTGCTTTTTCCTTTCGTTGCCTATGCGGGTAACCTATAAGTAGAGACCCATACTTATTTTCATGTTTATTCTTTATACTTACTCCTATTTGTGATGATAGGATGGAACCTTATTTTCAGTGTGGTGTCAACCTAACTTTAATATATTCATTTCAAAAATATTATTCATCATATAATTCCCATACTTATAATTTGTTATAAGTATAATTTTATTCGTTTCATTATAGTAATTTTGTATTGACTTTTAATTCACCCTTAATTACGAATGTTAGTAATTACAAATTATAAGTCCTAAGTTTTTTCGTAGGTGGCGGGCCGCTGAGAAGGACCGTGAAGGCCATTTTGGTTACCGTGACAGGAATTGTGGATCAATAATTTAGTGGCCATTTTTACAAATTCGCAACACAAAATTCATTACCTTGTACTCCTTGACTTATGCCTATGCAAAAGCTGATGATGAGCAACCAAACCAGCATAATTCTTCCGGTCCTCTTCCTTTTTCTTCTTTTCTTTCTCACGACTTACTTCTTTATTCGCTCTTATATTCTCGTCCACTTGTGAGCTTTTCTTTGCAAGTCAGCGTCATATCGGATGAGCTCAATAGGAGCGAACACAGCATTCTGCCCCAACAGCTGCATTCTTGCCATTTATAAGTACTCTCCATTTATGGGAGGGTATAAACTATGGGTTGTTTCATACTTGTCTGCTCAAACCAAGAAATAAATCATCCGTCTTTTGTCCACTTTGCTTGAGTACCCTCGATATAATTAGGGGTTGCCACTAGTTCAATTGAATGGTGTGAATTAAAAAGATCGAACGCAAATACGATAGGAAGATTTATATGTATTTTGAGAGGAGGTGTTGGCAATCAAGTTGAATAGGGGATGGATTTGAGGGAAATGTCTGAAAAGGAATCATAGGGATGTATTAATAATAGATGCATTGGCATTGTGTCGCTTTATCCTTGCGCTCAATGGAATAAATTTAATCGAAGTATGTGAGTTTGTTCGTTGTCTCAGTCCTATGAAATGAAAGTGCATACAGTGGGGTGAAATAAGTATTCGTACGCCTTCAAAGTAAAATTTTAATAAACTTGCAACTGATCAAACTTCATGAAATTTACACAATAGATGTATATTAATGCAAAGTTAAAAGTCCTGTGTACAAAAAGGCCTGAAACAAAAATGATATTCAGTAACCTTGAAATTAAGGAAAACAAGGGTGAAAAAGTATTCGTACAGAAACATAAACCTTACGAAATTTATTTTTAAAAGCACATGAGAGACATACTTTTAGCTGTGACGGTGCAAAGAAGCTTCTAGAGGGTTCCAATAATATGTACAGCAGTCAACAAGAGCTCAAGAAAGATCGGATTGCTATTCAGCAGAAGACGTTCCCGCAGTAAAGATGTTATCATAGCGAAGAATAGAGAACTCTCCAATGACCAGCAATAGGCGACCCTGAAGCTCCATACTGATCGGCTGAGCTACCGGAAGATATCCGAGCAGCTGAAAATACTTTTCAACACCATTCGGATTTGTCATTCTGAAGTGGAATAGGGTGGAAACCATCGACAGCCTTCAACGTTCAGGGGCACCTCGGAAGATTTACCCCAAAGCTTCTCGTATAATACTAAGGAAGGTTAGAGCTGCCCCTATGAAGACTAGTAAGGAAATTCAAGATGATCTAGTGGCGGCAGGAACGTCGGTCACAAAGTGAACCATCAGTAATGAATTTATCCGACATAATTTTAATTCTCACAGGCCAAGGAAGACACTTCTGCTGCTGAAGAGAGACAGAGTTGCAAGGTTGGAATTCACCCGTGAGCATTTGGAGAAACCTTTTGATTTCTGGGATAATGTCCTGTGGTCAGACGAGACAAAACTAGAATTGCTTAGCTTTAACGATGGCCGTCCTGAATGAAGGAAAGACGGTAGTGCCTACGACCCTAAGAACACCATCCCTACCCTAAAGTTTGAGGGAGGTAGCATCATGGTGTGGGGGTGTTTCTCATCTAAGAATACCGTCAGTATCCACATCATAGATGGGACTATGAATTCCGCAATCTACAGAGACATTTTAGATTTTAGAATAACCTTTGTTTGTTTCTGTAGAGAAAGTTTGACTTGGAGAGGGATGGATCTTTCAACAAGAAAATGATCTGAAGCAAACTACGAAAGCTACTCGCCAATGGTTCCCCTAAAGTAATATAAACGTTTTAAAGTGGACTAGTCAGTCGCCAGATTTGAATCCAATAGAGAACTTGTGGCGAACATTGAAGAGCAAGATTCATTTGAAGGGTCACATGAACATCAAAGAATTGAAGGTATTTGCAAAGAAGAATGGGCGGACATACCAAAGGAGTATTGCAGCGTACTAGTGAAGAAATACAGGAAACGATTGATAGCGGTGAAAGCCAACAATGGCTCCGCAACTAAGTATTAATCATTAAATATCGATTTGTACGAATACTTTTTTCACCCCTGTGGTCCATTAATTACAAGGTTGGTGAATGTTAATTCTGATTCTTCTGTTAAAAGTTCATTAATTTCAAAGTTAGTGAATGTCAATTCTGTTTCTTGCTTTTTTGTGCACAGAACTTTTAACTTTACATCTATTGTGTAAGTTCGTGAGACTTGATGGGTTGTAAGCGTATTAAAATTGAATTTTGAAGGTGTACGAATACTTATTTCCCCCCACTCTCTGTACATATAAATCTTGTTGTTCGTTGTACGATCCCTACCTTTGGATTACCACATATTGTAAGTGTTAACTTTTGGATTACCACATGTGGTAAGTGTTAACCTTCAATACCTTTTTCAATATATTATGTACTATATTATTATTATTATCGTTTATAGCATTTGCACTGTATTAGTAACATCAATAATTCACGTACCGAATTAGTATTCATTATTATTACACATTATTTTTACTGTACTGTGTTTACTGAGTATCTAAATAATTACTGTGCCTATATTATTTTGGGCACAATATTTTTCTTTGGAAGTGTTTACAGTTGTTTTATACAGTATACATAAAAAGCTAAAGTACTTTACGTACACATGTGCACCATTCAGACGTTCATTCACTAGTAATCCGCCCTCGTGCAAATCCAATTTCAGCTGTATTAGTAGTAGTTATCATTTGCCTGTAGGTGGGGAAGGAAGAATAGCCATACAGTCGTAAAAGGTGACTAATTCCTAATAGTTAGCCGCTGGCCTGAAAAGCCTCACACTCAACAATTTTGATCCCGCGAGTACAATACCCAATAGTGGCATTGATAAACCCCGACCATACATTGAGAGGAATCGATTGATTACGGTGATTATTATTTTGTATTATTATTCTTATTATTATCATTATTATTAATTTTGAAGCTCGCCTTTTAATTAAAACAAGTCACAATTGGGGGGGTAGGCACCCACTGCTTGTCAACTGTCATTCAGCCAATTGCGGGAAGGGAGTGGGGGGGGGGGTGTAATAAATGAATGGGTGGGGGGTTTTTTTGGTTATTTTTAAGGGGGCTATCTGGCGACTGCCCACTTGGGCATAAGTGGCCGCAAACAAACAGCCTACTTCTAGGCTACTTTAAAATAAAAATTTGAAAAGAAAACAACAATAAAAAGAGATAACAATTAGGAAGTGTAGAGGTATAATAAGAAATTAGTATATATACATATATATATATATATATATATATATATATATATATATATATATATATATATATATATATATATATACATATATATATATATATATATATATATATATATATATATATATATATATATATATATATATATATATGTATCGATTCTAACGGAAAAAAATAACTAAAGACATCTGGGTTTAGCTTTGCCCCTTCGAGGTTGTCCGGTAACATAGGAGAACGGGCAAAATGGTAAGTGATACGAGACTGATTCCTGACCTCAGCTCAAAAGGCAGGCACTTCGAGGGTGTACTTATAAACAAACCAGTCAAAAGTGCAAACTGCCGATCTCGTATTACCCCCTCTCCGAGCCACAAGATCTCGTAGTACCCCCTCTCCGAGCCACAAGACGCAAAAGGGCGGCAGACCAACCCGAGGTCCCACCTTGCGAGCCCCCCTCCCCTCCACCTCCCCACCCACCTCAGCGGGAGTAAGTTGGGTATATTACAGGATGATCCGTGTAAACGAGGCTTTTTGTTCGTTCTCACCGAAGAGACAAGAAAGTCACCGGTTGACAGAAGATTTTTCGAGTTCGACAAGAAGACTCCAAAATCACCGGTACAAAGTTATTGCAAGTTAAGGAGAATTTGCAGTCCTTGTACAATACCAGATTGTACAAAGGAAGCTCGGCGCCGTTCGAGCCCCAAGATTAGTGAGTATCAACCGACACAGATTGAGGACTCTAAATCTTATTCTATCTGAGTTTGATAACTCCAAACGAGATAGATTTCTCATCCAAAATCTAAATTATATAAGCGAGACCCAAAATCGCTAGAAAAGAATATAAACATATCCCAAGATTAGAAACCTTTTCAAGGTCATAAACGTACGAGAACCAACCCTCCTCATCGGCGTCTTTGTTTTGATTCTCTTACGCCAACTCGAAATTCCTCGTGACGTCACCCATCAACTCGCCAGGCAAGTCAACGAACGCCATCTAGCGAACAAAATCCCCGAAGATATTCTTACTGGAAACTGGTATTAATCTCCATTACCTTATGTAAGTAAAGAATAATCTTCTTATTTATGTCCCTGTGCATAAAAATTAGTTTATTGGATGTCTGACTAAGGACAAAACTATTAACTTAAAATTGTTCCTCCGGGAAAAATTTATCTCAAAGCGAGCTGCGAGAGCTCACCCAGTAATCCCCTTTTCTTTTTTTTAAGTGTATTAGATCCTTATTTATTGTATGTTATTTAGAGAGATGGGTTATGCTCATTAAAGTCTATTTTTCTTTAGTAAATGCTCTGTTTTAATTATCCCCGAACGAGTTGAAGTGGCAATATTTGAAAGTCAAGAAAGTAACCAAGTTTATTCATTCACTAAAAATAAAAATCAAGTTTAGCACTCTTAGAGCCCGATCCTCTAGCGATCACCGAGGCACGAACTTACGCCTCAATTTAAAGTTATTTGGTTTATTAAAAGTAATAAAACAAATAAATATATATTAGCTCGGCAATCTACGACAGGAAGCAAGCTCCGGCGTTGGGGGGAGGTCCCCCTCCACCCAGCGTAGGAGCGTGTGACCTAGAAATAAAACAATAACAAAACAACAACAAAAAAACCTAGTTAAATAAAAGGGAGAAGGCCAGCCTACCCCCAAAAGTCAACAAGTCCACCAGTCAATGTGCACGCACTCGTCCCGAGTATAAAGGACAGGCGGTAGCAACCCCGCCCATCCCTGTACCGGAACAGGTAACGTGCGCGAAGATCACCCAGACTGGGACATTCAACAAGAATGTGCCGAGCAGTCTGGGGGACGACTCAGTCGTCGCAATAGGGCACAGGCGAGCGCTCCATCAAATAGCGATGCGTCACACAGGTGTGTCCGATTCCTAGACGACAGAAAGCAACCTGAAGCCGTCGCGGCATTGGGGGATAGGTCCATGGGGACAGTCGCGGCGCAATGGCACGCAACTTTAAGTTTCCTTCGACCGTCTCCCATTTTCTTTGCCAAGCCGTCCGAAGAGCTGCCCGTATTCTTTCCATGTAGTTGGTGTGAGGAAGAGTGAAACGCTGGTCCTGTCGAAGAGTCCTCGCGGACTCTTTAGCGCCCTCATCGGCGCGCTCATTCCTCGCAATTCCTACATGTCCAGAAACCCACCAGAAGATAATCTCGACATCTGACCAGCTCGCCAAAACCGTGGCGTCACGGATATCGCAAAACAGGGGATGCGGAGATTCCAATGCCTCGAGAGCACTCAGGGCACTTTGTGAGTCGCTATAGATCACAATACGGTCTCAGAACCGGGCACGTCGCGTAATCTCCCGTACCGAGTGGTGTATTGTCACCAGCTTGGCCGTAAAGACAGACGCAGCGCCTAGCAGAGCCCCGCTGACTTCAAACAGAGGGGATACGGCGTGGAAGCCAACCCCCTCTTTGGACTTGGAACCATCCGTATACACTGGCATGGTTCCAGCGTGACACGAGGTGTGCTCCAAAAAGGTCGAACGCAATACTCTCGGCGCTGTACAAGCTTTGGGAGCAGAGGCGTGGCGACAAATAGCCAAATGTGGTACCCTCCAGGGTGGCGTCCTGGGCAGAACCAGGGGGAGGCCACCGGCTCGAGAGCTATATCTAGCTCTCGAAGGAGTTTCTTGGCCCTTAACTCAAAGAGGTGAGGGTATGACTGGCCTCGCTCGGCGGTATAAGCACCGTTGAGATCAGCTGCGGATGCAGTGAGAGCTGTTGGCGACTAAGGGCTCGCGGGTACGGCGAGTGATGCACTGCACGCGGCGTAGAGCGAGTGGCATCTCCCCAACATCGACCAACAGGCTGTAAATGGGGGAAGTGCGGAAGGTACCGGTCGCAAGGCAAAGGCCGGTGTGGTGGATCGAGTCTACCTTTCGCAATAAACGTTCGGCTGCGGATGCATAAAACTCGCATCCGTAGTCGAGCTTCGAACGAACAAAGGATCGATAAAAAAGTAAGGCAGTAGCCCTATCAGCACTCAAAGCGCTGAAGGTCACGGAACGGAGAATATCCATGGCGCGGGTACAAGAGACCCTAAGGCTGTGAATATGAGCCTCCCAGCTGAGGCGTCAGTCGAATACAAGACCAAGAAAACGGTGCGAGTCCACCACTTCCAGGCGAACCCCATTTAGAAACAATTTTGGGTTAAAGTGGACCCCCGGATGGGAGCAGAAGTGCACCACTTTAGTCTTGGCCAAGGAAAACCTAAACCTGTGCGCTTCGGCATAGCGAGAGACGCAGTTCAATGCCTGTTGGAGTCGACGCTCCAGAGTTAGCATCTGGGTCGCTTCAAAAGAGATCGAAAAGTCGTCCACGTAGAGCGTAGCAAGAACATCTTCTAGCAGCACCGAGGTGATGCCGTTGATGCTCGAGGAAAAGAGTGTAACACTGAGGACACTTCTCTGCGGGACACCCTCTTCCTGCTCCTTTGGGCCGGAAAGGGCTCCCCCCACCCGTACGCGTAATCGACGATCTTGCAAAAATTCAGATATAAACATTGGGAGGCGTCCCCTCACCCCCATCGTGTGGAGAGTTTCCATGATACCGTATCATCATGCGGTATCATAGGCCTTCACCAAATCGAAAAATACCGTGGCGTAGTGTTGTATACGAAGGAAGGCCTCGCAGGAGGCATTTTCCAGTCGGAGCAGAGCATCCGACGTGGAGTGGAACTTGCGGAAGCTGCACTATGCAGAAGACAAATGACCTCCGCTGTCCAGGAAAAAAGCTAATCTAACATTTACCAATTTCTCTATCAACTTGCATACGCAAGAGGTTAGAGAGATTATGCGGAAACCGGTCGGAGTAGAGTGATCTTTCCCCGGTTTGCGAAAGGCGAGCACAGTAGCGATTCACCAGGAATCTGGGAGAAGACCTTCCACCCAGATCCTATTGAACAAATCTAAGAGAGAGGCCATGCTTCGCTCACCCACGTGTCGAAGCATGGCGTACGGGATATCGTCCAGACCATGGGCGGTGTCCGCGCACGAAGCAAGAGCGGAGCGCAACTCACTCACAGTAAACCTGTCGTTGAAGGGTTCTCAGCCTCTGGAGGTAAAGTCCAGCCAGCGGCCTTCCGCGACATCACGACGTGCATTGAATGCTGGCGGAGCAGCATCCCGGCTAGAGAATGCGGAAAATGCGGTCGCGAAGGATTCCGCCACGGACGCAGGGTCCGAGATTGCGGTCCCATTCTCCTGGAGAACGGGAGGGGTGTCCTGCAAAAACTTGCCCCAAATCCTTTTGACTCGCTTCCACACCTCTGCTAAAGGGGTCTTTCCGTTAAGTGAAGACACGTATGCCTGCCAAGAAGAGCGGCGGGCGTGCTTCGAAATATACCGGAACCTAGCCCTAGCCCGAAAAAATTAAAGAGTCAGTAAAATCGTTCGGGCGGCGCTTATAACGCATGTAGGCATAACGCTTCTGTTTGAGGGCCGTCTCACACTCAGCCGACCACCATGGGAGCTGTCGGCGTGCAAAACGGCCAGACGTTCTAGCAATAGTAGTCAGGCCCGCGGCGATGATGTTGCCAGAGAAGAACTCAACTGCCTCATCTACCGACCTAAACTACTCGACTGAGATGGAGAATTCAGTCATTTCCTGAAATGCAGGCCACCGCGCCCGCGCCAAGCACCACCTAGGTGGGCTCTCAGGCGGCAGTTGCCCTGAAAATGATATTTGAATGGGAAAGTGATCACTACCATGGAGGTCATCGACCCCCCCCCCCCAATCAAAATCAGGCTATGCATACGAAGAGCACAAAGATAGATCAAGGCAAAAAAATGAAGCGGTTCTCGGACAGTGATGCGTAAACTCTTTCACGTTTAGGACACCCATCTCAAGCTCTTTGATCAGATCGGCAAGGAATTGTCGCCTGGGATTTATTGAGTAATCTCCACAGAGAGGTTGCCTGCCGTTCAGATCTCCAAGCAAGAGAAAGGGACTCGGCATTCGTGCCACGACGCGGCGGAAGTCCCCCGCGTCAAAGTCAGCTGACGGTGGAATGTACGCAGAAATGATAGTATACCTCCTATCCAGGTGAAGCTGCACAACCACTACCTGAAAGGATGTATGTAAAGTGAAAGAAAGAACCGAGAAATCATGCCGGGTGTAAACCACGCATCCCCCAGCCATGCCATCCCGTGGTGGTGGGGTCGCAAGACCCTTATACCCCGGAAGGGCGGGCAGGGGGCACGCGACTATCATAGTCTCCTGCAGAAAAATGGCTAACGGGGAACGGGACGAGACGAGCCTCCGCAGCTCCTCCCAGTTGGCCCCGAGTCCACGGCAATTCCATTGAAGGAATATGCCCTTCACGGGAATGGCCGTACGCTTTCCGGAGGCAGAACCCCGGGCGCTGTTAGCCGGACAAATCGCTCAAAGCGCTGTCTCCTTCGAGGACTCATTGGGGCAGGTTGGGCTCTCCATGCGAGTCTTTTCCTTCCTCCGCCTCAAAACCTTAGGCGGTCGTTGTGGCTTCGGAGGCGAGGGGCCCTCTTTTCGAGGAACCACCGTCTCCGAGCCACTTGGTCCACCACTAGGCGTGGGCGAAGGAGCCGAAGCTCCTTTTTTGATGTCCTCCTTTCGGGGGGCAACTTTAAGAACCCCGGAAGATGGCCTGGCGACCAACTTCAAGGGTGCTGCCTTATGTGAGTCTAACAACTCGGTTGAAGTGCGTGGCCGTTTCGCTTTACGGGAAACGGTCACGCTGGGGGAATAGGGTGGAGCCCTGGTTTTAGCCGGGGCTGGGTATGAACCCTGTTTGCCGCCAGCTTTGCCGGGGGAGCGCCCGGGTTGAGTAGAGCCCGCAGAAGGGCTCCGAATGTGCGCGGAAACAATTGTGCTCATTGGCCTGGATGGGCCAGGAGCAGAGGGTTCCTTTCTAACTATTTAGGCATATGACGTCCCAGGCAGAGCCGGGCACGCCAGGACCAAGTCCTTAACCTCGCGGAATGAGAGTCGATCCTGGGTCTAAACGGCCAGGATTTCTTTTTCAAGGAGATATGCACCACATTGCTTTGAAGAAGCGGGGTGCGCCTCTCCGCAATTGACACACTTGGCCACACACGATTTGGACCTATCGTGTGCGGCCTTGGAGCAATTTACACAAATTTCGGGTGACCCCGACTTTGCACGTCTACAAGAACGATTCGTATGGGCAAAGTGGTGACAGTAATAGCACTGCCGCGGCAGTGACACGAATGCCTTTGCGCGGTAGCGGTACCAACCGGCACCCACAGACTCAGGGAGCTTGTCACATTTGAAAGTGACGAAGAGTGTAGGGGTGGGTCCCGAGGCCCCTCCCTGTTTTCTCATTACACGTTCGACCTTGACCGCCCCATGGTCGGCCAGCTCTAAGGTGATGTCCTCTATGGAGTAGTCAACGAGCTCCCTCGCATAAACTACTCCTTTCACAAAGTTCATGGTAGAATGCGGCGTCACACTCACTGTGGTTCCATGAAGTGCCCGAAGAGCACTTATCTTGGCCCTTCGGCGGGATTCACCGCATTCGCCAGAAGGCTCCCGTCCAAGAAACGGGTCACCTTCGGCTCTCTACCAATTGCACTAGCTAATCTTCTCCCTTGATGGATCATGTTGCCCTTGGCTAACATGCTGCCCTCAATGGAGCAAATAACGAGGAAGCGTTTGAACCCAGTGGGCTCGAAAACGCCAGGTAACCTCTGAATGAGGGCCTCCGATGTTATCAAGGCTCCGCCCTGTGCACTTTTGGTCTTAGTTATAGTTACGGGCCGATCTTGGCTTAATCGCTTGCCAAAGTGGCAGTAGACCCATCCGTCCCGGAGCCCCCCCGCCCTCGCCGATGAAGAAGAGCCCCGAGTCTTCTTAGCCTTTTTTTATATTATTTTTCTTTTTAGGAGAGGATGGCGGGGAATGAACCTGCTTCTCACCTCCATCGGTAGGAGCCCCCAGGCCAGATGGACCGGCCTCAGCCAGGTCTTTCTCTGAAATGGAGAAGGTCCTGGTGGTCACAGGGGCACCGGTTAGAGGAGATCTCTCCCCTCTTTGTACTGCCTCGGAGACCCCAGCTGTTTGAGGAGGACCTTGCATATGGGCAGATTCGGGTTCGGCGCTTGGCGCCGAGCCCGGATTCCCCCCCATGGAAGGCCCTACCGTCTGAGGCTGGGTTGCCTCAAGGATCATGTCTATCACAGGATGGGCCTCCAGTTGGCTATCCCCTTCCAGGATATCGCAGGTCCCGTTGGTAGCGTCACCAGCCGTGTGTGAGGAGGCACAGGCCTTGACCCCGGCAAGGTTCAATATTCTTGCCAGCAGGTGTTTTGAGGGAAGCGACCGAAGAGGCCTGGCTTCCCTCTCCCCCTTAAGGGGGCTTGCCCTACCGAGCCGCTTTAATGAGGGGTGGTCGGCAATGGGCTGCCTGCTGGCTTTCTTGGCAGTCCCCTTAGAAAGAAAAGGAGAGACTGCCGCTGGAAATAGGGAGGTGCCCGAAAGCACCTCCAGAGAAGGGGGTCAGGGGGGAGTCCCCTACACCCGTAGTCGTAGGAGAGGAGTGAGCCTCATCTCCGGTTAGAGGAATATGGAGGGTCTCCTGCGGAAGCACAGTGGGGGGGGGAAGGGGGCCTCCGTCGATAGAACAGGGGAAGTTGAGGGTTGGGATTTTTTGGAGGTGTACATCTATGGGCATGGCGACCCTATTTTTTCACGGGAAGCAATAGCTCATCACCTCTTGCAGTTGCCCGCACTGCAAGAGGTGCGTACAGGCCTGGCAGAGCCAGGTGCCACCATTCAAGACCACTCGCCTGGCAGTCCATTGGCATGGTGGCTCCACCTTAGACACGGCGTAAAATTTATAGAGTGTGAAGAGGAAAGGAAAAGGGATGTGAGGAAGGTATGGGTGGGGACAAAGCAGGTTGTTAAAATCCCCCATCCCGGACCGGAGCTCAGGGGTTAGGGAGCATTGTCCCCTCCCCCTCAGCCCTCATCCGGGACGGTTGGCTGAGAAGAAGGTCAGCATCTACCCTGTGAAATTAGAGGCTGACCAGAGAAAGTTGTGAGAGAGGTTGTATAAAAAGCGACGAAGTAGGGGAGAAATACAGGCTATCTGAAGGGAGGAGGAGAGGCTATGCTGGGGCCGGACGGAGCGCTGGATCCCGTCAGCACGGCGGCCAGGATGGCAAATTGCCGTGCCCCTTACGGGGATGAATGGGTAGAATAGGAAAGTAGAATTGGAATGGGAAAATAGGGAAATAGGTTGGTTCCGTTCCGAAATAAACATCCCTTCACCCCCCACCCCACCCCCCCACACACAAATGGAAAAATGTGAGGAGTCAATTAATAGGGTTTTCGAAGGTTTGCATAGTTGCCCACTAGAATCCTCCCTACATTTCTCTTTTTTTCCCTTTTCCATCTTCTTTCTTTGCTCACTGAGTTGCATGAATTGCCAGAGATTGCCGTTCTTATTGCCTGCCAATCCTTCCACCACCCCAAGATTTCCTGAAGAAAAATGGAAATCATGAATGGAATCATAATAGAGAAATGGGGAGGCGAAAATAAGAGATTCATAAGGGAGCCGCCTGATAGGGCCAACTCCCTTAGAGGGGTATGGGTAAGCGGGGCCCGTTGGGCCGTACCCCTACTGTCCTTTAGGCATGGATCCTAAGTGTGCGTCTGACCCTTCCGAGGTGGCCATGGTTATTACCCTTCAGACAATCAATGGTGAGTGCGACGCACCACCATGAACTTTGTGAACGCATTACTGAAGAGTTGGGTCGCCAGGAGGCGGTCAAAGTAGAGATGTGCAATGGGAAAACAGGGAGGGACCTCGAGACCCACCCCTACACTCTTCGTCACGCTCGACCGTGACAAGCTTCCTGAGTTGGTGCATGCCGGTTGGTATCGCTACTGCGTGAAGGCATTCGTGCCATTACTACTACTACCACCGCTTCGGTCATACGAATCGCTCATGTAGACGTGCAAATTCGGGTTTATTCCAGTTTATGCAACCGGCTTGTGGACTAGCTGAGTTTTAGGGGGATGCTGGCTTCCAGTATATTTGAGTCACCTTGCTGTTGGGCACCTGATCCTGCGCTAGCGGGAGGAGTGTCTCCATCCTCAGGCTGTAGGTTGATTATGGCGATTTATGACATATTAAGCAGTCGCGAATTAGGCGCTAAGAATTGGACAATAATCAAACTGGCGATTGATAAACAGAAGCCATCCAATTGCGAGTAGTTGAAGGTCTTTAATGAACAAAAATGAAGCAATATCAGTCAAAATATCATCCCAAATTTTTTTCCCAGCAATCCAAAACAAATTAAAGTAGTGCTGAGAAACAAGAAACATCACTGATAATATTGACTGAGCGCATCAATTAACTATATTTATTAATAAAATGGGTTTGGGATCAAATCTTTGGTAAATTTCACCTTTAAATAATGATATAAACATAATAAAACAAAATACAACGCCTGATTAGTCCTATTAATTTTATTATTTAAAAACAAGGTCTGCTGACCAAAAGGTCGCGTGCTCTTACTTATTCTGATTTATGACCTTACAACCTTCAAAACT
Source organism: Ceratothoa steindachneri (assembly GCA_963969495.1). Taxonomy (NCBI): domain Eukaryota; kingdom Metazoa; phylum Arthropoda; class Malacostraca; order Isopoda; family Cymothoidae; genus Ceratothoa; species Ceratothoa steindachneri. The sequence goes on along the minus strand of OZ018318.1, from coordinate 154,052,261 downwards.
TTCAATAATTCCCTGACTAACCTTAGGAAGACTTTGGCAATTAGATCATTCGAAAGGGAATGTAAAACAACATGAGGGTTTCAAATTTGCTTAGAATCGGCCGAATAGTTACAATGTTATTACAAAAACAACAAAAAAAGCGAAACGGGGACCGACCGACCGACATAGTGAGATGTAAAGTCACACGCGACTAAAAATAGGATAGTATAAAAATTTCTGACTATAGACTATACATAACACACAACAAGGCGCACACATGTAGCCCCACATCTCAAATTCGAACATCCTGTACATTTATAAAGTCTCATCCTTTTTGTTTATTCTCTCACTCAACTATCCATGCTTTAATATAGTGTCCTTACAAAGCAGTAACCAACTTCCTAATGGAAGAGGAACCCCTCCTAAACCCTATTTAGCAGGATCAGAAGTGGGCAGTATTTAAATACTGTATTTAAATCTCTTTATGTATTTAAAATTGTATTTGTAAATACATTTGAAATTATGTATTTAAATACTTTTTGCAAATACTTTACTGATATTAGGTTTGTATAGCTGTTAAGAACATGCAATGCATGTTTTAGCCTGTCACAACTTGTATGACACAAACGGTTGACTGCGTGAGCCGGTGAGGAAAGATTGCTTTCATCAGTTCAAATTCAGTTAACAAATGGTCACAGTTGTGTTAGGTTGTATAGTGAGAGCGCTCGGCGTTATTTCAACTGCTGCATGACAACTTCAACTTCTTCGAAAGAGTGTAAAATGGAGAGATTAGACAATAATAAAGACGAGGAAGATAAAGAATTATAGTCATCCTTTACTAGATGGTAAACTTTTTAGAGTGAAATCTTCTGACGGAAAAAAGTGAAGTGTGTATGTAGATCATGTAATGGCGAAATCTCTGCGCGAGCAATGCTACTTCCAATCTATGCATTCATTTGAAAGTAAGAATTTATTAAAGCTAATTCTATGATACTTAATTGAATTGACAAGTTTCACTATTTCTTATTTTAAAAAATGGTAAAATTGCTAGTAGCTAACAATAATGTTATTTATCGTAGGTTTACCATGCACAAACCTACCTTCTTCCGTTTGCAACACCTTTATTTATAGTATATGCTGATTGAATTTAACGTGAATTATGGCAACGTGAAACAAATGTCCTTCGATTATCTGATCATGTACATTTATCACCAGAGAAAGCATCCTGCTTTGGTGCAAAAAGCGAATAACTATGTGACAGCTCAAGAAAAAGATTCAAAAAGAAAATGTTCAGTATTAGACGATGGTCCCTCATGCAGCAGTGTTAACGTAAAGACATTGACGGAGTGTTTTGTGGTGAATACTAAGAAGGTCAAACAATTTGTTGTTGATAAGCTGATTGCAGATTTTCTCATAGAAGGTGTACATCCCCTATCAACCATGGAGCAAACAGCTTTTGTGAGATTAATTAAAGGTGAGTTCTGAGTTACCAAAGTTGTTTACAATTATAGTATTAGTAGTACGGGTTAAGCTCTTATAAAGACCGAATACTCTAGCGTTCGAATCATCGGTCACTACGTAGGCTATATAACGAAGTTGAATAAATAAAGACATATACAAACAACAGAGGTTAATATATTGCAATAATTTCATGAGAATCCACATCATATATTCTTAAACCGCGCTATCATTTACTTGAAGATATTATTGAATAAACAATTTTCAGGAATAATTAGTATAATTATTGATCGATTATATGTAGTTATTAGATGTATTCCTATAACGATGTATTTCGTTATAATAGCAATACCTCTATATCATTATGTTAAAACTAGCATGCCCGCCTGTCAAAAATGTAGGGTATAAAGCTTCATAATGTATATATTCCTAACAATACTGAAAGTCAATATTTTACTATGTAATTTTGAATATGAAGGACTAATAATATATTTATGAATTAATGTATCAGTCCTATATAGCTATAGTATATTCATATAGCTACATTTTATATATAAAATTTTATATGCATATCATATATTCTCATTTCACTGTGAAAATCAATTTCACTCACAATAATCACACATTCCACTACCGCATGTCTAAATTCCTCAGTTGACATCATTTCAAGGCGGAGGCTCGGCCGAAATCCTATAGAAGAAGAGAAAGTGGCAAAAGCTCTACTGAAGAAAGAACTAGAAAGCACCTCTTACTTATGTCTTACTGCAGATATTTAGTCAACTCGTCACCGTAGTTTTTTTGGCGTTACAGTTCATTGGGTATGTTAGGATTTTGCTCTTTATGAAATACGAGTATGAAAGTGAAAATGTCTCTTGGCTGAAAGCAAACCTATTTGTTGGTGGAATATATCTCGATTATATCAATATGTAAAATTTATGGAAACATTTATGAGACAAACATTGGACTTTTATTTCATTTTTTCTTTCAGCTTGAGGAAGCTGCTCTTGTCCGTCACAGTAGAGTATTGGCATGCTGTCGCTTCAAAGGAGAACATAACTACATCAAGATTGCTGAACATAAGGAGAATATCATCAATGAATACGATATCCCCCTGCAGAAAATCACGAGCACCGTCACTGATAACAGCTCTAATTTTGCTAAAGCGTTTAAGGAATTTGCAGTCTCTGCTGCAAATGTGTCCACAGATTCAGAAGATGGAATCCAGGAAGGTGAAGAAGATCAAGGTGAGCACGAGCTGGAAGATAGTTTCTTAATGAGAAGTGCCTTAAATCAGGAAGAAGACCTTTCATCTGACCCATGCAGCTTCAGCCTACCTAAGCATGTACGCTGTGCTTCACACACACTCAGTCTCGTCGCCAAAATTGATGCAAAACTGGCACTGAAAATATCTTCTTTTTCAAATATCAATCATGCTGCAAAGGAAAGGGGTGCTCAGCATTATGAAACAAAAGCAGTCGTCCAAAATCAGCAGAGATTATCAAAACTGTTATCAACTGCTCATTAAAGTTGTCTTTGCATTACCAGGTGGAACTCTCAGTTTGATACATTGTCATTACTTTTAAAACACAAAGACAAATTACATCAACTCATGACGTCTATTGAACTTCCAGTGTTCAGAAGTCACGAAATTGAATTTCCTGGGGAGTATGTCTCAGTTTTGGCTCCTATTGCAGTGGAAATTTATCGCCTACGCGGAGAACAAAACTGTTTTTATGGAGAATTTCTCCCAACCTTGTTCACTGTGGAGAAATGCTGAAGATCCTTCAGTCGCGTTCTCTGAAATTTTGCCAACCTCTTCTAAGTGCGTTCGCTAATGGCTTTGGAAAGCGTTACCAATCTTATTTGACCTTGGAAAATGAAGCTGCCGTTACAGATGCCATTATTGCATCAACAAGTCATCCATTCTTCAAACTCCGCTGGTTAGATATTAGTATTTCATGGGACAGTTCAAGCCACCAAGACTCTGTTAAAAATATTATGATTCAAGGGATTGAGAATTAAAAGCAGAAGGACCCGAAGCTGAATCATACAGTGGTGTATCAGACAATGACGATTATTTTAGATTTACAAAACCCACTCAAACCCGATCAACCGCAGATTTAGAATTGTTCAGTTATGTTCAGGATTCAAATAAAACACTTCAAAGTTTAGATAGATATCCAAACATAAAAAAAGTTATTTATTAAATACACCACCAACCCTCCGTTGTCAGCTCCTGTGGAACAGCTCTTGTCTTTAGGAGGATTGACTTTATCTCCAAAACGGAGTTTATTATCTGAGGAAACATTTCAGCAACTGATATTACTTAAAAGTAATGCTGATATAAATAGCTAACTGAAATTTCATTCTATAGAACTTCCTATTTTTTTTGTAGTAACTAAGTCCAATTGTCATCAAATCCTACATTAGTAATTATAATATACAATTTCATTTTAATGGATTTTTTTAGCATTTAAATACATTTTTCTCAGATATTTAATATTTAGTATTTAAATACTTAAAATGTATTTAGTGCCTACCTCTGAGCAGGATGTTAACTAGGGTTAGAAAATTTCTGTTCATGTGATTAAGAATAAAGTAGAATCATATTTAAAATAATATCCAATTTCGGTATATACCCTTGTATGGGCCTACTTCTGGTATAGTGCGTCCCCTGATTTTTTTACGTATTAATTCTACTCAGGGGGGTACCCTGTGTGAATGGTTATACTTATTACCTGGAGGAACTGCAAGCCCGGCTGATCCGAGTGCAAATAGGGATGGCCCCGTCACTAGATTCACTTTAACTCGCTGAATGGGGCTTGGGGAAGCAGGTTAGTGTAATGGGGGCTAGGACCCTTACTACAACTGAAACCTGAAGGACTAGCGCTGCCTCACTCTTCTAGTACCCGTAAGGGGAAGGGTACTATGGATAGACATTTACACTGGGTATACAGAGGAACTGCACTTTCTGCCATCCTGAATGCAAATAGTGACGGTCTGGCTCATTAGCTTGCCAATGAGCCACTAAGCACCCACTTTCTTCGACTACCCCCTTTTTATTTTTATACCCGCAAGATGGTGGATGATGTATGTAGCTCAGATCGAATCCCTTTCCGTTACAACTGAAAACCGGAGGACATATACGACATACCGATCCAATTGCGCCGCAAGGGAATGACCCTCTGTAACCTCCTACAGCATGTTCTCACGCCCCGAGTGCCAGCAAGGAAGAACTCAACAAATCAGAAATCCTCCACTCTGGATCCAGGTATGTGGAAGCTGGTGTGTTCTGCCGGTTCCTTTATGTATTTCACACCTACCGCCTCTTTCTTTACCCCTTTCATTGCCTCTATCTCATACTACCCTCTATTTGATTTCCTCCTTGCCTTCTACTTCGATTGAATTTCGGGCGAGGTGACCCCGACCGTTCCGAGGCCAGTTGTCAAGCCAGGTTCGCCGCTCCGACCTGCCGACCCGGCACCGGTAGGATTTGGTCAGGTGTTCTCATGGGGTGTTGGCGAAGGCGTATATTGCTCTTACTAGCGGCATCGTCCAGGGCACGAAATACGCCACTCTAGACTGATCCCTTATTGCGTCAAATTAAGGCCACCTTAGACAGAGGTAGTAAATTAAGTAATGGATTATGTTACTCCTTGGTAAAACCTCGCAAACCCTGACGTTTGGGTGGGCGAGGGAGGTCACTACACACTTAGGACTGGTGGGTGTAGGGAGGCGCCTCTATTCACTCCATATTGGTAGAGGAATTACCCCTTCATCACTCTTAGAGCCCCGCTCGGGCAGATCCACTTTTTTTAAGAAGATAGTCTCCCTCTGTTTTCTTAAAGGCCTCTCTAAACGTATCTTAGCGGAATGAGCGCTTTCCCCTCTCCAATCGCTACAGATTCGAGGTTCCCCGTTAGCGACGTTTGTATAATTGCCTTAGGCCAACTCTGTTCTAGCGGCGGATCCCTTTTGCTTCTTTAGGCGCCATTAAGAACATCCCAAACCAGAGGACACGATGGCTCAGCAACCATCATCAGAAGAGGGCAGGTTAACCAATTCTACTGGGCCCCGGCAGGACTCCTCGTCGACCGGAGGTTCGTAACTTTGATGGGAGCCGCCATGTCTGCCCTCCACTTTTTCCCAATGGAGGTCGGCATTCAGATCCCAATGACGTTTCCGGCGGGCCATAGGATAACAGGGTCTTTCAAAGGGGCGAACAAAGACTCGATAAGCAACATCATCTGCAAGATCCTCCTGAGGCGGTGCGCGTACCCTAGGACTCACTATGAAAGGAGGGATTTCCTCCCTCAGTCAGGGCTCCTTTATCATCCATGGACCACACCATTTTGGGGAAGGATATGGCTGAGGCTGGTTCATCCGGCTATGGGTCCCAATTTAAGGGTAAATAGAGGGGAGTTTATTACCTACCCTCCACTCCTAAAACGAAAAGAAAAGAAGAAAAAACAAGACCAGGGAAACTAGGGTTCCACTTCTTCCTCTCGGGCTCCGGGACAGATGCGGCGGACTTTGCCAATACGGTCATTAATGATGCTTTTCGGACACTTAATAGCTCGCTTGTGCAGGTGAGATCGCACTCTATCATGGATTTTGCATTTATTCGATGGAACTCGTGGCATAGAGCTCCGAAGAGTTGACAAACCAAGGAGCGGTCAAAGTCGAATATGGGAGGGAAAATACGGAGGGGGCTCGAAACTCATCCATCCACTCTTCACCAGATTCAATCATGACAGGCTCCCTAATTCAGTGCATGCGCGTTGGTATCGCTACCGCGTCAAGGCATTTGTGGCATTGCCATGGAGGTGTTATTACGGCCATCACTTCGACCACACGAATCGTTCATGTAGGCGTGCAAAGTCGGGTTTACCCGAAATCTGTTTGAATTGACGTGAGGCCGTGTAGAATGACATTATTGTGTAGGATAAAGTGTGTGAATTGCAGAGAGTCACTTCCCACTTCCTCGAAGCAATATGGTGTGTATCTCTTAAAGAAGGAGGTCCTGGCTGTTCAAGATGTTGACCCACTCTCTTTCCGAGAGGCTAAGGACATGCTCTCTTTGCGCTTTGTTCGACCTGGGACATCACTTGCTTCTCAAGGAAAAAAGCACCCTCTTCTCCTCTTCCATTTAGTGTACGATCAATGTAGCTTCCCTGACTATTCGAAACCCGTCTGCGAGCTCTACCCGCCCTGCGGCTTCACGGGCTGACGCTCCCTCCCATCTAAAGGCAGAGCTCCTCCTTCCCACACTCGGGAATGCTTTCTGTAAGGCACCAAGGGGGACTCGGCTCCCACGACCAGTCTAAGGATGGATGGGCAACTCGAGATTGCGGAACGTGTGGCTATTCTGGCAAAGGTCTCCACATAGAAGAGGGTCCCCGCATGACCTCCGAGCTAAGCCTGGAGGGCATATACTTTCAATGGAATTGATGTGGACCGCGGGCAAACTTGGAGGAGCTGCATAGGATCATCTCCTCCCGTTCTCCCTTAGCTCTCTAGCCGTAATGCTACTCCACCAGTATTAAATGTACGTCGTGATGTCGCTGAAGGTCGCCTACTTGACTTTACTGGCAGAGGTGTAAAGCCCTTCAAAGACACATTTACGTTGAGTGAGTTGCATTTTGCTTTCGTTTCATGTGAGAACATCGTTCCCGGTTCAGACGATGTTCCGTATGTTTTGCTTCGACACTTAAACAAGTGACGTATGACCTTTTTGTTAGATTTGTTCAATAGGATCTGGACTGAGTGTATCCTCCCAGACTCCTGCCAAATGTCTATTATGCTCAATTTTGCAAACCTGGGGGAAACCATAATATACAGGCCATTTTCAGCCCAATTTCTCTTACCTCCTGCGTGTGTAAGTTGGTGGGAAAATTGGCAAATGTTAGAGTATCCTTTGTCGTCGACAGATGAAGCCAAATGTCTTCTGCACAGTGCGACTTCCGCAAGTTCCACTTCAATTGGATGATTTGCTCTACCTTGAAAATGCTATCTGCAAGGCCTTTTTTTGAAGACAGCAATACGCCACAGTGTTAGCCTATCAGAAGAAGGCCTATGATAGTGCATGACGATATTTTTTCATGGAGACCCTGAAAACGATGAGGCTTAGGGGACGCCATCCAATTTAAATATCTGAATTGCTGCGAGATCGTCGATTACGCATATGGGTGAGGGGAGCGTTTTTCGCCCCAATAAAATGAGAAGCGAGCGTCTCGCAAGGAAGTGTTATTAGTGTCACATTCTTTGTCTCGAGCATCAACAGTATCACTCGGAGCTGGCAGAAGATGTTCTCGCTATGCTCTACGTTAACGACCTTTCGATCTCTTTTGGGGCGGCTCAGAGATCAACTCTGGAGTGTCTACTCTAACAGGCATTGAACCGCATCTCTTGCTAACCAGACCCACAAGTTTCGGTTTTCCTCGGTCAAAACTAAGGTGGTGCACTCTTGCCGCTATACACGGCTACACTCCGACTCGGAATTGCTCTTATAGGTGTTTGCTTGGAAGTTCTGGTTTCGCACCTTTTTCTCTGATCTTGTTTTCAAATAATGTCACTCTTGGGAGGCCCATATCCGTAGTCTTAGGGTCTCTTGCACCTGCATGATGAACATTCTTCGTTCAGTAAGGTTTATGACTTGAGGTACCGACAAGGTTACCGCTTTGTTGTTTTATCGTTCCTTTGTTCGTTGAAAGGTTGAGTACGGATGATAATTTCTTAAGCGTAAATTGCGTAAGGTAAACTCGACTAACCACATCGTTCTCCTTTGGTGACTGGTGCTTTCTTCAAGTCCCTAATTGCGAGCCTACTTATCGATGCTGGAGAAATGTCATTTTCTCTACGTTGCACATAGTGAATTATGTTCTTGTTTACACGAGATCGCCGCCTCCCTCTGCCTCAAACGACTCTCATTCCATCTGCAGCCGACCTTGACGGTGTCGCTGCTATCGAAACACACCAGTCATATCCTAAACCCTTTTGGTTTACGGCTTGAAAACTCTTTTGTGAGATAGATGTAGCTCTCATGCCCGTGATACCTATTTTCCTGCCCTAGACGCCACTCTAGAGGGAGGAACCTTTAACTATCTGTCGCCGCCCCTCTGCTCCCAAAGACCACCAGATATTGGGTCAGAAGGGAAAGGGTTGATAAGCGGTCCGCCCAAAAGGGAGGTGGGTAAAACTTGGGAGCATTATGCTATTCTCCTACATCTAGTAATCTTAACACTACAATAATCATTCTAACTGAGCTGCTCAGTATATATATATATATATATATATATATATATATATATATATATATATATATATATATATATATATATATATATATATATATATAAATTATATATATATATATATATATATATATATATATATATATATATATATATATATATATATATATATTATATATATATATATATATATATTATATATTATATATATATATATATTATATATTATATATATATATATATATATATATATATATATATATATATATATATATATATATATATATATATATATATATATATATATATATATATATATATATATATTCTAGAGGGCGTAGCCTAAAATCATCGTTCTCCAGCTCCCAAAACGGAACTAATGAAAGCTGTGTAAGTCGAATTAGTTGCATATCCATAGTTTTGGCAATATAACCGGAGGCGCGTCCCACAGCTTTGTGGTACAATTCCGTTTTTCTAGCGGCTATGTTTACTCAAGTGTTTCATAGACTTCCGTTTTTCGATAAATTTATTCTGAGACGCAAAATGTTTGTTTACGCGTTTTTCTTATTCATACAGGTCATTTTGATCTTTCGTGCGTTCGTACATTGTTTGTCCCGCGCTCACTTCCAACGGTCGCTTGCCTTCTATATATATACATTAACAAATATATTACATTCATTATTTTTGTATTCAAATTCATAGATGCAAATTAATATATATATTCTCAATTCCTTATTCCAATTTTAAACATTTATTTTATATGAGTGGAGTGTACTGGCATTTAATAAGACAACGCGCGTCCATTTTGTGGAGGTTTTCGCTGGGCCTATTGAATCGGTGGGGGCCGAACCAAGCAAAACTTTCGAGTGAAAATTTAAATGGTTCACACACTGAACTTTATAAATGGGAAGATAAACTTCCCGTGATGTATTATTTTCTTTGGTAAATGAGAAGATAGACTTCCCAGTATGTATTATTTACTTTTGTAAATGTGAAGATAGACTTTCCGGTATGTATTATTCTCTTTCGTAAATGGGAAGATAAACTTACGGGTTTGTAGTATTCTCTCTCTTTTGTAAATGGGAAGTTAAACTTCCCAATATGCAGTATTTTCTTGTCTTGTAAATAGATGAACGAAATTCCCAGTGTACTCAGGCGGTGAAGGAGCTTTTCGAAACCGTTGCCTCCTGTGCCGGGTAGTGAGGAAAAGGGCTAATGTGATGGACGTTTCTTGGAGCACCAATCGCGCAGGTCACAGAGAGCGACATTGTTGAGTCGATGCTACTTAGAGTTCCTTTTGTTATTCTCCTTGTAAGACCTCGATGGAAAGAGTTCACGCCATCAAGGTCGCTTTTCCACACCTGTACCTCCTTTACCGAGATGGATTTCAGCAGTGTTTATATGAGAAACGGTTGATGATTATATACTCAGTTTTAGTAGAAGATATAGTAAGTTAAAACTAAAGATGGGGAGGGGGTATTTAGCCCTAGTAGAGAGGGCATCGCTTTATTTTTATTTTCTGTTCATTTTGCCTTTATTAGTTTGGTTGTTTTATGTTTTTTATCTTCTGTTTATGTTCCTTCGTGTGTTCTTTAGTGTTCTTCTTATTGTTTCTTTCTTATGATTTGTTGTTCTAATTTTTAATGGAAAATATTTAGCATTCAAACCTTTCTTAGCTTTGTTTGCCGACAATTTCCCTTGTATTACTTGTTTAGTGATAATCGTATTGTTTGCTGTTCTTATTTTATAGTGTATTTTACTGCAGCATTTTTAATGCGTTGTATTGCGTTATTTCTATGTGTATAGTGGTGTGATTACTTCTTGAGTACATAGTTTTGTGCTCGCGAATCTACTTCGGCGTGAGACTTTTGCCCGTAGCCTTGCATGTATATTAAGCCTGCCGCCAGTTCCTTGTAGCTCTGGAATTACACCATTCGTTAGAGTGGACCAGATCTTTTTACCCAGTTTCTGGATGACGACAATGATGGGCTCCAAATGTTTCCTCATATACAAATCACTTTGCCTAAGATGATCACGCCTTCTTACTTTATTGATTAGCAGAGGGGCAGTGTTCTGGACACGTTAGGGCCTTTTCATCTAGGTTTTATTTGCCGCTTGGGAGACCACTGCGGAGTAGATCAGCTTAGCCCGGACATACATCAGATATATTTTCCTGATGTTGGCCGAGCTAAGATCTTTAAACCTGTAAAGCTTGGAGATTTCTTCCCTTGCCAGGTTCCGCCTCTCCGTGTGGTGTCTCGAGTATCCATGGTCGGTGATTTTAAGGCCCAGGACGGTGCCTTCGGCAGGGTAGCCGTATCTCCTTCAATCTATGATGATGGACCATGTCAACTCGCGGCTCAACAGGCAATTTTGAATTTGTCCCTGTTGGTCCTGATTTTCCATCGTCTCTCGTATTGGCTGATGTTTTTGATTTCCGCTATTGTGCGAGCCGCCTGCACCCTCGCTTTCCTCTCCGGGCATGGAAAAATTTGAGTGACGTCATCTGCGAATTGCAGATACATCGTGTCCCTGTGCACGGGAGTTAGGAGGTCGATTGTGAAGACCAAGTAAAGCAGAGGACTAAGGCAGCTTCCCTGAGGAACACCCGCCTTTAATTCAAATTCGGGGCCTCTGTACCCTTTTATCATGAGACATGCCATTCTGTCCATGACGAAGTCACAGAGGATCCTTTCCAGGATTGGGTCTAGCTGGAGGTTCAGGATCTTGTATTGAAGTCCTTCCAGCCAGACTTTATCGAAGGCCTTTTGCACGTCCCTCAACACAATGTCTACATAGAATCTGTTCGCTTAGGAGTATGCTAATTTTCTCAGTTAGGAGCGCCAGGTCGGTGTCTGTGCCCCTTTTTTGCGGAACCCATGCTGTTGGGGGTTATGCGCGCCTAACTCGCTCAGTTGAACTTGTAGCCTGTTTGCTAAAATAATTTCGAAGATTTTTGCCTGTATCTCAAGAAGAGAGATCGGGCGATAGTTTGCCACCTGGTCCGGGGGCTTGTTTCCCTTCGGAATAAAGATGATTTTGTCCATCTTGTATCCGTCAGGGAAGTAGCCTGTATTCAGGGCAGCGTTCATTGTGTTCGCCAAACCCTGAATAATATGCCTTGGGGCATTTACGAGGTTGTTCTTCGTAATCCCAGACCAGCCTGGAGCCCTCAGCTTAAAGGATCCTATGGTGTTCAAGGTCTCTTCGACAGTTATTTGGCATCCGTGGTCAACCATCACTCTTTCCCGAGATATTTGCGGATGGGGGTGGGTTCTATGTATCACTGTGAGAAACGGTTTGAGCGTTATTAATTATCTTAAATCTATCGTGAGGCTTATTGGACAAATTTTGCAGTGCTTAAGTCTGAAAGCTTATTGGCTAGTTTGTTAACGCTAAGGTTTGTTATTTCAAAAATGAACATAAGTATGACAATTAATGTCTCAATTTTGATTGGTTGAATTTTTTAGAATTATGACTAGATGGAATAACTATTTATATAGCTGTATTTTGTGGAAAAAAGGTTATTAGCAATCATTAGTCAAGAAGACAGAAGAAGTTATCCTTACCGTTTGCCTTTTCGAGACTTGTTCCCGCAATTTACAATGGAATAAAGAATCCAGCTCAATATTTCCCTAAGGAATTTTCGTTCGATCACATAACCCAGCCTGATACACGAGAAGAGCTCCCCTTTTCTTACCTTACATAAAAGGGGCATATCAAGTCTGGAATACCCATACTTATAAATCCTTCAATCTGGTTCCAGTAGCCTACCTATTACATAATCCGATCACTACAAGGCCATAGAAACAAGCTAGAGAATAATTCATAGATTTAAATTTAGAAATTAAATCGAGATAATGTTTAGGAATAGAATGAAGTCTTTTAGGAAAAATGCTATAAACCACACTCCTCTCGATTTTTTCAGGATTGTAGTGAAGAGAATTTTGCATTTTGAGGTTTAAAAAATGGTATATTGAATTGCGACGGGAATAGGTACAGAATTTGAAAGAATTACACCGAAAAGCATAGGATAAACTTCATTTCTATGCGGTAGATAACTTGTAGCTGAAACAAGAAATTTAACCTTTCTTAGTTTTATCTTAAAAGTTTGAAGCCTCAAAGATGAATCGAATATCATTGATTTGCCCGATTTTACGTTCCATATAATGCGAATCATCACTAGTAATTATTCGAAAAATAAAGAAGTCATCGATATGAGGTCATTTTCTATTTAAAGTGAAAGGATTTCATGGGTAACTTGGAAATTCTACAGATATCTTCTATGGACTTGGATTATAATCTTTTCATTCTCTTTAGACATAACAACAACATAATTACACGCATGGCAAAAGCTTCAAGGGCCTATCAAAGGTCATCCACATCTGCCAAAACCCACCCACAAAATGCATCCATAGGATTGTGTCAGATCATCCATATACAATATACAACTCGAACCATACACAGGAATGTGTCAAAAACAAAAAGCATCATAATCATGCCTCGTAAAAATCCGAATCAATCATAATATAGAATAATAAAAAACTGCATCCACAGAATACACCGCAAAGTTCATCCTCCCTCCCCATATAATCATCTAATCTGCGTTTGAAAACATTCAAGTTTGGACTCTTTACCGCCTCAGGTGGCAAACTATTCCAGTAATCTACCACTCTATTGGTGAAAAAATATTTTCTGACATCCAACCTCCACCTGTTTTTTTAAAAATTTTAAGTGGTGACCCCTAGTACATTTACTACCTTCCAACTCAAATAACTTGCCTTAAATCCAACTTATCCACCCCAGAAAAGATTTTAAAAAGCTCAATCATATCTCCCCTCACACATCTCCTCTCAAATTAGAACATATTTAGTACCCTCAATCTATCTTCATATTCAAAGTGCTTCAGGGAAGGTATTATTTCTGTTGCCCTCCTTTGTACTGACTCTAACAGGTTGATGTCGTCTAAAATGTGGTGACCATGCTTGTATACAGTACTCTAAATGTGGCCTAACATACGAGTTGTAGAGTTTAAGGATAACCCCTTTACTCTTGTAGCTAACATTCGAGAGATATCACTCGAGACAAATCATTCATTCGAGGTAATCATTTCGAAGAGCAGTTTCACATATCGCTCGGGTCATACCAATCAAATCATTTACTCCTCATTAGGAGATGGCTTTCAAGCAACTGATCTTACATCAAGACGAGTGTTATTCATTCATCGTATCAAAGCACGAATATTGAGAGATGGGTATTTAAGCCTTATCAAAGATAAGCCCGTGAAATCGATAATCAAACTAATTTCAACTCCTAAAGCCGCTAAATAAATAGAAATACAGATTTCTTGTTTCCACCACCACATTTTGCTCGAAAGCAGAATCATATCAGAATTTCTACTCATCGCCCAGCCCCAAATATTCATCCATTACCTTTTGGAGTCAGGTAATAATTTCTCGGAACATTATGGTATCACCCAAACCCAGTTTAACGATCAACCTTTCGCAACAATCTTATGTGGAGCGCAATAGCAAAGAGGACCACATAAAAACCATCCAAACAAACTCATACGAAACCTTACAAAACCTCCTCAAACTTCATCAAACACCCTCATAAGTCCATCTCATCCTCAACTGAATCAGCCAATGGCTATCCATTCCATAGCTAAATTTCCTATGATCCTTCCCATATTAAGAACTTTGCATTTTTTAAAGTTAAAAGTCATTGTAGAGGGACCCACTAAAATAGTAATATCTCCCCCCCCCCCTAAGATATTACTTCCGGAGAGAAAGCGAGCCGTTACTCCCCCCCCCTCGCTTACTTCACTCTTTTTGGACTTTCACACCGAGGCAAGGCGCTGTGATTGAAGACTATCTCCCCGCCGTTTCAAATCCCCCCCCCCCCTCCGAGTCGGGAGATTATTCGTCTATTAGTAGGTTTGCCAATTGCCCTTTTTGTGATCCCCTCGAGACAACTTTTATGGCTCCAGCCGCTGGTCGTTCCTTCATACTCGATGATACCGGCCTGTTACACCTTCCCGTAAGGACACACTCTGTTGCCCTGGCCGATAAAGAAGGTTCGAGAAGGTCTCTCTCCCTCTCCCTGTTTTGGAGAAATCCGGGTATATATGCGCCCTCTCAAGGATTACCCGCAGATTCGCTTAGACGACGATTCCCCAAACGGAGATTCGCTTGAACGACGCTCTTGGCCGATAAGTATTAAGTGACTGTCGCAGGCCACAGAAGAGCTGGACATCACACTCGTAACTTCGGGACAGGGAGAAAAGTCTCTTGAGGTAAATTCAGCCTTTCTCTTATGGTGACCTCTTGAGGACAGGGCGCCCAAAAGCTCGCTCAATCTGAATTTGGAGAAGTCATCCCCCCACCCTGCGAAGTTCGTCCAGTGACCCCTTGAGGACATGAGGCCGGTATCTCACTAAATCAGAGTTTAGAGAACCAAGCATCACCCTCTTCGGGTTCCCGTCTACACCAGGGAGTAATCAAGGTCACCAAGGCCCACCCCCTAGCTCACCCCGCTTTACTCTCAAGGTTCAAAGGAACTGAATCTCTCACCATCGTAAAATCTCCCATTATAATCATTTAATAACCCTGGTTATCCAATCAGTATTCGGAACCTAATTCTTGAATATATATATATATATATATATATATATATATATATATATATATATATATATATATATATATATATATATATATTTATATATGCAGATACACCCACGAAGGAAAAGTGAAAAACGGAATCGTTTTTCATTTTTCTTTTGTGGATGTGTCTGCATAACTTTGACTCACGTGCACTTTGTGAGCTTTGTTCGCATATATATATATATATATATATATATATATATATATATATATATATATATATATATATATATATATATAGTGAACCCTTTATCTAGTGTATATTAAAATCTATTTTTGGCGTTGTGTTTGGAATATTCCGTGGCGCCGCAGCTGCAGCTAACTATTAAAATTGCACTCTTAGAACAATAACCTTTGCTTAGAACCTGTGTGCGTACATTCCTGTACAACTCAAATGCAGGATCGCGAAGCACTTGGGTTTGTCTCATAGGACTGGTATTCCCATCTCAAAACCTGAAGCCTCTTCCATCAGGCAACACTCTGAGTATCACCATCATCCTCTTAATTCTAATTCATTTACTATATTATCTTCAGCGTTAACTTCTCTCGATTTGAAAATCTTAGAGTCACTATATATCAATAAAATAAATCCAAACCTAAATAATTACTCCTCCTCAATTAAACTATTAACAATATAACCAATCAACACTTCAATAGATTAACTAGCCAACCGACCAACCGAATCAATTTCGTCAATAGTTTTATATGTTTAGTTAGTTGATTTCTCAACTCCCACGATTAAGGTTAGTCACTTTGTTCCTTCTGATTTGTTTTCGGGGTTTTTAGGGGTTTGTTTTTTACAATTTAATATAATAGGTTATTTTTTGTTTGTTTCAGTAATTTTAATATGTGATATTCAAGTCAGTTTATGTTATAATTTCACTTTCTATTATTTTATTTTTAAATCACACTGGGTAATATTATTTAATTCTATATATTGTTATTAGTGTTTTTACTTTAATTTTAATAATTGTCAATTTTATTATTTTAACTTGCCTTCTTGCGCTCTTTTTAATGCATTCTTTTAACTGTTATCAATAAATGTTCCTTCCCCTTCTCATTAGAAGATATAGTCGCTGAAGATGGTCCTAGTAAAGGTCCGAAACTCCGGCCAATAAATGATTAGTGTAATCACCTGGGTCTTCATATTCCTGCTATATATATATATATATATATATATATATATATATATATATATATATATATATATATATATATATATACTCGTATATATTTGGCGTCAGGCTTTGGGTATTTGGAAGAATCCACTCTACCTGATTTTGAATCACTAAGTTCAATTAATAGCAGCTGCATTGCCAAGAATAGCTGAACACCAATATATTAGGACAATTTTTTTTTGGGGGGGGAGCGGGTACTGACCAATTTTTAAGCTCATTGTTGTGTGGTGTGTCCACAGTTTTCCTAGTTCCTTAAAAGAGGATACTAGCTAAGCGGTAATAGTAACCGCCATTTATGTGTCGTGAGTCAGATTCACTAGTTAGTTATTATTTTTAGAGTTCGCCTGATTTTCACCAGGAATTTTTAATAATTTTGTCGTTAGTAGAATTTATATTGTTCTGGATAAAGCTTCAATAGCTATGGTAGCTTTTTCTTGTGCAAAGGTCGAAAGTAGCATATCCGGGATGTCTTCATTCGATCGCTTTCATAAGTAAGGGCAGATCCTAGGCTTATCTGGGAAAGATTTAATCGTTTACTTCCAGGAAGAGGAACGTAACGAACGTACGGAAAGAAAAGAACAGAGAGAATCCGAAGAAAGAAAAGCACATAGAGAAGCCGAAGAAAGAAAAACATAGAAAGAAAAAAAAGAGAGGCAAGCGCAGAAAGAAACAGAATAGAGAGAAAGAATTATGCAGCACTGGAGAGAGATAAGCCGTGACCAAGTCTATATAGCCTCCGTAGGATCTCGAAATGAACATGCTCGAGTGCCTTCACCAAAACTCCCCTCATACAAGGATAGAGAAGATTTTTGCTCCTATTTAACGCACTTCGAGAAGATCTTCGAAGTCAACAATTGAGACTTGGAATCTGATGGTGTCGCCCAGCTACTTCCACTCCGGAACCCTCCTCTTCGGAACATTTTCACTTCGCTTCCTTCAGAGGCCACCCTTGACTATTCAACCCTAAAGGCAGAACTTCTTTCTGCTTTCAACATGAATCCAGAATTTTATAGGAAAAGATTCCGCTCCACACGAATACAGCCAAGCCAAACCTACAAACAATTTGGATTCACGCTTCGGCGTAACTTCTAATTCTTGCTGGATTCCGCCTAAATATCTAATGATGATAAGTCGCTAATCGACTTCATTCTAATGGATCAACTGATGTCGACCCTCCCTCGCGAACTAAGGGCCTTCATAGCGGACAGAAGAGCGTTCACTTTCAAGGAGCGTGTGGAAGAAGCCGACCTTCACGCTTACAGTCACGACCTCTACCCCAGGGAGGTCAAGAAGAACCATCCCCCTTCCCCCGAACACAAGTCTGGGTTTAACAGAAGCCATCCCAAGGGCAACAACGGCTTTGTAAAAGTGCAAGCGCCGAGCAAGTACAGGCCTCACCCGCCGAGAGAACAAAATGACGTAAAGCCTCCAGTACTCCCCTCTACGCCTAGCAACTACCTTCGTAGACCAATTGTATGCTTTACGTGTGGTACCCCTGGACACTTAAGTTACAATTACCCCCAAAATTCTCAACTGAGGACCTCGTCGAGTCACCAGGTCCACCAAATCTTTGCTGACCCTCGCCTAATCTGCCAGCCGCATCACCAGCGCCCCCTGCTCCATCTACCCCGGATCAACAGGTAAATTTCCTGTTCAACAAGAGTTCCCCCGGGGGGCTCTCGGTTTGAAAATGGCGCAGTAAATGGTTGCCGAGTGTCAACCTTGGTTAGAGATACAGGTTGCACCTGTATATTAGTATCCGATAAACTACTACCAGGTTCACGTTAGTACATGACTTTTTAGGTCGTGCTACCAAGTTCCCAGTTGTACGGTGCCATATTCAGTGCCAGCACTTCACCGGGATGGGCCGACGTAGTCGCGGCCCCGATAAAATTCTGTTCCGTCCTTATCGGACAGAGCGCACAGCTCTCCCCAAACCCAATTTATCAGCCGGTCGTTACCAAGGCCCAGGCCGAGAAAGAAGTATTGCGACCTCGCCACCACCGTTCAATTTGCTAGGGCGCAGAAGAATTGCCCCACCTTACAACCCCTGTGGGAAAAAGCAAGGAAGAAGGAGACTGAAACGGGGTGAGGCAATCGGAAGATCGAATACACCGTGAAGGACGCGTTATTATACCATGCTTCTGTTGAACCGGAAGTTCCCCGACTAACACGTTGTGTGTGCCGAGAACGTATATCAAACCCGTCCTAAAGATGGGTCACGATGGCTTAATGGCCGGACATTTCGGCCATTACAAAATGGCCCAGTAGGTATTCAAATATTTCTTTTGGCCAGGCGCAGCCAAATAAATTATTGACTTCTGCAAGTCCTGTGACCTTTGTCAGAAGGTTACCTCCAAAGAGGGTGTATCCCCTGACCTCCTTCAAAAGACCTCGAGAGTGGCCGAGCCTTTCGCCCGGGTAGCAATCGACCTAATAAGCCCCATTCGTCCCCCGTCAAGCAAGGGACACTCTTATATTTAACCCCGTCGATTGCGCCATTCATTTTCCAGAGGCTATCCCCTTGAAGAAGATTGATAGCATTTCTTGTGCAGAGGCTTAAATCTCAATCTTTTCCCGAGTAGGGATCCCAAAGAAGATCTTATCTGACAGAGGACGTCAATTCACCTCTGAATTGATGGAGTATGTCAGTAAACTACTCATCAAGCCCCTCTTCGCAACGCCCTGGCACCCTTCCACTAACGGGATGTGCGAAAAATTAAACGGCACCATGAAAATGCTACTCAAGAAGGTGTGCCACGACCAGCCCTAAACATGGCACTGCTACCTCCCCGTAGCGTTATTTGCTTGTCGCGAAGTCCCCCATAAGACTTCGAGGTTCACTCCATTTGAGCTGTTATATTAACGTAACGTCCGAGGAGCGATGAGCATTTTGAAAGAATTGTGGTCCAATCCTAGAATGGATGAGGAAATTAAATCCTTTTACGCGTATGTTTTAAACCTGCGTACGCGGTTATAAAAATGTGCGGACATCGCTCTCCGGAATGCCGATGTAAACTTGGAAAAATACCGCACCTATTTCGACCTAAAATCAAGGTCGCGTTCGTTCCGTTCAAACCAGGTGACGAAATATTACTCTGGCTTCCCTCCGAAGCAAATAAGCTTTAGAACCCCGCGGCCCAGTGGATTATATCTAATTGAAACCCCCTTCCGGTAATGAGACTTACCACGTCAACCTCCTTAAAAAATACCACCGCCGAGCTGCCTAAATAACGTAGTCCCCCTGGACGAAGAACTCATCCTCGAAGTCACTTATTCCGTTTAACCTTTGTGTCTGGTCCAAACTGTGTGCGTAGAATCAGACGATGAGTTTTCCCTGCCGTCCTTTCCTTCACCCCAAGTGGAGCCTAACTTCGACTTGGACGTAAACCCCAATCTCGCCCCTAATGAGGGGGCTCAATTGCTTGCCTTATTGGAAGACTTCTCCGACGTCATTTCGGAATTCCTAGGTTGCTCAACTTAATTTACACATGAAATTGTCCTCACTACTCAAGATGCGATAAGAACCAAGCCTTATCCCATACCCGTACATTTACGGCCGACTTTCAATGCAGAGAGGGAGAACTTATCAAAATTAGGCATAATATAACCCTCGTCGTCAGATTTTGGCTCCCCCATTGTAATGGTTAGGAAGCCTGATAAGTCGTTTAGGATGTGCGTCGATTTTCCCAAATTAAAAGTGGTTACACAGTTTGACACGGAACCAATACTCCTAATCAACCAAAGTCTTCATGCCTTCGAAGACGCGAAATTCACCTCCGAGATCGACCTCTGCCTACTACTTATGAAGTACCAATTTCGGATTATGTATGCTAAAGCACCGACAACTGCCTAGCCGATAATTTGAGTAGGAATCCAATAGAAGACCCCTCTACAAAAACCTGAGTGTATAACAAATTCGTGTGTGACTCATTTTTGTAGATACTAGTTTCTTTTCTTTTTTTTGTTGATGTTATGTGTGCGTATGTTTAGATTAAGTTCTCTGTGGTTACACATGTGTAAATCTCGTGTAGTGTTATATTTTATTTTTTTCTGTTTTCTAAACGTCAAAATTGTAGCTGTATTAGTTCCCCTCTTGATGAAATTAGTTATAGACATTTTTTTTCTCCCCAAAGTTTTCTTTGCTGTAAAAATGTCTTTGGATAGGGAGGAGTGTAGAGGGATTAACTAAAATAGTAATATTTCCTCCCTCCCTAAGATATTACTTCGGGAGAGAAAGCGAGCCGTTACTCCCCCCCCCCTTCCCGACTTCACCCTTTTTGGACTTTCCGCCCGGTCACTGGGAATTCACACCGAGGTATGACGCTGTGATTGAAGGCTATCTCCCCGCCGTCTTAATCCCCTCCCCCCTAACTCGGAAGATTATTCGTCTATTTGTAGGTTTGCCAATTGCCCTTTTTGTGATCCCCTCGAGACAACTTTTATGGCTCCAGCCGCTGGTCGTTCCTTCATACCCGCTGATCCTGGCCTCTTACAATTTTCCGTACGGACACGCTCTGTTGCTCCGCCGATAAAGAAGGTTAAAGAAGGTCTCTCTCCCTCTCTTTGTTTTAGAGAATTCCGGGTATATATGCGCCCTCTCAAGGACTACCCGCAGATTTGCTTAGATGACGCTTCCCCGAACGAAGATTCGCATGAACGACGCTCTCGCCCGAGAAGAATTTAGTGACTGTGGCAGGTCACGGAAGAGCTGGAGATTACAGTGGTAACTTCGGGTCAGGGAGAAAAGTCTCTTGAGGCAACGTCAGCCTTTCTCAACTGCCTTCGGATCAAGGATTGGAGAAGCCGTCCTCCGAAGTTCTTATGGTGACCTCTTGAGGACAAGAGGCCCAATATCTCGCTCAATCCGAGTTTGGAGAAGTCATCCCCCCCCCCCTCCGAAGTTCATCCAGTGACCTCTTGAGGACAAGGGACCCGTATCTCACTAATCAGAGTTTGGAGAACGTAGCATTACCCTCTTTGGGTTCCCGTCTACACCTGTAAGAAATCAAGGTCACCAAGCCCCCCCGCCCCCCCAGCTCGCCCTGCTTTACTCTCGAGGTCAAAGGAACTGAATCTCTCACTACCCCCAAAATCTCCCCTTATAATGATTTAATAAACCTAGTTATTCAATTAGTATTCAGAACCTAATTCCGTCTTATTCTTGTATATGTATATATATATATATATATATATATATATATATATATATATATATATATATATATATATATATATATATATATATATATATATATTATATATATATATATATATATATATATATATATATATATATATATATATATATATATATATATATATATATATATATATATATATATATATATATATATATATATATATATATATATATATTTATATATATATATTTATTGTGTACCCTTTATCTAGTGTATATTAAAATCTATTTTTGTCGTTGTGTTTGTAATATTCCTTGGCCACGCAACTGCAGCTAACTATTCAAATCGTACTCTTAGAACAATAACCTTTGTTGCCTTGCTTACCCAACCTTAGAGCCTGTGTGCGTACATTCCCGTACAATTGGCCATACTTCGACAGTGAGCTGCCATTTTTTGAGCCCAAGCTATAACTTATTTAAGTCACTCTGTAGTTTAAAGTTGCCCTCAACTTCTTTGACTACAGCTACCAATTTAGTGTCATCAGCAAAAAGTGACAATTTGCTATTTACAGCCTTCCCAAGATCATTCATATAAACTATGAATAATAAAGGGCCTAGAATGGATCCCTGAGGTACGCCACTGATAACATTCCTCCACTGTGACCTCACCCCATTCAGTTATCCAATTCATAACTTTACCACATATCTCATGCATTTTTAATTTGTGAACTAATCTCCTATGTGGAACCTTATTAAAAGCTTTGCTACACTCTAAGTAAATGCATCAATATTCTCTCCCTTATCTAACTGTTTAGTAACATAATCCATAAAATCCAGTAAATTTGTTAAACACGATCTGCCTCTTCTAAACCCATGCTGAGCATCATTTATTACCCTACCACACTCTAGATGGTCAGATGTTCCCTTCTCAAAAGTTAGTCTCAAAAGTTACCGGCCAAAAGTTATTCGGGTCCTCTTTACTTCCCTTTTTAAAAATTGGCACTACATTCGCAAATTTCCAATCAGTGGGTATTTCTCCAAACTCTAGTGATCTAGTATATATCTTCTCAGGAGTTACTGCAATACTATCTACACTTTCTTTGAGTAACCGAGAATGAATGTTGTCCGGGCCAGATGACTTACCTATATTTAATTTCAATATAAGCCCTTTTAATTATTTAGGAAGTTAATGCTCTAATTATTATAGGCATAAGACTAAGCGTATTGAGATAAGATAATAATTTAAAGCTTAATTTTGAATAAGAGGAGTGTGCATCTTTAAAGCTACTAAATCATGCAATAATTCTTCGTATTGTTGTGATAGTGTCCTAGGAGTAATATTTTCTATGACGGGGAGGGTCTATCAGCCATTAGAGGGGGTGGGAGGAAACGCATCTTCGGGCGTTGGGGTCAGTGGAGAACGCAATATTCTATATTTCAGCTGAAGAATAGATTCAATAATACGCCGGACCCTCTCTTGGAAAATAATAATAATGATACTGAAATTGATAATAATAATAAAATACAACAAAAATGTGGGCAGCTGAAAGACAAAAAAGACTGAAGAAAACAGGCATATTAAAAATCACAACGCTCCCTCCTGAGCTAATCCCTACCCCGGCCCCGAACAGGAATGAGCAGATGGATGGTGGTCGGCGACTAGCCTGCAAAAAAAAACACCGGCTAAAAAAGTAGGTAAGATACTGATGGAAAAGAAGGTGGCGAAAAGGGGTAAAATGTAAATGCATAGAAGGAAAAGAAGACCAACTAATCTTATTCTAGTTGTACACTACTTGGGGCAGTGGGTTCTGAAAGGCGCGCCGCTTCTCCAGGTGTCAGGTATACCAGTCTACACAGATATCTTCTTGATGGTGGGCGGCTACGAAACGCCATAGATTACCGCCATGGCCTTGGAGAAGATCGCACATCGCTTAAAGACGACTCAGAAGAAATTCCGGAATGTAGTGATGCGAATACACTTTTACTTCCCTTAGAAACCACACACGAGATTCTTCTATTCCACGACAACCCAAACACACACACGCACACACACAGACACACATATATATTAGGTTGAGGAATAAGTTCTTGCGTTTTTTTTAATGTTGTGTTGATTTAAGTTTTGTTGACGTGATTTGTGCACATATTAAGAAACAATAATAAATAATGAGAGCAAAATTTGCAAAGGTTAGGCTACGTCTCTTAACAGCGTAGACTATTAGGCTTTTGCTTAGGCTACGTCTTGAAGTTGAGTAATAAGTCAATGCGGTTTATTTAAAAGTTGTGTTAATTTAATTTTTGTTCTGTACCCTCAAAATGGAATTCAAGATGAAAGAAAGGCGCATTTTCGACACTTGTTGTTATTCATTTTCAATCGAGACGGGAACAATGCAAAGGCAACCAAAGCTCGTCGCGATATTTCTGCTGTGTACGGACAAAATGCTTTATCAGACAGGACAGCTCAATGGTGGTTTTCACGTTTCAAAAACGGTCATTTCAATCTTAATGACGAAGAACGTTCTGGTCGCCCCATTAAGTTGGATGAAGATCGATTGAACGACCTTCTTCATGAAAATCCTCGTCAATCGACTAGAGAATTGGCTGTACAATTGGTGTGTGATCAGAAAATTGTAGTGAATCAACTTCATTCGATAAGAAAAGTTCAAAAACTCGGTGCATGGGTTCCGCACGCTTTGAGCGAAGGCAACAAACTTCAACGCTCCAGGATTGCCGCAGGTTTGCTTTCTCGTCACAAGGCTACTCGTGGATATAAGGACAGATTTCTTCGCCGCATCATCACTCGCGACGAAAAGTGGTGTGTTTATGTCAACATGAACCATCGAAAACAATGACTTAGCCCCAATATAAAAACCCACTTCCGCGATTAAACCAAGGACTTCATCCACGAAAGACGATGCGGTGCGTGTGGTGGGATTGTGAAGGCATCATTCTTTATGAGCTCTTTGCGAAAAACGAGATTGTCAATGCAGAACTCTACGTTCAACAAATGTATCGACTCACCGAAGCTATTTGTGAAAAGAGACCTCATCGACGTTATGGATTCTTTCTGCAACACGACAATGCTCGTCATCAAATGGCCAATATGACAAAAGACGCCATCCAAACGCTTAATTTGGAAATCCTGCCGCATCCTCCATATTCGCCAGACTTGGCTCCATTGGATTTCCATCTGTTCCGATCGCTCTCCAACAATTTGCGCGGCGTATCGTTCAATACTGATGTGGAATTAAGAACCTGGTTAGACGAATTCTTCGAGTCAAAATCCAGAGATTTTTATTGCAGAGGCATCGAAAAACTAATTGAACGTTGGGAAGAAGTCGTAAATAACAACTGAGAATACATTATTGATTAAATTGCATATTGTTATCAATTAGAAATTAAGTTTTTATAAAATTGTTAATGGTAATGAATAAATTTGATAAAACCGCAAGAACTTATTCCTCAACCTAATATATATATATATATATATAAATATATATATATATATATATATATATATATATATATATATATATATATATATATATATATATATATATATATATATATATATATATATATATATATATATATATATATATATATATATATAAGTGTATCAATTTTTGAATAATTCCATTTCTGTTCATTCCCTGAAGATGACCAAACACGGTCGAAAGAGGTCTAGGAATAAAAAATTTGATTCGTGGATGTTTTTTCTCGCCTCGAAGACCCCATTAAAATACTTGTAAGAAAAATTAAGAAAATACAAGTTAAAATTAATAACGCTGCCACAGCTGTGGACTTCAATAGTACATGCATACAACATGGCCTTTTACCTAATTACATATATATATATATATATATATATATATATATATATATATATATATATATATATATATATATATATATATATATATATATACATATATATCTTGGGAGAAAACAGCTACATGTCAAAGAGGCTTTCATTGCAAAACTTGACAAGCTATTTGACATCCTCATTTGCCATTGTACCCCGGGAGCCAGGAAGGTCCACCTGACACGAGCTGCTGTAAGAGGTTGTGGGTTGTGATTGGATTCCTTAGACCCTCAGCTATCGCATCCAGGTTCACAACCTCGCTAATCGGCTGCTCAATCCGTGCAATCCAAGATGGCCGCCATTTGCATTTTTACTCATTTTCATTAATATCTATCACATATCTATGAGTAATACCTTGATTATATTCTTTTGGGGGAGGGTCAAGTAATCTGTCTATGATGTTCTAGATATGCTAAAATGGTAATTTGTGCATAAAAAAATGAATAAAAGTATTTTAATCATTAGTTTTATCTTATTTGATAGCCGTTTGACATCACACACCATGAACAGAATATATACAACAATCATAAACAAACAAAACAATAATTAAAGATCAACCACTATACAAGGCAACTATTAAAGGTATTCAATCTTTAATACTTAGTTAAATATTAATACTGGACCATTAAGAACACTAATTAAAACTTAGTGTTATATTAAGTTTTGTAGTATCCCTACCAGTCATTTAACAGTCTAGGGTTAACATTATATTAAATTTGATTTACTCCACTTTCTTAATTCTTTAAAAAAATAAGAAATTATTGTAAAGAAGACTATATATGGAGTGATAACAAATCTTTCTTAAATATCCACAAATTGATTGTCTCACAAGATCACTCTCATACATTTCTTTTTCCTATACATATATACAACACAAATAATTGAAAAAGATTTTGGTATGTGACAGCATACCGGCAAACTATTCAGCCATCTAATTCTGATTCCTCAGAATGTTCAAAGTATTTGGCCCTTGAACATCTATCTGGTGACATTTGGCACTTACAACCAATCAAGCAGGAAACTTGCTTTCTGGCACAACCTTTTTTTGCATCCACATGACACTGTCTGCGACAAGTCCATTGGCCACGATGGTTCAGTCATAGGAACTGGTACAAGCATTTTGTCTCTGAGGGCACAACCATAGTCTTTAATATTTAGATAGCCTTAGCTACATGTGCTGTTTTGTCGATGATAATAGCATACATGGCCGCCTCAGATGCAACATGAAGACATTTTCAGTAGGCGGTAACAATTTCAGCAAAGTTGCCTTGTTCGGAAGGAATTTGTTAGCTCTTCCAATGACATCCCTGGGATGGCATTACTTTTTGCATGAGTCGTAATCATAAGATCTTGAACTTGGTTGATCAAGTCATCCGTAATATTAAACTGTCCATTTTCACCAAATTTTTAAAGCGCTCTGGTGTTGACTTTGGTCGACGCAGTGAAGTAAGGGTGGCTTGTAGTAATAGTATCCCTTCCACTGAAACTATGTAAAAATGGCAGCAATTTGCATTGTGATGGATGAAGGGATATTGCAATTTCATGAATTGGCAAATGACGCAATGGCCCAGTTCTGACCCAGAGCTCTTTAAGCTATGTTATCAGTGTTGATGCATAATAATAGATGCATAGAGTTATAACATCAGTGTTATTGGCATGAACAATAACGCATTCAACTGCATCCTTGTTCACAGAGAAGATGGCGTGGAGAATGATTCTGGTGTCCACTTCTTCCTGGGTTGATTCAAGCTAATGAACGTTGGACACAGTTCCTCCTGTTAGAACAACTCACTTGGACATTTTTTGAAAGCCACCACTAATGTAGATGAATCTTGATCCCATGAATGAACTTTCCTTTTCCAGATCACTTCAATAATTATTAGACAGATACATCAGAAGTTGAAATTTGTTCTGATTGCTTGAAAAGAACTCTCTTGGGTCTGGAGCATTATACTGGCTCTCCACTTCATACAGCTTTTGAAATCTGCTCCCAGTGCGTTTCGAACGGGTTGCATCTTTCGTACTAGGGGGCCAGTATCTGAAACCTAATCAGAATTTGGTTTTTCATTCTGTTTGCATAATCTGCAAAATTTTCATCTTTGTGAAATGGGAAGCGACGAATAAGACCCATTTCATCAATGATAACAGATGTACAATTATCGGTAGATGGTAGCTCTTCTACACTTGATACATTTGTCTCATCTTTGAGGACTTTGATAAGGTCCGATTTTGATCCTTATGACTTCATCGTAGCATCGCTTTCAAACAATGCTGGTGGCATTGGGCTACAGTTATAATCACCTAGACAATGTATGATATCCACTTTGCCACCATTGATAGCTATTTGGGTGATACGAAGCAACGCGGCCATTTCGCCACTTTTTTGTAGTGTTTGAGGTTTTGTTGGCTCGCGATTTGTTTGGCTGTGAAATTTATTTAGTTTAATGGTACTTGTTTTCGCATGATCTTTTCCAAGAGTTTTTTCTAGTTCTTTGGCATCGGCATTGTACGTCTGTTCCAGCATCATGTCGGGTGACACAGCATTGTGGCTACCATTACTTTGTCTTCCTACAAAGCATCCATTCATCATAGCTGTGTGAACCTCTAGAGCAGATTCTGGAAATTTCGCCATCTCCTGCGGGGAAATTGGCTAAATCACCAGAGGGGGTTAGTTATTCGCTAGAAAATGCTGTTAATCGGGGATTAGATTCAAAATATTTATCTATACGACGTTTTAAAGTGTTTACGATGTTGTAGTCTATTATTTTACGAGGAAGACCATTCCTTGAGTTGACGATTCGGTTAAAAAAGAAGTTCTTAGATTCGTGCGAGTTAAAATGATTACCTATAATTTTACAACCGTTTCCTCTCGTGTAATTTGACTGGTCGATAGTGAAATATTTATTGCAATCCATATTGTCTATGCCTTTGATAATTTTGAAGACCTCGCGCTTTTCCCAGTCCTTAATTGATGATTGCTAATATGGAAATAATTATCTATTTTTTTAGTGTGTGAAATAGGGTTAATATCTGAAAATTTGTGATTGCCTCTGTAAACAATCGTGACAACCTTGTTGAACCCATAGTGTTAAGGTGGGTTCCGTCTGGAAGAAAGAGTTATTTTTTTATTATAAAAGTCATTCCAGAAGTTTACAAATTCTACGCCTTCACTGCTGCAGATAGTCTCAAGGCAATTATTTGTGTAATGGGATCTACTGAAAAAACAATCTCTGCCTTTGCTCCATAGAAGAATGCCTGAAATAATAAAATTATTTGTTTTTCTTTTAACTGATTTAATCTTTTCTTATATTTATCTAGTAGTTCTTAGAATTTGCTGGTTAGCATGTCGTTTTTTCTTACGTGCAGGACAATTACTGTGTCCTTCTTGACCTCCTGAAAGAGAGAGTCAAGAGAATTTGTTATATCTTCAATGGACGCACCCGGTAGGCAAAAACGTTTGCGTCTTTTAGGATTCCATCTACAAAAGGTGTCAAGTTGATCTCTTACTATAGAGTCTCCCGCAATAGCAGATTCAACTTCAGTGCCATCGACCTTGGCTAAAAACTGAAAGGAATTGAAAGTCTTAATGGGGAGGAACTTTTTTGTGCTGTAGTTTTGCACCGTTTTTAACCTGTTAGAATGAGCTATTGTTATTAAGATTATTATTACTACTATTGTTATGGTGCTGGGTGTTCGGCTTCTTCTTTGGGGGCAAAGATCGTATCTTCTTCTCTTTTGCGGGTTTGGGGGTATCGGGTGTCGTTTTCTCCTTCGTGAGGTGGGTAATGCATTGACCCACAACTACATTCCTCTCTACATATTCCTGCAAAGAGGAGACCTTCTTTTTTAAGTTAGTAAATGCTTCGACAAGAATATTTGCGGGTACATTGGTATTAGTTAAGGTAGTACGGGAATTTTTTAATTCGGTTAGAATACTCTTTGAGTGCTGTTATTGTAGCTCTTAGTTTGTCCGTTTCCTTCTTGTGTTCTTCTCTAATGCTTAAGATACTTAAGATGGAAAGGATGGAAGTTATGAAGTGACATTTAAAATAACAAAAACACCTTCAACTTCCTTTGAAAAGCCACAATGTTGCTATGCATAACATCAGATCTGCGTGCAAGAGCTGCCATCACCACTGCTGCCTTTATGGATGCTGGCTTGATCACGGAAGAGGACAAAATACATAGATGATCACAATAAAGTCAAGAGGGCCTAGGAGAATGTTTTGAGATCCCTCGATCAGGATTTTGTTGAACTTTGTAAGAACGGTGAAATTGACTGCATCTTCTATGAGGGCCGTGAAGATACAACTAAGGTTATTCTGAAAGTAGACAATTCAGAACATCAGATCCCTAGCATCATTAAAAAAGAGCACGTTTATATTTGCAATGAGCCAGTTGGAAGATATACTACCGCCATCACTCCTGAGAAAGGCTCAAAGAGTAAAAAAGACTGAAGTTATTGCTGATAATCTTGCTGATTTTATGAGAAAGAAAGGCATTGATAAAACCCTGCAAGCCACGGGAGGGGATTATGAAAATGTTAACACTGGCTATAAGGGTGGTTGCAGGCATTGGGTAGAAGTCTTTCTTGGTCATAAGTAGTAGTAATTAAGATTGAGGTCCGAGTCTACACACACGCACATACAAATACACACGTAGACACATACACGAGCATACACAATCATGAACTTTTCTAATGCCCCTCCCCCCCCACTAGGTCAGTGATCTTTTTTCGAGGGAATCCGAGTCTACACACACACACATATATATACACGAGCATACAAGCCCACGACTTTTTCTAATGGACATTCCCTCTCTCCCCCACCCTCCCTTATTGGTTTATTGTTCTCAGCCCCCCCCCCCCCGCTAGATGAGTGACCTTTTTTTTAGGAATGGTCAGGGTGTCTCGGACGCGGTTTGAATACTCATGTAATGTCTCGTATTAGCATATCAGCGGAGTTGCCATTTAACTCTTTACTTGCTCCCTCTGCCTCCGCATTTGTTCTTTTTTAAATCATTTGTCGCTAAAACTCTCTGTATGTCACACGTTTTAAAATGATCCTCCATCCCCACTGTGTCACACCCAGACTTAGTAACTATTTCGCAACCAAAGATGTGCGTGGATCGGATTATAAATTTAGCCTAGACTATTCATCTACGGTTGAGTTCTTCGATCATCTTCGTCGACTAATTCATGAGCACCTATCCGATCGTCACAATACATGGGAGAACTAGTTTTTTTTTGCCTATTACATTATAACATGGTGAATGATGTAAGAAAGTAATGAACATCGCTATATTTGACACAAAACCCCTCTCATTTCGCTTTCTCTCGTGGTATTCCCAAGAGCTCACTGATATGATGAAAAACAAGATTGAAGAGGCAAGAATGAAAGAATTCTCCTTCTCACAAGATCAAGAGAATGTGATGATTTTTTTGTAGACAAATTAGATTGGTAGTATAACGCGTAATATTTCATCTTTATTTTATTCACATTAATCAGAGAATATTATAAATGATAAAAATATATACATAAAGAGTTCATAATAGCTGAGAGGAATTCAATGTACTCTTATGTATAGTAACTTTTTTTAAATGTCATGTAAGATCCCTTTGAAACCGATAGGTATGGTTCGATAACTCCCTAGAGTTCAAGTCGTTTACGACAAGATCAAGAGAATGAGATGAGTTATTTTGTAGATAAATTAAAAAGTTGGTAGTATCACGCGTATTATCTCATGTTTATTATATTAATTTTAATCGGAGAATATTATAAATGCTAAAAACTTATATACATAGAGAGTCCATAAAAGCTGACAAGGATTCACTGTATAGTTACTCTTATTAAATGTCATGTAAGATCCCTTTGAAATCGAAAGTATGGTTCAACTCGTTTACGAAATTTCTTTCTGTAAACCTTTTCTACTCTCACCTCTTTCATTCCACCCATAAATGGTACAGGGATAGGACTATCAGCATTCTCTCTATCATTATCGGCTTCAATTAGGCGTTTCATAGTATCGTAGGTTAATTATATCCTTCGTCTGAAGATTAATTGTTAATCCTGTAGCACTAAGTCTATACTTTACCCCACTCGTCGTCTGGATACGTACCCAAAAGGATTTGAGAGACGTAGAGAAGAATGAATCTCCATACGCATCGGCACCGTACATATCTTGAATCTCATCGGTGAGGTCACTTAGGAATTCTCTAAGTCGAGGTTGTGAGTCATCTTTTAGAGCAATAAAGATGGTATTGTATGTGTCACAGTACAGCAACCATTCACCCAACGAGTCTACGAGGCCATAGAGCTTGATTAGAGCATGGGCGGTTGTGAATGCTGCAATTGGAAGATTCGTTACATGGGAGTCAACTTCTACATGCTCAGCATTCTCCACTTTCACTATGTATGCATTGTCAACTGCACCCAAGGAGTTCACAATGTAATCGTCGTTTTTGATTAGTTCTATAACATTATGGTCCGAACCACAGATGACCGTTTTCATACCGCGAATCCTCTGAGCGAACTTTTTCCAGAGTCTGTAAAGGAAGAAAATATGATCAGGATTAATGGGCTGGAGTTTTTTGTATCATTATTATTATTATTATTACCTTCAGGTTTTAGAAATTATGGACTTCATGTTCGTTGTACAATATGTTAATATTTATAAAAATTACACTTTGAATGTAAAATATCAATGCAGAAAAACTAATCGCAGGAAGAAATCTTTACCTGTTTAGACAGCTTTGCTCTAAAACGCTTTCCAGGATTCCTTTCGATGTTGTGTATTTGTATTTTTATCTCCTCAGCCTGATTCACCCTCTTCACTTATTCCATTTTCTCCTTCTCTCCATCCACTTCTCACAGGAATCTAGAAGCTTTTATTTTTTTCTTCTAGTAAGGTTTTTTATATATTGTGCGAACAACCCATCCCTCTTTTCAAACTCTCAAAACTCATAAATCTTTTTGATCTTGTACATCTTTTCCAGGGCAAGTTTCAGTTCCGGGGTTGTGTACACTCCGCAAATCATACGTTGCTTTTCAGAGTGATCTCACTCGCTTGAGTTTTGCTGAGCGCATGTGGTGCAGAGCGTGAAAGTAAGAGTAAGTTTACCACCTATGGAGTGAGGGAGAACTGGAATATACAGGTCATTAGGAGGGAGAACTGGAATATACAGGTCATTAGGAGGAAGAACTGGAATATACAGGTCATTAGGAGGGAGAACTGGAATATACAGGTCATTAGGAGGAAGAACTGGAATATACAGGTCATTAGGAGGGAGAACATCAACTTTCACGATACCGAAATATGTCTTATTCCCACCCTAGGTGAATTCTTGAATTGGCGGAATTTCTCGCACAGATACTCAATGTCGAGGTGATCCTACGAGATAGGGATAGTTTTTCATGCAGTGCGGATATAAGGGGAAAAAATCGACGTAATGGATTTTCGCACCTTTGGAAAATGGGTTACATCTGCCGCCAGAAAGTGCACTCTCCACATTCATACACCATTCACTACATCGGAGGAGATTCTATTAACTGTATCACGTCGCTCTAGAATGGTTTCCATCATGGCTTCTAATTCACACTTCCAGAGAGGAATAACCTTGTATATGCTACCGAGAAATCGATCAATCTCTATTGCGTGGTAGTAGCTGTCCAACGACGCACGTCTACTAATAAAAAAATCTTGTTTGAGACTACAGTCCTTGTTCTGATCTCCATGCCAATAACATCCATGAAAGATAAACACGGTTCGTCCTCCTGACTGGGAAAACCCATCAGAAAAAAATACTCTTCCACCAACAGAAAGGCTTCACTCACCACCGTTACTTGCATGAAAAATCGGGATTCCTCTAACATGTTCTTCAAACATAAGCCAACGTATAGCCCTATAAGAAAAAGCTTTTGATTTCTTCCTGTCAATAATTGCAATCGAATTTTCTGGTAAGAAAACATCTTTATACACCTTGTAACACAAGGAGGCTATTGTGATACAAAACTGCATAGGATTGATGTTAAATCCTCTGATGAAGGAACAACTAAACTTCTCAAAACACAGGCGAAGGATAGAAATATCGTGAATGCAGTACTTAATACACTCTGTAGGAATATTGTATTCTTCTTCCTGCAGATTGGGGTAAAAATGACCTTCAAGGTATATTTTTCCTCATTTTTCATTTTTTCATAGTTAAAATACCTTTTTTTCAGGAACCGGACCAATATGCGAGGGGCGGTCAATAAGTTTTGCAAATCGGTAGAGTAAAACAGAGGAAGGGGGATGGCTGTTTGTGGGGGTGTTAGGACAAGTTATGACAAGTTAGGACCTGCAGCCGTACGCTCCTGCCTCGTCTATTTAAGAAGCAGTAGCTGATTTCAGATCGTTAGTCAGAAATTTTTCAACAATGGAGAAAGTTGAGCACCACGCAGTGATCAAATTTTTGACCAAGGAGGGCAAGAATGCAAAAGAGATCCATGAACGCATGGTTGCAGTGTACACCAACACCGCCCCTTCCTATGCAACCATTGCTCGCTGTAATAGCTTAGTTCCGCCATGGTCGTCAGTCCCTTGAAGATAACCCCCGTCCAGGACGCCCGTCAGACGTGACCAACGAGGACAATGTGGCCCATGTGCAGAGGATGATCCTCGAAAATCGACGGGTGAAGTTCGAAGAAATCGAGCCAGAACTTGGAATATCACGTGGAAGTGTTATCAACATCATCCACGACAATTTGGCCATGACCAAGATCTCTGCCCGTTGGGTGCCTAGAAACCTCACGCCCCATGATCGACTTCAGCGTCGTCAAAGTCCACAAGGCCAGAGTTGCGCAAGCTGCCCTGCGCGAGTGCTAATTCGAGGAGCTCAACCATTCCCCCTACAGTCCAGATCTGGCCCCTAGCGACTACTTTTTATTCCGCCAGCTAAAGGCTGCACTGCGTAGACGCCGGTTTGGGGACGATGAAGATGTCCAGATCGCCGTCCAGGAGTGGATTGAACAGCAGTCGGCAGATTTCTGGTTGTCGGGAATTCGAAGCCGTAGGGACAAGTGGCGCAAGTGCATTGAAGTCGAGGGTAGTTATATTGAAAAATAATAAAACACTTTTCCTCATATCTCGTTTCCTTATATCCGAATTGCAAAACTTATTGACTGCCCTTCGTAGTTTAAGGTTTCCTCTAAAAGAAAATAGTAAGGAAAATAACCTTTTTCATTTCGAGGATTCCCATAGTTTTTAGTAGTTTTTTTAATGATGAGCGCATGAATAGGAGTGTATCCTTAAGATTATATCCTGAATGAGCTCTATCTTTAAAAAAATTCTTCCCACATCATAGGATTTGAAGTAAAGAGATTAGTTTTAAAATATTGAAGCAACTCATCATAGCTGAATTTGGCATTATTATGTGCTATCATATATGTTTTCACATTTTCTCTCGATCCTCTTATTCGTATTAACTCTTCTATAAAGGGTTTGCAAGGGGAGTTTTCACCATCTCTTTCAAAAATCCTTGTTCGTGGCCCAAAATTCTTACATGTCATATGTTTTATCCTCATTATCAAAACAAAGTTCATAGATTATCTGCATAACCAATACATAAGGAAAAAGTATGAATGATCCCACTTTTCATAGGTTTTAATGCATAATACACTGCATTCCATTTCTTGACCATCGATTTCTTCGACTTCTTCATCCAGCACGTATGCTCTGCTCCATCCGCTTTATAGTATGTATAACATTCAGAACAAAAGAACTTCTCACACTCGTGTCGTCCAAAATAGTTTGCACTCTACATGATTATATGATTACATCTACGACACATACAAATCTTCACACAAGTATGAAGATTCTTGTGCGTGTTAAAACACGATTTGCAATAGAATGATAGTAGTAATGAAGGTTGAGGTCAGAGTTTGCGATACCAATTTTCATTTCTTTGGGCCTATGAATACAACTATTATATAACGTGTCATGTGATTTCAGTTATTTACAGAATAAGCCCGTGCCCCAATCCTACTAGAAAACACTTGTCTTGTCTCTAACTAGATAAAAACCTACACTTTGTTATTCAAAAGGCTTCTTGAATCAACCTTTTTTTTTGGTAGGGGAGGGGGGTGAGGATGGTAGCTCAGTCCATGATCGTTGGGTCATAATAGCGATGAGCGCTTGATGACACAGGTTCGTATCCAACTCCTTTATTCATTTTCATATAATGGTTAAAAATAATTTTCCCGATTTTCTCCCTTTCTATATCTCCAATTTTCTTTCTTAAGCTTTCTTAAGAGTTGTGATAGCAATTTTCATTTCTTTGGGCCTATAAATATATATATATATATATATATATATATATATATATATATATATATATATATATATATATATATATATATATATATATATATATATATATATATTAAAGGGTCTTTAAATAAGGTCAGTCGATTTTTAAATGTAAATAAAACAAGTTGTGTGTGATAAATGCACTCAATTTATTTTAAATTTGAAAGTACATTTTATGGCATTAAGTGTGGAATATGACGTCGTTCAAATATCCGCCGCGGCTTCGATTGGTGGAACGTATTCGGGAGGCCCGATTTTCGATGACTTTGTCGCATAAATCTGGCTGAATTTGCTGGATGGTGTTCGTTATGTTGACTTTGAGGACATCAACTGTTTGCCGATTATTCGCATAGACCGGCGATTTAAGTAGTCTAATGGCGTTAAATCACATGATCTCGGTGGCCAGTTGACGTCGCCGCCACGCGAGATGACCCTTCCCTGAAATCGCTGGTACAGAATGTCTATCGTGGCGTGAGCAGTGTGGCGCGTTGCGCCGTCCTGTTGTAACCACATGTCGTCAGTATCAATATCAAGCATATAATCCAGTTGAGGCCACAAGAAGTGTCTTATCATTGATCTGTAGGTCTCGCCCTTGACGGTTATGGCAATCCCATCTTCGTTCTCAAAAAAATAGAGACCGATGATTCCGTTAGACGAAAATCCGCACTAAACAGTGACTATGTTGGGATGCAATTGGTGCTGGTGTATCACATGTGGATTGGTTTCGTCGTAAATCCGACAATTTTGCTTGTTCACAAATTCATTCATCTAAAAATGGGCCTCGTCGCTGAAGAGGATTTTGGGTGGGAAATATGGGGCAGCTTCCAACTGCTTTAAAGCCCAATAAGCGAAAACACCGCGTTGTCTTTGGTCGTTGACCTTAAGTTCCTGGGTTAGTGGGATTTTGTACGGGTGCAGACCCAAGTCCCTACACATAATTCGCTAAACTGAAATCGCAGAAAGGCCAAGTTCTTGTGAATGACGAGAAATTGACTGCCTCTGATTTTCCCGTACACTCTCATTTACGGCAGCGATGTTTACAGCAGACCTTGCGTTTCGGTGACGTACAGGTGTTAGCTGATTGTTGATCGACCCTTTTGCCTCGAATTTGGCCACCAAGCGTCGAAAAGTGGACTCGGCAGGACGATTGTGTCGGGGATAGAAATCACGTAAAGCGCGGAACGTTTGTCGAACGGGGTACTGATTTTGATAATAACATTTGATTATTTCCACACGCTGATCAACGCTATAACCTTCCATAGTGACTTGCCAAGTATTACTGAACAGTTCAAAGTGAGGTTGCTAGATGTCGCTTTAACAACTTGGCCACTATCACCTGACAAAGCTCGAGCGTCCTTGTTGAAAGACCCTATATCTTAAACAACATTACTTTGTTTTATGTTTTTTTTAGATTTATTAATCTGTAGGAAATGTATAAATATTTGAATTTAAATGTAAAATAACTCATTATAACAACTTTGACTTAAAAAAAGTTAAAAAAAGAAAATTAGTTACTCTGTAAACGAAACTATAAAATGCGAAACGGTGATAGATATTGTTGAGAATATCACTGATTTCGCCACATGAACTCCATTCATCTTTTGTTAATGGCTCTATATTCATATATATAGTAACAAACTTCAAATTCGATCAGCTGAACAACGAGGGAAAAAAGGATTTCTTCCCAGCAAGCTATGACTTTCTATGATAAATGGGGAATGTTTTGAATATGTTTTTATATCTCTAAAGATGGTGGAAGGGGATCTTAAGGAGAGTAATAGAGAATTTTCAGGTGGGTATGGGGAGGTCGGGTCCATTAGAAAAGGTCATGGGGGTGTGTGCTCATGTATGTGTGTGTTTGCAGAAAATCAGTATGGTCACTAAAAATGGTTGAATAGCGATGTTTTATCTCCTTGCCTCATCCCCCCAAAATCTGTTGATGCCAGATAACTTAAATATTGTCTAGACATTATAATCTTTGATTAATCTTACGATATTTACTAATGTCAAATGAAACAACCCTTTCGTCCCAGACAACAGTAACCATTGCTCAAAAGAAGGTCACTAAAATGTTTGAATAGCGATGATTATTTACTCTCGTCATTAAGCACTCATAATTATTTTCAGGTATTTACTCATGTGGAATGAAACGGGACAATGCATGAGTATTCGAACCGCGCCCAAGACACCCTGACCATTACCTAAGAAAAGGCCACTGATTTAGGGGGTGGGTGGGGCTTGGAACATTTTGGCGATAAACCAATAAGGTAGGGGAGGAAGGTTCCATTATAAAATGTCATGGGCTTGTATGTTCGTGTGTGTGCGTAGACTCGTATTCCCTCGAAAAAAAAACACTGAGGGGGGGAGAGGGACCGGGCTAGGAAAATTATGGCGACAAACCAATAAAGGGTGGAGGGGTCCATTAGAAAAGATCGTGTGTGTGTATGCTCATTTATGTGTGTACGTGTATGTTTGTATGTGCGTGTGAGTGTGTGAGTGTGTTTAGACTCGGACCTCAACCTTCTATACTACTGCCTTAAAGTGATCTGGTTGGTTTGTACCATCCACACTAACGAGTTACCCTTGCGACACTTGATCACAGCACTGCATGGAAAGAGCAGGTCATATTAGAAAGATGCTAGACACTGCAACCGTACTAGAAATATATCCTTCATGGGTTTCAAATCATGGCCTTAAAGGCAGAATTCTCAATAACTTAAGACTGATAGTGGAATACATTGTTGGTGTGTACTAACCCTGTTGGTTCAACTTTAAAGTAAAACATTCCTGGGCGAAAAACATTCTTGGCTACTTAGTCTGCAAAAGAAGATTGTAGTAGATGATGTTTTGCCAACCATCCAACGCTCAGCATGGTTTTCATTCAGCGAAGTGATAATCTACACATCTTTGTGTTCAGATGACAGTATGGAGAGGAGAGACACTGTCCAAAAAATTGTAAAAATGATGGGTGGAGAAGATCACACACTAGGAGATCTTTCTGTACGTCCCAGAAAGACAACCTTCCATCAACTCAAATACTTCTTCCTTGTGGAGCTGATAGACTGTTCTGACGGCGTATTCGAACCTCCTTTGATATTTAAACTGACAACAGCAGAAGTAAAGAAGTCCCTTGACAAGCTTATGCAAGTTCTACAGTGGCCCTGTCATGCTCAGTGTCAATAGAAATGTGTGTGAAACACGTCACAGAGGCAGCAGTAAGGGTGTATGCACATGAGAAACGTGAAAGGTATATCATAGGCCATGAAGCAAGTTGGCGGCTTATGTCTAAGAATGAGTCAAAGCAAAACTTGATGTCATCACTTTCGAATGTTGTATGATTACAATAATTTGCTTTATGATTTCCGGTTAGGTTTTATGTATAGAAGATAAATGCCATTTTGAGAAGCTCAAATTAATAAATGTTTTCTGAGAGAAATTTATGAGTTGGTTTGTTTTGTTTTTCAAACGGATTTACCAAGTTAATGTTAAGCCATCATAAAAATAATAGTAGATTTGAATTCCTGACATCCGAACACATATTTTTTAGAACATCTAATGAAGAAATTAGTAAAAATAGATTAAGAGGCAAAATTAACTCGTTACTATTTCTCGGTGTTATTTTGGCAACAAATACTTCATTGCTAAACAAATAAAATAGGTGATATTAACGAATTTGCCATAGATTCATTTGCGTTCATTTTATTTTTTCTTTTACCTTTCAACATGGGGGAAGGGGTCAAAAATAACCAAACTGTTTGTAGTTACTTGTTAATGTCAAGTCAAAAAAAATACTTCAGCTTCGATTAAAAGACAAATTTTCAATTATTAAATGAATTAATATTAAATTAATAAAAATAAGAAATATCAATGAAAGATGTAAATAAGAAGGAAGTGAGGAAGAAGAAAATAAAACAAAAAAGAACAACAGTGGAATAAGGGAAAAACTATTTAATGGATCAGGAATTTTTTTCTTATATATAATTTTAAGAACCCATCTGGCGACTGCCTATTAGGGCCAACGTCGCCATAATCACACGGGATCAGGAAATAAAAAGCAGCAAACGTAGAAAAACAAATTCACTTTCAACAGAGGAAAAATATAATAATATCAAACACATCTGAAATATAAAATTAAATTTGAAATAGAAAATTAAAACACTATTTACAAGACTTTCGGATCCCTCTGTACATTTCGCGAATAGATGACGTAACAATTGGTGAGTTTTAAATACATAAACCGATGATTTGGTGACGCATTAAATGAACTACAGACACAAACTGTACTCACATCCACGCAGTAAGATATAAAGGCGACTATATTCCCTTATCTATGCATACCACTTCAGTGTGGGAGAAAGGTTGATCAGTAATAGGGCCCCTTTATCTCTTACCTTCGTCCGCTGTTGTTTATTTTTAAAGTCCTCGCTGGATTACACAATTTAGTTCCTTTGTAGATAATTTTCAGGAGATTTCAGATACGCTTCATATTGGGGGAAGGGAGAGACTTTGTATCTGAGCAATTGCAGTGGGTGGGCTTTTGTGTGCACTTGCTTATCCAGAAGAATTTGATAAAAGGCTTTGCCCTATTTCATTATTGCAAATTAATTAGTTGGAACCTTTGCCCGCTATGACTTTTATCACTCTTTTTTTTTATTTTTTGTTATTTCATTTAGAATTTTTTTTTAGTTTATTTTGTCCTTCTTTAATTTTTGTTCTCTCCATCACCCTTAAACGTTATTTCCATTGTTACCAACTTTCTATATTTTACCAAAGTACAGAGTAACGTTTCTAAAGGAAAATTCGAAACTGATGGATTAAGACAACAGAAAAAAAAGTAAGGGTGAGCAAATAAGATCAACTTAAGTTCAAAACTATAAAACCAGAATTTAGTTGAGAATTGAATCGTACTAAAAAAAAGAGACTGGACCCCACTATTGCTCTCTTGGGTATTAGGGTATTTTAGTAAATGTCCTGTAATAATAATATTATCTTTTTATTGATTTCTGAAACATTAAGGTATTTTTAATCTTGCCTAGCATATCATAACTTGAAAACTATGAAACCACTAGCATTTATTTGGTATTTGACCGGTTTATTCAAATATCTTTGGTGTAAGATTGATACAGAGAGATCTAAGTAACATTTCTAATGTGCCTAAACCAGCAAAACTCTTCGACGTGAAACAAAGGAAGGTTATTGCAGTTAAAGATGAAGGATTGAGCAACTGCGAGATTGCCAAAAGAATTAGGCAAAGCACAACTTCAGTGGAAATATTTTGAAGGATCCTGAATAAAGTTCATGCTGGTGGACGGCCAAAAGTCACTTCCAAAAAGGTATGTAAAAGCAATTGTCAGATCTGTTAAAAAGTCACGCTGTTCTTCAGTTCTAAAAATCAAGACATCAACAGGAGTGAAAAATTATGTATCCGCAACTTACATCCAAAAGAGCGACTGGGCCACTCATTATTGACCTCTTTCCACACAGCCGCTAGATTGGAGTTTGCTCGCCTGCATCAAATGTGGAATGAGGGATGGTCCGAGGTTTTGTTCACTCACGATAAAATAGAACTTGGATGGTCCTGATGGTTACAAGTATTACTTATTCCAGGCGTCAGAGTAGAGGAGGAGGCGTTATGGTGTGATGAGCAATCTGTGCAGATGAGAAGTTACCTCTCTTTTCATGGAAGCAATATTCAACTGTTGAAGAGTTGAAAAGAGCAATTTTAAAGGCATGGGAAGAACTGTTAATTGAATTTTTGAGGTTCAGAGGGTGATTGGGAGCAATAAGTAACGGATTATTCTAAAAGAGGGAGGAATACTATACCAATTCATTTTTTCAGTTTTCGCATCCTGGCGTTAGTTTTGAACAGGGATGTTTTGGACTTTATTTGAGGGATATTCATAAATCTGAATATTGTTAAGCCTTTTTTGATATTTCCTTCTTTTCTTATAGAAATCTTTCTTCAAATTAG
This sequence comes from Ceratothoa steindachneri, assembly GCA_963969495.1. Lineage (NCBI taxonomy): Eukaryota > Metazoa > Arthropoda > Malacostraca > Isopoda > Cymothoidae > Ceratothoa > Ceratothoa steindachneri. The sequence goes on along the minus strand of OZ018318.1, from coordinate 154,010,405 downwards.
TTGTTATTTTACACAAAAAAGGTAAAATACTATGGCTTTATAGTTTTGAACTTGAGTTTAGATCAATATTTTAACGCAGTATCGAACTTTCAAATGAATAGAAAGACGCAGTTAACACTGAGGGTTTTTTATAATACAATATATAATTATTTACTTAGGAGACAGGTTTCAGAAGTGCAGGGGCCAAGATAGCGCATTAAAACGGCTCTAGAAACCGTTCGTATATCTGCATCCTGTTTTGAATGCACGCACTTTGATCTTCTGCAAAGCGGAGAGAGTAAATAAGTTGCATTCCGGATGTTTCCAGCGATAATTTCAACCGTTAGTAATTTTGTAACGGTTGTACTCCGCTCTTCAATGGGATTGTATTCTCATTGGGGAATCAAGCCTCCCCATTAAATGGGTTGACATTCAAAAAACTTGGTGTGAGAGAATTCCACGTGGAATTTCTTTTCCAGCTCGGAAGTTCCATGTGCTGGAGAAGATTCTTTTAGGCTTAAATTGGTAAACCTATCCCCCCTTTCATTCCACAAGCGATAACCTCGAACCGCATCCACCACGATTCATCTTTACACGGGTTAGAATATCCTCGGCAAGAAGATTCGAGGCCATTCGAGAGTAGAGCTGTTTCCCACTACCCCCCATCCCCTCGCGGGGAGAGCCTCAGACATATATAGTGCTCGTTTTCCATGAGACAGACACAGAGTTGAGAAGTTTCGCCCGGACCCAAGAAGATTCCCCTAGTTCCAAGTCAGGTGCTAACAACAAAGCAAAGTGACGGCTGAACCAGTTGTATATTGTAATTAGCCCCAGCCAGTGAGGTAATTCCCTATTTAACTATCGCTACCGAGCGATTTTTCCGACTTCACCCATCAACTCCTCTCGAAGCCCTCCTCGTTCATCCCTCGTTTTCGGGTGGCCGAAATACTCTCCCCTGGACGGGACGTTACCACCCCCTCCCCTTTTTGGAGAACCACCATCACTTCAAATTCCCGCTCAAAAGCTCCAAGCGGCCTCGCCTCAGTGCAGAAGACATCCGTGAAGCCTTACCACGACGTCTCACCCGGAATACTCCGTAAGCCAACCCCTCTTCCCTTTCAGTAACCCATTTGAGGTAATTTCCCCATTTGAATAGTCTCCTCCCGTAATACATTAATTTTAACTTCATAGTCTGATTCATAACTACAATTCTTCCCCTTGTTTACTGGTGTAATTTTGTCCATCAATTCTCTTTTGATTTTTATGTAAATAAAATTATATTTTTGTACATGCCTCTTTAAATAACCTTGAACTTTGCCTTTGCTCATAATTTACCTGACCTTGTTGCACTCTTTCTCGCTATTCAGCCCGTCAAAACTCGTGGTGTTCCGTCCCTTTGTCGGTTTGCCTTTAAATTATTGGTCCCTATCCCATAGATATAATATGGTCTTGATGTAATATAATGTCATACCACGACACTTGGGATGCACCCGATTCAATGGGTATTCATTTGTAGATTTATTAAACATGTACACTTCCGATATGAAAAGCACTCATACATTTAATGGGAGTTTTACTACAGCCATTAGCAATTATCACATCTTCTAAATTCCATGAGGCAGAAACTACACGCAATGTATAGGAGGCAGGAGGCGGAGAAAATAAGGTATCAAGGTTCATTAATAAGAAGGTTAACCGTAAGAGTAAAAAAGTTGTCAAACTATACAGCTGGTATGCTAGACCACAATTTGAATATTGCATTCAGGCATTGTTGCCTCATTTAACATCTTATTAACCTCTCGACCGAAGTGTAAGAGAGAGGAACCAAAGAGGTTTCTTCCTTGAGACCCCTCGAGTACGCAGATAGGCCACTGAACCTACATTCATCTGAAAGATGCTTGGCAGAGGAACATGATTCAACTATATAAAACACATATGGGAAAACATGTGTCCCGGGGGCCGCCTGCAGCCTTACAGTCGATCTTTTGCGGCCGGTGGAGGTCTATGTAATATTAATTTTTTAAGGTATTTTTATTTGGGGATGAAACAATCCAATAATAATTGGAATTTAAGTGTCGCTATTTGAAAAATTTCCCTAAACTTAGTACTTCATATTTATTATTGCTTTTAGAACTTTATATTAGTATCTAAATTCAACAGTTGACCTGAGGTGCGGCCCGTAAGTAAAAAAAAGCTTGGCTAAGCCTGATATAAAATGTTCACTAATAATAAATAAATTAGAAATTAGGAAGTTTAGATAAAGAAGAAGAAAACAGGATTAAGGGTTATAGATTGAAAATTTAGAAACTGGCTGTAATCGAGAGATGCTTGCCACCTGCTACCAAACATTATACCAAATGTTGGAAAAAATGTTGAGAAAGTAAATAAAACGTAATATGTGAGGGAATGAGTATGAGAATATGTTGTGTATATTTCTTTTCTTGGGTCTATCTCTTTTATTTTTCTCTCTGTCTTTGACATCCTCTCACAATGAGCTTCTTTCAGTCTTTGACCTTCGATTCTAACCATTTTTAGACAAACTGAAGCTAGTGGATGGTTCTGGGGTCACAAATGGAGCGGTTGGTTAAGTAATCACGCTCACAATTTGTCTTTATTGAGGGTCTATGGCTGGAATTCTTCTTGATTGCCTCAAGTTCGCGGGCTTGCAGCTCGCGTGGATGAAGAGCTTCTTGGAGGTTCATATGAAAGCTGGCTCTTGGCGTGGAAGATGATGACGGTGAGAGAGTTGTGTGAAACACAATAATCAGCCTCTCCGGGGTGCCAGAATAAATAGGCCATGAATTTCGTGAAGTTGCCACTTGTCGCCATGACAAGGATACCAGCGGTCGCTGGCTGCGCCATTAGGATATACTATTAAGTAATACCCAAACCATCCTACCATTATGCCCTATAAGGTCATTCCATTTAAAAAGCAATATTTATTTTCATGTTTATCATTTCTTATGGATAAGAATCAAACAACTCTTGGAATTTATTTATATAAGTATTTATTGATCATTTTAATAAGTAATATAAATTTTCATCTTTATACAAAATTTTCAATATAATTAATTTCCACCACTTTATATCACTAGTCTCCATCCTTCTACTAACTTTTCAATACCATATTTGTAAAATGTTCTTTCAGATTGTTTCGACTTCTTCTTTTGTGGACATCTCCATTCTCTTCCGGTGATTCGCTAGATTACTGAAAAGATAGTAATCTGATGGGGATATGTCAGATAAGTATTGACGATGACCTATAGGTCGCCAATCACAATTGTTAAGCTTTTATATGGTATCTCTTGCGATATTATGTCGCTCTTCGTATTAATGAAAGAGCACTCTTCTTCTGTTGATTAAAGCTGGCATTTTTTATTTAAGTGCTGCATATAAAAGGTCGAACTGAGCAGAGTAAATCTCTTCGGCGATAGTATTATTTGGCTTAAGGTTAAAATTGATTATTCTATTCATATCCCACCAAACGCACAAGAGAATCTCCAATGGATGATTTATTGTGTCGACTGAGGTATTGTTTTTTTTTTTTCAAAAACTAATCCATTGTGTAGAACGTTTAGTATTATTGTACATAACCCACTTTTCGTCTCTTCTAACAATCCTACTCATAGATAGTTTGACTTTTAGTCGAGAAAAAAGAGATGAACGAATGTTAGATATACATTGACCCGATCGTGAAACCTTGCATATCTCTTTTAAATGATGATGCAAAGTGAAATGAATTAAATATAGTTTTTCAACCAATTCTTCAGCAGTTAAGGTCTGTCGAAATGTAAGCCTTAGGTTAGGCGAAAACATGTATGAACATATAGTCATGGCCAAAAGTTTTGAGTCTATAATATTTTTTTCATATAAGATTGATAGAACTAATCAAAAGTGGCATTTTTAAATAAATGTTTTAATCCTTTTCAATTGCATTTTTTTTCAAATAAAAGCATACAACCATGGTTGCTCTGCACCAAAGTGGGCTGAAATGCAATAAGAGAGTTGCTAATGATCATTAATGACTTTAAAAGGACTGGTTAGACTAGAGTAAATAGGTCTTCTGGGTGCTCTAAAGCTTCAAATGAACCCTCAGATCACCTTCTGGTAATGTTTCCAGATCAAGAATTGGGTTGCCTCGAGTGCCAAGCTTGATCACGATTGGAAAGAAGCAGGTGTGAACGCTTCACCGCGCGAAGTGAGGCAGGGACTTTTTGACAAAGGTGCTCGGGTCGAGAAGGGCTGCGATGAAGCCTCATTTCACCAAAAACAACCTGACGGATAGGCTTCACTTTTGTATGGAATATAAAGAATGGACTGTTAAAGACTGGGGCAAAGTGATATTCTCCGATGAATTCCCTCCCTCCTGTTTGGAGCTACTGGAAGCTCCCTCGTCAGGTGGAGAAAAGGGAAGTGCCTTCACGACTTTTGTGTCGTTCCCGAGGTGAAGCATCCGGACACTTTGTCAGAGGCTGCTTCTCATCTAAGGGAACTAGAGCACTAACAATTTTTCCTAAGAACACTGCCATGAACTAAAAATAGTACCAAATTGTGCTTCATCAGCACCCTTTCCCAAAACTTCAGGACCAATTATGGAGGATAACTGTATTTTTCAGCATGATGGAACAATTTGTCACAAAACAAAACCAATAACAAAGTTCTTGCCTGAAAATAATTGTGGCCCGGGAATTCGCCAGATTTGAACCAAATAGAGAATTTATGGGCGATAACCAAACTGGCGATTGATAAACAGATGCCATCCAATTATGAACAGTTGCGGGTGTTTAGTGAACAAAAATGGAGCAATCAAGATATCATCACAAATATTCGTATATTTCACCTTCTATATAATTTCTTATATGAAAAATATAATAGTCTCAAAATCTTTGGTCATGACTGTACTTAGGATATCAACTCTGTCACTCCGGCTCTTTGGCTGTTCAGTTGGAAGCTGCGACCTTTTGGGAATGACCGGTAACTGGGCAACTTCTGGTTGGTTTTCGTCGCTTTACACGTAGCGAACACGACCGTTAACTCACCAGGAGTGGACTTCTGAGAGGTTAAAAAAACCAAGGCGGGAGAAACTGGACGATGGATATAGCCCACTAACCCCATTTTTTTTTAATGGTCACAGGAGCTGCCAAGTGTAGGCCATGAATGGTCTTTTGCAGTCTCCTTCTTTTCTTATGTTCTTATGTTCTTATTATAGAAGCTACCGTGTGTTTGCAAGTCTACATAAGTGTTTTCAAAATTTCAGACTTCGTCCATCTCTGAATCCTCGCCCGACCTTAGTGGTGGAGCGGACGAGGAGGTTAAAGTCAGTAAAACTTTGACCGGAGCTGCCCCACCAAACTTTTTTTGGCAAAGGGGTTTGCCAGCAAGACAGAGAAAGCGCGCTCTTGATTACCGCCCCTCCAATTGGAGTCAGGCGACCACTTCATAACACCCTTAGAGAGGTACGAAGGGCGGTCAATAAGTTTTGCGAATCAGTAGGGCAAAACAGAGGAAGAGGGATGGCTCTTTGGGGGGGTGTTAGGACAAGTTATGGACCTGCAGCCGCATGTTCCTGCCTCGTATATTTAAGAAGCAGTAGCTGATCGCAGATCGTCAGTCACAAATTTTTTAACAATGGAGAAGGTTGAGCACCGCGGACAAATCAAATCTTTAACCAAGGAAGGCAAGAATGCAAAAGAGATCCATGAACGTATGGTTGCAGTGTACACCGACACCGCCCCTTCTTATTCAACCATTGCTCGCTGGAATAGGGAGTTCCGCCATGGTCGTTAGTCCCTTGAAGATGACCCCCCGTCCAGGACGCCCGTCAGGCGTGACCAACGAGAACAATGTGGCCCGTGTGCAGAGGATGATCCTCGAAAATCGACGGGTGAAGGTCGAAGAAATCGAGCGAGAACTTGGAATATCACGTGGAAGTGTTATCAACATCATCTACGACAATTTGGCCATGACCAAATTGTGGGTGCCTAGAAACCTCACGCCCCATGATCGACTTCAACGTCGTCTAAGTCCACAAGGCCAGAGTTGCACAAGCTGCCCGGCACGAGTGCGGATTCGAGGAGCTCAACCATTACTCCTACATTCCAGATCTGTCACCTAGCGACTACTTTTAATTCCGCCAGCTCAAGGCTGCACTGAGTGGAAGCCGGTTTGAGGACGATTAAGATCTCCAGCTAGCCGTGCAGAAGTGGATTGAACAGCAGTCGGGAGATTTATGGTTGTCGGGAATTCGAAGCCTCAGGGACGAGTGGCGCAAGTGCATTGAAGCCGCGGGGAGTTATATTGAAAAATAATAAAACACTTTTCCTCATATCTCGAATTGCAAAACTTATTGACCGCCCCTCGTAAGAGGCGGCATCGTTTCCTGTGTCTTGCGACAGCACCTTGTAAAATCGAGGTTTGTAACGTTGATAGGATCCAGCATGCATGCTCCCCAATTTGTCCCTATGGTTATTCGCTCCACTGATGGCAGTGAGTGTGCCAACGGATATATGTTCCATCAGAAGATAACATTAGCTAGGCTGGCTGACTGGTAGAGAGCCGAGGGTTAGCTGTTTCTCTGAAGGGACCTTCTGGCGAATACGGCGGTCCCTTCCAAAGCAGCCATGATTTTTGCCCTTCGGACACTTAATGGCTCGCCAGTGATTGTGACACTGCACTCTACCATGAACTTTGTGAAAGGAGTGGTTTATGCGAGGGAACACATGGACTACTCTAGAGAAGACATCACCTTAGAGCTGGCCGACCATGCGGCAGTCAATGTCGAACGTGTGTCAGGCTAACTGAGTCGGTGCGTGCCGATTGGTATTGCTACCGTGTGAAGGCATTCGTGGCACTGCCCTGGAATTGCTACTATTACAACTGCTTCGGCCATACGAATCGCTCATGTTGAGGTGCAAAGTCGAGTTTAATCGAAGATAGTATAAACTACTGGAGAAGGAATCCTGGCATTTCAGGCTGCTGGTCCTCTCTTTTTTTCCGAGAGGCTAAGGCCTTGGTCCTAGCGCGCCCAGCGCTGTCTGGGACGTGTTATGCATCAATTTTTAAAAAAATGTACCATCTGCTTCTGGGCCCTCCCGACATACGAACATGGTCGCACCTGTGCCCTTTCGGAACCCTTTTACGGATTATAACCCCACCCCCTGGGTGTTCCCCTGGTATAGATGGCGGCACAAAGGGCTCACACCCAACCTCAGCTACAACCAGTGCTCCCTTCCCTCCCACCTTCCGCAAGGCCAAACAGCGGTTCACCTCCATCGAGCCGTTACACTTACATGAGGCAAACTCCCGAACGTGGTCTTGAGGAAATCTTCTCGGACTCATAAAATTTCCCCCTGAGAGGACATCAGCCAAGCAACTTTGGCTCCTACGCCTCGACTCAAGACTAGATTGTACGAGACTCAGAAAGTAGAAGACTAGGAAAAGAGTCGCTTAGAGAGCCACACCTCCCCCGATATGTTCTCGAAGGCGACAGCGCATTCAGTGCCTTGCACGGCAAACCTAATCAATGAAGCATTATTCGACCATTCCCGTGAGGGTCTTCTCATCGAAGAGGGCCCCCGCATCTCCTCAGAATTAGGCCTAGAAGGCATATCCTTAAATGTAATTACCATGTAATTCGGGCTAACTGGAAGGAGCAGTGAAGGTTCGTCTCCTCTCATTTCCCGTTAGCTATATTTCTACAGGGGATCATGCTGGACGCGTGCCCCCTACTCACCCTCCTGGGTTATAGGGTGTTGTGACTCCACTTTCACGGGATGGGGGTTGGGCGGAAGATGTGCAATTTACACTCGGCATAATATTTCTTCTATTTGCTATAAATACCTCCTTTTAGTCAGTAGCAGTAAAGTTTAAACCTGGATATGAAGCATACTATTATATCTGCGTAGTTTCCACCATCAGCTAACATCGATGCGGGGGACTTCCGACGCGTCTTGGTACGGTTCCCAAGGCCCTTTCTCCTGGTTAGGAATTTTAACGTTAGACACCCAATAGAGGGGAAGTATACGATCAATCCCAGGAATCAGGTCATTACCGACCTGATCGACGAGCTGGAGATAGGTGTCCTAAATGTGGATTAGTTTACACTCCATTGCTCGAGAACCGCTTAATTTTCCTTTCTCGATCTGCTTCATGGGTTCTCCGGATGCACAACATGTTTTGGGGTAGAAGGTGGCAGATGATTTTCATAATAGTGACGAGTTTCCCATTTAGCTATCATTTTCTGGGCCGCTGCTGCCTGATAAACTGCCTTGGTGGTGCTTGGAGTGGTCACGGCTGTCCCCATTTCAGGAAATAATTGATTTCTTTGTCAGCCGAGGAGGCTTATGTCGGTGGATAAGGCAGTTGAGTTCTTATCCGGCAATCTCATCGACGTGGGCCTAACTACTATTCTTAGGACGTCTGGTCATTTTGAAAACTGTCCGCTTCCTTAGTGTTTGGCTTTGTGAGATGGCTCTCAGGCAGAAGGGATATGCCTACATGCGCTATAAGCACTGCACGAACATTTTCACCGTCGGTGAATTTCGTCAAGTTTCCTGGTGGGTATACTTGTTTTCACTTCTTGCATAGATGTAGAAGCGAGTCAAGAGGATTCTGGCAAAGTTCTCGCAGGTCCACGTCCTGTTTTCCATGAGAATGGGACCCTAATCTTGGACCCCACGTTCGTGGTGGAGCCTTTCGCGGTCGCTTTCTACACATTCTACATCCGAGATGCTGCTCTGTCAGTATTCACTGCTCATCGTGATGTCGTTGAAAGCCACCGACGGGAATTTACTTCCAGAGGCGGAAAATCCTTCAACGACAGATTTATGCTGTGATCTGCGTTATACTCTCTTCTCATGCGTGGACGCCGCCCCTGGTCCTGAAAATGTCCCGCATGCTATGCTTTGATACATAGGTGAGCTAGGCATGCAGTTTCTGCTAGATTTGTGCAACAGAATCTGGATATAGGGTGTCGTGGTATAGGAAGGACCGAGTGATGGCCGGAGTTCGTACGTATGGGTTGGTTACGTACTTCACGTTTTATCTCTAAGAGTGCTATATATGTTTGATTATTATTATCTTGATTATTACTGATTTAACTTTGAGGGTTCCTAGTGCCTTACTTAGCGTTTTGAGGATTGAATAAAAGTTTGTTAAAAAAACTAAAACTTTAATTAAAAAAACAAAAAAACATAAACTAACGAAATTGACACCTTAAATGCACAGAAATGACTTCAATAAATTTATGTGAGGCTTTCTAAAATGACATACTTGAAATGATAGTGATGGTGGACCCACAGCTCACTTTAATATAAAAAAAATGCAAACGGACTTTACAGAAACAGATACCGGGGTTTAAATACCTTTATACATCCGACTAGAATCGGGTTTGAGTCTGACCTTGAACTCAATCGTTACGTCACCTCAGGAATTTTTGTTGTCTGGATGACGCGTGCCACTTGCCTAGATGTCTTGTTCGGTCGAAATAGTGTAAAACTACGGAGGCCTTTAGGGTGTGGCAGCTGGAGAGACTCACCCCTTCGGTAGGAAATGATCTCACCACGGGACAGGAAAAGAATGTTTCTTTCTTCTCTTTGGATTACTCCGGGAAATAATTCGCTCTGGCTAGCGATGGACCAATGTGGGAATCCTTTGACTCAGGGGAGTGCTGCAGGAAGTTCACTCGGGGGTCTTCCTCAAGGGCGAGGACTATCTTGGTGCTTTGGGCTCCACAAGGATAGGGAAGATTTCTCTGTCGAGAGTAAGTTGAACTTGATTCTTAAATCAAGTTAACTTAAAGTTCGGTGTGACCACCAGGAACGAACTCGAGGATGAGCTTCTTCTTCTTAGTTCTGGTATTACTCAAGGGTGAGCATTATCTCGGTGATTTGGGCTACACCAGGATAAGGGGGAGGGTTTCTCTGACGAGAGTAAGTTCAACTTGATCAAGTTAACTTAAAGTTCGGTGTGATCACCAGGAACTAGCTCTAGGATGAGCTTCTTCTTAGTCCCATCTGTTGGTAGTGCGGACCTCTTGCCGGGAACTTCGTCGCCTTGATGACTAACGTAATCTACCACGTTTTTCCAAAGATATTCGCTTTTATACGTCGTCATTCCACTGGGGTAGGGGCAGGAGGGGGGGGCGTGGACATGCGCAATGAAGCCTCCTCCTCCAACGGTTTTTCTTAGGACGTCGTGCCTCTGGTCCTGAGGGGCCTTCTGGTTTCAGAGAGACGCTCCTCCAATTTCGCATCTGAGGTGAAATTACCTGAATGATCTGCTGTGGGGCATTTACCAAGTTGTTTCTGGTGATGCCCGTCCAGCCTAGTGCCTTTTGTTAGAAGGCTCTCACAGTGGCCATGACCTCCTCTAGTGTTATGGGACGGCCATGGTCTGCCATCTCCCTGCCTTCGTCTACTTGATGTTATGGGTGCGTACGGGGCATAACCTGATTCAGTTCTTCGATTAGTTGGCCTTCCAATTCCTGGTCGAACTCTTCGTTTTCTTCTGGTGTGATCCTGAAGACGTTTTTTTCCAAAAATTCCTGAATCTGTCTTCCAGAACCGCCGGGTCCTCTATATAGTCTCCGTAATCTATAATTCGAGCCTTTGTTCTTGCTGCTAGTCCTTTTTAAGTTCTTGACTTGACGCCAGAATTTAGCCGGGTTGAGCTCGCTATCGACTTTGGCTATCAGGTTTTCCAAATTTTTCCCTGTTGGAGGTTGATAGTTTCTTTTAGCTCGGTGCTTAGGCGTCGAAGGAGCTAGCTTCTTTCCCGATTAGGACTTTTCCGTCTTATCTCTTCGTACACTTCCCTGTGAACACGAGCGATCTCTCTCATCTCCTCTGTCCATCTGGGCTGACGAGGTGTTTTATACTCAGTCTTTGGTATGCACTCGCGGTCCGCTTCTAGTATGGACGTCGTTATCTTTCCCAGTTCCCCGTCAATCTCCTCCAATGCCGCCTCGCTTAGGTCAGCTGGCGCGTATTGACTGAGTCGTCTCTTTAACGATCCCAGTTGACCAAGGCGTAGTTTTTTCGGAAAGGAACTGGAAACTGGATGGGAGCGAGAGATACTGTGGTGAGGATCGTTATGGGATCACTTGGGACTGTTGGGCCTGGCTCACTATGGTAGTTGAATGGGAAGCCTTCACTTGTTAAGATTATGTCAGGTTTGGTTGCTGATATGGAAGTGATATAAGTCGGAAAATCCGGCCCTATTCCTTGGATGTTTTTTTCTTCCCATAATCAGTTCCAAGTTTCGGCCTCTTTCGTTGGTCACTACCATAGCCCGCCGCACGGTATCTGGCATTGAGGTCGCCCCCTAAGAATGCCATTCTGCGGTGCCAAAACAGTGTGTAGAAGTTATTTAACGGGAGATAGGCTCAACGAGGGGGTTGATAGGCTGCAGCTATCACGAGGTCTCCTATTAATGTGTGGAGCTCAATCGCCACAAAGGATTCATCAAGTTCTGGTAGTTGTTTGAACGAGATGTTCCCCTTGACAACTATTGCAACACCATCAAACCTTTCCAGAGAATTATTTTTCATGACTACTCTGTAACCCTGTATTTTAATTTGACCAGATGTAGTGTCGATACCGTGCTCAGTTATAAGAATAATGTCGGGGTCAAGCACTGGGAATATGTTTCCATATGCCGTAGCTTTCCCCATCCGTTTACGTTGAGTGTCAGAATCTTTATTCTATTGCTTACTTTCTCTAGGTTGTTTCTCTAGTGTTTTGGGGTGATGTTCTTATTCCTCCCGCTTTTCTTTTTTCTGAACTCGGCATTTGAAATCTGCTCGTAGGTATTGTGATGTAGGGTCACATTCTGGGTAAGCAGAGCTTCTTCCATCGTTTTGGGGTCGACTTCGTAGTCGTATTCCCATTTGAATACTTTAGTTTTAATCCCATGGAATATTTCCCTGGTCTCCATTTCTTCGGGAAAGGGAAACTAGTCGCAAGCGTAAAATTTAAGATTGATGCTATCCGCACGCAATCTTTTGTTTTATCCTTTAATTTCTCTTGGCCTTCTTAGTTTGTGGGACTCCGATGAGTCTGAGGATTCCGAAGAACTATTATGTCAGTCCCAGCATTTTCTCTCTCTACGGTGTTTTCTTGTCTCTGTTTAGGGGCAGGAGTTTTCACATCGACTGCTTGTTTTTTTTTCTTGGTAACATTTTGGGTGGTGTCTTGACCGTTTGCTTTTAGGTTTGGAACCATCTACAATTGCAGTACATCCCCAGAGGGTGGGGATGGTCTGGGACCACATTTGGTCCATCCCGTTTTTGGCTAACATTTGATTCAGCTCCGTTGCAAACGTGCCAGGGCGCGTGAGGCTCATGACGTGTGCGTGAAGGATGCACGTCATAATCTTCGTCGATTTTTTGTTTTTTTAGCTTAAGATATGTCTTTTTAGTGTCCACTTCTGAAAGGGCCACCTTTTCTGCTTAGGCGTAGGACGTATTCACTCTACGTGTTTCCTCTTTCTTCTTCGCTTCGTGTTTACTTTTAATTATCTCTTTTTTTACAGGACATGACATGGCCATTGTTCTGTGTCCTTGGCCACAGTTAATGCACTTCTCGAAGTTACTCGTGCACGACCTCCAATTGTGCCCTTTATCGCTGCATTTGGAGCATGTTTCCTGTGGCTCTTTACAGTCTTTAGTGGTGTGTTCTCGTAACACCTAAAACAGAACTGGACTGGAGTGAATTCTCCCTATTTTATTAGTCTCGTGTTGCATGTGAAATTTTGAGCTCTTCAAGTTGTGATAACGTTTCTTCAACATCACGCTCAAGTTTGGGGATGGTTTTCTTTAAAATTTGAACGTGTTGTTGAACGTAATGTTGAGGAAACGCTATGACAAATTGAAGAGCTCGAAATTCCACAAGCAACACGAGAATCTATCACAAAAGCTCTCTCCAACAGCGCTTTACAAACGTAAAATTCCGAAAAAAGTATTAAGACCAAAAAGCTTAATAAACTTTACAAAGGACGTATAGCATTGCCAGAAGCAACAACATAATTAATCAATCTTTCCCGACATACGCTCTCCACTAGTGAAATAGAAACTCTTAACCTTGGTTTGAATTGCCACCTACAAGCCAAATTCGATCCAATTTCAAAACAAGTCGAGTTAGAATCTTTGTTCCAATCGATGTTGAAGCTACAAGATCAAGGCATCATTGAAATTAACTCCAACCTAAATGACCAACTACGCGCAGAAGCCACCAAACGAAGATGCTTTACGGGCAGCAAACTCATAACACTAGAAATACGTAAGGCCATCAGCAAACTAAAAACAACAAAGAAATAGTCTTAAGGATAGCTGACAAATCCCAAATATACGTAATTCTAAACAAAGAAGAATATAACACCAAATTGAATACCATCTTAAGTGACACCACTAAATTTAAACGCTTGACAACAGATCCAACAGAAGACTTAAAAAAGAAAATAAATGGACAAATAACTAAAGCCAATGCACTCATCCGGGGACTTCACTTCCAAAAGATCATGGGTGATTACACACCAGGTTATCTGTATGGCAATTAAAAATTCATAAGCCGCACAATCCATTGAGGCCCATCATTTATCAAGTAACGACTCCTACGTACTGTTTAGCTAAAACCTTAAGTGCATTTATAAAACCGTACATCCCTTCGAAATATAGCATAAAATTCACAGAGGAATTCATTGACATACTCCACTCTGCAAGACCGTCAGGACTAATATCATCCCTTGACGTAGAAAGCCTGTTCACGAATGTGCCTATCGCTCAAACCATCGACACCATTATAAAAAATGTGTACCAATATCCTACAATGTCTCCTCCAAATCTTGACCAAAACATCTTAAGGAGCATGTTACGTTCATGCACATCAGAAGCGCCGTTCAGGACACTGGATGGTAATCTATACACGCAAGTGGATTGAGTGGCTATGGGTTCACCCTTAGGGCCGACCTTCGCTAACTATTACATGGGTCAACTCGAGAAAAAATTATTGAATATCATAGAAAACAAGCCACACAAATATTACCGATATCTAGATGACATCTACATCAACGTCCAAAACGAAGAACATTTCGTTAACATCAAGCAGCATTTTGAAGAGAACTCCGTGCTAAAATTTACTTATGAATTGAACACGGGCAATAAACTCCCTTTCTTGGATGTTGAGGTCCATAACATCAATGGCAACTACATCACTAAGGTACATAGGAGAAGTACGGACATGGGAAGATGCCTTAATGCAGATAGTGAATTCCCTGAAATATACAAAATAAGCGTAATCAGCTCATACATCCGCCAAGCTTACAAATGCTGCTCTACATGTGAACTTTTCCTCCAAGAGATTGCAAGAGTAACGCAAATACTCGTGAATAATGGTTTCTCAAACAGCATGATTAATAAACAACTCCAGTCATTTTTAAATAACCATTACAAACATGTGGATAAAACTGTAAGTAATCATGGAGAAGTCAATAACATCAAAGTGTACTACAGAAACCAGATGTCCACGGCCTATAAAATAGATGGAAAAAACATCAAGGAGATTATTAACCGTAACATCAAAGTTAAAAATCAAACCGATAAAATCCAACTCATCATCTATTATAAAACTACAAAAGCTAGCAACCTTCTGATGAAAAATAACATCTGCCCTAACTCCTCGAATCTCAAGTTAACCAACATAGTTTACGAGTTCATTTGCCCCAATAAAGACTATAAACTTTATAATAACTCTAAATATATGGGAATGACATCTACCACACTTTCGAGGCGTTTGACTATGCATCTACAGAACGGAGGGCCAAAAAACCATATGGAGAGTGTACATAATATTAACCTAACGAGAGATATGCTCGTTGACAACACCATTATTAAAAGAAAAGAGGTTAATAAAGCGAGGCTTAACATCTTTGAAGCCATATTAATAAATGAAGATAAGTCAATTAATTCAATTAAGTTAAAGGTGTGGGTGTGTGTAGGGAAGTACGTTAGGGTGTGTGGATAGACAGAGAAAATAGACAAGTGGTGCATTGCTTGTTTGTTTATGTTTTTTCAAACTTTTAAATTCGTGCTTAATGTTTTGTATTCTTTGTATGTGTGTGTGTATTAGTTTTATTGTTTTTTCATGGTCAAGTTGAGTTTCCTCGTCGTTTTCGGTGATTTTCTTCTTTCTTGATTTTTTATTTTGTTTCATCAGTGAATTTAGTCATGATTGTGTGAGTTTTTCTTCATAATTCGGTTGTCCTTAGATTATACAATCTCTTCATGCGTAGATCGGCACTTCTTCCCCGCCAGCGACTCGGTTAGCGGAGCTTGGGAATCTGGCGCAACATTCTGCTCTTCTGTTCTGGTTAATCATATGAGTAAGTTCTTCACTCAGTTCTCGATTAACCAGATCCTGCATCTTCCAAGGCCGTTCTTCGACGTCTTATATCTCACCTGCGTGTACCTGTGATTAGGTACATGCATTTATTTTGCACTACTTGTAGTCGCCTCTTTTGTGTTTTTGAGATACAAGAGAGGGTGGAGGCGGGGTAAAGCAACCAGGCCGGCCATCAACAGTCAAGCGACAAGCTGGAATCGTATATTAAAACTATTCTTAAAATTCCATGCACAAGAGTGGCTCATTTCCTCTAACGTTACGTTTAACCAAGGCGAAACCCCATTTTCGGACCAGCGTTTTGTTCCTCCCTTTAGACCAGCAGCACATCTCGCGTCCTTATAACTTCTCTGCCACTTAAGACCTGTAAAGACCACCGGTATCTGACGTGTTCGAACCCCGGAAGGAAGCCCTACAGCGGGCGCGAAGAAGGGGGCGTCATTAGGGGGCGGAGTGGTCAGTACCGGCAGGTGGGTCCTGTTAGACAAGTTAATATAGGTAGGGCAGAGAAGGTGGTCCGAGCTCTATAATAGGGACACTTCTTAATAGGAGCCTGGTTGACCCCAGGTGAAGACTTTCCCTAGCGGGCTGTCATGGACGACCCCAGGGGACAGAGAAGAATCCTCCTCTGGGTTAAAGAGAGTTGCCCAAAACCTGAGAGGGAAACAGTGTTCTCGACCATATTCAGCTCGATCGAGGTTTCACTATGCCGTCTAGTGGATCAAACTTACGGCTACCTAGCAATCTGCGACACAGATTTCGACGTTGACAAACTTCTGTGTCGATGCACAAGCGAAACTCGACAAACTCAATTTGACCCCGAAGATCCCTCCCCATGCCTCTGCTCAGAGATCCGTTATCTGTCGCCTCCTGGACCCATGGGTCGGCTCCCATACCATCGATGAGATTAAAAATGAAATTGAGACTAGACAAACTTGGGCGAAAGTCGAAGAAGTGTATAAGTTTAAAAATCGTGAAGGGGGGGACTATTCCCATCTGTTTAAAGCCACCTTACAAACCTCTGAGATGGTTGCTAAGGCAGCTGAAGCTGGTCTCGTCTTGTTATATACAAAGATTTCTGCGTCATGTATCGAGAGAGAAACCTTTGTGTCGGTTCAAGTGTGCTTCTCCTGCTATGCCCTGGAGCAGCACGCCACTAAGGACTGTACCTTTCGTGGAAAGGTTTGCAGCGAATGCGCCGGAGATGGCCACATCTGGCGTGAGTGTACGAGCGGGACTATCAAAAAATGCCTAAACTGCAGCGGCCCACACCGTACCCTGTCGATGTCGTGTCCTTTGAAGAAGACACTAGTCACCGACAAAAAGAAGAATATACAAGAGGAAAAGCACCGCAGGGCAACAACTTCCTACGCACAGGCAGCCCAGAGTCAGGAGAAGGAGAAGATCCTCCTACAATTAGATCCCTCGATGAATTTGGACCTTGTGATGTGTGTCATACACGCTCACTTTGTGAACATCGCACAACCGGGAAGTTATGCAACAGAATTGAACCACATGTTAACTCAGAATGGGATGAAACCGATGTGGTTTCCGGACAATCCCCCCTCAACCGAGCTATACCAGACCCAAGCAGGAATTAGGCCTACAGGTGAAGCAAGAAAACGTTTGAAATCTCGGGATCCGAGACTTAACAAGCCCAGTACATGAGGCACCCCTACAATAATGGAAGCAGACCAACCTGCTCGAAAGGATGCTGATTTCCAGAGGAAGACCCAAAGAACTAGGAGCCCCAAGAAGAACAAACTACCTTTCCCAGTTTACAAATCTACCAATATAAACCTGCGTGTATATGCCTCCCCTTCGGCCCCTCTCCTGAGATCGGCGGAGATCAAAGACATCGTTGATGGGATGATCAAGGGCAAGTACAAATGGGACTATGATTTTAATATCAGCGAGGAAGAGATGAATTCGGTACTCAGGCAAGGCAAAATCGAGATCTGTGGCGAATCATGTCTCAACCTTTCCCATGATCAATTCAAAAAGAAGAGATCTGCTAGAGTGAGGTCGCCCGCACAGCCGGAGCCAGCTAAAGTGTCGAATCTTCACGGGGAGTAATATGGACAATACGACTAAATACATCAACAAGCTAAAGATCTTTTCTCTTAATGTTAATGGCTGGATGGGAAAAAAATTCGTCTACTACAATATAATCCGTGAGGTAGACCCGGATATCATCCTTATTTCCGAACACGACTTAACCCAGAAACAGACCCTATTAAACTGTATAATTATACCACCATCACGGCTAGTCACTCTAACGAAAGATATGACGGCGTGGACCTTGCAATTCGAAAGGGCATCAAATTTAAAGAGATAAGCGACTTAGAAGAATCATATCTAGCGGTAAAAATTAGTACGCTTGTCGACGATTTAGTTATTGCAGTAGGGTACCGGCCACCAAGGAGATCGTATTTGCCCATACCCAATTTCCTCCGCTTCTTTAGAAGAAATTGTTCTGTGATTCTCATCAGTGACCTAAATGCTCGCTGCAGGGACGCTGGCTACACCACGGCATTCAATGGGGCAGGTAACTCCCTGAGGCTTCTTATAGAACGCGGCGTGGTAAACAAATCAGGTCCAGATTTTGCTACGTACTTAACGAGGAGATCCTCAACTACCCCCGACATAATACTAACGAATGACGGATTCGCGCTGAACCAAAATACCGTCCATGGCCCTTATTCTCCCTCTGACCATCTTAGCATGATCACTACAATCTCTATCTCACCTATCCAGGTCAAAGTCCCCTCCCGTATATGCTTGCCCAAGGCTGACTTGCTTGAATATAAGAGAGTCCTCCAAGATTATCGGATAAAACCGTTGGACGGGTCTACCCTCAAGGACTTAGATCGGCACTTCGAGGACCTCACCACCAAGATCACGGAAGTAGATAGAGTAGCTATCCCGAGGGTTGGAGATAAGACTCTCCCTGCTCCACGATGGAATGAGGAGATTACATCAAGAAAAGACCGACTGGAGGAGCTTATTGCAGAAATAAATGAGAATGGGAACACGGCGGTACGATACCGTGAACTTCGGAACCTGCCCATGGAAATCAAATATTTCATCAGCGAGGAGTCTAAGGCAATCTGGGATGACATGATTGATAAGATGGACATCGAAACCGACCCCAGAAAATTTTGGTCTCAGATTAAAAGATTAAGTGGCACTCAGCAAAGTGAGTCCAATATTACCATCACAGCTGAGGGAAGAACTATCACCGAGGACCAAGGTATAGAATTTCACTTCAGAGAGCACTGGAAGAGAAAGTTCGACATAACGGAGGAAGAAAATTACGATTTTGACTGGGAATACGAGGAAAGAGTCTTGTCAAACCTGAAAGAGCGAGGACCAACCATAACGCCATACCACTTCGTCGATCACACCCGACGAGCAGAAGCCGAGGGAGAACCGTTCACCCATGAAGATTCGAGACAGCCTTAAAGAACTTTAAGCAGAGGGCCCCTGGTGTATCAGGTATTACCAAGGCGCATTTAGTGAATGCCCCTACAAACATCAATGAAGCCTTACTAAGTCTCTTCAATGCCTGTTTAAACGTTGGCTACTTCCCAGATCTACTCAAAAGGGCCAGAATGATCTTCATCTTGAAACCAGGGAAACCAAAAAAGGAAGTCAAAAGTTACAGGCCCATCTCCCTTCTAGAATTCATTGGGAAACTTTTGGAGAAACTTCTTAACGACAGACGGAGGAATATTCTAGAAACTAGGGACGGCTACAACAGACAACAGCATGGATTCCGTAGTTACCTCGGTACGGAAACTGCCCTTGCTCTTATGACAGAGTACATTGCGAATGCGAAGGCCGAAAATAGGAGGGTGGACGTTGTACTCAGAGACGTGGCCTCTGCATTTGACAAGGTCTGGGTACCTGGATTGAAGATCAAGTTAGATAACCTCGAGATGGAAACCAATATCACCAGGATCCTATCTGATTACTTGGAGGATAGAGAAGCCACCATAAAAATTAATGATTACGAAGGGCAACCCTTTTCGTTGAACGCAGGAGTGCCTCAAGGGGGGTGTCTGAGCCCGACGCTGTATACCATCAACACGAACTATATATGTTCAGCTAGACGACGACATTACGCAAATTATAACAAGCGACTACCAGGCTCCTATAGACGTCGCAAATAGGACAGCCGGGAAAATCAACAACATCAACCTCTACGAAAAAAGAAATAAAATTCGCACCAAAATGGATAAATTTAAAATCCTCCCTATCGGACGTGTCAAAACGGCCGACATTATAGAAAATGGGGAGTACTATCCATATACACGAGAAGCCCGTGTTCTGGGATTGCAGATTTCATCAAATGGATATAATAATCATATTAAGGAGAAAGTCTCGCAAGCCAAGATCAGACTTAGACAACTTTATAGGTTCAGGAGACTCTCCTTCCGAAATAAGAGGAAGTTGTATTTGGCCTTAGTTAAGCAAATCTTGTTATACCCCGCCGTTCCGTTACATTTGGCAAGCAAGACACAAATTCGCACGGTACAAGCAGTGCAAAATCAAGCTCTACGATTCATCCTTGATCTCAGTTTACTAGACATGGTCCCATCGATTAGACTACATGAACTCACAGATATCGACCCCCTGAATGTGACGTTGCACAGAAGAGCAACAAGAATATGGAGAAGCATGCATAACTACTTACATGAAAGAGTCATGCAAGATATAAAAATTCCCGAAAATGACGACCCGAATAGACATTACCGACAAGGATTCGCCAGCAGCCAACAGCGGTTGCAAGAATACCTGGAACTGCTCTACAGATAACTATTTCTCACCGGAAAAACAATTAAAATAAATATCCGAATAATTGTATGTTAAACTGAATATTACAAAATAAAATATCCGTAGTGGACAAAAAAAAGAAAGATCCGTAGTGGACAAAAAAAAGATCCGTAGTGAACAAAAAAAAGAAGATCCGTAGTGGACAAGATGATAAATGAATAAGGCACAATAAAATTATCAGTAGTGGATAAAACTACATCAAAATAACTAAGTGACCAAGAAATAGTGATAGCTCTCGCTACAAAAATGCAAAAGTATTAAAAAAAAGGCTCGAATGCTTAAATAACATGCACGGAAGCATCATACAAGTACATGGAAAGCCATAGCCAGACGTACTGGCACATCATTCTCTTACTAAAATATCACTTTTTCTATCTTTTCTACCTCTCTTACTATCACACCCTTTTTCTATCTTTTATGATCCTTAAATCCTTCTTTCATTTAGGACGGCGAAGAATTCTTGGTAAATTACATATCCGACAGCATCTCAATCCGGCAAAGAAGGGAAAGTTTGGGGAAAATTTCCCAAACGCCTCCGAAAACTTCCAAAAGAGAGATAATACTCATTTTTCATCACCACTCACCATCATACTAACTTCATCTTTCTTTTTAGCTGCCCCGCGTAAGCAGATGACTGCCTAAGTCCCCGGCCCCGCTTCCCTGCGTGAACGGCCGTCAGATGTGAGAGGGGTTTGCCATTCATGTTTCGTCCCAACTATGCCTAGCAGTTGCATTGGCATAATTGGGGGCATTGGAGGAAGCTGGTTTGAGGATTAGCCCACAGTAGAGAATAATGTCAGAAATATTCCGTACAAGGGACGGACTGCAACCTTCGGTGCCCATTACGGCGAAGGCCCCTTCCAGGACCATAGAGGGACATACAACCATCTCTATGGTATGTTGGGGAGCAGTCGCGATTCAAAACTCTCGGGGGGGGGGGGGGCGTTGTCAATAAGTCCGATATACAATCACACCCCCGAGAGGACCCGCCCGGATTAATCTCATCCATCTTTCATCATCCACCCAAAGGCAAATCCCTTTTTACATCCAGGCGGCGGTTTAACGAGGGGGATCCCTCTTCTCCCAAAAAGGAAAACCCGAATCTTTTTTCTTTAAGAAAAATAACTACAATTCCACCATAAGATAAAACATATAATAGGGAGTCCCGAATCCATAAAAAGACCAAATACTGAAAGAAAAGTGTGCCCCCTCTTCAAGGGGAGCCCACCCGGAATAATGACGGCCCAGGATGCACCAAGGGTCCCGCTTAGGTGTATCAGCGGACAAGCGAAACCGGACAAGGGTACTGTCTATAAGACTTTGTTCGGTAAGCTCAGTGTGGGCGTGCTTAGGCTAATCGACACTCCAGTCGGTTACGTCGCAGTATGCGAACGGGAAAAGGATATTGAGGCGCTCACTAAAGAAGAAGGGGTAAGGCACCTTAAGGAGATAAACCTCCAACCAACCACGCCTCTTCAAATCCAGGCGCACAAGAGCGTCGTGTGCAGAAGGCTGGACCCATGGGTCGGCCAACACACAAAGGATGAGATAAAGCAAGAAATAGAGGAGAACCAGAAGTGGGCGAAAGTGGCCGAGGTCATTAAGTTCCGAAACAAAAGAGACAACTCGGAGTACTCCCACGTATTCAAAGTTGTATTCACAGACACGGAAATGGCGTCCAAGGCGAAGGAGAGAGGGCTACTTTTTTTCAACGAAAAAATCAGTGGTGAGCAGGTCGAGCGCGAGGAATACACCCCCGTGCAGATCTGCTTTAATTGCTACCGCCTGGAGCATCACGCCACGAAAGAATGCAAGGAGCAGGAATGAACCTGTTCCAGATGCAGCCAAAAAGGACACGACTGGCGCGAATGCCAGGCCAAGGAGGAAAAGTGTCCAAACTGTAGCCAAAAGCATGGGGCAATGGCGATGTCATGCCCAAAGAAGAAGGACATAATCCGAAAAAAGGCAGAAACAAAGAGGGCGGAAGGTATTATGAGGGCAAACACCTCCTATGCCCAAGCGGCTAAAACCACCCCCTCAGCAAGCGCCTTGAACAACCAGGCACCAAGAACCTACATCAAGATAGACAAGGATGATAAAAACGCCACAAAGATACTTACGTGCATCTTATATGCGCACGTAAGGAATCTGACCAGCCCAGGCTGCTTCGCCAGAGAGGTCAACAATATGTTGAAAAACAATGGCCTCGCAGAGATGTGGTTCCCAGGGGATGTTCTACAGGTACAGTTTGGAACACAAAAAGAGGCGCCTACGACCCCCTTCCCACGGGAGACCGAGGAGAGAGAGGGCAGCACCAAAGAAATGGAGCAGAAGCCTACCCAGCAGAGGTCCCCTAACAAGGACCCAAACTAGCTGCAATGAAGAAGAGG
This sequence comes from Ceratothoa steindachneri, assembly GCA_963969495.1. Classification (NCBI taxonomy): domain Eukaryota; kingdom Metazoa; phylum Arthropoda; class Malacostraca; order Isopoda; family Cymothoidae; genus Ceratothoa; species Ceratothoa steindachneri. The sequence goes on along the minus strand of OZ018318.1, from coordinate 153,987,805 downwards.
GAAGAGAGTGCAAAGAGAGCAGCCAGACATCTCAAGCAGGCTGAAGAAAATCTCCTATGCTCGGCTTCGTCATCCAAGGACCAACGGGAGATCCCTCAACCCATTAATAAGAGGAGCAGAAGCAGAAATCCTAAAAAAGTAAGAGAATTTGATAGAGAATAACTCAACATCAAATTCTTCAGAACGGAAGAAAATTCCTTTCCTAAAAACCCCAAGGTGGGGGAAATCATTGAAGGAGTGAAGCGGGACTATTGAAATGGTCTTATGATTCCCGAGACTGTGAAGCGCTGGTAGTAGCGGCGCTCATGGGGGCCAGGATTAAGATATACAGGGACTCCTACCTCGCTGTAAGCGAGGCAGAGTTCAAAAGAATTCGGAACGGGAGAAACACACGCAGCGAAAAACACTAATCGAGACAATCCAACACACACATACACAACAGAACATAAACATGGAAAACACCAACAACACACTAAAGATTTTAACAATTAACGTCAATGGATGGGTAGGGAAACACATTTCTTACGGAAACATTTTTCGTAAAGTGGATCTCGACCTAATCCTCATCACAGAACACGGCGTTAACACAAACATGATACAGCATAAAAATACCTAATTTCACAATCATTAGCAAAAACAATACACAAGAACGGTTCGATGGCGCTGCCATCGCGATCTGGAACAACCTAACATACAAAACACTTCCAGGTCTAGATGAATCATTCGTGGCAGTAGCAATACCTACCCTAGTTGGAGACCTGACCGTAGCGGTGGCCTATCAACCACCGCGGTGAGATTACCTGCTGATCCCTAACTTTTACAACCTCTTTGGGCGTGGGAAATTGACATTGCTTGGCGGTGATCTTAATGCCAGATGCCGTGCATCAGGCTATGGAAGCACCGATCAAAGGGGAAGAAACTTGGAGATGCTACTCGTAAGAGACAGACTCCAGAGGGCCGGGCCAGATTTCCCGATATTCATAAGACAACGTTCAGCAACAAAGCCGGACATTGTGTTGACATCCAAAAACTTCCCCTTCAACATTGTTAATGAGCCCGGACCAATGGTTCCGAGCGATCACATCCCGATTCTCACTACCATCTCGCTAGCGCCAATACTCAAGCCGGTTGCACTTAGGAAAAGTTACGCGAAAGCTGACTGGGCGCTTTTTAGAGAGATACTCAGTACATACCAACCAACTGATCTGGGAGAAGCTAATCTCAAAGAGATTGATGAGGAGATCAACAAGATCACCGATCTCCTCATTCAAGCCGACGAGAGATGTGTTCCCAGAATCTCCTATAAAATGCTCCCACAACCTGAGTGGACAGACGAGATGAGAGAAATCGCCCGAGAACATAGAGCAATCTATGATGAGATCGGCAGGACAGGTACCAATAGAGAAAGGATGGCCAGAATGAGGCATCTAGGCATGGAAATGAAAGACAGCATAATAGAAAAACAAAGAACGATATGGAATGACATCATTGGGAGACTGGACAGGGAGAGTGATCCCGTAAAATTCTGGAATAACATCCGGAGAATTAGGGGATTACCTCCCAGACCCAGAACCCAAATTAAGGAAGGAGACGACATCATAGAGGACCCAGAGACTCTCGAAAGAAGATTTAGATCGCACTAGCAAAAGATTTTCGCTATATCACCGGAGGAGAACGACGACTTCAACTAGGACTTCGAAGACCAACTGCTCGACGACCTCGGCACAGTGATACATAGAACCCACCCCCATCCGCAAGTATCTCAGGAAAGAGTGATAGTTGACCACGGATGCCCGATAACTGTCGAAGAGACCTTGAACACCATAAGGTCCTTCAAACAGAGGGCTCCAGGATGGTCTGGGATTACGAAAAACAACCTCGTTAATGCCCGCAAGGCAAATTATTCAGGGATTTGCAAACACGATGAATGCCGCCCTGAATACAGTCTACTTCCCGGATGGATACAAGATAACCAAAGTCATCTGTATCCCAAAGGGCAACAAGCCCCCAGACCAGGTGTCAAACTATCGCCCGATCTCTCTTCTTGAGATGCTGGGTAAAATCTTTGAAAAGATTTTAGTGAATAGGCTACAAGCTCAACTGAGCGAGTTAGGAGCGCACAACCAACAGCAGCACGGGTTCCGCAAAAAAGGGGCACAGACACCGTCCTGGTGCTCCTAACTGAGAAAGTAGCATACACCCAAGCGAACAGGTTCTATGTAGACATTGTGTTGAGGGACGTGCAAAAGGCCTTCGATAAAGTCTGGCTGGAAGGACTTCAATACAAGATCCTGAACCTCCAGCTAGACCCAATCCTGGAAAGGATCCTCTGTGACTTCATCATGGACAGAAGGGCGTGTCTCATGATTGAAGGGCACAGAGGCTCCGAATTCGAATTAAAGTTGGGCGTCCCTCAGGGAAGCTGCCTGAGTCCTCTGCTTTACTTGGTCTTCACCATCGACCTCCCAACTCCGGTGCACAGGGACACGATGTATCTGCAATACGCAGATGACGTCACACAAATTGTCTCGTGCCTGGAGAGGAAAGCAAGGGCGCAGACGGCCCGCACTATAGCGGAAATCAACAACATCAGCCGATTCGAGAGACGATGGAAAATCAGGACCAACAGGGACAAGTTCAAAATTGTCCCGTTTAACCGGAAGTTGACATGGCCCATCATCATAGATGGGAGGAGATACGGCTACTCCGCCAAAGGCATCGTCCTGGGCCTTAAAGTCACCGACCATGGATACTCGAGACACCACACAGAGAGGCGGAACCTGGCGAAAAGAGAAATCTCCAAGCTCTAAAGGTTTAGAGATCTTAGCTCGGCCAACATAAGGAAATTATATCTGATGTATGTCCGGGCTATGCTGATCTACCCCGCAGTGGTGTCTCAAGTGGCTAATAAAACCTCGATGAAAAGGCTCCAACGTATCCAGAACACTGCCTCTCTGCTTATCAACAAAGAAAGAAGGCGTGACCGAATCAGGAAAAAGCGTCCTGCATCGGAGGAAACGCTTAAAGCCCATCAATGTCAGCACCCAGAAACTGGGCAAAAAGATCTGGTCCACTCTAACGGATCATGTCATTCCAGAACTGCAGGAAGCAGGTGGCAGGTTAAATATACCCGTGTGGCTACGGGCAAAAGCCTCACGCAGAAGCCGGTTCCCGAGCACAAAACTCTGTTCACGAGAAAATATCATAAAAAGCATCACAACACATCACATCTAGTTCCATACAGATACTCACGAAAAATGAGACTACACACAACACTAAAATAGCATTGTCGGCAAGAAAGCTATAAAAGGCTTGAATGCTACAAACAACACTATTACACTAAAAGTCAAAAGACAGAGAAGAAGAGTCAAAATACAATAAGAAGAACATTACAAACACATGAAGAAACAAATAGACATTAAAAAACACAAAATAACAACACAAATAAAGGAAAAGTGAAATAGAATAAAATAAAGCGATGCCCTCCCTACTAGGGCAAAATACCCCCACACTCTTTAATTTTCACCCACTATATCTTCCACTATACCATCTCTCTTCGAAAAACTGAGTACATCATCATCTTTCATTTAGACTTGGAAGAAAACTTGAAATTTTTACGTTCAGCAAGAAGTTACAGCCACTAAAGGAGGTAGAGTCGAGGGAAGGACCCCTCAAAAAACATCAACGACCTTTGCCTTCTCCCCACGGGGACGACAAGATATATTTTCTGCAGAACCACGGATAGCCGACCCATGTCTAGCTAACCCCCGCGGCCCCCTCATCAGGGCAAGGGGGCTGAAATGAACTGTCATTCACCCAGTCTCGCTCCAACTATGTCAGTCCACTTGGATAGACATAATTGGGGACATAAAGGAAAGCAGGTTGAAGGATTAGCCCACTGTGGAACTCTACGGAAGGGACCATCCGGTTACGAGGTGATGCTGAAAGCTTTGGAGAAGAGTACGCTCTAATCTCTAATGGTAGTTTCCTGCCAGCACCACAGGGGGACAAACAACCGTCCCTGTGTAAGTTGGAAGCAGCATCGATAACCAAACCCCAGACAGGGCGGCACCCCTGGGTGGTGGTAGTTGATTCGATCACCACCCATCATTAATTCCGCCACATTTCATCCGTCTGAGGGGGCTCCCCCCCCCTCTCCTCATCATTCATCCATTCTATCCCGAAGTTCATATTGAGTGAAACTCGCTTGCAACGAGGAAGGGGCTGCTTTCAAAGCGTTCTAACAAGAAGAAGAAGCGGACCCTACAATAAAGGGAAAACATTCAATACAGCGAAGTATACCCGTACAGAAATTAAGGAAATGTCCTAGGTCTGCACTTAACATCCAAAGGATACAAAGTGCACATTAGCAGCAGAATCTCCCTAGCCAAAATACAGCTCCGAAAACTGTATAGATTTAAGAGCCTCAGCTCCAAAAATCTTAAAAAGCTATATACTGCTTTGGTGCGCTTAACCTTAGTGTACCATGCAGTCGTCATGCAGGCTGCGAGTTCCACCTCTCTCAGACAAATGCAGAGAGTGCAGCACAAAGCAGCCCGGCTTATAGCTGGAGCTCGAAGGATGGACCATATACAGAAAACAGAACTGCACGCAAGAGCAGGTCTGAATCCACTGAATATGGAACTCCAATGGCTAGGGAGAAAGACCTGGGACAAGATCGAAAATGAAATACTCCCGAATATAAACCTCGATCTAGACATTCTGAGAGCAGTTAGGGGACGCACCACCAGGCAAGCCCTATTCCCAAGGGGAAGAAACTACTCCCGAGAAAACGAAATTGAAATATATACTTGATCAAGAAAAGCACAAATACCTAAGTGTAATAAAAACTGAAGAAAAAGAGGCGAAGTGCCCACCATTAAAACAAAAAAAGAGAAGTGAAAAAACAACCTAAACCTTTGCAAAATAAGAGTTATAAATTGATATTTAAAATAACAAGAAAAATAGATATATAGCAAGCAAAAAACTTGAAAGGCTTGAATGCCACGACGGAGAAAAGAAAAAATTTATTTATTTATTTATTTAAAAAACAAAACACACACACACACACACACACATATATATATATATATATATATATATATATATATATATATATATATATATATATATATATATATATATATAAATATATATATAAAATAATAATGATAAATGGGAGGAAGAAAAAACAAACTAACAGAAGTAAAACCTGAGAGAAGCACTCTACACCAGGGCAAAACTCAACTTCTTTTTATCTTTATATACCTACCACACATTTCCTACTTATTACATCAATCTCAATTTCAATTTCTTTCACTTAACTTTCTGCCAGTTCCACACTCCGCTCACTACATCGGTAAAGGAGGCAAGAAATTTCATAACGCTCCGAAGGTGATCGAATAAGATCGAAAGCTTAGCATTTTAGTTTGTTTTTTACCAAACACATTCATTTTAAAAAGAGATGAATACTGGACAAATAATCCACCATTTACAAGATGGAATAAAAAATATAGTTAGAAGAAGAGAAAGTTGCCAAAGGAAATTAATTAAGGCAAAAAATACACAATAGTCTTCAACAAAATTTGCATTCAAGAGAGACTGCTACGCAACTATGCCGTGGTATGACATTACATTATATCAATACCATATTATATCTATGAGGGAGGGACCAATAACTTGACAGCAAACCGACAAAAGGGACGGAAAACCACGAGTTTAGACGGGCTGAGTAGCGAGAGAGTGCAACGAGGTCAGGTAAATTATGGACAATGGCAAAGCTCAATGTTATTTAAAGAAGCATGTACAAAAATATAATTTTATTTACACAAAAATAATGAGAGAATTGATGGGTAAAATTACCTCAGAGAATTAACGGACAAAATCACATCAGTAAACGAAAGGGGAAATTGTAGTTATAAATCAGGCAATGAAGTTAGAACTTAAGGTATTCCCGGAGGAGACTATTCATATGTGGGGGAGGATTAAACTCAATTGGGTTACTGAAGGGGGGGAGGGGTTGGCTTACGGATGTCTTCTGTACGTGAGGTGAGGCCATTCGGAACTTCTAAGCGGGAGGTTGGAGTGATGACGGTTCTCCAAAAACAAGGTGGGGGGTATCTTCCGGTCCAGGGGAGAGTATTTCGGCTACCCGAAATGAGGAGAGCTTCGGCAGGAGTCAATGAGAGAGGTCTGGAAAATCACTCGGGGGCGATCGTTCAGTGGAATTACCTCCTTGCTGGGGCTAATTCCAAATACACAAAATAGTCCAGCTGTCACTTTGCTTTGTTGCTAGCACTTGACTTGGAACTATGGGGAATCTTCTGGGGTCTGGGCGAGACTTCTCAACTCGGTGTCTCTTCATGGGAGTCGAGCGCTATATATGTCCGAGGCTCTCCCGGAGTGGGGGGGGGGGGGCGGTAAGCGCGACACAGCTCTACTCTCGAATGGCCTCGAATCTTCTTGCAGAGGCTATTCTGCCCGTATAAAAGTGAGTCGGGGTGGACATGGTTCGTGGCTACCGCTATCGCTTACCAATTTAGGCCTAACCGGGCGTTCTGCTGCGCATGGAAGTTCCGTTCTGCGCTCAAGAGCTTTCACGTGGGGATTCCCTCACAAACTACACTAATATATATATATATATATATATATATATATATATATATATATATATATATATATATATATATATATTTCTTATTATTACGTAACTCTTTCTGAATAGCAGAATACAAGTATGGCTTAAAAAAGAAATATAAACTTAAACTGGTCTGAAATTTGAGGGGTTAAGCCCCCTCAACTGCCATGTTAGAAATTAGATTACAAAATTGTTAAATTACATTTCAACACAAACTATAAAAAGGAAAAGGACAAACATTTCATTGCATCGTGAATTTACTTTCCGGCCCCCAATCTCTCTTCTGCGAGATGGGTCCCCCTAGGAAGGTCATCAAGCCCCCTTGGTGGGTTCACAGGTCCCTATGAGAGGAGATATTGTGTGAAGTGCGTGATCGTGTGAGGTTTGGGCAGTCTATGAGGTGTTTGACTGTAGTTTACGCTTTGGTTGCATCTAGTGCATAGTTGGTGCCAGGGTTTATTCTGGGTTTGTATTGTTGGAGTGGAGTGGCCAGTGGAGTTTAATTGAGTGGTTTGACCTGAGTTGAGATAAGATTAATCTATGTGTTCTATGTAGTAATTTCTCCGATTGGTTTATTAAGGGGGGGGCCTCATTTAGGATGTTGTTTGGTGATAGTGGGTTCAAGTATCTTTGCGTGAAGGTAGTATGGATGTGTCTAATTAAGTTGAGGTTTGGCGGTGGATAAACGAGGTTATTTTAGAATAACAAATGGTGAAGTTCAGAAAATTTATTAAAATCTTGGCATGGAAATTATTATAGCAAATTTAAATGGAGAAAAGAAAAAAGAATCATGATAGGCCGTAGGACACAGAAGAAGAAGAAGAAGAAGAAGAAGAAGAAGAAGAAGAAGAAGAAGAAGAAGAAGAAGAAGAAGAAAAGGGTGTTCAGGGTGTTAAAATAAAGAGTCTATAAAGGGGATTAAAAAAGGCGGTTAAGATTAGCAAATAAGGCCGTAGGCCACCCCCCGCAGGGGTGCCTGTGTAACCAAGCTCTTCCTGTTAAGGAAAAGAACAGCGGCTTGTTTATTTATATCTTAGAATCATAAAAGCAGATCAACTTTCTCAATAAAGTGTTTTTTTCATTACTGCATTAATTTAATTGCATCAAGTTATATGTCATCCAATTGAGAGATAAAAATGGTCTACGAATTTGTTGTGTTAATAAAATCACATTTAAATATATATGGTTTTCAGTAGCCCCCCAAATCTGGAACCATTACCGGGAAGGAAGGCCAACATAATATAGAAACAGGAATGAACCGTCGCCGGTTACCTGGGAAACGGCTGCATGATGCCCCGCCCTCTAGTCCCCGTGGGCGTGGCTTCCTCCAACAGACATCGCGTGCAGTCGTAGACCAACTTGACACCAGTCTGAGTCAACAGTCTGTTCTATCTACAGCTGTATCTAGTCGTGTATGGTGGCGCTGACTCGAAGTGTGGTTGCTTTTTTGAATCCACTGAGCTCGAGGACGGAAGTTGTGACTGTTTGTAGTGCGTGTAGAGATGATGGGAAGTGTTTTTTACTATGGTGAGTGGGACGAACCTACAGATTCAGTTCACTAGCATTGGTTACTAATAATATTTGTGATTAGTACAAAAATAAGTGATGGAGTAGAATATTAATTACGGATTTCATTGCCAAAAACACTTCTATAACATAATTTAGCGGAATTTGGAGACTTCAATAATTTTTAACCCGTCTTCACTTCATTACCCCAAATGCAATTAATAACTAACAACACTTTTCTACCTTACTAACTCGGGTGTTATTTGTTAGTGCTTATTAAATACCCTCCTTAACCCCCCCCCCCTTGCTTATAGACGAACGGAAGAGCAAGAAAAAGTACACGTCAAGGGAGGCCTACATACAGTTCAAGGCACTTGGTGAGTAGAAGATTGAGCTGGATAGGCCTAGTCTCATGTCTTGTTGGATTAATAACAAGGGATAAATACAGGTACCCATATCAATGGGGCAATATTTATTAGTAGTACTAGTTACTACTACTACTAAGTGAAAAAAATAAAAATATAAAACTATAACCAACGAGGGCCTCTCCCAAACAAAATTTGTAAGATCTGTAAAGGAAGTGAAGATAAAGAAAGTAAAATGTATCGAAGATTTTGAAAATGAGACTTAAAGAAAATAGTAAAGTTAGGAGAGGCGAAAATGTGTAGAAGCTAAAAAGACCTAGTAACATAAAAGGGTCTTAAGTTACCCCCCTCTTTCAGGGTATGAAAGAGGAAACAAACACGATATAGAATAAATAGAACATCCAATAATAATGAAAAAGAATGAATAAGCGTAATTACTAAAAAAAATAGGCCTATCAACTGACAATTCGAGGAACCACCATTTCGGAGATCCAATTTTTCAACTCTGGACATAAAAAGGCTCAGTGGTTCCTCCAAGAATCTTTCCCCTCCCCCCCTCGATAGTTGTCCTCTCTGCACCATTTACCTACGTGATCTGCCCGAACAGGTCACCAGGTGCATGATTTAAGCAATATATTCATAGGTTTAAATATATCTGCCATTCTTAAAAGGGTGAATAGAATTATTCTGGGCGTGACTGAAGCTAGAGGTGTGAATGACTTGAAGTTTTATATATATATATATATATATATATATATATATATATATATATATATATATATATATATATATATATATATATATATATATAAATTATTTTGCCATAATATTCTAAGTATTTTCTTGATTTTTTTGTAATGTAAATAGCCTCCTTTTAAACATCAATAACTTCTTAGATGTTTGAAAGACCACTATCATAAATTACTCTTAGATCTTCTTCTTCTTATTATTATTATATTTTTATTATAATTTGATTTTTATTTTTGCTATTATTCATTTGGCTTTTTGCAACAAGCTTAAAAGTTGTATTTTTTTTTAAATATTTGCTTAACAGTACTATATGGACTCGAATTTGCTTAATTTCTTTGCCTTCTGTTTAAGATTCTAGGTCTTTGTGGAAATACCTATAGAAACCAGCTCTAGAGGAAATGTGCTGAATGGAGTATTTAATTTCTGAAAGAAACTAAGATAAACAGGACTCAAAAGGAGATAAGTTCAGAAGAGAAGTCACTTGTGTAGTTATTGAGATTTATTTTATATACTTATATGTATATAGATGTATATATGTGTATAAGGATAACAAATGTCAAAATGCAGTTACGTATCGTACCACTTATGACCCTTAATGATACGAGCAAGGAAAAATTTAATCTGAAGACTAAATACCATGACCAAAAAAGTGTATAGTTTTTACCTTCTCCAATATGAACTAACAAGCCATATTACTTCAGCGTAATGTAATATATACATGGCAACCAGTTCTCTTAAAATCATCAAAGCGAGTCTATGCAGGGTTTTTTTCCTAAAACACTTGTATTTGTGCAAACTCTTCCACTCGCTCTTAAAGAATGACACTAACAAAAAAAAGAAAAACAACCCTTGCCTATGTTCAAGTAGTACATACGCTCATAAATGAAAATATGCCATACAAGTTTTCAAACTGTGTTTGAAAATCGTTACCGATCTACTATATGGTGGAGAACAAGCAGTGGATAAAGAAATGCAAAGTCCTTTGTCATGACAACAAAAAACTTTGATCTGTTATCATTACTGAAGAACCGAAGCATGAGCTTTGCCCAATGAAACTTAAATCCACTATGAGTGCTGAAGATGTGAAGCTTCAACGGCCAAAAAAATGATTGGAAGTGCCGTTTTATGCTCTGCACTTTCGTGTGAAACTACTGACATTAAAAAAATGAGGCATTGTTTATTGTCGTTTCTCGGATCAAAGCAATTGGGAAAAACTGTCGAACATTATCTTTTGCTTTCCTTTCAGAGAACAAAATACAGGTGAATTTATTTTCTCCGAATTTAAAGAATTCATGGAAAATGGCTTTTTTTTCTTGGCGCAAATGTATTGTGACTACAGACGGTGCTGCAGTCATGATGGGGAAACAAAGGAGCTACATTCTTATTAAAGAAAAATCCCAGAATTTCCCCTTTTCACATTATTATTTAGATCGCAAACATTGGCTGCCAAGAAACAACATTTGTTGCAATGGCGAAAAAATGAGCTGGAAGAATTGTAGCAAGATGTGTAAATTGTTGATGCTATTCACCCATAAACCAAAACAAAGGGGGTTTAGAGGTATGCAAGATAGGTCTGCAGATTACATGATTATCCTGTTTTTTATGAGGCTCCATGGTTTCACGTGGAAGAGTCACTGTCTATAAATTTACTAAGTAAGATGTGGTGAAATAAATGCGTTTCAACATTGATTTTGGCTGGCCAATTGTGTTAAATGACTTCTATTTTTGAACATTTAAATCGTCTCAACTTGTCACTTCAAGGCAAAAGAGATGATATCTTCGCTGCCATTAGGTAAATAGAAGCCATAGAAATGATCATGTGGTATAGTACCATTAGTAAAGACGATTTCTCGCATTTGAAAAGCTTCAAAGAGTATGAGTGGGAAGAAAAGTAACTTGATCTGAAAAAAAAACCCCACTGAAAGAGCATTTCCGTCTATCTGCAATTGATGGCTAATAGATTTAGGGTAAATGTCAGAAGTGTTGAAGAGCTTCATTATGGCATACCACTGAAAATCATCTTTTGAGAGTTACTCCTACTATAGAACCATGTTTAGAGTACTTGATTTCCTCCTATCATTAATAATGACTGCCCAGCAGGCATGGCTGTGGTTCTTAAACTCTAGCCAGCCTCTAGGTGAAGAGAAAAGGTTGAAGAGTGGTCAGTCTTTCCCAAGGGATATGACACGACCAAGCCACCAGGATGCAATCGACCACCGCATTTGGATGTATTCTGTGTGAGGTTAAGTTGCAATAAAACTTCCACTTCCTAGCTGCTATTACAGGGGGGGGGGTGCTATATACTTCCCACAGCATGCAAAGGCCCCCCTTCACTCTAACTTGGTCCCTCAGGACAGTCTCAGAAAGCGCAGCACACTCAATTGTGGTAAAGTTGGTGGAGCCTTGAGCACATGCTGTAGGCTCAAAGGCCTGAAGCGGTCAAAGCAGAGATTCCATCGGCTCCCCGAGAAATATAAACGCCGCAGCGAGAAATGGACGATGAGAGAGAAGGCGGGCAGCTGATCTGTGGAGATATGGCAACAGTGGGGGAACACCTGTTTCGGTTCGCCAACCTTCCTTTATCCAGGAGGATCCCCGACCGGATAATGAAATGGACATAAAGGTCAGTATGACAATCGCTACTGAGCCTGGGGGCACCAGGGACCGGTCCTCTTTGGGGAGAGGTGCCGGGAAGTATTGTGTTTTGACACCAAACAGCGTTCAGGTGGAACGTTCGTCGCCCCGGGGCAGAGGGACTTGTTCCGCGTCCGAGGTATGTGGATATAGTTACCCATCGTCAGGATTCCTTGAAACAGAGATTGTGTGTGCTGCTAAGACGGGAGAGGAAAGAAAGCAGTGTTTTAATTGGCTATGTGTATGGTGAGAGGTGTAAGATCTACCCACTCGAATACAGGGCTGAGCACAGCGCGTCCACCATTTAGTAGACAGATCTCTACATGCGCTGACGTTGGTGTCCGTTCATGCCGGGATCGAACCCGGCTAGCAAGAGCTCTAGGAGCACCCGTCACGGTGCTTGCCGCACCCCAATCATCCATTTCTCGCTGCGTCGAGTATAATAATAATGCTAACTCCTGTCTGAACTAGAATTTTCGACCTTGGTAGAAACATAAATGGAATTTACTTGACTATTTTGATTTAGTTATGGATGCAGGTTGCTTTGGAGAAGGAAATTGAACCTCTATTTGAGAAAATTGTCACGGGAGTTCCTAAAAATCCTACTTTTTTCTATTAAAAACATAAATATAAGTGTATAACTATACTGCTTGTCATTTATTTGTGGTAAACATACATAATAAACAAAATATTTTCCCCCGAGAATCTATTTTTAAGTTTTAAGACAGTTGTTTACAATATTATGTAAACTAGAAAAATTCTAATAAATTTTATGTTCCTCTATTTTTTTTTAAAGTGAATAAAATAAACCTTTGAAAAATTAGTTAATTTATTTCTGCTTATGACTAAATATAAAATTTTACACAGGGGAGAAAATAAAAAAAAACACCAAAAAAAAAAGAAATTCCAGTCGAGAATGAATGAAATTTGGTTATAAAGAAATATAGGATGATCCCAGTCTCTCCCAAGTAAGGAAATTAATTCCCTTTTTGAAAAGTAAAGTCCATAGTTGTCCGCAGTGTAAACAAGTAGAAATGAAGAATATAAATCATTGTCTTTGTCAATTAATTGAGGATAAATCTTTGTGTTCTAGCACAAGGGCGACATTTTCAAGACTTACTGTCAGTAATTGTAAGACCTATTTAATATTTTTACTGTATGGGTTGTTTGGGACTAACCACCCTATCGTTTAAGAATCTCTTCCACTTGGGCTTAAGTTTTTGTAATAATGGGTGCTTGAAGATTAGCTAAGGCTAATCTACTCGGCGGATAAAATAATTGGTATATTATACTATATTTTTTTAAATTGTATAATTTAACGAGCTTCCGTTCATTTCGGTCGGTCGGTCGGTCCCCGTTTACCTTTAGTATAGAAAACGGGTCTGATTTGACCTCCAAAATGAAAAGATGTTCCTGTAGCTTTCGAAAACCTAATTGCAAAGTCCTCACGGAGAGAGATAAGGGCGCGCGTCACGCAATTAAAACTAGTGTGATCATTAATTGAGAAAATAAGAATGACATTTTAGTTTCGTATTTTGTATGTTCTCAATAATACTATGTAACACTAAAGTCACCTGTATAAGAAGTGACTGTATTCTATTTCTAACCCACCTCTAACCATCATGTAAATAAGATTATAGCCAGATTCAACACTGAAAGTGGACCTCGCTAAGTCTCTACCACATTAAGAGTTTGTATGAGTGGTTACTCGTACTAGCTACCATCAAAAGGAATTAGCCGTGATTACTGCACCCGACAGGTGCCTATTTTAATTCACTCGGACCAAGTACTTAGGATCACTGGTATTAGGCATTAAACCTACCCTCCTTTGTACGAACTAGTTCTGCCTACATTTTTAGTATATCCTAACACAGCTTTACTAAGCTTACCAGAAGACATCCTTGTAATCCTCAATTATTTTTCTTTTAGCACTAGTATTATTTTTTTCTGATATCAGTTATATCCTCACACTTTCTTCCAGGGGATCAATCGACTCCGTTGGACTGCACGGTTCCTTTTTAAATAGCTTTAAAATATGATCTTTACTCCATCCCTTAGCCTTTCATTGTATCAGGCTTTGCTATCTCCGATCCCTTGATGGTGTTGTCCTCACCGAAGGCCTATCGGTTCAAATGCATACTTCTGAATCCGGCTGTTCCTAATATCAAGCTTGTTCGTAAATTCAGTTGTAGCATTTGTACACACTTGCTCGTAAAGCCCCGGTTCCACGATTTAGAATGGTGAGGTTCACTGCAGTAATTATTTTCATTTTATCCTTATTTTCCTGTTAATCCACCAATAATTATCGGTCGATCCTTTCTTTTCATTTGAAACCCTTTTGCCGTCTTATTTCGCCTCCCGCACAGGGAGGTGGACTGTCATAACTGGTATCTGGTGACTCTGCCCGTCCTCAAATTAGATTGAAACTACCTGGGATTTGTTCCTTTTAGACATTTTCTTTTTGCTTCTTTACAAGCCTATTCCCGTCTGTTTTCTTAGCCGGAGGCCAATTTCAGTAGGCTAGTCGCCAGCCAGATTTCGTCCATTCATCTCTGGTCGGGGACTGGTCGGGATGGGAGAGTCTGGGTTCACCCAGCACTCTTGGCTTCGGTTGGGGGGGGGGGGTCTCACTGCCCCGCCCCCATCCATCCTTATATACACCTACAAGGGAAAATTAGGCGTGGCATGTACTAGACATCCTTCCTGTAGATACCGTCTAGAGGATATCGTGCCCTCCCGGCCCAAATTCCCATGAAGAAGGATCTGCGGCTATATATTGCTGTGCATTTTCACTCGCTTTTTTCAAATTTCTTTACAGATTTTACAAACTTTCGGCGTGGTGGGGCCTCTTTGCTATTGCGCTTTAATCGTCATTTTTAGTTGTAGTAATTTCTTTCGTTCTGAGACTAAGCGTTAATCCGTTTTTTCCTTAGCAATCCTTTTCATACTGACTTTTCTGTTCATCCATTTTTTTCGGTGTAACATTCCTTTCCATTCTCGAGCTTTCGTCGATCCGTTTATTTGTTAATGGAATCCCCCTTTTTACGCCTTGGCCAATTCCTGTCATTCCTAGTTTGTAAAATCCACATATTCGCCTTGGTGAATCCCTTTAATTCTTTGTATACTAATCCACTTTTTCGCCTTTGTCACCCCTTTCACTCCTAGTCCCTTAATCAGATCTTTTCGTTGTCGACAATCCCTTTAATTCCTAGTTTGTTAATCCCTTTTTCGCACTGGTCAATCACTTTCTTAGTTTGCCATCCACCTTTTTGATTGTGGACAATCCCTTAAATTCATAGCCTATTAATCCGCCTTCTTCGCCCTGGCCAATCCATTTAATTCCTAGTCTGTTATCAGCCTTTTTTATTGTGGACAATCCCTTTAATTCCTAATCTGATAATCTCCTTCGCCCTGGCCAATCGATTTCATTCTTAGCCTGTGTCCACCTTTTTTTTCTGGGCAATCCCTTTAATTCCTAGTTTGTTAATCCGCCTTTTCGCACTGGTAAATTATTTTCTTAGTTTGTCATCGACCTTTTTATTGTGGACAATCCCTTAAATTCATAGCCTGTTAATCCGCATTCTTCGCCCTGGCCAATCCATTTCATTCCTAGCCTGTTATCCGCCCTTTTATTGTGGACAATCCCTTTAACTCCTACTCTGTTAATCCGCCTTTCGCACTAGCCAATTCCTTTCTTTCCTAGTCTTTTAATCTGCCCTTTCGCACTAGCCAATTCCTTTCTTTCCTAGTCAGTTATTCGCCTTTTTTATTCTGGACAATCCCTTTAATTCCCAATCTCTTAATCCTCCGTCTTCGCCCCTGGTCAATCTATTTCATTCTTCGCCTGTGTCCACCTTTTTTTATTCTGGACAATCCTTTTAATTCCTAATATTTTTATCCTCCTTCGCCCTGGCCAATCCATTTAATTCTCAGCCTTTTATCCGCCTTTTTATTATGGAAAATCCTTTTAATTCCTAGTCTTAAATCCCATTCGCCCTGGCCAATCCATTTCATTACTAGCCTGTTATCTGCCCTTTTATTGTAGACAATCCCTTTAATTCCTACTCTGTTAATCCGCCTTTTCGCGCTGGCCAACTCTTTTCTTTCCTAGCCTGTTATCCGCATTTTTTTTTATTTTGGACAATCCCTTTAATTCCTAATCTGTTAATCCTCCTTCTTTGCCCTGGCCAATCCATTTCATTCTTAGCCTATTATCCGCCTTTTTTTATTCAAGATAATCCCTTTAATTCCTAATCTGTTAATCCTCCTTCGTCCCTTAAATTGAAACCACCTTTTTCTTTCGTTGACTTAATTAATCTTCCTCTATTTTGCTGGTGTATTCTTATCCTTATTTTTTTAATCCTCTCTTTTCTCTAAAGTAATCCCTTTAATTTTTGTATCTGTTTATCCGCTGGAGAGTTTTTCTTTTCTGCTTGCCACCCATTTTCACTCATATTAGCCCCCTCGACCAGAGATGGCATTTACCCGCTTAAAATAAAGGCTAGTGAAAAACTTAATTTTTTTATCGGAAGTTGTAAAGATTAGGCAGCCCAAAGTTTTTTTCGACACTAAGATAACCTAACCTAATCTTGATTAGAATGGTCAAGTTAGGTTAAGTTATACATATTAGAGTCGAAAAAAACTTGCGATGCCTGATCTTTACAAGATCCTTTCCATCTAACTACAAAGTCTTTTTGACTCTGCCTTCGCTAAGAGAGGTCGTTATGCCCCCGACTCCGCGCGAATTAAGTTGTTTCCTCAAGCAGAGGAGTCAACAGGTAAACAAAAAATGGGCGGCAGATGTCTTTGTTTGCAAGTTATAGCCCACAACTCTCCGCATTGGGAATCGGTCTTGCGGATCTGTTTCTAAAAATTAATGTTTACCCCACTGGATTATTTTAAAAACTTGGTTTAACGTCAATATATACACAAGGTGAGGGAGAGAAATTGCATTGTACGGAAGGACATCGTCGACGAAAATCCCTGAGCACTTACATAGCCGCGCGCACGCATAGAAACACCTTACGTACATATGCACGCGAATGCCCACCTGCATATGACGCACACAATGTTAATTAAAAAAAATACATCGGGTTAACCGCACGGACGATCTGTCGACGTGATCAGCGGAACTTTTAGTTCGTATCGGAGCTTTTTTTCTGATTTTTTTATTAACATTTTATTTCTGAAAATTTGGAAGACACAAAAATTCCACAATTTAGGAGACGTAGTTATTGGGGGAGGGAGGGGAGGGGGAGAAGTTTTTAATATATGCGATGATTTTCTTTAAGACATTTCCCTCATGTTTGTGCATCCACATTCGAATACTCACACAAACTTCAACTTTCCTTACCCAATGTGCACACTCGCATATTTACACATACACTTACGCAGTGACACGTACATAATATATTTTGGAAGCCTACTGATTCACACTTCACACATGTAAAGAAATCTGCTCAGGATTATGTTTGTGTAGATGGTGTACCTTCATATGCGTGCGTATCTATACTACTGTTTGGCATCTCCTAAATGGCACTTTGAAGGATTAGCGGATAAAAAGTGGCCCCGGAGCGGATAAGTGCGCAACATGCGGTACTTGACCCCGGAGAAATTCGTAAAGGGAGGCCGGAAGCCCTTCGTCTGTACGAAGAATATATATAGGTATATATTTTAAGGAGGTCATGTTGTATGTAGTAATTGTTACCTATATTTGACGGCAGAAGAGGCATTATTCAGTTTTTCTTGATAATTTTGTTTAACTTCCATAAGTGACTCTCCCTTAAAAGAAAAGGGATCATAAAGATCATTGTAAATCATTATTTATTATTGGCCAGTAATGATAATGGTTTACAATGATCTTTATGATTCCTTTTCTTTTAAGGGAGAGTCACTTATGGTGGAAGTTGAAAAAGTTATCAATAAAAACTCAATAATGCCTCTTCTGCCGTCAAATATTACAATTATATATATATATATATATATATATATATATATATATATATATATATATATATATATATATATATATATATATATATATATATATATATATATATATATATATATATATATATATATATATATATATATGAATACAATGTCCTGCATAAACAATGTAAAAGGTATTTGCGAGTGTTTTTGAATTTTAATCGAAAGTCAAATGTTCCGTTTGTCTGCGAATATTTGGGACCAACAGGCAAGCGATTGTCTGTCCGTATCAATGAGCATAAACCAATGTTCCTATGTCCAAGAATGACTATTTAATTAATTGGAATTCAGCTATATTTCCATATTTATCGCTCCAATGACGTTATAAAAAGTTATATTGAATGTTCATTTCTAAGCCTTTTCTAGGCCTTTTCAAAATGGATGCTGTTATCAAAATCTTTTCCAGAAATCAGCGTGTACTTATATTGTTAGTTTTACGCATACTATTCATAGTTATGGTTACCAAATTTGTTATTTTAATTATTTCATTGATTTTGTATTTAAACACTGTTTTATTACTTTCCCTCTCTCCTCGCCCTCCTTGCCCCTCCATTTAGCTGCTACTCAATGTCTCTCCTAAGCCTCCTCTTTAGGCTATCTCCTTTTCTGCTAATCTTTTTATTCCCTCTGGCTTTGTTCTTTGCCTTTGCTGCCACTTTGTTCGACCCTGCTACATGCTCCTGATAATTCTTGATGTCCATTTTCCCTCCTACCCTACCTCTTCATTGGGGATTTCTTGTCTTATTTTGTGGTGCTTTATTTATTTATTTCTTATATATGACCTTGTTATATTAATTTCTCTGGTCGTTATACTTGATAAGAAGGAACTGAATAAGATTCCAAATTACTCGGAAACATCTTTTCCTCTTTTTTCTGCGGGACATTTCATTCATATATATATATATATATATATATATATATATATATATATATATATGCTCACCGGACAAAAAAATAGTTATTTGTAACCATAGTAAGGGCCTCTTGCACGCCACTTTAGTCCACCATATGTTCATGCCATGGAATTCCCTTTGTGAAGGACCAGAATTGACGTTTTGTAGCAATTCCTGCCTCGAAGCAAATCGATTTGCAATTGCAAGCCTGGAGATTCTACGGCGGTCCCTGTCTGTCAACACCTTCTTCCGTCCGCAATTCTGGCGAGAGTTTTTCGCATTATGGGAGTTTTGCCATTGCTTGTAAATCCGGATGACCGTACTCGTTGAAAGATTGCCAAACTCCATCACCTCCTCCACATGATAACCTTTGGCGCGGCCAAATGCAATCACACTTTTTTGACATTCCATGACGTCGCTTGTCCGACCCATTTTAAGTAGAGCTGATTTGTTATCGGCAGATCTTCACGCCGTCCGCAACACAAATAAAGCCTAACTCACGTTTCGACGTAAAGTAAGCTACTCCTCTCGGCTGCTTAAGGTTCCTACACGCTTCAGATGTTAAATTATGTTTTCTCTCCTTAGGTGACTATTTTTTTATGTCCGGTGAGCTTATATATATATATATATATATATATATATATATATATATATATATATATATATATATATATATATATATATATATATGTATATATATATATATATATATATATATATATATATATATATATATATATATATATATATATATATATATATAACCCACATAAAATAGAAAAATGATAAATTCAACGCAGTTTCTTATTCCTTTGAGATTTAATTGAATCATAGTTCGAAACTGTTTAGAATTCGTTGTTTATCTATTTCCCTGTGAATTAAATTTTCATTTGTTGCTCCCTTTACGCGTCACTTTGTTAGGTTTCCACTTCATTTATATGTATATAACATATAACCTACCATTCGAGACTAATTTCCGACCAATTCCTCGTCAAGTGCTGTTTCTTCCTCTTCCACAAACCATCACGTGTCTCGTATCTCTACCAAGTCTTAACTTACTTACCTTCGTCGACTCTCCATTGATCATGAAATGATGACCAAGGTTTTACCTTACTCCTCCCCTCGTTTATCAGCTCCTCTCTCAAGTCTGACCCTAACTTGTCGCTCAATTCCTTTTCTCGGGGCCTCTCCTCCTACCTTGATATTCCAGCTCCTTTTCTCCCCATCTCCGATCAACGACGTGTCCATTGGCTCTCCAACTCTATTATAGATGCAAAGAAACACGAGCAATCCTGTGGGAAGCCCCTAAGGGCATCCCGAGCTTCCGGTAGGGATACGGGGACAGCTTCCTTTGTTACCTCTCTCCCTTCTTCTGAGATATTGCTCGTGAAAACAAAAACAGTTCACACAAAGATTCTTACCTGTCTCCTCCGCCCATCACTCATGCCATTTCCTCAACTTTCTTTTGCCAAGAATTTCCTCTGACTACCTCCATACCGAGCATCTCTCCTCTTGCCTCGATGTCCCCTGAATAACGCCTCCCTCCTCTCTCTTCGAAGACCTCTCGACTCTTTCCCTCAAAGTCTCCACGGTCAGTCCCTGTGCCCTCCTACCTAAGTGGTATCTTTAACACCATGTCCTTAGTTGTGGCGCCATATGATTTTAAACACCTAGCTGTTATCCTAATTTCTCAATTTTCGTTGCTCTCTAAGTTCTAGAAAGCCTGGTACCAATGTGAGATTCTAGATTACATATCCTCTACCAAAGTTGAGGATCTTCCAATTTAGTTTCAACACAGGCTAAACCACTGACTCAGCTCTTTTAATACAATTTAGCCTTCCTTTACGGTACTTCTTGATCTTTCCGTAGCATTTGATACTGCTTATAAATTCCTGGTTCTCTGGAACTGCACTTAGCTGATTTTACTCTTATATATCATCTAACTCTGTCTATTCAGATTGGGAGAATATATTTCAGTCGGTAGAGGTACCTTGTGGTGTTCCACAGAGTTCGGAGATCCGCTTCTTTTTGTTGTTTATCGTCTTCCTTTGGTATTCTTTTGCGTCGCCTACGTCAATCATTCCAGTTCTATGCTGATGACATACAAATCTCTCGACCCCAGATTGATTTGCGGTGACTCTTAGACATCTTTCCGCACACATCATTACTGAATGGCTCTCAGACAACTTCCTAAAACTCAATGAAAACAAAACTAAAGTATTACTGGCGGTCTTTCCTCGAATGTAGCTCGCTGTAAAATTATTGTTCATTTCCTAAACTTGGTGCTCCCCGGTTGTCTTTTTTTACAATGTTAGAAATCTGTGTCACATTTGATAGTCAATTATCTCTCTTGTTGTAATAGTCTGCAAATCCTCTCTCTGATTTATCTATAATCTTAGCCGCAGCCGCTCCCAATTTAAATGGAAAGGTTTCGAAATTGGCGTTCAAGTTTACCTTATCTCCCGTCACGATTACTGTAACTCACGTCCCGCAGGATAACTCTACTACATTTGGACCCTCTTAACTTGTTTCAAACTTCACAACCTGTGTCCTGCGCCAATCCATTCGATTCACAATCGCCTTCAAGCGTCTTTTTACATATAAGATCTTAAACACCGTAGCCCCCTCCTACCTCCCTTGTACATTGAGCTTATCTTGTCCCATGAGAATCCTACTTTCTTGATCTGCCTCCTTTTTGTTTCTCGTACTCGCTGCTAAATGTGTGATTGTGCTTTCTAGATATTTGCTCAAGAATGTGGAATATATGGCGGACAGAGGAAGTGTCGTATCGACTATCTCCTTTTTATATACAAGCAATATTCATGGACTATAATAATAAATGTAAAAGACTGGAACTTTATGAGGGCATGTATTGATCATATTCCCCTCCCTTTTAAAGGGAGGAAGTACGGCCTCGCAACCCTTCTGTCCCCCGTCCACGTTCGGGGGAGGGGAGGAGTAGAGGAGAAGGCCTGCGGCCGACTCACTCCTGGAGAGATACCCTACACTTCTGGTTCTCAGCTGGGAAAGTGCTTGGTAAGGGAGCCCGGACCGAGGTTTGGGAGAGGGTAAACGTAGAAGAAAAAATGGAATTATAGAGGTTAAAGCTTAGAGACATAGGGATCTACTGATTATTGTGGGATCTAAACCATTATATGTACATGATTTACGATTCATTCTTTCGTTTCTTTCTCACACTCAGAGTATTTAAGTTCCTCTGGCTATTAGTGTTCGGGACAGCTGACTATTCTTTTGCACATATTTATAGTGATTGTTATGCTCTTTGATGCGTAATACCATTAATGCCTTTTAACTATCTTTATGTAGTTTGTGTTTTTGTGTGATTTGTTACCTTGGTTCTTGTTCCCTTCTTCGGTATTTTGTGTTTCATCATCGAGTTTCGTGTTGAGTAGTTCGCCTTCTTGCCTTTTCTGCCTCATTGCTTGTTTAGGTTTTTCGTTTCATTTTGCTACTTTTTTATTTTCTCTTTTTCTCTGTTTATTTCTTCTTGTTCTTCCTGAGTTCTTCACGTGAATATGGGTTCCTCTTCTCTCCTTAACTGTTGTCTTGAGATTTGGAATCGAAGTTGAGTGCTTTGTTCTAGGTATACTTGGGAGAGGTTGTTTATTTCCCCCCCATTTCTCTTCTGCCCTTTTCTTGACATTCTTATTATTGGTTGTAATTTAGCCTCTTAATTTAGGTCACTTATTTTTTTCCCCCTCCTCCTGGTGTTGGTAATCTTAGGGATTTATTTTTGCGCTTTTTTACATTTCGTTCTTGTTCTGGGCATCGCATGCAATGATATTGAGGGGTACCTTAGTGTTACCCTGCCCACTACCATATTTTTTCTCTCGTTTTTCATCGAGATTCCTCGGATAGAAAATATAGTATTTCTTCGGAATCTCTTTTTCATTACTTATGTGTATCCTTTTAATGTAATTTTTAGACCTAAAACTTTAATAGTACCTTTCTCCTTCATGTACGATGTCGGCTACTTTTTAGTCGCGGGCTACTCGAAATCTAACTATGTCGGTCGGTCGGTCCCCGTTTTGATTTTTTTTTTGTTTCGGTAATAATATTATAACTATTTGGGCGATTCTGACGATGGTATTTAAAACGCTTCTGTTGTTTTACATTCTCTTTCGAATGATATAATTGCCAAGGTCATTACAAGGTTAGTCCGGCAATTATTGAAAGTTTTGAAGGTCATAAATCAGAATAAGTGAGTGTACGCGACTTTGCTCAGCAGACCTTGTTCTCTTGGCATCGGAATTACGGGAAACTTTTGGATGTTCGTTCGTATCTTCCAATTTCTTTCGTATCTATTAATATTGCCTATTTCCAGTGCAGTTATTCTCGCTTGTCTTCTTTCGTTTCTACTGGACGAAATGATAAGTTGACATTGTTAATCCCAATGCCTAAGCTTAAAAGGCGCGGAAACCAACGCATTAGGTTTGTTAACAAAAGGGGGGGGGGGGCTGAAGGTCAGGGAAAAGAGAAACCGATAAAGTTTTGTAATAGATACAGGTGGTCTTTTCAGGGGAGATTCTCTAAGCGATTTCAGCTCACAAAGAACCCTCGTTAGTTCACAGCTTAGAAATGAAACGGGGAAGAGGTAAGAAAAGGGGAAATTTTGAACGACTGGGTTCGTTCTCCCGGGAATGAGAAATTGTATACTTACCTTGAGTAGCTTCGGAATTGAGACCTTACCATCGAAAACCACTGGACCGTACTTTGAAGGGAAGAAAACGGAACGAGTGGGGAGTTTTGTGGAGAGATGTAGGCGCGTCGAGATCAAGGAGAATTGTGCTTTGGTACAATCTCGAAAGCGGGAAAAGACCCAGGGGGCGGGGAAGGGAAGCTTCATTCCCCCCGCGTCATAGGGAGTTTGGGGGCAACAAGGTCAGCACACGTGTGCGTGTGGGAGAGCCTCGCAAATGCATGGTCCATTTTTCTTACAGCATTTCATCTGCGAACTGGATATTCAGTGTCTCTGACTCACTGGTAAACGCTTGTATACTGTCTGAGATCCCCTTCCTATGGGACTCCGGCTTCCATCTCAAATTTTTCTCTCGTACTCGTTGATCACGATCTTTGCCCTTCTTTCCGTGATGCAGTCGCAGAGAATTCTCTCCAAATTGTTGTTTATTTTCTAGTTATAAAGATCTTATATTGTAAGCCTCTGATCCAGACTTTAGTTACATTATAATCGGGGACTGAAAATAGAGCGAAATACCTGTTAAAAATTAGCAAAATTTTTTCAATTGTCTATTTGGTTATGTATATTAATATTTGGCATACCTTATTATTTTCAATTATTTCTACGGTTTCACATCTTTTTATATCATTTTCTTCTGTTTTGTCTTATTTTCTCCTACAATGGAAACCATGCTACCATTCCCTCCAACTTACCCCTCTCTTTTTAATCCAATCCCCCTTTTTTATATCAGGGGGAAGTATGTAATGTAGCCAAAAACTCGTAGGTACTCTTCCCCAGGCAGTTTCTCGATCGAACCTTCGTATTTGGCAAACGCCAGTGCTCGACTGAGGAGGAAACGTTGTCATGGTAACCCCTGTAGGCGCCGTGTCATTGAAGTTTTCATAGACGCTATGGAGTTGGCACCGGGTTGTAGGGGGCGGGGCGTATTGTGGAAGTGCTACAGGAAGAAAGAGGAGCTTCATTCGTCTCACTTAGGGAAAGGGGTGATCTCAAAGTGATAAACCAATTCAGTAAACCAAAACCTGAAATTCAACAGACCAAAATTTAAAGTATACTGTAAAGACTAACTTTTCTAGATCCAAGTTTTTCCTCCATAAACAAAATTTATACTTAGATCACTATATATATATATATATATATATATATATATATATATATATATTGAAATTCTTGAAAAGCCCTTGAAATCCTTGAGAAGTCCTTGAATTTGATGAAAAAGGTAGATGGACCTTCAATTTATAAAAAAAATCATTGAGTGATTGTTCAAATTTGATTTTTCAAATTCACTATATATATACTTTTTAATGTCTATTAGGAAAATAGTAATATTATAAGTTAATATTTAAGTTAATCTACTCATTAATGTGAGGGAACATATGCTTTGGATGCATTGTATTTTATGATGGATGCTTGCTATACTTTTTTGACTGTCGCTTGGATACCTTGTTTTTTTTGTTTTTTTGTACTGGTGAGTTAATTTTGGTTATTGTGAGGGAATCAATACTCCCTCCCCCATCACAATTGAGCCTCTGGTCTTTAACCACAACGTCCTGGCATTTTGGGTTGGCGGCATAGCCCGACCACTTAACCTCCCCTCTCGCCCCTCGTCTCGAAGAGAATCTGAACGGCCGTCCCAGACCACATAATGCACTAATCAGCTCAGGTCGGACCCAAGACCCTAACAGCGGTTAAAATAGCAAGATTTCCCTTAAGAGTTGGTATTCAATTTCACCGCATATGCGAAATTAGAGGAGCGTCGCCCTAAAGCCAGAAGCTTCCCTTTAGGGTTAGCTGAATGACGCGCTGAGAAAAACCGTTAAAGGAGGAGACGTAATGCAGCCTGTCTAGGCATCCCCCATCCTCCTTCCCCTATCCCCAGTGGGGTGGCGAAGTATAAAATCAAATAACTTTGGAAAAACGGGGTAGATTACGTTATTCATTAAGGCGACGAAGAACGGCAAGAGGCCCGGCTACCAACAGAAGGGACTGAGAAGAAGCTCATCCGGAGCCACTTCCTGGTGGTCACACCGAACTTTAATTAACTTGATTTAAGAAGCAAGTTCAACTTACTCTCGTCAGAGAAACCTCCCTATCCTGGTGTATCCTAAAGCACAGAGATAGTCCTCGCCCTTGAGGAATACCCCCGAGTGAACTCCCTCTAGCA
This sequence comes from Ceratothoa steindachneri, assembly GCA_963969495.1. Taxonomy (NCBI): domain Eukaryota; kingdom Metazoa; phylum Arthropoda; class Malacostraca; order Isopoda; family Cymothoidae; genus Ceratothoa; species Ceratothoa steindachneri. Next base: position 153,962,145 of record OZ018318.1, on the reverse strand, counting down.
CTTCCCTGAGTCAAAGGATTCACGCATTGGCTCATCGCTCGCTAGTGCGAATTATTCCCAGAGTATCCCGAAGAGAAGAAGAAACATTCTTTCCCTGTCCCGTGGTGAGATCACTTCTTCCAGAAGGCGCGCGTTTCTCCATCTGTGGCTTTAAAGTATTTCTCCTTTCTGCCCATCTGGGCGCTGATCCACGCGTCGGCTCGGAAACAACCTTCTTGAGATGTCAACTATTGAGTTCAAGGTCAGACTCAAATCCGATTCTCGAGGAATCGCGTAAGGTATTTAAACTCCTGGTATATATTTCATTGAGGTCAGTTTCATTTAAGATTAAAGTGAGCTGTGGGTCAACCATTACTATAAATTCAAGTATGTCATTTAGAAAGCCTCACTTAAATTTGTTGAATTCATTTCTGTGTATTTAGTGTGTTAAATTTCGTTGGTTCATGTTTTTAATTAAAGTTCTAGTTTTTTTAAAAACAAATTTTTATTCAATCCTCGAAACGCTAAGCAAGGCACTAGGAACCCTCAAAGATTAAAGAAGTAATAATCAGATAATAATAATAATCATAATAATCAAAAAAGATATATAGCACTCTTAGAGATAAAACTTAATCAAGGAGTTTTGAAGTACATCATCAGCCTATACGTACGAACTGCCACCACTCGATCCTTCCTATACAACGACAGTTATGATTTGCTTATAACACATTTTCCCCTTAAATACCTCACCTTCATCAATGTCCCATAATGTTTATTGCACTTTTTAATTTTTTTTGCTATTCTATGTTGCATAATTTTACTTGTGCGGGGTACAGTTGGCTTTCTGGTCAACTGTATGTAGTGAAGACCGGCGCCCATCAGGCGCCAGCTTAGGTCTTTTTCTGTTTCCATTTCACCTGCCCTCTGCTGTCCTGTCAGACCCCTCTTCATTCTTTGGGCAAAGCTTGGTGTGCTTTGCCCGAAGAATGAACCCTGAACTGAATAGTTTGTACCCAATAGTTATAGCCATTATATACCAATTTCTAGTTATAGTAGTCTCCTGTAGTTACTTAATAATAGTCGATGCGACATATGATTAACTTCTATTTATTCATAATTATTTATATTTCTTATAAAATGATTTTTTTATATTCTATCTGGCAATCACTTGTAAAATTTTAATTTGAAACATTTGTTTCAATTCATGGTGTGTACTTATATATTTTTTTCTTTGCTGTAGAAACTTTTTGCCAATGAGTCCAAGACGCGCTTCCTCGTTTCAAGACCATTGGCTTATTGAAGAGTCTCCTCCCTATCACGAGTGGATTATAAAATGCAAACATCCAACAGAGGCGTACTGTGATTTTTGCCAAAAATCAATATCACTTTCTGTCATGGGAGAAGCGGCTTTGAAGAGCCATTTGAGATCTGTCAAACATATGGATGTCATTGCTGCTAAGAAAACTCTTGGGTTGCCAAGCTTCTAGCATTCTTCTTCATATATTGCTCCCCAGGCTAAGGAAAATCCAAGCAAAGAAGCCTTTGAACGACCAACAGCAGAGCCGCCCACATCAGCCAGCCCAATGCAGAAATGTCTCATAAGCAGTTCTGTTACTGAAGCTGAGGTTCTCTGGTGTCTGCACATAGTCATGACTCTCTCATCATTGCAACTGGGGCTTCAGGGGTCAATTTGTTCCCTATAATGTTTCCAGACAGTGATATTGCTAAATCTATGCATCTTGCCAAAGACAAGATTAAATACATGATAACATATGGTATTTCTGTTCATTTTGCTGGTGAATTGGCCAAAACTTTAGCTGGTAGTTCCTTCTACTCTATTTCATTTGACGAGTCCTTTAATAAGGTCACACAACGTGGTCAGATGGATATCCATGTTCGTTTCATGCAGGGGAATAAAATCAATACTAGATACCTTACTTCAGGTATCAATGAACGGCCCGAATGTTAACCATAAGTTTCTGAAGCTGTTGAATGCTGAAAGAAGTGGCATTTCTTCTCCTCTACTTGATTGTGGCACATGCTCATTGCATGTAGTTTCTGGCAGGCTCAAATTTGCTGATGAGAACGTTTTTTGGAATGTTGGCAAATTTTTGTCTACATTATATTATGTTTTCAAAGATTCTCCAATGAGACGAACATTGTTTTTGCAAGCAAATGAAGTTCATCAATCTGATATCCCTATGAAATTTGCTCAACAAGATGGATAGAAAACAAGAGTTACACAAAGGGTGATTAGTCTTCTCCCCAAAGTCAAGATGTTTGTTGAAACAATCAAGAATATTCACGAAGAACCAGAAAGTGCATCATATGTCACGATGAAAGATGCTCTGTGCAATAAGCTTATATCTGCTAAGATCGCTTTTTTTCGGAAAATTTCATCGGAATTGGAATGATTTCTGGTCCGCTATCAAACTGACTTCCCAATGATGCCATTCCTTTTACGAGGATTTGTGTGCCATGCTGTCGACTCTCTTGCTACGCTTTATCAAGAAAGATTTAGTTGAGGGAAAATCTTTCAAGCAGCTGAGTTGTCTGAATTTAACCAATCTGTCTCACCAACTACCTGCTGAAAATGTGGATCTCGGCTTCGCTAAAGAAGAGATTAGAAAGGTTCGAGAACATCTGACCAACATTGATATTCTTCAGTTTCGGAAGGAAGCAGTGAACTTCTTCGTAGCTGTAGTAAAAAAAAATCAACGAGAGGAGCCCTCTTAAGTATTTGGTTGTTAAAAGCTTCAGCTGTTTGAATCCAAATGTTATGTTGAATGCATCCAAGTACGAGTCCAGGATTTAGATCCTTCTGAGAGAACTTGTGTCTATAGAAAAAAAACTGTCCGGAAAGCTGCCGATGACATCAAAACAGAGTACAAGCTATTTGTCACTCACAATGTCTGCGAATCAAATAAAAAGTTCTCCAGAGAAACTTGTCTTGATGCTCATTTTAAGCACTTATTCCAGTTAGCGAATTTCAAGGTAACCTCCCTCTTCAAGAGCTTTATTTATGAGATATTGTGCCTCACTCACGGACAAGCAGCTGTCGAACGGGGTTTCAATATTAACTAAGAAATATTAGTCGAAAATCTTCAACAAAAGTCGATGATTGCTCAGAGAGTTGTACACGAGGCCTTGGTTGCAACTCAGTTTAAAGTGACTATGTCACTTATGCATTTAGTTAGGAATTCTTCTCGCCTGTACAAAGAAGATCTTGAAAAGAAAAGGAAGCAGGCCAAAAGTCTTACATACATGGAAGCCAAGAAAAAGACGAACTGATGCTCTGATCAAAGAAAAAGAAGATAAGAAACAAAGACTAAAAATGGATTTTGAAGCAAAAATGGGTCTTCTTGATAAGAAAATTGTAACCATCAAGCATGAGTAAATAAAAAATAAAATTAAAAGGTAACCTCTCAAGTTCTGTTTTGTAATACATTTAATTTTCAATTGAAATATTTCACATTTTTTCCTAAATGCTTCATGATTCAGTGTTTGAGGGTCATTTTGAAACAAAAAATTCTTTGTTATGAAGAGTGGAAAGTAATGGATATTTTTGCTAAGTATAATTTAGGTAATTGTGTGGCTGAGTAAAAATAAATGCTTTAAAATATATGTTTATACCTGAAAATGGAAGCATTTCCAAATGTAGGTACTAAATTTTCATGAAATGGATAGTTTTTGATGATAGAAATTATTTAATTAAAAAAATGATGTCTCATAAATGTAATACAACAAGGAGTAACAACAAGGAAAGAAGGTACCCTAGGAGACCTTACGGTCCATTCAAGGAGGGTACCTTTGGACTAGCAATCGAGTGGACACATGGCTGCTCAATTGTTTTGCGTTCCTAAACGGCCACTTTTCAAGACTTTGTCTAGTCTTGACTTGAACTGGCCAACAGATTCACTGTTGACAACTTCCACTGGAAGTGCGTTCCACTTACAGCAGATACTGTAAGTGAAAAAAATTCCACACAGATTTCGGTTGTAACGCTTCAGTTCAAGTTTGAAGCCGTGATTGCGCGTTCTGTTCTCACTCAGTGTGAAAATATCCCGGTAGTCAACATTGTCGAACCCTCGAAGTATTTTGAAAACTTCGATGAGCTGACCACGCAGTCTACGGGTTTCCAGCGAGTACAGATCTAATTCCCTTAATCTAGCCTCATAACTTTTATGTCGGATAGAGGGAATCAGCTTGGTTGCCCTGGCTTGTACGCGTTCCAATCTCGCGATGTCCTTTCGCAATGAAGGACTCCAAAATTGTACGGCATACTCCAGGTGCGGTCGGACAAGTGAGTTGTACAAGCACAGTACAATCTCCTTGTTCCGTTAACCAAACTGGCGCTTAATATAGCCTAGCATCCTTTTGGCCTTTTTCTCCGCCTCAATGCACTGTTTCGAGAACTTGAGGTCATTAGTGATTGTTACACCCAAGTCCTTCTCAGTGTTGGTGGATTCGATAGCAGTGCCCTTAGGAAAAATACTGAGATTGGGGGTTTCTGTGGCCGATATGCATCACTTTGCATTTGTTCACGTTAAAAGGCATTTGCCACTTGTCCGACCACTCCCCAATCTTTCCAAGATCTTCCTGCAAGGGGGCAGTATTTCCATCCTTTGAAACGTTCATACCAAGCTTGGTATCGTCGGCAAATTTGGAAATCTTGGCAACCATGTCACCGTCCATGTCGTTGACGTAGATTATGAATAGTAGGGGTCCCAGGACAGAACCTTGAGGCACCCACTCAGAAGACTGTCCATTCACCACCACCCGTTGCCGTCTGCCACTTAGCCAGTTCTCGATCCAGCCGGCTACCTTTCGGTCTATGCCCAGCGCTCGCACTTTCCGGAGAAGGCGGTGGTGTGGTACGTTATCAAAGGCTTAAACCAGTCCTTGATTATTTAAAAAAAGTCCTTGAAATCCTTGAAAATTCCTGGAATTCAAAATCACCAAACAAGTAGACACCATATATATATATATATATATATATATATATATATATTTAAAGGCCCAAGGAAATCAAAATTGGTAACACAACCCCGAAAACACTTAGGAGAATATCACATAAACCAATAAAAGCTTAAGAATGAAAATGGGAGATGTAGAGAACGGAAAGATAGGACAAACTATTTTAACCGTTATATGAAAATAAATAAAGAAGTTGGATTTGAACCTGTGTCATATAAGCGATGAGCGCTTAATGACACAGGTTCAAATCCAACTTCTTTATTTATTTTCATATAACGGTTAAAATAGTTTGTTCTATCTTTCCGTTCTCTACATCTCTCATTTTCATTCTTAAGCTATTATTGGTTCATGAAATATTCATCTAAGTGTTTTTCCGGGTTGTGTTATAAATTTTCATTTCCTTGGGCCTTTAAATACATCTATAAATTACGTGTAATGTGATTTTCAATTTATATATATATGTGTGTGTGGAAAACTCACAAATTATCGCGTGAGTAAGCAATAAATGCAATTTTCCCTGTGGGCTTTGTTGCATATATATATATATATATATATATATATATATATATATATATATATATATATTCCTTGAATGTGTATTTTGGTGTGTTTGCATTCATGTGCCCAATACACCTGGAAAAAAAATAAAAATACAAGCTCCCTTATAACTTTTTTTTTAAAATATCTAATATGCGCTATGTTACAGTCAAAATTTGTTCATATAACGCATCATATTTGTTTGTTATTATGATTTTTTTATGTCAATCGAATCTGATAATAATGTGACAATGGCCCAAACACTTAACAATACCGTGGTTGAAAGAAGTCTGATACGCACACGCACGAGGAGGGTCTCAGCCTTCGACAAAACGCCCGGAAGGTCGGTGGATCAAATTCTGGTGTTGAAGAGGATCCAAGAAAGTGGGAATATTTAAGACCGTCCTCGTTTGGTAAACCTTCACGAGAAGCGACGTCGAATGGCTTTGGTACATGTTTACCGCAGCTGGACCATGCGGCAGTGGACACGTGTCTTAGGTTCAAACCAGTTTACGTTCCAGTTGTTCTCCAACCGCCAACATCAGAGTCCGCAAGAGGCCTGTGGACCCGTGGAATTAAGAGTGCCAACAGTAAAACGGAATGGCCGCTCTGTAATGGTATGGTTCTGCATGTCAAGTTCAGGTGTGGCTTATCTCACCGTTTGTGATATCTATCACCATGAATTCTGAGCAGTATATATATATATATATATATATATATATATATATATATATATATATATATATATATATATATATATAATCCAGGTAGTTTCCGCTATGCAGCCTTAATTTAATTTTCAATAAAAACCAATGACGAGGAGCAGACTTAAATCCAACATCAAAAATCTTTATTAAGATTGAGTAGTGCAACGTTTCGACCTTACAGTCATCTTCTGGCTCTAGAAAATAGATTAAGATATACAATATACAAAATAGGTTTAAGTGTTCACCACGAATTATAATAACAGGGGAGTAAAATACAACGATTTAAGGAAAGAAGTAAGGTAAAATTGTACAGATAAAAAAACAACAAAAAAATGGCTAATAAAAGCTTAAAAAACAACAAAACAAAAATCAGTACAAAACAAAACGGATCAAATGAGAAACATACCTTAAATCTTTGATATCCACTGAGAATATGGTGTGGTAGAGAGGTGACGGGAAATATAACAGTTTCGCTAGTAGTGGTCGTTTAAAGGATGTTTAATGTAATAGAAGAGGAATCAGAATTGAGTGAGGGAGATAGTGTTTTGATATAAATAGATTCAGAGATACGTAGTGACAGGTGGGTGTGAGTTGGAGTCCAAAAATCGTGTGCTCTTATATATATATATATATATATATATATATATATATATATATATATATATGCAAAAATAATCACCAAAAAACACGGGATCTAAGATGCTTGAAATATCCCAAGGGAAATAATACACAAAATAAGCTTATTCTGTGTATTATTTTCTTTTGGGATATTTCAAGCATATATATATATATATATATATATATATATATATATATATATATATATATATATATATATATATATATATATATATATATATATATATATATATTAATATAAAACCCTTGAATAGCTAATTCTAAATATTTCTATTGCGCCCTTTAGTGTTTGTGCGTGTGTACATGTTTTGTATGGTTTGTGATATCAATGCGTTGTGCTCATTTCGCCGGGATATATTTATCGTTGCGAAACTGGTATTTTATTGGATTGCTCCTTCATTGGCAGAATCCTAAATTGAAATCCTGACCCGCCTTCGGTTTGCCGTGGTAACAGTGGCTAATCTCATATTCCCTAAAGTACTTCCAAGCTCGTATCTTTAATTCCATCTATCGTTCCTTTTTTTTTTGGGGGGGGGGATGGGGGTGATTATACTAATTGATTATCTACAGCAAGAATTAAGGGAATTATTGATGTAAATATAATATGCAATTCCACATCTCGTTATCTTGAATGCTGAGGGGGAGGGTTACTTTGATTCGTGGAAGAAATTCGTGAACTCGGTACTCGAAAGTACAAATTTAAAACCTTTAGGGGGATTCTCAGCCACAACTTTGTTTTTGTTATTGTTTTTTCCGTACACGACATTCACCACAACTTTGTTTTTATCATTGTTCTTTCCCTACGCGACATTTACTAGCATGGCCATAAGCCCTCAATAAAAGATAAGCTGGATACTAAAATAAAGATGCCTTCCATTTAGCTACCCTAAGAGGTTTCGAACTCGCTTCAAACATGTTTTACGCACGTTTTCTTAACACGTTTTGTTCTTCGGTGTTGAACATCTTGTTATTTCTCACCATCATGTCACTGTGAACTTAAGAGTTAGGAAGGGTTTCACCGTCTCACTGGATTATCCCTGAGAGGGACTGTTAGAAGGCTCTCTTCATCTTAGTTGTGGTGATCATTAGCATCTATCAATGATGACGCTCATATTACCTCCGATTTTGATTAAACAGAAAGTGAAGTGTGGAGGAGTGGTCTAAGTCTAGTTGAAGAACTTAAACTAGTGGAATCAATAATGGTACAAAACGCGCGTAGGGAATGTATCGGCGAGTTCGTATGTCTCAATGAACTTGTACCCCTGGTATAGAATTTTTTTAATTTAAGGCGCCCATCTGGCAGTCACCAAGGCCATGGCCGCTGGTACGAACATATGATCGTGTAAGTACTCTCTTACTGCGCAGCTCCTAGATATAATCATTGAGGAAATATAAAAAAAACGACATATGTTTTCCCGTTGCGCAATTAAAAGCTCCATTTTTTATTTTTTGATTCAGAGATACTTTTCCTGTGTAGAAGAAAATCTTCCGAACATATCCGTCAACAATGTTATATATGCACGTTCATGTGTCTTTGTTTTTCAAGGCGTAATGACACCCTTAATGTTGTTTGCACAACTTGAATATTTATCCATATTAAATGAGCAATTCTTGGTGCATTGTTGGTGTGCTCAAAGGGCGGGAATTTTGGCGCGCTTTTTCCGTTTATTTTTGGTAAAATATCCCAAATTGACGCATATATAATTAAAGGATTACTGAGGCACAATAAAGATTTCATTTGGTCTTTGTCCATCTCTCAGAAAAATTTATTAGCTTTCGTTTCTATTTTTTATATTAGTTATTCCATATTATTATTCACTTTTGTTTTTATAATCCTTCAGCCACACTGCTCTCATTGAGATCATAGCAACACCATGGTGCGTTTTTTTGATTGACAGATAGCTTGGTATGTTACCTTTTTTACTAACGCCCTCTAACGGGAGCTTCCACCTCTGGATAAAATGAGGAAGAGCACAAACTGTATAAAATTTGATAGGAAGCATAGTCGTTGCGAAAAGGGAACGTGAATGAGGACTGGCAAGGGGGCGCAGTTCACAAGGAGACCCGGGACGGAAATAAGCCCGTTTTCTTCCCCTCTAATCATTTCCCATCCCCATGTTTCCTGGTCCCCCAAAGGACGATTAAAGTTTGTGTTCCTCCTGTTTTTGTATGAACTTGTCCCCGGAGGTTTATGCATACGCCTTACTGACCCCAGTATTTAGGGTCTTCGATTCTCGATATTGGAGTTCTTTTGACTCTTCTTGCCGGTTTCCTCTTATTCTTTCCTTCGCTAAGAGGATCTGCTCCATTTTTATTTTACTCCATTCAATACTTCAGGAACTGACTAAACTTTCTCACTTTCCTTTCACTTCTCCCCCTTTCCTGTTCTCCCTCTCCCCTCGTGCCCGGTGGTCTCGCTTTTTGTCGTCGATTCCTTTTAATGAGATCGAATTATGATTAAATGTTTGTTCAATCGACGCCAGAATCCACACTAGGGTCTGTCAACACTCGGCACCCCAATGTCAATGTGTGTGTGTGTGTGTGTGTGTGTGAATTTGGGGCGCGATTCAATGCTGTGCCACATCTCTTTTAATTAGAGAGAATAGCGTGGCATCGCACAGCCCTCTTTTGGTAGGCCCCTTCGTCACTATTGTTTTAACTGATTCCCCATTGGTATTCGAGGCTTAGAGAGAAGTGATAGGGGGGGGGGTCCCTACATTCCCCCACATGTACCGGTCGGAGGGACAAAGATTTGATTGGATGAGGGCGGAGGAATAGAGACCCCCCCCCCTTTCCCGTACCTCTTATACAGGGTAACCCCCCCAAATTGGGCCCTAACTTTCAATAGGTTTCATTTCTTAATTTTTGAATTAAGAAATGAAGCCTATTGAAAGTTGGGGGGGGGGGTATCCCTCCACAAATGTTTAAGGCCTAGGATAACAATAGGCCCTTATGGCAAATTCGGGAAGGGCAGAGGGAAGATGATGCTAATAATTATGGGGTTTGTGGATTTGGCTAGGAGGAGTTGATGTTCCTAGGTGTTCACAACGTTCTAACTATCTAATGACACTAAGATCCATGAGCTAGAACTTAAGATGCTAGAATGGGATATCCTTGGCCTCAGCGAAGTAAGAAGAAAATATACAAAGAAAAATGTAAATGAAGAAACGACACGCTAGTGGTGTAATATTCATTTTACATTGTAATATTAGGACCTTTAATAACATAAATGTAGGAATATCTGATAGATGAATCAAACTAGTAATTAAGATATCAAATAGGTATTCCTTGCAAATGACCCAAGCCAATGCACCTAAAACAGTGGTTTTCAACCTTTTTATGATAGTGGCACCCTAATTGCTATCTAGAAGCAACCGTGGCGCCCCAATATAAAATAATTTGCCTATAAATACTTTTAATTAAGTGGAAAACACTTCAAAATTAATTACGATTGAAATTTAACCTAATTTAATCGAAATAAGACATAAAAATTTGAAAATAAATAAATCTTACCTTTAAAAGTTTAATGGGAAATTTGAGCTTGATGAGTATCACATAATTCTTTAATAATGGGACGTAAATTGACAAGGCAACTCTCATTTCTTCTCTGTCTGCAATCTTTCTCCTTTCCTTGTTTTTATGGTGCACAATGCAGCAAAGATAGTTTCAAAATACTTTCACGTGTTGTTAGATTTTTTATAAATGTTGGAAATACATGGTTTTTTTTTGCAATTTAGGCTTTTTCAAACTGATTTCTTGGTCGCTCCCGCGGCACCTCTGTTAAAAACTAAAACATCTCCTCAGATGAGGTTAAAGACTTTTATTTAGCTCTCACGAATACACATACACAAGAACACTATTATTTTGAAATGGTTATGAGGGAATTTAAAGCAAAGATTAGAGGGAAAAGACGCGATAGTTGGTTGGTAGACTAGGAAAATCAAGGTGGATACAAATTACTCAGCAGTAGCGGCTCGTGTATAGGCACTGCTGCCCTGCAGCACTTCCTATTTTCACTCGAAATTATCGATAATATTCAATATAATAAGTCCTTTTTTTCTTTAATTCTTTCTTTATACTTGTACATTATATAATCCTTAAGCTAAATGCCAGTAGCTATCCCCTCGTTTATGAAAAAAATACAAAAATCTTTGTATAGAACTGTGCGCCTCACAGTTCCAGTGACGCGGTGTTTGGCTGTTGTGCACATGCTCACATGTCTGAGATAGGAAGCTGCACGCTAGGGAGAGAGAGTAATGTGTCTCACGCAGTGCCAATCATGGTGTGCTGGTGGAAAGTAGTGTTTCTTTATGACTACGCGTTTGTTGTGCTTCAAAAGGTGTTTATATTCTTGAATGTGATAAGGTGTAGAATTTAATTCATATTTTTTTGGTCTTTTATTTTCTGAATTATCAAATACTAAATGCACTTGCAGTGCTTTCAATGGAGAAAAGGTTCCTCAGTAATCCAGAGATCAAGGAGAAAATAATTAATCTTTTCGCGCAAATTAAAACAAGAAGAATGGATTTAGTTTCTAAATGAATGGATCAAGCTTGAACTGTAATAATTTAGGCTATTAGTAAGTAAAAAATGTTTGATTTTGTTCTATTTAGATTTTATCAAGTTTATCTATACAAAAAAAAATTTCTATGTTTATTTCCTTTTACACAATATTAAAACAATGCTAAAAAAAATTTGATGCAGCACCACAACTAATTTTAGCTACGAGCCGCCACTGCGTGACAATTAATAGAATTAACATGGGTGAGGATGCATCAAAAACTAGCCTTCTAGAACTGAAGCTTCAACTAAACGGAAATAAAAAAGTTAAACTCATGAAAAAGAACAATAAATATAAAAAAGTATAGTCAAAACAAATAAAAGTTTAATTTAACGAACTTAATAATTAATCAATAGAATCCTCATTAAAAATTGGCAAGAAAAATATATAGAAAACAGTTTTAGATTATTTGCCTTGACTAAGGCTATTAAAAGGCGTACAGAGGAGTCGAAAATGGGATAATTAAATCTTGCAGACTGAAAATAAACTAATGATGACCAATAAGTAAAGAAACAAGGACCAACAAAGATCCTAGGATCTGCTCAAGGCCAGGCAGGAGTTAGATTAACACATTTTAGACCAGGAAAAATAATGCAGGAATCAAATTAACAAATTTTAGAGCATGGGAAATGATATAGGAGTTAGATGAACAAATTGTAAAGCAGGAAAATGATACAGGATTTAGCTTAACAATTTTTTTAGCATAAAAAATGATACAGGAGTTATTTTGAACAAATTTTAGAGCAGGAGAATGATACAGGAGTTAGATGAATAAATTTTAGAGCAGTAAAAATATACAAGAGTTATATGAACAAATTTTAGAGCAGAAAAAATTATGTAGGAATCAAATTAACAAATTTTAGAGCAGGAAAAATGATACAGGAGTTATATGAACAAATTGTAGAGCAGGAAAAATGATACAATAGTTAGATGAACAAATTTTACAGTTAGAAAAAATGATACAGGTGTTAGGTGAACAAATTTTCGAGCAGGAAATGATACAGGAGTTAGATGAACAAACTCTAGCAGGGAAAATTATACATGAGTTAGATTAACAAATTTAGAGCAGGAAAGCACGATACAATAGTTAGATAAAAAAAAATAGACCAGGACAAAATGATACAGGAGTTAGGTGAACAAATTTTAGAGCAAGAAAAATGATACAAGAGTTAGATGAACAAATTTACGAGCAGGCAAAATGATACAGGAGTTAGATGAACAATTTTACGAGCAGGAAAAATTATACAGAAATTAGATGAACAAATTTTAGAGCAAGAAAAATGAGACAGAAGTTAGCTGAACAAATTTTACAGCAAGAAAAATGATACAAGAGTTAGATGAACAATTTTAAAGCAACAAAAAGTATACAGGAGTTAGATACAAAAAAATAGAGCAGGGGAATGATACAGGAGTTAGATAAACCAATTTTCGAGCAATAAAACTGATACGGGAGTCAGATGAACAAATTTTAGAGCAAGAAAAATAATATAGAAGTTAGATGAACGAATCTACGAGCAAGAAAATGATACATGAGTTAGATGAACAAATTTTAGAGTTGGAAAAATGATACAGGAGTTAGATGCACAAATTTTAGAGCAGGAAAAATGATAAGTTTCCTTGAGAGGCTACGACTCTTGATGGTTACAAAGAAAAGGAACTTCAAAAATTAAATTAATTCGGAGGATGGGATTAACTGGGAAAATTTTTAAAAATGGGTGTATTAAGTAGCCACCTTTGTTCCTAAAGAGACTCAGAATTTACAACCTCGCAGGATATGGGAAAATGGAATTCACTCAAAGGTAGGAAGGAGCAAGATAGCAAACTCGAACGTTGGATCGTGATCACTAGAAAGGGACAGAGGAGAGGATTTGCCCGCAGTGGGTTTAGATAGGCTGATGATAATAATGATATAGTTCTACATCCTCTACTTCGTAGACGGTATCCCAGGAAAGGATATTGAATTGAACATAAAGATTAGAATGGCAATCGCAGGCAAGCTCGAAGGCGTGGGGCCGTCCTTATTGGCAAGGGGGGTAACCTGTGTATCAGCGTATCCCCCCGATGGGCGGATAGCTCATGAATGACGTCACTCAAAGTGATGTGTCTGCGCTCACTGGAGTCGATCCCTTGCCTAGACGCTCTAAGTCCAACGCTAGAGCCACGAGGCTATCGAGGGCTTCCTGGCAATTAAGACTCGCACTTGAAAAGCTCTTGTCATTCTCGATCAAATTTTGTTTCCTTCTGTGTTCACGCAACTCTGCTCCGCTCACTCTTCCTAATAGAAGCCCCCCCCCCTCTGGGGAAGGATGACGAGAACATTCCCCCCTCCTCCTCTCCTTATTCTTCTTTGCTGAGTTCACACGCAAACGCTCATGCACTCAATGCATGAACGGCCACACATACATCTAACGCACGTGTGCGTGCGAGCCTCTATTCTTGTATCTCGAACAACAACGAATTCTAGTTCGTACATCGAAGTCGTTGGTCTCCCTTTACGAATTTGTCCGTGGGGGTCCTGTAATTTGCTCTCCAGACTTCATTCGTTAGAGGATCCCAATGAGGTCTTTCATCTTCCTGATCACTTTACACCCCCAAACCCTTCGAATTTACCAGTAAATAAAAAATTCTCTCCTTCGTTAATCGGCTTCCTGCGCTTATTCCTAAAACTATGAGCAAGACCGTTTGGGACTCGAAGAACTCCCCTGCCAAATGGGTCTCTTGGATATTTAATCTTGGTAGAGATCACTCAGCCTTACCTTTGACTCCCCTATCTTGGGCATCCTCCCCTCACTCCCCTCACTACTGATATGGGTGCTATACAGTGAATCCCTGATGATCAAACTCGCATCGATACAAAGCTGCTCGCATATCCCTGTATAGATTGAAATGATAAATGTGCAGATGCATATGTGCACTTATGCAAAAGTGCACACGTTAATATTGACATAGGTGTTCGACACTGAATTGCTTCAGATACCAAGCTGTACATATATGCCTGCATAGATCGAATACGTACGTCCATATAAATAGCTATACAAATCAAAGCCGGAACATGTATAATTGGGAACGTTTCAAACATTAGCTATGTTCATCTTCAGCCTATACTGGAGCAAAACAATATACATGTTCCCAATAGGTATACATATATGTACTTATGTGAAAACGTAATTTCACTTCAAAGATAACTTTTGTGTGTAGTCAGCCATTATGAATTCATTGTCCCCGGTCGTCTTGTCTGTGTGGGCGGGAGAACAATGTAACTGGTTTTATTAATTTGATCGGCCTCTCCTCGGAAGTTAATAAGTTGAGTATCTATTTTTTTTCAAAACCGGAATCGTAATTAATCACGCCTCCAAAGTGACAAGTCGAGAGATTAGGCTCTATTAGGTGCTTCGAATTGTATATCTCCCGAGCGAGCTTACCTGTACTTCAATTTCCAGGGCCCTTTTCGATTCCCCCCCCCCCCCCGATCATTCTGAGAGCAGTAAAGTAGGGGGAGGTAGCCTGACTCATTGGGTCACCCCTCCTTCCTTTTGCCCTCATTGAAACGTCTTTCCCTTTAAGTGGCGTTGCCCCATGATGAATAAAAGAGCGAGACAGGGGGAGTTATTTTCTTTTGATGATTATTATTATTCCTTTTCTTCTGCTCCTTCTTCTCTTTTTCTTTTACACTTCTTTTATTATTATTATTATTGCATTCATTTTCTTCTTTTACTATTATTTTTATTCCTTTTCCACATTTGTATGATTTTTTCATTGTCATCCTTTATATTTTATTATTCCTTTTCTTCTGCTCTTCCTCCTTCTCTTTTTCGTGTTCACTTCTTTTATTTTTTTCGATTGTTATTATTCAGTTTCTTGCTTCCTTTTCCTCTTTTTTTACTATTCTCATTTCTTTTTCTCTTTATTATTATTCTATGCACACTGATCGAGTCGACTGCACCCCTGCCCTCTGCATCCGTGTAACCCTGCCCCCCCCCCATCAGACTTGTGGCAAATCTGTTGTTTTACCACCGCAAATCAGCGGTGAAAGGTGGCCGCATTTATTCTCAGGCCTCTCTGACCACTCCTCGCTTCCTGATGACCTTTCTCAACCCCCCCTTCCCCCGGTGGGCAAGGACACCAAGGGGCTCATGTCCCAGTGCCCATTTTAAAAGGTGAACATCTGCTGAAAAGCCCCCACTTAACAACCCTCTATGGCAGTGGACAAGGGCAGGAAAGGACCTTTGGACATAGGTGCATTACTCTTTCCACCAATCATTTTTTCGTTCGAAGTCTTCGAATTGGCCCCACTCGCGGGACGCAGTCATTTTGATGGGCGCTCGCCTGCACCTTGGTGCCACCCAAGCAAAATCGGATCGAGAATGATATAGAGGCGTACATAAGCTGTTCGTACGTGGAGGTTTTAAAAGGCGGCGATTCGAATATAACCCTTCACCTCCCAATGTGTGTGTGTGGGGGGGGGGGGTATGGTATGGACCCCATATATTGCCATTCTTTGATCATATGGCATTGGGGTCAGTAGCACCCCCTAGAGTGAGTGTATTTTAGAGTAAAGTTCGAATACACTTCGACTGAACGCCTTTTATCCCCCAAGCCATGTTCGGGTTTTGCTGAACAAGGCCTGCTTGTTTCGCTGCCTGCCCTTTCCCTTTCTTCATATTTTTAGTAGGTCCTTTTTCTCCTTATCTCTGAGGGGCGGCAGGTGTGGGGGGGGGGCGTCTTTCATTCGATAAAATCGGCTGGTGTTAATCATAACAGAATCTTAAAGAGTCGATGCTTTTAAAAAAGACGATAATCTTGAAATTACTACATTTCGAGAATCAATTTTGGAGATATAAAAGGCAGTCGCTTCGTGTGTGTTTGTGTGTGTATTCTTGCTGGACTAGATCCTCCTCAAGGGTCTTCCCATATTGGCGCTGGGCGTTGCCCTTTTAAGAGAAGTCACTTACAAGGCAAAAAAACACGGACTTGTTTAGGTGTTGGAAATAGGGCTTCAAATAGGCTTCTCGTTCACACACACACACATATATATACACACACACATATATATATATATATATATATATATATATATATATATATATATATATATATATATATATATATATATATATATATATATATATATATATATATATATATATATACGCCATCTACATACATTTTGTTTTCCCATTACGTTAACTCATGTAAACAAGTTTGCTTACACCTAAAGCCGTTTTTTCTTCATTGTATCTGTCGATCGTATTTCTTTACACACTTGCCACTCATACTTATTGTTATCTTAGCTTTATGACACCCATAATGGGTACTACTCACTGCTTCCCGCCACCTACCTGTCTAACATCACTTGAGTATGTTTTGTGTTCAAGCTGATTTACTGAAACGACCAATTGAGTCATGAAGCTTTGTGGGTAAAGGCACGAGGATGAGAAGTTCTGCCCCAATATTGACCTCTCGTCAAAGTTAGAATTAACAAAATAAAGCATTGGGTATGGACACTAAATACTCAGAAAAACTGAAGATAATTTATAAACCAAATTCACTCAGAAGCTGACGATAATTCACACAAAAATCACTTTAAACCGATGACTATTCACACACAACAAAACACTCAAGAAAAGAACACTCCAGACAGAAAACAGTCAGAAACTGAGGAGAATTCACAGAAAAAAACAGAAACAGGATAATCCACACAAAAAAAAATCAGAAAGTGAGGCCCATTCACTCACACAGAAAAATCACTTAAAACTCATACACAAAAAAAACTCAGAAACTGAGGAAGATTCAGAAAAATATAATTCGACACTTGATTAATATTACGAAACGACAATTAATAAATACTTGGATAAGAAGCCAAACACGATTTATTGATATAATGTATAATTGTATTGGTAATCTAGGCATACTGGTGGACAATCAATAGTGCGCGCAGCACTACTTTGACAATAGGGCAGCAATACTACTGCCAAAGGAGCCCGATTTATCATATCCCTAAAGAGTAGGAGCAGTTTTGAAATACTCACTTTCCACCGACGTCATTTGGTCACTTATATTTTATTATAAAAAAATGTGGAAAGCCAACGAAGGCATCGTCAGGGGATGTGAAAATGTGTGGACGTTACGCAGTCCAAATAATTAAAGATATTTATAATGATAGTCATTTCCCTTCTCCACCATGGACTTCTAATAACAGTATCATCAGATATCAGCTCTAATCTTGGTATGCAGCAGTAATTGATACTTTGGTTGGTTTACTTACTGTTGAGGTGCAGTATGTGACTGTCCGTTAAATTTATCTTTACTTTTCAAGGTAATGAAGATGACTTTGCATTTTTGCATGTGCGAACCATTAGACGTACATACGCGTGAGCGAGGCTGAATCTACGCCCACAGACGCATCTAAACAACATCATTTCCTTGCCCATCAGCAAAGTTTTCAACGCCCGCGTCTATTCCAATACCCGATAGAAGGTTCAATGCCTGTCTTTAAAGACGGGTCGAGTCGTCCCTATTTCTGGCCAAAAGCTGTAAACCTTTTTGCTACTTCATACGTAATTTCTTTACTTTTTAAGGCGAAACTTTAAATATTTCAACTTTAAAATTCAAGTCTTGCCCTTCATTGGGTATATTTTCAAGGATAAATACGAACTTAAAAGAAGCCACATTTGCCGTCAAAAGTGCGAGGAATATTAACATACTCGTAGGACTCAACAACTAGAATCTGGCTGTCTGCAGGACGCTTCTTGTGGAGCAGACGCTAATTTCTCATTGAGAAAAACAAGTAAACTTGTATATTGTATAATCGTATAATTATACAATAATTGATCTTATAATTGATATCCTAGAACTATCTTGTATAATCATAATTGACTTAAATAATCCAATAATTGACATATCTCCTAGAATTCACTTGTATAATCCTATAATTGACTTGTATAATCCTAGAATTAACTTTTTAAATCGTAGAATTTACTTTTTGAATCCTGCATTTGCCTTGTACAATCCAATAATGGAATTTTATCCTAGAGTTTACTTTTAAATACTAGAATTGACTTGTATGCTTCTATAATTCACAAGTAAACTTGTATAATCCACTTAAAGGGAATAGAATGTGGGGGGTACAGGCAGGAATAAGATAATAATAATAAATAAGTAAAATATAATTTATAATGACCGTAGGAAGGAAGTGCTGTAGGCAAGAAGGCGCATTTCGAAGTCCCTTGAGACAAGTTCGCACTTAAAAGCACGAACTTGAACCATTCCCCGATTGAGGGGGCGAGATGGAAGCGTTCAATTATCCCCCCCCCCCGCCTTAAGACACCTGTGGAGTCCGGTAAACGAGTGGTAGCACATAATATCCCCCTCCCCCTTCCCTCTTCTCTCCTCCTCCCGCACGGGCGTATCCAGACACGCCCATATCAGCCCTCGTCACTTATTCCGTACACGTAACTATGCACCGTGTGCGTTTTTATAGCTGTGTATTGGCAAATGTGTGTATACGTTTGTTCTTTAATATTTGTTCGTTAGTATGTATAAACGTACTTTCGCCTGATAGTGTATGCATATATTCGTTCTTTAGTGTCTGTGTTGGTTATTATGTGTACATAATTTTGTTTATGTTATGTGCACATCTATTC
This sequence comes from Ceratothoa steindachneri, assembly GCA_963969495.1. Taxonomy (NCBI): domain Eukaryota; kingdom Metazoa; phylum Arthropoda; class Malacostraca; order Isopoda; family Cymothoidae; genus Ceratothoa; species Ceratothoa steindachneri. The sequence continues at coordinate 153,943,102 of OZ018318.1, read as the reverse complement.
ATTAGTATGTGCATTCATTTTGTGAACACGGGTTTTTCGTTACTGTGTATGTTATCGTTTACGAGTTCGTTATTTAATATGTAAATTTTATTATTGATTTACTGTGCGTAGATCCAAATACTTAATGTTCCAATTTACGAAAACTCGTCACCGTTCTTTTGGACCTAAGTAAAAGATGTTCGTACCTCTAAATACGTATACCCAATGTACGAACTCGCCTCCCTTGTTGTTTTTTTACGCATCCTTCCTGAACAGAGCCTAGCCTTGGCCGTTTCGGTGAATCCTTTCCCATCCACTATTTTTAGCACTGATCTGCACTCGTTTCGGTGCCTTAAATTCTTCTATAGGGGGACATGATTTACGTGGGCTCCGGACCATAGGTATTTACAGCCTATGGCAGCAAGCGCGAATGCGAGCTGATTCGGGACTCCATCCGAGTACTTTCCACGCCCTATGTGGCTTAACATCGACGTGATCGTGAAACTGCGTTCTAGTCTACCTTCGTGCGCGAATACCGCCCATGGTCCAGACGATATCTCGTATGCCATGCTTCGACACCAGTGTTCAACGCGATCTGGACGGAGGGTATCTTCCCAGATTCCTGGCTAATGGCTATCGTGCTTAACATAAGAACATAAGAAAAGAAGGAGACTGCAAAAGACCATTCCTGGCCTACCCTTGGCAGCTCCTGGCAGCTTGCTTCTCACAAGTCTGGGAGAGATAACTCTACCCCGGCTAGATTCTGGCAAATATAATTTAAATTCCTGCGTCTGCGATTTGATGGAGAAATAGATTAATTTTTAGGCTGTACTTTTTTTTCTGTACAGCGGTCACTTGTCTACAGGAAAGGGCGGCTTTCGGAAGTTCCACTCTACGTCGGATGCTCTACATTCGCTGAAAGGTGCTGCCTGTGTCTTTACTACGTGGACAGCACTTCGCTACGGTGCTCTTTGATCTGAAGAAGGCTTATGATACCGCATAGTGATGCGGTATCTTGGAAATCCTCCATCCCCATTGGAGCGAGGAGACTCCTCCTAATTTCCTTGTCTGATTTCCTGCGAGTTCGTCGATCCCGCATAAGGGTGGGAGGAGCTTTTCCAGGTCCAATAGTGCAGGTAAAGGGCGTTCTGCAGGGATATGTCCTCATTGTCACTCTTTGCCTTGAGCATCAACGATATAAACTCGATGCTGCCCGAAAATGTTCTCGCTACGCTCTAGATAAACGCCCTTTCGATCACTTTGGGGCGGTCCAGATGGCTATTTTGTAATGTAGACTCCAACAAACAATGAACCGCACCTTTCGCTCTGCCGAAGCGCACGGGTTTCGGTTTTATTTGTCCAAGACTAAAACGGTGAACTTCGGCCTCAGGCCACGGCTTCGAACCCACGACCCAGACTTATGCTAAATAATGATCGCTTGGATGTGGCAGTCGCACCGGTTCTTTGCTTTTGTTTTTAACCGACACCCACCTGGAAGGTGCACATTTGCAGGTTTAGGTCTGTTGTACCCACTCTATGGACATTATTCCTTCCGTGGAGTCCCGTGTTCGCTCTAATCTAGACTACCGATAGGAGTTCTACGCAGCCGAAAGTGAATTGCGGAAGATAGTCTAGATCCGCCACACAAGTCGTTTGGCGACAGGTATCTTTCGTACATCCCCTATGGAGAGCTTCCTTGGCAACGTTGGGGAGACGCCACTCATTTTACGGCGGACACTGCATGATGCGCTTGCACGCGCAAGTTTAGCGTCTCTCTCGGTCGCCACCACCTCTCATTTCGCCCACAGCGCCGATCTTGACAATCTCTGCCGACGTGAAGCCCCAATCATACACTAAGCCTTTTTTTTGGATTTAGGGCACGGAAACTCCTTCGAGTGCTGCTGTACCCTTCGGATCATTGACGCCGCTGATTCTGTCCTGGAGGGTACCACGTTTGAATATTTTCTCCACGCCCCTTTCCCCAAAGCTCCTACAACTCTAAAATTACTGCGCTCGAACTCCTTGGGCCATACATCGTGGAACGTTGGTACCGTGGTACACGGATGGCTCCCTTCTGTTTGAAGCCGGTGGGGCTCTTCCGCGTGCTGTTTGTCTTCGCGGCCAATCTGGTTGTAATATACCCCTTTGTGCGGGAGATTGCGCGTCTTGCCTAATTTTGAGACCGTATTTGACGATTCACAGTGCGCACTGAGTGCCCTCGAGACATTGAAATCTCTGGATTCCCTGGTTCGCAGTATCTATCCGTGACGCCACGGCTGCTGCGAGCCGGGATGATGTCTAGATTGTGGGTTACTAGTTATGTAGAGACTGCAAGAAATATGGCCACCGAACAATCTGGATGGACTGGGCGACTGGACCAACGTTTTACTCTTCCCCACTCTGATTGCACCACAGGAATCAGGTCAGCCCTTCGGGATGCATGGCAAAGAAGGTGGAGAATGTAAATCACTTCTAGGAGGGGCCTTAAATACCCCGGTGTTTTAATCTCTACTAAGGATAATGTAATCCCCGTCTGGGAGAGGGCATAAAAGACCCCAGGGTATTAATTCCAACTAAGGAGGATGTAATCTCCATCTGGGAGGGTGGTTAATGGACCCCATGGTATTAATTCACATAAAGGAAACTAACCCACGTCTGGGAGTGGGCCTCAAAGGCTCCCCGCAATTAATCACCACGTAGAAATGGGACCACACTCATACTTTGGGGGGAGAGCGAGGGGGGCTAAGCCCCCCTACGAGCAACTACGCATCCTTGAAGAGAAAAGAATGTTCATTTAATGATGAAATCATCGCATTTGAAAAATAGATCACTCACACACACACATACACACCAACACAGTATTCCGCGCCCCCTCCCCTACCCTCACCTCGCGTGGGGTACCACGTCATAGCACCGCCCCAGTATAAAGAGCAAATTCATCCGAGGGAAGGGTTGTAGTGAGGTGTATAAGTGTGCGTGTGTATGAAATGGGGTCCTATGTTTTTAATCTTTCTTGTTCTCTTAATTATTATTTTTTTATATTATTAGTATTTATTATTATTAGTGTCTGAATCTTCTTGGCCTTACTGGTGAGGGTTGGTTGCCCAGGGCGCTTTTTTTTGTTATTTTCCTCCAGCATGGGTCCAAAATTGCCAATGAGGCGGGGGGGGGTTAGGGAGGAGTCTAAATCACCGCCCGGAAAATATGTCGCATTCTTGGATAGGGGCATACAGTGCCACTCGACTCATCTGTATCACCCATACCTCCACTTTTTGCTTGGCACTGGCACAATGTGAGTTTTTAACGAGTTCTCCCCCGCCTCCCTACATTTGATCTCGTTTTTGCGGGTATTTCACTCTTCCCCCTTTATCTCAAGGCTGTTCTAGGGGCATTGAGGGAGGGGAGGGATTTTGTGTTGATATCTCTTTCTTTTACCCCCACCCCCTTCAAGCTGTTCGCATACTTAGTAGGTATGAATGTTTCTGTGTGTATGGGTAGAATTACCCCTACTCTTAATGGATTAATGAAGTATTTAAACTACCTCAGACTCATGGGAGAGTAAAAACCCTGCCCCCCACTGGGGGTTTTACCCCTTCTGGCGTCATAAGGACCCCCTTGATCCTAACCCTGACGCATGAAAAATGATATTGATTGATCCGATGAATGGGTGCATTGCTTTCGCTGCGATCCTTCGCGTGCCGCCATTAATTTGGGCGACGCGGGGGGGCTCTAGCATTCGTATCGGTATAGTTTTTGTTTTGATTCCTTTCTCTCCAGGCTCAAATATTTTAAAGTTAGGTTTACTTCCTAATGATAAAAAAATCAGAATAAACTTAAAAATATATATTTAGAATTTAAAATCTTTAAATTTTAAAATGGTCTTATCATTTCCGGTCCTATTTAATTATTGCACCGACTTTATTTATATCGGAGTGGAAAGTGTGTGGCTATCAAGAAGTCCTATATGGGCGGGGGGAGTTGGAAAAGGGAAGGGGGAGGCTATGGGGTATTTAGTCCGGACACAAGTGAGGAACTTAAGATAACCAGGGCCTTTCTTGGAGCAAGGGGGCAGAAGCGACCACAGAGCTTGTCCAAATGTACCCCAAAATACAAACCCCCACTTATGGTGTCGTACGTCTGAGTCTATGATATTTTTTAATTACACCCCTCTAACATGAGATTTGCACCCCATTTTAAGACAATCGTACACGCGATAGCCAGAAGAAGAGCCATATCCGTACACATGTACACATCGGTGTTAGAGTATCATAGAACTTTCCTTAGGAACCGGAAGATGGGGGGGGGGGTTGTGGGAGCAGGACCCTGGAGGAAAGAAGCTCTGATTTCAGTGCTTGCATTCTTACTCCTTGTAAGTAATTACATCTCCATCTGCTCTTAACCGCGCATCACCCATTCGGAGGGGGGAGGGAAGGGCTCAATAAGGGGGCAGGGAATATGTAGAGTCTCCCTCCCCCTTCCCTAAGAAGGGCATGTGTTCGTATGTTTGAATTCTTATATGTTCTTTGGTACGATCTTGAGCTCAGTGATGGTAAACGACTTGTTTAATCTTCATTCTTTCCCTATCCCCAATGGGTACCCTTAGCTACATCCGTGATATATTTTGTCTCCCGAGATGTTACCTGAATACCATCGTGCTAGTACTACTATCACTACCACGCCATAAAAAATATATATTTTCGTGTGGGTGGGGGGAGGTTTGTTTATGCATGTGTTGACCAATGGCGTCGGGGGAAGTTAGGTAAAGACTAGATTCGAGTGTGGATATTGGATCATGGGTCTCATACACTTGGACCAGGTCCATCCCCACTTTCCCCAATGATCGGGGGATTCTCCCAACTGGTCTACCTTTTGGGGGAGGACATCGGTGCTGGTTCTTCACCCTAGGGAAGAGGGGAATCGTGAATACCAGGGATTATTTGTCTCGATCTTTTGAAATACGTTGTCACAGATATTAAGGACGACCAAGAATTGTGAGGGGAGTCTTAAGCCTCGATCCTTATTATTATTATCATCATTATTATTATTGTTATTACTATTAATATTATTATAGTTATTAACTTCATCATTATTATTATTATAAAAGAGATTCGGCAGGAGGAGGGGGGGGGGGCAAGTATAACATTGGAGTTTCTGTCGCCCCATCTGACCGCAATATTTATCCAGGGCAAGGTTAAGGGTTTTGAAGAGGGTGTTGCAACTTCCCACTTCGGCGAGTATATTGCGTTAGTCCATAAGTTGATCTTTTTATGGTCGAACTTACTATAGAAATATCTAGTGCGTTGCGTTCTCCGCCCCTCGCGTCGTGGGCGATATCCCCCGACCGGATAATGAAATGCACATAAAGATCATAATGACAATCACTGACAAGCCCGAAGGTGTCGTTTCTAGTTAGGGGTGAGGTATTATTTTTTACACTAATCGGCGATCGTTGAACAGTGTGTGTGTGGGGGGGGGGAGTCCGTTCCTCACGAGGTGCATGTGGGTAAAATCCCATAGGGGCGAGGGGGGGGGCACTAGTAATGATCGGAACAGCTCTATAACAGAGACTGGGTATGTTGTGTTGTGAAGGCGGGGAGGGAAATGAAAGCGGTGTTGCGATTAGTTATGTGCGGGGGTTGAGTATCAGCGTATTCGTCAATGGGCGGCCATGACTTAACCAAACTAAAAGTGTATATATATATATATATATATATATATATATATATATATATATATATATATATATATATATATATATATATATATCCAGGGATTCGAAGCCGCGACCTCGCGTGCAAGCTAGAAAACACAACCTGAAATTTATTATGAGATCCGAAGAAAGACAGGTCAAATTAATGGCCGGGGTCTTTTGCACGTCTCGTCCACACGTGGGGGCTGCAGGTAACATTTGAACTCGAAAGTATCCAATCTACTGAACTCATCCGCGGGGTTCCGATGGAGCCGCCCTTCTCCCGGCGTCGTTTGAGGCTGTTTACCTCGATTGGTCCGATCTTTCTTCCTCTTGAGGATATATTTTTCAACGCTTCTCACCATTATTTGCGGAAACAGCTCATTTGTCGCCCAAGACCCTAAGGGGGTATGCCCCTTATTGCAGAACGAACCTGGGTTTGGGAGAGCTGCGTCCCACGGTTTATTTACCTTCTACGCCATTAGCACTTACCTTTGAGCATCCAACAAACCTCTTCAAACATTTTCTGGTTCATAGGTCCTCATTTTTTCGCTTTATCTTTGCATTAAAAAAAAAAACCTCGTTTCTTTGTGGTCATTTGACATCTGACCTTTTGTGTGGGAACCCTTTTCCACCTTGGATATGACCCCAATCTCAGGCAGGTTTCGATGAATTAAATCTTCCTGGTATCCTGTCAACTCTTAAGACATGGCTTTGCCCCCCCCCCCTAATTATTATTGCAATTGTTAGTTAATTAGGACCCCCGCCTCTTTTCAATCTTGGAGTGGACTTGTTGACTTTTGGGGGGAGGCTGGCCTTCTCCCTATTATTTAACCAGTTTTTTTGTTTTGTTTTGTTGTTTTTTTCCCTTACAGGTTGCATGCTCCTGCGCCGGGGGGACCTCCCCCCGACGCAGGAGCTTGCTTACTACTCGTTTCCTTTTCCTTTTTTAATTTTTTTTGTTGTTGTTTGGGTTGTTTTTTTGTGTTATTGCATTAGATTTTAAAGTAGCCTGGTACTAGGCAGTTTTTAATAGGGCGACTAATGCCCAAGTAGGCAGTCGCCAGATGAGCTCTTAAAAAAAAAATAATCTTGGAGAAGATCCATGGACCGAACAATGATATTTGCATAAAGATTAGAATGGCAATCGATGGAAAGACCGAGGGCATCGGGGTCTGGTTTACGTTGGAGGGAGGGGGATAGGTTAGGTACTGTTTCGTGCCTAATTACCAGCAAACGAGAACCCTTCATGATTTATGGGGGAGGGGGGAATTTCCCCCCCCCTTCAGTAGGTTCAGAACCGAAAAGTGATATGTTGTTTCTACGAATAGATGGCTGTGCGGACGCATCAGCCTATATGCGGTTAGCTCCCTATGCCCCCTGAATTTTTTGTCTTCTCTCTGAGATTGAAGGCCCGTTACCTAGGTGATTGAAGTCCAACGCCTTATCCTATAGGTTGAAGAGAGGCCTGAGTGTTCCTATTGAATTATTTCTGTCTTCAGCCCACGCTCCTGCTTGCTCGAAACATTTGAATGATTTCTGACGATTTCTTGGACCTGTAAGTTTTTTTTTTCTCTCTCTCTCTCTCGAAAGTAGAGGGAGAGGTGACGCCCCCTTGTCGCAGGAAGAGAGCTTGTGTGTACCTTTCACTTTTCGGGCTATGTCGGCGGGGGTACCTCTCTTCTGGGTACCCCTGGTAAGGCTTTCCTTGTCGATTTGGTCGGAAACGAGGTTCCTTCCTTTTTTCTATTATATCCTCCTTTTTCACTTTTATCCTATCTCTTCCACATATCGTACAAAAAGCAAACAAAACACATTAAAACCCTACTCCTATCATGTCACTCTTACCCTTGTCTCTCTCCATCTACATATACTAACCTGGCAGCTACCTGATGCGTCAGAAGAGAGGCTTTGGAACCTCTATAAACAACCCTAATCGACGCTCACTGGTTTTGAGAGACTAGGACTATAGGTATCCTAGGCGTTGGGGACGTTGAATGGGGTGAGGTTTAATGCCCCGTTAACCCTTTCCCTGGCGCGTAATTATTGACCATTCCCAGTGGCCGTTGACGGGTCCCTCTGGTAGCATCGGTCGGAGGTGACGGCCTTTTGTTCCCTTGTTGGTTGCCAGGTCAACAAAAAGCCTTGGTTCGAGTCTCTTGGTGTGGCTGGATATCCATTGAACGCTGCTCCGAGATCCTGGCCGTCGTGAAGAGAACTAGTAGGATTTTAGTACGGGACGTGCTCCGTTATTCACCTGGTGAGAAATCGATGGGCCCTTCGGGGACAGTCAGTGCTGCTTGGTTGGGAGCCACGGCACGTCGAGGTTTGACGACTCGGGCAGACGAACAGTAGCACATTTAACGTGCCTTCTGAAAGATCCGAAACGTCTCCGATCGATTGGCGGGAGCGACTCACGCGGGGCGAAATCGCCACCCCCCACTTTTTTTATTTACTGATTGGTCGCAAAGCTTCTACTGTCATAAAGTGTTCAAAATTACCGGCAAGAAAGGACCAGGAGCACTCAAATACACCTGCGCAATATGCCAGATAGATAAGTGGTGCATGGACTTTCCGGAGGGGTGTTATTCAAAATGCCACCCGGCCAGTTCCTGCACCGACCGCATTCTAAACGAACAAATTAAGGAGTTAAAAGCAACATGCATGGCTTCCGAGGAGAGTTCTAGGAAGTTGGACGAGAAAATAAAGAGCCTGGAATTGGAACACGCCGGATGGTGAGCAGGCTCGAAGTCAGGATAGCAGAGCTAACCTCAAGCCCTGTAGTAAACAGTACACCCGCAGTATTAGCCCCAGAGCTAGGTCCGCATGCTACAACGAATAAACCAGCGAAGAAAAAGAAAAAGAAGGGAAAGAAACAGGAAGAAGAGAAAGTTGAAACAGAAGAAGAAAAGGTAGAAACAGAAGAGTATATAACAAAGGAAGATAGGGAGGAAAAGATCAATAAGAAAAAAAGAACAAGAAAAATAAGATGGAGAAGAAAGAGGGAACCAAGAGTTCTCTTCTGGAAGGAAAGCCTCAAACCTCTGCAGGGAAATGTCGGAGGGTTACCCTTGTGGTCGATTCCCAAGCACGAGGTTTGCAGCCACTGCTAGCGGCCCGCCTTCGCACTAGTGTGAAGGTATGCTGCCAGCCAGGATGAGGAAACCACCACATCAGGGTAGAGGCTGAGAAATCTCAGATCCCCGAGAATTCAGTCTTTGCCCTGATGGTGAGTGGCAATGACCTCTACCTCCGAGGAGGCAAAGTAGGCCCCAGTGAGAAAATTCTCAGCACGGTCATGGGAGCCGTGGACGACTGCGGATTGAAAACTCGTAGACAAGTCGTTGTAGGGATGCTCTCAAGAAGAGGTCCTAGCCGGACAGCTCACTCAAGGAACGTGACCTTGAACCAGCGCCTGGCTGACCTCTGTACGATGGAAGGGGTCTTCTTTCTAGACCCTTACCGCACCTTTTACGGTCTAAACGACAACAACCAAAAGGGATGGAGTGCACCTTTCATTCAAGGAAAAGGCTGTACTCTGTAACGTAATCCAGGATGTCGTTGAGCGGACGCAGATGAGCCTCCGACCCAGAGTGAAGGCGGACGTAAGACAGTATGCCCGTGTCACTCCTAGAACGACCTTCTTAGATGTGTCAAAGAGGGGTACTGCCACACAAAAGAAGCCGGAAAACGGAAGAACTTAGGGAGTCCTACACTTGGGGACTCCCTCAAAGTTCTGTTCAATGCGAGGTCAATCAGGAATAAGTTTCTTGGGTTCCGTGGCCTCGTAGCAACAGAAGAACCTGAGATGGTGGCCATAACGGAGTCGTGGATAAAAACCTCAAACCAATATTTTGAAAGTGAATTCACGATTTCCCGTTACCAGCTCTTCCTAAAAGATAGGCCAGACAGAGAGGGTGGCGGTGTGATGTTGTATGTCAAGGATACTCTCAACTCGACGGAATGCAACATCGAATCCGACCATGAACTACTAGGCGTTGACCTAGAGATATGTACTGTCAGATACAGGACCCTGGTGCTTTACATACCCTCTGCTTAACTCTTACAACAGGACAGGAGTCTGTACCAGCTGTTGTGGAACTTGTAAAAGACAGAGTGTGTATCACCATGGGTGACTTCAATACCCATATTGACTGGGAAACGAGAGAACCCTATGGCGAGAACGCACTACTCCTGGAGTTCACGAACAACGAGTTCCTGACTCAATGGTTGAGAGAGTTAACGAGAGTAGACAATAGCCTCGACTTGGTTTTCACCTCTGAAGATGACATCGTTGAGGACCTCTCTGTTGGCGAAGAGCTCGGTGGCAGTGACCACTGACTAATTAGATTTGTAGTCAAAGTCCCGAAGGCAGGGCCTGCATATAGTAAATAGAGGAAACTTAATTTGGGAAGAGCAGACTTTGCAGGTCTTCGTGCCCTACTGACTGACGCGAGGCTGTTGAAGACTCGTGGAACAGTTTTAAAACCACATCCATAAGTCTTCAATCGCGTTTCATCCCTCTGAAATGCCCCCGTCGGTCTACTGTTCAACCAAAGTGGTTTAATCGAGAAATCGGCCAACTGCTTAGGAAGAAGAGAAATGTGTACCGGCAATCGAAGATCTCGGGTGACTTTGACGAATACCGGAGGTTAGCGAGGAGAGTGAAGTCCAGCATAAGGGCGGCTAAGTGATCTGAGGAACTCCGAGTGGCGAGACTCTGTAAAGAGAGTCCCAAGGAGTTCTTTAGATATGTAAACAGCCGAAAACCAATCCGTCGGACGATTGGTCTTTTGAGGAATGAGGAGGGGACATTAAAGCACTCAGATACAGAAAATGCTAACCTCCTCAACGACTACTTTTCTTCAGTGTTTACTGAAGAGTGTGGTCCTATCCCCCAGTCAACCGTCGAACTACCGACCTATCATTCTGACTTCGATAGTCGATAAACTTATGGAAAGCATCATGGTGGATAAGATGACGTCGCATTTAGAGTCAAAGCTGCTACTGAGGAGTTCCTAGCACGGCTTCCTAAGGCAACGGTCATGCCTGACAAACCTTGTGGATTTATTCCACTTCGTCTTCAGGGAGCACGATCGGGACGAGGTAGATGTGGTCTACTTAGACTTTCAAAAAGCCTTTGATAAGGTACCACACCGCTGCCTTCTCCAGAAAGTGTGAGCGCTGGGCATAGACGGAAAAGTAGCTGGCTGGATAGAGAACTGGCTAAGTGGCAGACGGCAACGGGTGGTGCTGAATGGACAGGCTTCTGAGTGAGTGCCCGTTAGTAGCGGAGTGCCTCAAGGTTCTGTCCTGGGACCACTACTATTCATCACCTACGTCAACGACATGGACAGTGACATGGTTGCCAAAATTTCTAAATTTGCCGACGATACCAAGCTTGGTATGAACGTTGCAGGAAGATCTTGGGAAGATTGGGGAGTGGTCGGACACGTGGCAAATGCCTTTTAACGCAAACAAATGCAAAGTGATGCATATCGGCCACCGAAACCCCCAATTTCAGTATATCCTTAATTGCACTGCTATTGAATCCACCGATACTGAGAAGGACTTGGGTGTAACAATCACTAGTGTCCTCAAGTTCTCGTAACAGTGCATTGAGGCGGAGAAAAAGCCCAAAAGATGCTAGGCTACATAAAGCGCCAGTTTGGATATCGGAACAAAGAGATTGTACTGTGTTTGTACAACTCACTTGTCCATCGCACCTGGAGTATGCCGTACAATTTTGTAGTCCTTCATTTCGATAGGACATCGCCAGATTGGAACGCGTGCAAGCAAGGGCAACCAAACTGATTCGCTCTATCAGACATAAGAGTAATGAAGATAGATTAAGGGAATTAGATCTGTTCTCGCTGGAAACTCGTAGACTGCGTGGTCAGTTCATCGAAGTCTTCCAAATACTTCGATGGTTTGACAATTTTGACTACAAGGATAGTTTCACACTTGCTGAGAGCAGAACAAGAAATCACGACTTTAAACTTGAACTGAAGCGTTACAACCGCGATCTGTGTGGAAAGTTTTTCACGTACAGTATCTGCGGTAGTTGGAACGCACTTCCGACGGAAGTTGTTAACAGTGAAATCGCCGTTAAGATTCTCGCAAGTGATCTTCGAGGTTGCCAACGGACACCTTCGAGGATTGCGCCAAAAGTACTCTCCTTGTATGGACCGTAAGGTCTTCTAAGGTACTCTTCTTCCTTGTAGCGCTCTTTCTTTCTCTCTCTCCCCCCCTTGCTGCAGCCCCCCCCCCCCTGCCCCAACCCTTGCATTAGTAATCTGTAGCATCCTACGATAAAGACCCTAAAATTCAGTCGAGGCTGGTGCACGAAAGGACTGGAGGAGAGAAGAGTTGACAGAGAAGCGGATATAAAGATTGTTATTTGTTATTCATGCTACCCGATTCGATACGGCGTTGGCCTCCTAACGGCCCGGTACAGGTTCGATTCTGTCATGAGTGGACACAAACTTAAGCGCACGGAGAGATCTGGCTACCGATTGGTGGATGCGCTGTGCTCAGCCCTGTACTGGGGTGGGTAGATCTTACACTTCTCATCACACTCATGCCAATTACAACACTGCTTTGTTTCCTGCCCCGTCTTCGCAGCACAACACACACACACACACACACACACACGCACATTCTCTCTGTTCCAAGGAATCCTGCCGATGGGTATCTATATCCACGTACCTCTGACGCTGTTTGGTGTCAAAACATAATACTTCCGGAACCCTCTTCCCCAAAAGAGGACTGGTTCCTTGGGCCCTCGGGCCGACCAGCGATTGTCATACTGACCTTATATAAAGTTCATTATCCGGTTGGTGGTAATCCCAGTATCATGGAAGGATTGGCGCAAACTAACTAACTTTGTTACTTCTTTATAGTAATTCAAAATAATGTTTTGCAATTCTATTCTTAGACACGGTGACTGAAGTATTTCCAACGCTTTGCCAAAAGGTAAAGTATAATCGGAAAAATTCCGAGGCAAATTGGTGCTGTTAATGTATAGGAAAATCTGATAACCTACACTGCTTCAGGTCTTGTGGGCCAGCTAGATAACACTTGAGGAATCGATGCTCGGCCCACAGGACCTGAAGCAGTATCAGTTATCAAATTTTGTTATACATTAACCACCCCAATTTGTCTGAGAATATTTTTCATCTTTAAAATGTATTTAGCAAATATAAAGTTGAAATGTTTAACGACTTTTCAAATTTCTAGGAAGGTAAACTAGACTAAACCTAAAGGGGATGTATTGAGATGTATTTCTTTGGACACATTAGATCGATTCCTCAAGTGTTATTTATACCTGGCGAGTACGATGCCCAACTCAAATTTTGCTATACATTAACCGCATAAATTATAATTCCATATGTCGTAGAATGACCCTTGGTTTTGATCCTTATACTCTTTGACACCCTTTTAGTAGCGGTATGCTTTAAGGGGCGTGAGTTACTTCTATGATGAAGTAGGCTTTGTTCTAAGAGTGCTATTCAGTGGTTTTGTTCTTAAGGAAGAGCTATTTTTAAACACATAAGGATAAGAGGAAACACCAGAATCTACCAAAATAAACATGTATTTTAAATGAAACACTTAACTATTACAAACCAACAGTTAACACATTTCTATCTTTGGCATCAAAGATCTTTCAATGACAAAAAATAAACAAATAGGCTTCCCGTAAACATACCAATTGCCGATTAGTATTTTTTTTATCGCGACTCTATTTGATTAGCGTTAAACATTAAATTAACGTACTCTCGTCTACAAACACATATGACCTAGGTTCAAGAACAAGGGTTTCTACTCTCCTTTAAAACGTGGGACGTACTAAACTTCTACTATCGCAATAGAGATATAAATGTTATTTTTAACTTACAGGTAGGTATTAGGGATTGCCGGATGTCGCTGGAGGACTTATCTCTCGCTTTGACGTGTTGTGGCCGCTAGTTGAATTTTCGTGGAGGGATTGCTTGTCGCCTGTGACGGGGGTTGATTCTTCAACGTAATTAAAGAACGGGAGCTCGTTGGGGCTGGGTTCTTCTCCTCTCCCTCTTACGGAGCTTGAGATATGAGAGTCGCTCGAGTGTGAGCGGCTTTGCTTTTCTTCAGTCGGACTTCTTTGCAGACTGAAAAGGCTTCTTCGGTATGACACCGATATAAAGCTTGACTATTTAGGTTAATACGGCCCTGAAAGGGGGGATCGATTTTCTCAATCTGATCCTATCGTTTCTCACGGAAATAGTCTTGTATGGCTGGAGGATCGATCTTCACGAACTAACCCTTCTTCTGGCGTATCGACTTCTAATCTTCTTGTCTGGCTGAAAGATCGATTTTCACGAACTAATCTTTCTTCTGGCGAATCGACTTCTAATAATCTTCTTGTCTGGCCGATGGATCGATCTTCACGAACTAATCCTCCTCTGGCGTATCGACTTCTGATAATCTCCTTCTCTTTCTTTGCGGGGCTTATTTATAGGCGGATTGCCACCCCATCTAAAGGGGGAAGTGACCAAGCCACAGAGGCAAAGGGGGGTGGGGCGAATGGTGAGTTAGCATCTGGGGCGAGCGAGAATTCCTGAGGTGGCACTGGGGTGCCCAAGTCAGCTCGCAAATTATAGGCTCGCAACCGCACCGCTACTTGGTGTGCCTTCTGACTCGCACCGCTTTTTTTCCATAACCACGGGTTTATGGGTCTCGTAGGTAATTGGATCGTTAGAGCGTCGTTTAAGGACCTTAGGTGGTCGCCTTAAAACAGATGTTAGCTCCAACTGCCCACAGCGGCGGGGAGATCACACATGGTAAGCAGTTTCGCCGGCTACCTTTCCCACGCTTCTCCTCATGAGGGGGGGGGCTTTAATGTACCTATACTCCTCCAGGCTGCTTAAGGTAGCCATTTCTCTACACCATATTTGAGTAATTTGACGAGAAAAGGCTCTGTGGTATCGAGGGGTTAAATCTTTGGTTAATAAGCTTGAAGCCGTTCGGTTTCCTAACTAAAATCATAACTCATACTTTGTATTAGTGAATTTTTTAGTCGTTTGCGCAATACGACGATTTTCTATTGAAAGCATATTGATATCTCCTCTCCCCGTTTGATTCCATTTTATTTATTTTTAAGTTAAATTAATTTCCTTAAGTGTGGCTTCATAGGAGTTATTTCTTAGTTCAGGAATTAATTCCTCCCCCTCTCCCCGTTTAACTTCCTAGGCTTTATTTTTAAGTTCAAAAATTAATTTCCCTCAGTTTAACTCAATTGGATCTATTTTCTAAGTTCAGGAATTAATTTCACTCATTTTTGGCTTCGTAGGATTTATTTTCTCCGTTTAGCTTCATAGGATATTTTTCTAAGTTCAGGAATTAATTTTCTCCCGTTTAAACTTCATATGATTTATTTATAAGTTCAGGAATTCATTTTCCTCTGTTTGGCTTCATAGAATTTGTTTGTAAGTTCAGGAATTAATTTCGTCGGTCCCGGTTAAGGCAGCATTTCAAAGATTACGAGACCTACGTTGAACCGGATGTAACAAGTGCTATAAACAGGGTGACCTACCCTCCCCCCCACTCCTAAAATTGGACCGTTTTTGAGAGGCAAAATCTTAATAACTATTCCAGTTAGGGACATGAAATAAAAACAAATGAAAGATGAACCATTTATCTAAAAACTTATTCCTTGTTAAAATTGCCTTCAAAAAAATAATGTAAAAAAAACAGGGGGTTTTATTTTCCAAATTGCAACCTTTAAAAGTTCAAAATTTTAATCTAAATTTAAATTTTAATGAATGGTTTAATATACCCTCCTAAATTTATGGTCAACCACAGCATGTAATCTTTACTTCCAATTTGAAATTGCCTTTTCAATTTTGTTCTTTCTTTCCGATTCCTATCTGATCAATCCCCCCAAAAAAATTACATTATTTTTTAAAAGTTAATTGACTTATTAAATGACTTTAAGACGATATTTACAAGGAATAATTTTTTATAGATAAAAGATTGATTTTTCATTTGTTTTTATTTCATGTCCCTAGCGGCAATGGTTATTGAGATATTGCTTCTCAAAAACGGTCCAATTTTAGGGGGGAGGGGCACCCTGTATGAGGGTAGAATAATAACTTTCGATTTAAATACTCAACTACTGGCTATCTAACCCAGGTATTAGTTCGCTTTTGTGGCTGCTACAACACATTGTTTTTAAACTTTTAGGGCGCTCAAAATCAATACCCCCGAATCTTTTTTCCAATGGAACCGTGCTTGTATAGAATCTTTCAATAAGGTCGCTCGATTTTAAAATTTAAATAAAACAAGTTGTGTGTGATATATGCACTCAATTTATTTTAAATTTAAAAGTACATTTTATGGCATTAAGTGTGGAATATGACTTCGTTCAAATGTCCGCCGCGGCTTCGCTTGGTGGAACGTATTCGGGAGGCCAAATTTTCGATGACTTTGTCGCATAAATCTGGCTGAATTTGTTGGATGGTGTTCGTTATGTTGACTTTGAGGACATCAACTGTTTGCGGATTATTCGCATAGACCTACGATTTAAGGTAGCCCCCCCTCCCCCCAAAGTAGTCTAATGGCGTTAAATAACATGATCTCGGTGGGCAGTTGACGTTGCCGCTGCGCGAGATGAGCCTGCCCTGAAATCGCTGGTGCAAAATGTCTATCGTGGCTTACGCAGTGTGGCACATAGCGCCGTCCTGTTGGAACCACATGTCGTCAGTATCCATATCAGGCATATAATCCAGTTGAGGCCACAAGAAGTTGCTTATCATCGATCTGTAGATGGGATTGCCATAACCGTTGACGGTTATGGCAATCCCATCTTCGTTCTCAAAAAAGTACGGACCGATGACTCCGTTAGACGAAAATCCGCACTAAACAGTGACTTTGTTGGGATGCAATTGGTGCTGGTGTATCTCATGTGGATTGTTTTCGTCCCAAATCCGACAATTTTGCTTGTTTACAAATCAATTCATCCAAAAATGGGCCTCGTCGCTGAAGATGATTTTTTGGGGGGAAATATGGGGCAACTTCCAACTGCTCTAGAGCCCAATCAGCGAACACACGGCGTTGTCTATGGTCGTTGACCTTAAGTTCCTGGGTAAGTCGGATTTTGTACGGGTGCAGACCCAAGTCCCTACAAATAATTCGCCAAACTGAAGTCTCAGAAAGGCCAAGTTCTTGTGAACGACGATAAATTGACTGCCTCGGATTTTCCCGTACACTCTCATTTACGGCAGCGATGTTTTCAGCAGACCTTGCTTTTCGGCGGCGTACGGGTGTTGGCTGATTGTTGATCGACCCTTTTGCCTCGAATTTGGCCACCAAGATTCGAAGAGTGGACTCGGCAGGACGATTGTGGCGAGGATAGAAATCACGTAAAGCGCGGAACGTTTGTCGAACGGAGCACTGATTTTGATAATAAAATTTGATGATTTGCACGCGCTGTTCAACGCTATAACCTTCCATCGTGACTTGCCAAGTACAACTGAACAGTTCACAGTGAGGTTGCCAGATGTCGCTTTAACAACATGGCCACTATTGCCTGTCAAAACTCGAGCGTCCTTGTTGAAAGACCCTTTATTATGCCGCCGCCCCATGCACCATACTTCTCGGGGTTTTGGATGAGCTAAGTGTATTTACTTTACATTTATCTACATTGGGAACTCTCACTTCTAACTGCATGGGCCGCTAGCACAGGGAAGGATGGAGTAATATAAAATTCCCGTAGCATACAACAGCCTCCCTTCTCTAAACTGGTCCTTAAGGACAGACTCACAGAAGGCGCGGCCCCACTTAATTGTAGCAACGTTGATGGTGGCCTACCACACAGGCTGTAGGATCAAAAGCTTTCTCCCTTAATTTCCTTGTTAGACGGAGGAGTCATCTGCTCCTAGGGAGCAATCCAACAGCAGCATTATCTAGATTTAAATTAATCTGACATTTTTCAGCACATTCTACTACTCTATCTCAGTGGCTTAGTAAATTTGCTACTTCAGTGGGATATATAGTTTTATTTCCTGATTTCGTATCATCCGCATGATAAATTGCTGGCAAGATAATATACAGGATTTTTCTTAAAAAAAATTATATCCTATCAGATGTAAATATCCCAGAAATTGGATCATCTAAGCAAATGAAACTGAATAGGCTTAATGTTGAGTAATAGAAGAATTATTCCTCAAATTTCAATGAGAAATTCAAGGGTATGTGGATTCAATGAACGATTTCAAGAGAAGTCTTATGGACTTCTTGGGGCTTCGCAAGAGTTTTGCTTGAACCCGCTCGACCGTCTTTTCCGATGCTGGTGGTCGTTCAGATCCTCTTGCTCGGCAAAGACCGCCTTTCCCTTTGAACTTTCTGTGTTCTGTCCAAATCTGCCTTTCTGTTGGTCCATTTTTAGAGAATTATCTTACAAATGCCCGCTGCACAGCCTTGTTCGAGTGTGTTTGAGCATACTCTAACACACAAAACGCCCTTTTTTCAGTAAATGGCATTTCTATACGCAAAAAGGTAAACAAAAGTCATAAACTTTGACGTATTTCCACACATGTTGGTAAAATTTGAGGTGAATTGATCGGGAATTGGCAAAGTTATTAACTTGCGAAATCATATCAAATATACAGTAAGACCCTGTAGATTATGAACAACACTGGACCAAAAATTGTTCCTAGATGGACACCGCTAGTTACAGATGCCCGACATGAATTAATCCCACCTGCGGTCAACCAAATATTTTTCGTCCCATTTCACCATTTACCTTATTGTTATATATATTTTTTTTAATTATTTCAACTCTATGGTACACACTTATCTACATGTGTACCCTTGACATGCAGGTTCAGCTATCCCTCAAATACACGAACACGCTTCTTCGAAACAGGGAGGGGGGGAGGATAGTATACTTATAGGACAGACAGAAAAAGAAAAGGGGAATTCACATTCACTCCATGCATGGAGGCATCGCTGGCATCTTTCTATTCATCATTTCATTTTAATCCTCAACTCCTTATAATATATGACGTTTTAATCTGTGCTCCTACTACGTTATATTTACACTATTGAAGTACTCATCAAGTCGATTTTTGAACATATTAACTGACGTGCTTTCAACTACATGGTTGGGAAGTCCATTCCACGTTTGCGTCATTTTAAACGTGAAGTAATTTGGGGCTATAGTAGAGTTAAATTGCTTGTTCACTAATTTTAAACCATTTTAGCGTGTGTTGGCCCTTTCGTCTATCTCGAACAATAGTCTGTAATCAATATTAGTAAATCCTTTAAGATTTTGAATACCTCGATCAATTGTCCACGTAATCGTCTACTTTCAAGTGATAGTAGGTTTAATGAGCGGAGTCTATCTTCGTACGGTTTGTTTCGGATTCCAGGAACTAGTTTCGTAGCCCGACGTTGCACTCTTTCTAACTGCGCTATATCCTTATTTAGGTAGGGACACCAAAATTGGACCGCGTATTCGAGGTGTGGGCGCACGAGCGATTTGTATAGTGGCACGATTATACCTTTCGATTTGAAAGTAAAATTCCGAGCAATATATCCTAGCATTCGGTTGCTTTTTTACAAGCTTCTGCGCATTGCTTTGTACTTTAAGGTCCTCCGAGATTAAAATCCCCAGGTCTTTTTATAATTAACGGATTCGAAAATTTGGTCTTTCATATGGTTTTCTAATTTTAAGTTATGACATCCTAAATGCATGACCTTGCATTTACCTATGTTGAAGCCCATTTGCCATTTATCCGCCCATTCCACAATTTTATTAAGGTCCCTTTGCATTTGCTCTACATCGGGTCTCGCAAGGGCACGGCTTCCTAGCTTTGTGTCATCTGCAAATTTTAGATCCTACTAAACACTCAATTATCCAAATCATTAATGTAAACAATAAATAATAATGGGCCAAGGACTGACCCCTGTGGTACCCCGCTGGTGACTGGGGCCCAGTCTGAACACGCCCCATTTACAACAACCCGCTGTGAACGATTTGATAGCCAATTTCTAATCCATTTAAGTATGTTACCCTTCACTCCAATTGCTCTAATTTTCATCAATAGCATTTCGTGCGGGACTGTATCAAAGGCCTTTTTAAAGCCAAGGTAAATTATATCCGCCGCTTTAGTTTCATCGTAGATGCAAATCATGTTATGAAAGAATTCGAGCAAATTGGTTAGACACGAGCATCCCCGTCTAAATCCATGCTAGAAGTCTGCGATTAAATTATTTGCCTCACAATGGCTCACCAACCTATCTCTAATTATCGATTCTAAGAGTTTTCCAATTACAGAAGTTAGTCTGATGGGACGGAAATTAGTAGGCTTAGTTTTATCCCTTTTTTTTAAATATCGGCTTAACATTAGTCTTTTGAACTCTATTGGAACTAGGCCTTCCTTTATTGATCGATTGAAAACCGTGCAGAGCGGTCTTGCTAATTCATTTTTTTAGTTCTTTAAGATGTGTTGGGTACACCTCATCGGCCCCGGGTGACTTTGATTTTTTCATTTTATTAATATATGAGAGAATCTCTCCTTCATTTATACTTATGTCGGATAGGGTATTTTGACTTTCAAAATTTATGTCCTCGCCTAGTGTTTCTAATTGTATCACGTCCTCAATAGTCAAACGCTCGAGAAGTGCTCATTTGATATTTTACCAAATTGTTCTGGGACGTCCGTCATAACACCATCTTTACCTCTAATCGGCCCTATTGAACCCTTTATATGCTTTCTATTGTTAACGTAACTGTAAAACCGTTTCGGTTCGTATTTAGAATTTATAGCCAGGTCTTTTTCATATTTCAGCTTAGCTTCTCTAATGGCCCGCTTTACCAGCCTTCGAGAGTCTACGTATTTTTACCGATTTGTTGTCGTTTCGTTTTTTCTAAAACTTTTATATTCTTATTACGCTCCCGAATTAAGTTAATTATTAAAGGGCTAACCCACGGTGCTCTCTTTGACTTCCCATTATTTCGACGAACGTACTTAACTAACTCGAAATCCACTGTATTATTAACAAAACACCCACCCCAGTCTATCCTTTTAATCCGGTTACGGAAGATTTCAAAATTACAACTCCCAAATCGTGGGATTAGTTGTAAACTCTCTTTTACCTCAACGCTCGTATTAATTTCAAACCTAATTACATTATGGTCACTCGTCGCCAAATGCTCATCCACGCAAACGTTTTCTACCAAAGTTTCCTCTGTTGAAATAATCAAATCCAGTATATTTTGATCACGCGTAGGTTCCTCTACTTTTTGCACCAGAAAATTATCCTGGATGAAATTTACCAATCTCTCCCCAACTTTATCCGAAGTATAGTTTGTAAAGTTAACGTTAGGGTAATTGAAATCTCCACAAATTATTGTTTTTCCTTTTCTCACCATGGATAAAAGGCACTCAAAGAGTAGTACGTTCTCTGATTCTATTAGAGATGGGGGGCGATAGCTAACGACTAAGTTAATTTTATTATTTTTAGCACACTCGAGCTCAATTAGCAGAACCTCGCTCTTCATATTTACGGTCGTGGCGGCCATCGATATCGCATTTATTCCCCCTTTTACGTAAGCTAAAACTCCACCGCCTCTTCCATTTAGTCGGTCCTTATGATGGATTTTGTACCCTTCTATATTAAATTCCGCAATAAGGTCTCTAGAAGCTGTATCTAACCACGTCTCGCTAATACATATGATATCGTAATCGCCCTCTTGAATCATGGCTATAAATTCGGGCAGTTTGTTTCTCAAACTCCAAACAATGGCGTAAATGCATTTTAATTTTCCCTTTAAATAACAGCGCCCCTGTCTCGTATGACTGAACCGTTTCTCTGCTCGCGTGAAATCTCGTTCGGCGCATCTATGGCTTGGGGGCAAATAACTTCCGTACTATAGAGATTACGGAGGCTCTCATTTATAATTCTGCCCAGCTTCGAATTACCCAGAGAATTAAAATGAATACCATCATTAAAAAAAAGTGATGGTTTGTCCTGAAAATCATTCCAAAAATTATAAAACTTAACTCCCATTTCCTGACATAAACGTTTAAGACATTTATTAGTGTAAATTGACCTTGACTGCATTCTCAGAGTCGCTTTTAATCTTGGAATTATCCCAATTACCCCGACTTTATTCACCTTCGCTTTGGCCGCTATAATTAGGTCCCTTGCTCGATGTACAATGCCGGTAGTCGAGCTGTCAAAACGGCGTACGTCATTCCCGCCCACGAGTGTGTAGCTCGATCTTCACATGGCTCGTTCAGTCTTTTGATTTCACTAACCACGTGGTTTATTCTCCTCCTTCGCCCCTCGGTAGGCAGATTTTCTTACGCTTAGCCGGAGCTCTTGCTTCGAATTCAGAATCCTGGTTCTTATTAAAGATACCGATTAGAATACTCTCTGTTTCCCTCTCGACCAAGGCAAATTTATTAGATCACGGAATTTCAAAACGATGAGATGCTCTCGTTGGTCTAGCCCCGTTTCTAACCGGCCTAAATTGAGATTCGAGGGGTCTATATGTTTAAGATACGCGCTTGCTCATTTATAATAAATTGCGGGTCACTATTCTCTATACGGCTCGATCGGCGGCTTTGAGGGCGATTTTCGCTCCTCCGAGGCTTATCAAAAGATGCCCGCACGCCGCTGGCCAGTTCGTCAAGCCTACGGTTCGTTGCTTCCACGTCTATCCCGACAGAGTTAACCTCTGATCTAATTTCATTAATCGCGTTGGTTAGTTTTAGTTCGAATGCCTCATTTAAAAGACAAAATCGACATATTCTAACGTTGTTAGGGTTTGAGGGAACGTATATTTCCTTATTAAATGAAGCCCGGCATCGTTCACAATGAAATTTCACGGTAGGCATTGTTAAATACTAAGATTGTTTAAAATGAATTGAAATTTTGGAGCTAATGGAATGTATAACCGACACGGAATGTAGTTTCTATCTATTTAACTTTATGACACGAAGGTTTGAGCACGACACAAAGTAAATTTTTTTTTTAGGAGCACAGAGATAACACGTCTTAGCAGGAGTCACATTTAGTCTTTAAATTCGTATGGAACAATTCCTTCATTAATTGAGTCGTTCAATTTTTTACAGAGGTTCTTCTAAAAAATTGGGACCTGGTGCTTTGGATATTTTCATTTTCTTTATTTTAAGACATTTTATTTTGGGGTTTTATAAAGTTATTTGAAAGAAGATTTATTTTATCAAAATTAACTAGTCTGGAATTGAAGGCCAATTTCTTATTTTTTTCATGATAATAGACGTTTGCAAAATGCTTTTGCTACATGGTGTGAAATGGTTCGTTAATTAGCGCACCTACAAAATCCTCCAGGGACCAACTAATGCTATCCCTGATCGGTTTTCAATTATTGTCTACAAAATATCTTATGTTCACGTGATTTTTCTTAGCTCTCTTTATGCTAAATTTTACCAGACGATAAAAAATATAGCGATTCGTATTTTCCACATTGGTTCGCTTTTAGGATTTTTTAGCGTGGGTTGCGTTCCCGTATCCTTTCTTTAACCTCTATTTTTTCAAGGTGTTTGTCTAAATGTACTAGAACCTCTTGATTTATAAGACAAAAACTCATTATTTATACTAAAAAGGCTTGATGAAATGCTGCTGCATACATTTTCTGTGCATTATCAGTGTTCACTATTTCATGCCAATTTACATGATAGTAAAAGAGACCAAAATTACAAGATTTAAAGTCTGAAATTAATTGAAAATTTTCTTTAATAATTCGAGAAATATTTATATAGAAACCATTTATGTGATAGTCACTGTTCCCCAAGGATTTGCAACATGTATATTTCGATTCAATTTTAATTACTGGTCAAAATAAAATCCAATACGTTTCTAGTCACACGTCGCCTCATCAACTTAAGCAGAAAGTTATCATTTATAAAGTCTATGAGACGCTTTCTTTTCGTATCTGCCATTTCGTTATTGAAATCTACGTTTGTAAAATTGAAATCGCTGCCTATAACATGTTCTTTATTCAGCTAAAGAAGGTCGAAAGTATTTGAAAGAGATTACTAGCGTCATTTTCCCGTTGTCTGGGCGGCCTGTGGGCAACAGCGAAATTGATTTTGCTACGATTTATTTCAATTTTTGCAGCTATAAGATGATTGCTTTTATTTATATTCTTCATTGTCGCGTTTAGTTCTCGTTCTTTTTTAATATAATAAAAACCCCACCTTTTATTATTATCATAAATCTGTCAAATAGTTCATAATCCGCTAGTTTAACTCTGATATATTCCCTGTTATAGCTTTCGTGACATGTTCTAGTGTTAGCAATATATCGAAGTCTTCCTTGTAACTAATGGCCTTAGTTTATTGTTCTTATTTTGAAAAATCCGTGTGTTTGCATAGGAGCATGATAATTTAGATTTTCGTTTAATGGATCGTCGCAGTGGTTCTGATCAATTATTTAATTGCGAATCCTCTACCCTGTTCTGAAGATTCGTGCAGGCCCTCTTAAAAAAAAGAAAAAAAGACCAGCATTATTAAGGAATCTACTCAACTACGTCTTTCATACTCCTTTAAATTTAACTCTATCTGATTTAAATAAGTTACGACGCTCCTAGAAGTGATCCCCAAAATTTACAAAGTAAAATCAATTCCTCCTCGATAGTATACCTGTCAACATATTGATACTTCTATCCGAGGAATTCCTCCAGTTGATTCCTCACAATTGAGTACCAACCAAACAAACTTACGGTTCCTCATTACTTTTAACTTTAATGTGTTCATCGTCATCATCATCACATCAGCACATAATAACTGTGTTTGGTCATCCATCAGTACCATAGAATCAGAAGAAGGTAGATCGAATGAAATAAAACTTATTCTCGCTCATATCTATGCCAGTGGCGTGCAGTCAATCTAAGCAAGGGAAGCAATGCTTACCCTATTTAAGAAGAAAAGAAAAATAAATTACCCCAACAATTAATATGACAGCAGAATTAATTTTATTCTGACATTTATGCTTGCCTATACTTGTATACGCCATGCGGTATCGTTCACTTTAAATCGAATAGGCGTTAGACCCTGATGAGCCCGACTGCAATTGAAGAAATGCATCCTTTTCGTCGAGATTTCTACTCTTTTTTTTTCTCTTAATTTCAATAATAGTTCTGCTTTTTGGGTGCTTTGGAATGAATAGTTTAAAAGATGTTTTGATTTTCTTAGCAATAATCTACACTCATTAGAGTTTTATTATTTTTATCTAGATATTTCAACGCCGTGTTAGAATTACGAAAAAATAACCTATTTGTATACGGAAAAGGAAGCAAATTTGGATCTGCAGTCATCAGCTTGCATCTGGCAACCCCGCCGAGTTGCCAGAATCTAGGAAAAAGCAACAAAATATCTAAGACCCATTGACGTAACTATTATTATGCTCTGAAGCTTAAACAAATTTTCATGTTATATTTAAATACTGGTTCTAGGAAAGAAAACAGCTAAAGCAAAAACTCTACTATGGTTAAGCTCTTATATCTTAGGCATTTTGTTAATATTTACGGGATTCTGCTGGGCCTACCATAGTCATTAGTCATCCTTCGTATCTTCGAGGTCAGTAACCCTGACGCAGTACTTAGATAAGTGTGTTGTATTGTTTATTCATTTTTTTAAGTGATAACCCCCTTTTAAACAAAATGGATGCAAATGAAGTTGGGAGAAAATGCGATTACATTATTGAAAAATTATTAAAAAGGAAGTTCAGTGCTATGACTTATAATGTAAGAGAGACTATTATTAAAAAAGGTAGGCCTACGCACTAGCAAATACAATGTAGGCTGATATGATAGAACATATTGTCTAAATTAAAATAAAGTTTAAAAAAATAACATTTAAATAAAGTGAGTCGCTTACAATTGTAGAGTTACTTTTAATGAACAACATATTTACTTCAATTAACATCTATTTTCGTAAAACTTGAATTATTCCTCATCTTCAAAAGTCACTGCACGCCACTGATCTATGCAGAGCCGTAGCACACGCCCCCGACCACCCAGCCGGGGTGCCCCCACTGTGGCCATTTTTTTTATTTTATTAATGAAAATATAAAATTTTCGAATACCCGTTTTCTGTAAATATTCCGCAGCATTGGCACTGCTGAGAATAGTACTTGTCGTGTTGGGCACTACTTGTAAATGTAGGATATATTGTTATGGGGGCCCCACAATCTTGATTTGGGAGGGAGGGGGGGGGGGCACTAGACATTGCTACGACTCTAGATCTATGTACAGATTCCTACTCGGTCACAATATTTATCACTCTATTTGGACTCCACCGCTCGGGTGGAGTCCCAATTTGGGTTGCCTTCACTGCTGCTGCTATACGTTCTAGATAGCCGTGGTTCGAAGCCCATGTTAAACTATAGGTCCCCCTCCCCCGAGAAATAAAAGGCCCAAGACGAGTATAGGTTGGTCATAAACGCCTAAATTATTCTGGTTGTCCTCCTTTCGATTCTAACGAAATCATCGAAAATATTAAAAGAACATTTGGCGGCGAAGTATTGTAGCTGTCCGAAAAGTTACTGTGCACTGGGAATTAATAGTTCTTCCAGGATCAGAGTGAACAAAATGCTACTCTTAGGGGGTCAACGAGAGATCCAGTTTGGGAACTTTTCGGATCCCCCTTATAGGATCTTTCAATCGTTTCCAAACTGGATCTCTTGTAGACCACCTAAAAGTTAAATTTTCTTAGCTGTCCTCCTGGCGGGATTCGAGTGCATAGTAGCTTTTCGGACACCCTGTAAATGGTCTTGGGAGAAGTAGACAAACATTTAGGTACCCATAATGGTATGATAAAATATCTTCAAAATTCCTTGAACATAACCCCAAACCTTAAATTATAAAATTTATCATTCTTAATGGCGTATTATACAGGGTCTCCCTAAAGTCTGGACACAGACAAAATGCATCTTTTCATTACAAAAATTGAACATTTTATTTAATTTCAACTATATTTTCTTTAATTGAAATATTAATAACATTTTTAATGTTTTCCATGATTTGTGATACAAAGTTGGATGTGCTTAGAGAGATTCACCCCATAAACCCGATGCATTAACTCAAAATTTCTGTCAATTTGAGCGCATTCATTTATGATCCGCTGTTCCCTCGGGTGTCTTTGATCTGTAATCTTAATTTAGTACTTACTACACAACAACACTTTCAGCATCCATATTCCCAAAAAAAGATGTCAGTGGAAATAAGGTCTGGTGAACGAGGAGACCATTGTGATATTTCCTATGTGCCCAGACACCCTGTATATTTGTTAGTGTGAGAGTATAATATATCAGCGGCAATTGTCTGTCTCGTAATTTCCCTTTCTGTAGCAAAAAAACTTAATCCTTTAAGGTTAACTTTGCCTTTCCTTAAGAATTTGGGAAAATGCTCTTAGGATTTTAAACTACAGACAAATACATGATATTTTTACTCCTGTGCATTTTTTTTAAATTCTTCCTTTTTTTGTGTGGTTAGGTTAAGTTAGGTTAAGTAATGATAAACTAACCTCCATTGGTATTGGCCTGAGAAGATCGAATGCAAGAACAATTCACATGAAATGTTAGCCATTTCAGAAAAGCATTGGTAAATTCTGCGCTCTAGTGCCGCAAGTCTGGGAACATTATTGAAACCTGATTGGTTGGATTTGAAAGACGCTGAGTTCTTATTTGCCCCGAAAGCAGAAAAAGAAGATTTCACCATCCTAGGTATTCAGACTATACACAAGACCAACACTACACATGCCTCCTCCCAAAGTCTCTCATAAGCTTTCACGTCACGCAAAAATCGTTTCCTCTTACATGCAGATGTGTGTGTTAAAAGAATGTTTATGTGACACATGCTCTTTTTTTTCTTTACATAACTCGGCTCTTTTAATCCAGGTACACTCAAATATCAGCCCCCAGTTCTACTCACCCATCCCCCCTCCATTTATTCATTACGGTTCTTAGTCCTCGAATTTTGAAGGTCTTCACTAACGTTTAAATTTTATTTGAATATCGCGTTCTTTACTGCCCCCCCTTCCCCTTATTCCCGCCGCCCCAGTCTAACAGACCAGGTTCACAAAACACCAAAACACGTCGCATCGATGTACAGCCAAAGCCTTTCAATTCTTTGCATCTCCTCTTTAAGTTTTTTTCACGTTAATTTTCCTCTCCAACTGCTTGATCTCTGTGATTCCCAGTCATCCTCCATTTGTCTTTCTATTCTCTTCATTCATTTTAATATTCCCTATAAATACTAAAAGTTTAATACGAAAAACTGGAGGTTCTACAGAAAATAATAATAATATAATAAAGAACAATCCTGGCTATCATCTTATGGTACACCTGGAATAATAATATAATATAACAAGCCATACTTCGTATTCTTTCTTACAGAAAGAACTTGGTTTCACAGGCACTCCGTCGGCATGTGGCCTACGGCCTATTTGCTATTCTACGAGGGGCGGTCAATAAGTTTTGCAATTCGGATATAAGGAAACGAGATATGAGGAAAAGTGTTTTATTATTTTTCAATATAACTACCTTCGACTTCAATGCACTTGCGCCACTTGTCCCTGAGGCTTCAAATTCCCGACAACCAGAAATCTGCCGACTGCTGTTCAATCCACTCCTGGACGGCGAACTGGACATCTTCACCGTCCCCAAACCGGCGTCCACGCAATGCAGCCTTGAGCTGGCGGAATAAAAAGTATTCGCTAGGGGCCACATCTGGACTGTAGGGGGTATGGTTGAGCTCCTCGAATCCGCACTCGCACATGGCAGCTTGTGCAACTCTGGCCTTGTGGACTTTGACGACGTTGAAGTCGATCATGGGGCATGAGGTTTCTAGGCACCCAACGGGCAGAGACCTTGGTCATGGCCAAATTGTCGTGGATGATGTTGATAACACTTCCGTGTGATATTCCAAGTTCTCGCTCGATTTCTTCGACCTTCACCCGTCGATTTTCGAGGATCATCCTCTCCACACGGGCCACGTTGTCCTCGTTGGTCACGTCTGACGGGCGTTCTGGACCGGGGTCATCTTCGAGAGACTCACGCCCATGGCGGAACTCCATATACCAGCGAGCAATGGTTGCATAGGAAGGGGCGGTGTCGGTGTACACTGCAACCATGCGTTCATGGATCTCTTTTGCATTCTTGCCTTCCTTGGTCAAAAATTTGATCAGTGCGCGGTGCTCAACCTTCTCCATTGTTGAAAAATTTGTGACTGACGAAGTACGATCAGCTACTGCTTCTTAAATAGACGAGGCAGGAGCGTGCGACTGCAGGTCCTGACTTGTCATAACTTGTCTTAACACCCTCACAAACAGCCATTCCCCTTCCTCTGTTTTGCCCTACCGATTCGCAAAACTTATTGACCGCCCCTCGTAAACCGCTTTTTTTAATCCCCTTTATAGACTCTTTATTTTAACACCCTGAACACCTTTTTCAACATAGATACCCTGAAACATTTTTTTAAAGTTATTTCACCCGGTTTGATATATAGAAAAGCCTTCGCCAGATCTCTTTTTTCATCTAAATTTGTTTTATATACGAAATGATAGTAGAAAAGCGCCAAAGCCCTAATTTTAATACATTTTTTGAACTTCACGATTTGTATGTTTTTTTCATTCCAAATCATTCGATAATTATATTTATTTTTTCTGAACTCTTAGAAAGAACTTTGATAAAAGCTCGAAACATACAAAAAACAGCCCTGCGAATAAAAGTTTCAAATAAACTTAAACTCAAATAAAAAAACATTTTCAAAAATTTCAAAAATTCACCAAGTTAAATTATAGAGCTAAGGATAATGAACAATTTCGCTTCGTTTGTTTCTTTGTTAAATTTTCGCGCAAAAATCGGCTTCCACGTAAAAGTGAAGTTGTGAAATTCAATTAATCCGTACCTTTTAGTATTACCAAATCATTATAACTATTGTTACATAAATATTGCTGTCACTTTTAAGGTCACGGGTGTATTGTCTTTTCCTCATTCATTGAATCCATATTTCTAGTATCACCAATTTAATAATATATCTCATTTATTGGCCTTACAAAGTTGTTTTTATTAAGCGATTATGATGAAAAGGCTGAGGACATTCAGTGGCGCAAGGCTCGTTATTATTTTCTTTACTTTGGTATTGTGGTTCTGCTGCCAATATCCCCCCTCCCACACACACACACAAATTTGTCAAAAATCTCTAGTACTTCATATCCCTCCACCCTTTTTACTAAATATTATTGTCCTTGTCTTCTATGCATGATCATTGCAATGTTTTAAATTGGCATTTTATTTCACCATACATCTCCACACCTTCGTTGTTCATTTTTTTTTTTTTACTCTTTTTAAATCTTATACAGGGTGTTTCTAAAGTCTGGACGCAGGCAAAATGTATATTTCCAATAAGCAAGGTAAACAGACAAGTCTGACCGTATGACCTTACGACCTTCAAAAACTTTCAAGTGGGGCAATCCTACCATATTTATTTTGCTTTTAATAATTCCCGGACTAACCTCGGGAAGACCTTGGCAGTTATATCATTCAAAGAGAATGTAAAACAACATAAGGGTTTCAAATTTAGTTCGAATCGGCCGAATAGTTACGATGTTATTGCCAAAAAGACTCATTGAAAAATTAAATGGTTACATTCCGACCGACATAGTAATTTATAGAGTTGCGTGCACGTGACTAAAAAAATGAGCTACATTTTTTTTTATTTAAATATTAATAAATAACATCTTCAATGCGATTTCTACCTTTTGTGATGCTAAGTTCGATGCGCTTAGCGAGATTCCAAATTCCCATCAATTTGAGCACCTTCATTTATGATGCGCTGTTCCCTCGAGTGTCTCGGATCTTTAATTAACATTGAATACACCTTCTCTTTTAGCATACGTAGGACCATTGTGATATTTCCTATGCCTCCAAACTTTAGTTAAGGACACCCTGTATTTGAAAAGTAGTGATGTAAAAGTATTATGATATACTTCATATGTTTGTTTTCCACCTTTTATAGATTAAGTTTGCTTCACGTCCATATGTCCTTTTTCCACTTAAATGTCCCCCCCCCCTTCATGAATCTTGTTTATTAGTTCATCTTTGCTCGTGTTTACTATGAGTGGTAAACTTGTTTGTAATTCAATTCAATCATTTACCGCCTCCTTGATCCATTTATTCTTTTTGGTTAACCAGTGTATCAACCATGATTTGCTTTAGTACGTTTTGAGAGTCTTTTGCCATGGTATCTTTTAGGTAGTAGGGTAATTTATTCCTCATCATTTTTGTTATCACTAATGATATTCCACTTTTCACCTCATACAACTCACCTCTGCCCCCACTATTTCCTAGTATAGTCCTTTGCACTCTATTTTCCAACACTTCTATCTTTCTTACATCTTTATTCAAATAAAGTGACTGGTAGGACTAGATTCTGCCTTTATGTTTTGCCTATATTTAATTTTTTAGCTTTTCGTCATATTTTCTATTTTTTCAGCATTTTTGTTTTTGGTTATCAAATATTTTTCTTTTGTCATTTATTATCACACCTAAATAAATATCTTGTTATTTTCTCCACATTTGTATTCTCTCTTTCCCCGTTGTTCTTTCTCCCTTTCTGTTCATTGCTTCTAACAAACTTGTGTTTGAAATCGCCCTGCAAATGTTGTTCTGCCCACTTATCTACGCTTAAAATTCAAGGTCTTATCACTAATCTACTTATCTTCCCTTATCACTACTCTATTCGGCCATCGTTAAGATAAAGGATCGGCCCTACGCGGGATTTGCAAGGGCTTATGTGCATTAGTTTGCATTTGCTCGGATCAAAGGGCTTTGGTAGTAACACCAAGCGTCCATCCGTTGGCACTCGGCTCAGGCAAAGGTCTTTGTCGACCGTTCTGTGAACGGAGGGATACATCGTGGCTTTCTAACACTCTATCTTCCTCAGCCCTTCATTTTTTTTGCTATGGCTCCTCCCATACCAAGTGTATTAGCAACCGTACCTTCTTCACTTTGGCAAACTACTTTCTTTTCCTCGTCTCTGTCATGCAGAGACTTTGGTCGGGGAATAGATCCCCCTCCCCCCTCCCCAGGTCTACAACCTCGACAAGCCCGAAATCCTCTTCTTCCCCTTCCCCCTACCTTCAGCGAATCAAGGTGGGTGTTCTCTATATCCCCCACCCTCATCCTCAATGGAGGGAAAGTGGACTCATTTCAGTTATTTTGCACTTCCCTTAATTCCTCTTGTCTTTTTACCTTTTACTGCGGTTCTTTCTATTTCACACCTGCCGATCCTCTCCCGCTAATGTATTACTCAACCTACAGAGTCCGGTAACCCCTTGTTAGCTTCAGTCCCCCCCCCCCCGACGTATAGTCCCCTTTTGCTGCTGCCCCCACCCTTCCTGCTATTGGGTTCACGGGGTCTGAGGAGCCTCTTGTCTGGCTGTGTTGTGAGGCTTCTTCATCTTCACATTATTATCATCATTATGATTATTCACTGACTTATTGGAAGAAGTCATTCAGGAAACTGCTTTGAAGCGCCCATTAACGGAGTCACAAGTGGCTAAAGGTCGGGAATAAGAAGAACTGCTCTAGCACCAGGAAACAGCGCCAAAGGGAAATATTTTGTCATGCAGAGGATCCAAAGTAATAAACCTCGATTGGTGAGGCGGATAATTACTTAATAATTTTGTTTTTAAATAAAACACATTTATATAAATAAGATTATGCACTTTTGAATGTAAACTTTTGATTTTAATATTTTTAGTTACTTTTACACTGCGATGTAATGATTCACAAACCCTAAGATATTTTTCGATAATAAGTATCAATCTATTCAAAATAAAAGATACAATTATGTGGCTATCTGACGAGGTTGAAAGGTATTCCCATAACAGTGCTACATTAGAGAAGGTACTTTTGATTCATTTTCCCTCGTCTTATTTGGCTGAATGAGGCTTTATTGTAGTTGACGACTTGCTCCGATTCTCTAGAATAAAGTTTTGAATAGTATTTATTAAAGTAGTGCCTCTTGTTATCGTTTAGGTTTGCTAAAATGAGGAATTTCTACCTTTTTCTTTTAGATTATAAAAATATCGTTCATAATCTTCTTGATATTCATCCCTATATCCTGACATCTAAAGATAACATTGACATGTTTTATTCTATGATTTTCATAAAGGTTTCAATGCAAGTACAGCGGAAAATCCATTCATAGCTCTTATGGGGATGATGAAGTAAATGAAAGAAGTTACAGGAGGTGGTTTCTCAGTTTCTGAAGTGGGAATTTCAGTCTAAAAGACGAACAAAAAGAAGGTCGTCCCCCAAAAACTTGATTCTGAAGAGTTGGTAGCTGTTTTCACCACTAATCCGGCTTCACCCTCTAGTGAACTCGCAGAACAATTTAACGTAACCCACACGACTATCCTACGTCAACTGAAAAGGATTGGAAAGGTTCCAGTGATTGGAAAATGGGTGCCGCAACAACTGTTCACGGAGAATTTGCAACAGCGTGTTGCTTGCTGTGAGTCTTTGTTTTCACCACACGATCAGCCACCATTTTGGGGCAGGATTGTTACTGGTGATGAGAAGTGGATCCTTTATCAAAACGTTAAAGGACACCATTCGTGGATCAGTCGAGGAAGCAAAATTTCTCAACAACCGAGAGAAGGACTTCATCCCCAAAAGAGCATGTTGAGTGTATGGTGGGATATTGAAGGAATTGTACATTACGAACTGTTAAACAACAATCAAACCATTAATGATCATCTCTACTGCAATTAACTTCGTCCTCACACAGCTCGAAGGACCAAATATCTCTTGGAGCAGCTCGGTTGGCAAATATTGCTTCATCCTCCATATTCTGAAGCTAACAAAATTGTCTCCTCGCATCAAGGATATCTGCAGTAAGCGCCAAGCACAAAAGGTTCTCACTAAACTAAAGTCATTCACTTATTCCTTTGTCGTCAATAAATATGTTATTATTTTGTACTCAACAATTGAGATTACAATATTAAAAAATAGTTTGTTTTACCTTTTTTCAAACTGGAATAGGGCCATTTCAAACACACTCAATTAACGTTCAACCTCTTGACACGGTCGCAAAGGCTGTTATGCAACACGAAGCTGTTATTAATACCCTCTGCGGAAAGACCAACCCAATACTTTTAAAAATATATATTATTGGGGGAAAACTTTAAATTTGAACCTGCGCACTTTGCATTTATTGCTTTTAATTCTTTCGTTGGTTTCCAATAAAGATGAATTTTCCCCATTTTAATATCGTCAAGGCTTTTCAATATTTTAAGAATGCTAATGAGTTTCCCCGCTTAATCTTTATTCCCAATGATTGCGAACCATTAAATCGTTATTCTCGGATCTAGAACGACTGGTTTGGTATCTAGAACATATGTTCTGTATTCTCGTGTCTAGGATAACTTATCTTCTCATCTAGACAAACTCGTGTCCTCGTATCATTACTAGTAGCAATGATAAGACATGAACCATGCACATAACATATTCACTTGACTTCTTTTACCTCCCATGGTACCCATATGGTATCATTTGTTGATCAAAGAAAACACCCTTCAAGCTTCTTTCTGGTTTTGATCAATTTCTTGCATTCTCCCAATTAACGCTCTTACACACACTTCTGTATTCACCCCCATTTGACAAACCTCGTTTTAAAAACTTGCCTCCTTTGTTTTTTTACTTAAAAAGTAAATGTTGTTTTTGTTATAGGATGCTTTTTTCTGGTTCACCTGAATACGCACATTGTGTATATTGATTGTTACGAACAAGTTGAAAACTGGCGCCAATAATTCTCTAGCAACACCCACGAGCAATTTATATTGAGGAAAGTTCAAATTAGTATTAATATTCATCAGAAGATCGATATCAGCTTTGATATTATTTTTTGTTGAACTTCGAGGGTTTTTTTGGTTTTAACACGAAATTAAGGGGGTTTAATTTTTGTATATTGTTTAATTTAAGCTTTCGTCATACAGTCATGACGTCAGAGAATTTGATTTAATAACGTGCTACTCGTATTAACCAACTAAAAGGGGGCATCGGGATAAGATGAGGGGATTGGTCCTTCATCGGTATTGATATTAAATTTTAAGATTCGTGGTCATCTAGGATTTATGAAGTACTTAATACGTGCAGGATTCTTTCCCAGTACATAAAAATTAATACTTCGCCTTGTCGTTGGCGAGCCCATTTTCTTTTTAAATCAAGCGCATTTTGAATGAAGGGGATACTGCTTTAAATTCTTTTATTAAAAATGCTTCCTCGAATTTCTGTGTTCTTCTGCCGCCTGGAACTCAAGGCGCCTATTAATATCAAACTACCAGGCAATGGCTTCGCTACTAAGATTAAAATTTAAAATCTAAAAAAAAGTAGCCATGGTTAATTTTTTATAAATTTTCTGAACTTCGCCAATTATAATAATTTTAAAAAGGAACTGTGAACAAATATAGTTATAGAAGGAGATATATAAAAAATAAATTTTCTGAACTTCACCATTTGTAATTCTTTGGGTTTTAAAAAATTCACAAAATTTCGATACTTATATTTATTTCTGAACTTCACCATTTTGTTTTTTGATATTATAAAAGAATTATTAGAAATAACTTTAATAAAAAAAACAAATCATAACCAAACTAAGATAAAATTATTTTTCAAATACTCAAAAAAATCCCCTTCCTGAATTACAGAGTTAGTGATGACAATTCTGTTACTTAAAAGGGGTTGTAGGAACGGTATATGGCCTTCGGGCCCCAGTGCCTGGAGTTATCTACCTTCATGGGCCCAATGTCGGTAAAGGGACCTGCGGCTTTTTATTTTCCACTTTTTCCACTTCGTCTACCTCTATCTTATTTTACAAATCTTTTCTTACTACCTGCGTGATGTGGCCTCGTTGTTATTGCGCTATAATTTCGAGTTTAAGAAATCCAATTCTGACGCATTTCATACCTTCTTTGATGTAAGCAGTCGGTCAAAGCTGTCTTTTCTGTTGCCCACGTCATTTTAACATCTTCTGCACTTTTAATAGCCGTTGTAAATAAAATAGCACCACAGAAAACCGACAAAACCCGTAAAACGAAGAGTAATAAAAGACATTAAAAAAAAAATCTTTTGTCTTCCCAATCATTAATTTTCTATATTTTTGCATTATTTTGTGTATTTTCGGTATTATTGATTTTCTATAAATTTTTGTATTGCTGATTTTGTTTATTATCTGCATTATTCATTTTCTGTATTTTAAAGTTTCAGAACGCAACAAAAGAGGATTTAATTAAATTCGTACTTCTGAGCACGTTTGCTCATTGTACGAATTTGTACATCAGGGCTTTAATGCGTTTTCTTAGCCTATGTCAATATATTTGCGCTGTAAGCACAATCATTTTGGTCCTTGGTTTTCTTCATTTTTTTAATCCGTTGTGTTTCTTTTATATCATGCCTGGATTGATCCGACCAAGGAAAAAGATGGTACTAAGCCCCCCCAAAAGAATTCGTACAAAGGAGTACTCCCCGCCTCCGATGTGACGTAGTTCCCGAAGTCACCCTACTTTATCTCTGAGCTCACGATGAATACAATCGCTTTCCCAATAGTACGAACCCCAAGTGGTTCTGATCAAGATTAGTGTTCGTGCTTTTGAGGCCAGTTCCTTCTTTTACAGACTTCGTTGATTTGTATGAACTGTGTTCTCCTTACTATTTCGTCCCCTGTATTGGAGGTTTAGAATTCGTCTCGGTCCTCACCCTACCCATCCATTCTTCTTCTGGTCATGACATTTCGTGGCACCGGGCTCCTTTAATTCTGCTCGCCCCAAGGAGTTTCCTCTTTCGACTAATCGGGCTATAAAGTCCCCCCATCCCTGGTGGCGTTCTCGATGGTTTTCGCCTTTTAGATTTAAGTAACAACAATCCGAATTTTGCTATCCGCCATTGGCACGATTTGGAGACCCTCCCCCCCTCCCTTCAAAATTCAAAAACTCGTCCGTTATCGTTATGACCTCCAAACTAGGAAGTGAGGTCATGTGGGAATTGAAGCGGCATAGGGGACACCCGTGTGACTGTGGTTTCCCACGTGAAGGCGGAGCTAGGGGTGTGAAATAAGAAAACCAAATGTAATTCATTTTTAGTGGCAGAAAGACCAAAAATGCAGTGTGTCTTGCTAGCCTATGTATAGCATTAAATAAATAAACCAAATTCCCGTAGCAATAGGACTACATAGCGTTAAATAAATTAACCGAATTTCCGTCGACAGAGTGTACCATACATAGCCTACGCATAGGGCGAATTAAACCGAATTCCCGTAGTCAGAGACTACATAGCCTATGCATAGCGTTAAGTAAATTGAGAGAATTTCCGTCGCCATGGAGACTACAAAGCATATACATTAAACGGGGTTAAATAAATGAACCAAAATTCCGTAATCATTATGCCGTTATTCACTGAGCATAATTTTTATATAATAATCCTATAGTTCGTTTCTAGTAAGGCGGATAGTTTCGGTTAACTATTTAGGCTTTTATTGTTGAAAAGAAAAGTAACAAAAATAAGGGTTAATTTCTTATTCGTTGCTACATTGGCTCGACTTTACTCATTAACACACGGCGCGTGCTCGCAGGTGACTAAACAGGAAATCTGACACCGCACATATACGGAAAGGAACAGAAAGTAACATGTAAGCCCGTTAGCAAACGTATCAGTGAGAAAAATCTGTATTTGTTTGTAACTTCAGGCATACATTACTCTTTTCTACGGCCTAATGACATAAATGTTCTATGGTTCTTATACATATGATGAAATTTTCTGACATGAAATGGGTTGAAGGTTGGGGATTTGTGGCTTGGATTTTGTGAATGAAAACTGCAGATCCTTGTGTATTTATGTCCAAACGTTGTTTATACGTTCGAGGGGTGACGAGAAAGGATGAGGTGGGAGAGACAAAGGAAGGGAAATGTAGCTTTTAGACAAAACGTCTTTCACTGGTCAACCAAAAGGGTGCCCTCTTTCAGGACAATGCACGCCCATATTCACCGGACCTTACACCACCTTATTACTATTTAATTCATTTTACCATTACCTCAATGGCAAAGTTTACTCATAAATAAAAGAGGTGAAAAATGATATACAATTATATATTTCATCCAAACCGAATGAACTCAAGTTCAAGCATTGTCTCGCGATGGACACTGCCGAATAAATGTTGTTTTTTATATTAAAAACGAGTACTTTTCCTTGAAAATACACGATATTAATCTATTAACAACTTTATAGAAATTACTTGTAACTACTTGGCAGTACAAGGGCAATGTCGTTTCTGCTGATTTTTGTTGATTTATTGAAGCACAAAGGAAACTCTTACACAAGTTATACTTTAAGTGCCCACTAGAGAATGAAGAGGTGATAAACAAAAAAGATAAAGGGTCAGGAAGGAAAATAGATCGACTGTGGGAAGGCACACTACGCAATGTTGTGATCCTAGTACAAACTATCCTGGAAGTTCATACAACAGAACAGTTTACTTGGAAGTATCAATAAAAAACTAAAACATGGGGATGTATGAGACGAATCCCCGTACTCAGTTATGGCAATGAACCCAGTTCTATTCGATGGAGATTGAGGCAGAACGAAAAGGGGCACTATTCTTTTACCTTGGCACAGAATTGTTCAAATTTGCCAAAATGTTCGTTTGCTAAACATGTGATCATGCTTGTGTGCTGTGAAAGTTTATAAATAACTGTGCTACTCTTTATATTTTGTAAGTAAAACCAAAGGAATTTAGCAAAAAGCATTTACTCGTAAATGATCATTGACACTTGGAAAGATGGGGAGGGGGAAATCTATGCGTAGAAGGGCGTTTTATGTAGGCATGGACTTAATCCAATTATATGTTGACATACATATATGTGCTTCATAGTCTCTTTTTTCGCACACACACACACGTGTTTTTAACAGTACGCAACCCGAGATCCTAAATCCCTCATAAAATATCTCAATTTTTCTTCTTTCGCTTCGCGACGGAAATAATTTCGCAACTTAACTGCGGATTAGCTTCCCCTTCCTTCTTTCTAAATTCTCCCCATACCCCTTTTCTCCCTGGCATTACTTCGCATTTTAACAATTTGTACGATCGCTCAATAAATAGGAAGAAGTTAAAGAAAGAGGTAGAGGAACTACTAATTGGGATCGTGGAATAGGGGCGGATGCACTGGTGGCAAAGGCGAATATGTACAAAGAAACTGAATCCAGGCCTAATTGATGATCCCGTTCGCACTTTAGTACAGGTTTCCAGTCTACTTGTGTAGGGATCTTGAATGGGTTACCTACTTCTCTCCGAGACTCAACTAAATTGCCTATACATTTATTTAACGCTACAGAAATTATTTTACGCCATGCATAGGCTATTAATTGAGTCACCAAAGAATAACCTGAATCTTCGTTCTATAGACCAAGGATTATGTGCTAGAAAGTGTCTTCTGAATTTTATTCTTCATCCAGTACCATATTCAGTATATACAGTCTGAGTCCTTTTTTAAACTATTTTATATTATGAACCTTTCTTTTCTATTATATTTCGTATTTATTTGTAATACTAAATACCTATATTCATACATTTGAATATGTTTTGCATTTGCCTTATCCTCTCTTTTTTTTCCCTATTTACGTTTGTTTTTCCACTTGGACTTTAGGTACCTCATTTCTTATCTTGGTATATTATTTTATATTTTTACTACAACTTTATTGTGTATATTTTACTAAATTTTATTTAGGTCATGGCTTAGTATTTTATTATTTTATGGATTTCTGCTGCTAGAGTTCAAATACACCTTTCCTCTCCTCACCTTTTAAGATAAAGTAAGCTAGTGAATTACGGTGCACCTTAATCTTTTTTTTTTGTCCTTTCTCGCTTATGTGTATGTTTTAATGCATTATTTTTTCACATTTTAGCGGTAATTTATTATGTATTTTTCTGTTAGGTTCTATTTTTATTTAAACTTTTCCTGTTTTTCTTTGTAGGGTCTGCAATCGAAGTTGTTCCATTTGTTGGGGGTCCAACACAAAAAAATGAAGGAGAAAAAATCTGATTCGTTCTTCTTGTTCCGGAAGGGAGGTTCTCGGTATTCCTTTGTCGGGGACAAGAAGAAGAGGAACAGTGAGCTCAGCAATGTACAAATCCAACGTCTTTCGTGGTCATCTTTCCCCCTAAATAAGATCCCCCTGCCGGCGGATACATGTGCTCCAGTGGATGTGCCCTCAAGGCGCACGAAGAGCTCCGAGAACCTGAAGGCGAAGCAACAGGCAGCATCCAAGGGACTTCATAACAAACTCGCCAAAGCAAAGTCACCATCTGCGACGATAAGACAGCTTTTCAGTCATGGGTCGTCTTCATCTGTCGTGTCGACTCCTACTCCGTCGTCATCGTCAAATTCCTCGGCATCCTCAAGTCCAAGGGTCCGACAATCGTGGTGCAGTGGGGTCACCCACATTCTAGAACGGTGTGGGGGTGAGGCTGGCACTTTAGAGAGTCCTGGTTACGTAGATGACATCTTTCAAGAAGATTCCCCATCTCGGCGGGGTAGTACAGACGATGAAGTTTTGTTAGTCCACGACGCCCCTTTAATGAGAGGTGCGGTCGTTGGGGCGGGGCTGCCCTCGAACAAATACTTGGTTGACTTGGCCAGAAGTGGATTTTCTGTCGGCTCTCTTCTAGAGGAAGACGAAGACGACATCATGATTACGCCCAAGATCATCTGTGCCCATAAGAAAACCCCTGATTTGGTCAGAAAATCCAGACTACAAATCAGGCAGGAATTGGAATATATTAAAGAACTGGGTATGTTACCTGAAGAGCTCGAGCCTGACATGCTCAGTGCTCCTGAGATAAGGGGAGAAGAAGACACCTTGAACGAAGGGAAGCACAACTTCTACGTGAGTAGTGACCTTAATCTTAACGCTCTACGTGGCTATAAAACAACCACCGATGGAGAGATGTCACAAAAGGAGCAAAATGGCCGCGTTAATAGAAACCTTCCAGCTGATAAACTCTCAACGCCTGTCCACCATGTAAAGGTTGTGCTCAACGATAAGGAGTATTGTCAGCATGAGAGGACTGGCAGTTTTAGCAACTCTTTACCAACCCTCGCCAAAGAAGACATAAAATTCGACTCTCAGTCCGTAAATATCCCCATTGGCCCTAACAGCAGCCCCGAGGATAAAACCTCGGTTACCTTAAGTTCCGTCTCCGTAGATTTAAATCCTGGTCTAATTTATCCAGGCAAAGAGGACGACCCATACGTCATGTCGAGGGAATCTAGTCTACGCAACATTCTGGTCAGCGAGTACGATAGTGAAGATCTATCCAACAATGAGGAAGATAATGAGAGTTCTTCCTTCGAGAAACGACTCGAGGATGATTTGGAGAAGCTCGTCGAAAAGGAGGATGGGATTGAGGGGAGATTGAATGACTTCGAACCCAGCGGAGGGGCCCTTTCTGACGAAGAAGAACGCGTTCAGTTCAGGAGGAAGGTCAGGCCTACTTTATACATAGACATCGAAAAGGCGAGATCCAGCAAGACACTGTCGGTAAGTTGCTTCTACTCATGAACAATCAAAGACCGAAGTTATTCCTTACATACCTCTATCACACACGCATATCCACACGCAAGCACCCTATCAATTACATGGCGAGATTCTGTTATTCCTTACACACCTCTACCACACATACGCAGACACACTATCAATTACATGGCGCAATTCTTTCATTTCTTACACACCTCTAACACGCACATATTCGCAAGCATACACTATCAATTTCATGGCGAAATTCTGTCATTCTTTACACACCTTTACAACACACACATACATTCACACGCAAACACTCTATCAATTACATGGCGAAATTCTTCCCTCTACCTGAAATTTTAGATCTTACCACCTATCCATAGCTGGTGTCCCATCTGTTGAAATAATTAGACCCCCCCTCCTCCTCTACTTGCCCCTATGCCATGCCGGTCCTAATATACGCAGAGGATAGGTTCAGAAGAGTCGAGGCGCTCCCAATTCCTCCCGAGCGGTTCATTTATTTTCCCTGCACTTCTCGGCTATTAAACCTTTCATACATCTTCACTTCCATCTTTCCAATTTTTTTTTACCAATTTCTCCGCTCTAACTTTCTGACCGAGACGCTCTTGTTTTTTTTCTCTTCTTAGTCGTAAGTATATAACTTTCGATGCTCGAGATAAGAGAACCCCCCTCCTCCCCCATTCACGTGCACGAATGTGAGATTATTTTGAATTTCTAGATTGTTTTCTTTTTTTTAACTCGTTCCTAGGGGTTCTAGGGCCTTCCTATCACTCATTGCTGGACATTTACAATCTATTTTAACTATTCATGATTCGTTTAGCGTCACTGTCCATGATTCGTTTAGCTTCACTGCCCATGTGGATAGTTTCAATGCAAAATATAAGTTTCATTTTTAAGAGATCGAGTTTTTTAGTGATCGGAAGCACTGGACTAGATTCGGAGCATCGATCCCATTCTTCAGCTGAACAACTCTAGTCTAGATGTCGACCAAATATTTCCTCATGTGTTACTTTTATTTTGAATTAAACTGCAATGTTTACAGGTAGAAAATACGGTTGCCATAGCAATGGTAAGCCTTTCCCACACTGCATCGAAAAGCTGCGTACATAAGTTATACACAAGGTGGCGGACTTAAAAGTAGCGTCGCCCAGATTAATTTTATTTTAATATATTTACTAAAAAATTGGTTAACTTTATTAAAAGCGAAATAGTTATCGGTTTTTTTAAAATCTGGGCCGGGATACTTTTAAGTGCGCCACCCTGTATAATATAGCGTCCCCCCCACCCCTCCCACGGCTTGGTGAAAACGATGCTGTGTCCTGCGATGACAAGAAGGTTAAAATAACCAATTGAAGCTCTTTTTTGGAGCTGATAGATTGCTCTATTGGCAACAGCCACTTGCTTAGCGGGGTTGAGGAACGTACAACAAGCTTAGCCGATGCAGAGGAGGAGGTTCGCCATTGCTAAATGTTATAGTAGCCGTATAGCCCAAATACAAGAAAACAACAACCAGGAGATAGAAATAAAAACAAGGTTGTAGAAGTCTAAATACCGCGTACATAAGTGCACGCAGAAATACTCCGACACAAGCTGCGTGCC
This sequence comes from Ceratothoa steindachneri, assembly GCA_963969495.1. NCBI lineage: Eukaryota > Metazoa > Arthropoda > Malacostraca > Isopoda > Cymothoidae > Ceratothoa > Ceratothoa steindachneri. The sequence goes on along the minus strand of OZ018318.1, from coordinate 153,900,207 downwards.
CTCCCGTATCTCTAAATGCAACTCTCGCCTCGAATTCTCTGTCGCCCTTTTTCGCGACATCGTAAACTCCGAGATGGCTTGAAGACGTGAAAGACATACTGTCTGCCCAAAGATGAAAAAAGGTATTTCGCGCGACGATACTGATTTTACGAGAATTCGATTCTATCTCTCGATTTCTGCTCGCGAGGCAAATAAAAGGAAAACTTCTCCCTGGATTCAGGCAAAAGATCTTGGACCTACGTCAAGTATGTGTGGAGCCCGATCCACAAAGGAAACCGTTTGCCCGCTGCAAGGAAGGAACTTCTCGGGAGAATTGGTTGTTGTCGTCACGGTACTTGTAGGTGCCAAACTTCTCGCAGCTCCCTCCTTCCTTCAGAGTCTGAGGTTACACAGGACATCCCTCTGTGGATTACCCTAGCCGTAGCTAGGTAATCGGTTTTGGCTACCCACTCCAGCAGCCGAATAATCGGACAGGTACTTCGAGGAAGAAGTCCGATTTGAGTCACCGTTTGGCTCACCTTCGTGATCCGGCATAGGATCATTATATCACCGGTCTAGGATTACCCTCTCATTCGGTAACCTTGGACGGCCGGAATAGGTGCAATCATCGTCACCAGAAGAAGATCTAGATCGTCACCTTCAAAAATATTTACGAACTCAAAGGTATCGTTAATTGAATTATCCCCTCCTCTAACTTCACCAGTTTATTTGTGAACTAGAATTCCCATTCCGAGCCCGTAACCTCGAGTATTAGAAGTGCTCAATTCAGTGTTTAACTCAATAATAATATTCCCTTCGTTCTGCCTGATGTCATTAAGACGCAAACATCCCAGTGAGTAATCTGCAAGTAATCCCCACGACATTTTGTAGACTCATTTATTCAGTGCAAGATTAATCCTATTTATATTTATATACGCTGTTGCTTATTTCAAATTCATGTACATTAAAGATTATTTTTGTATCTGTGTGTTTAACTAATTTGGACGATCCTTTGGCAATTATTAAGCAATCCACTCGGCTTAAATCTCATTATTCCACCGACCCGCCCATGGTTGGCTTATACTGAGTGGAGAACACACTCAGGAGATCATAATCTTAGTTTTGATCAAAAGGGTACGCACCGGGGTTATTCTTATTCACCGGAAGTGGCTAAGGTAGGTGTATTGGATACGCTTCACCTCCGCTTCACCTCGGTGCGGTAATAAAATATATGTCCAGGAAGTGGGACTGGGATTACCCATTCACTAAACCTCGACAAAGGACAACATACCTAAGTCGCGTGCTCTCAATTATTCTAACCATATGACCTTACAACCTTCAAAACTTTTCACAAGTGGGGCAATCCGACCCATAGTTTGTTTTCTTTTAATAATTCCCAGGCTAACCTTGGGGGGCATTGGCAATTGTATAATTCGAAAGTGAATGTAAAACAGCATAAGGGTTTCAAATTTTGTTCGAATCGGCCGAATAGTTACGATGTTATCGCCCCAAAATCTCATTCAAAAGTAAAATGGTTACCATCCGATCGACCGGCCTATGAACCGACATAGTAACTTATAGAGTCGCGTCCATTTGGCTAAGAAACGCATGGTTGGAATATTTGCGACTAATAGTCAGATGATTCCTATCTGAGAATGGTTAGCGATCTAATAAGGATTTGGTTCAACCGGAAGGTTCCTTTCGAGATGTTAAAATTTGGGGATCGAATCAATTCACTGCTGGTCTTATATGTGAGAAGGACATTAAAAGTGATTCTCTATCAACGGAAGGGGGATGGGTTGCAGTGCCGATCGCAAAGCAGTGGAGTTGTACAAAAGAAACGTACCCAGCGGAGATGAACCGAGGTTATAAATATTTTAACAAGTTGGATGCGTGGAAGAATGGAATACTGCGATCCAGCGCGAAGAGAGAGGTGGACCAATATAGGCGGCAAGTAACCATGGCGTGAATGCCGATCTCAAATCTATTGTGGTCAAGTAGGAACGAATCCGGCTAAGATAACTGAGGATGCAAAGAGAGGATTGTCGAACGTTGACAACATGAGAGATGAGAGAACTGATAATGAAACGTCACCTCTAGATTTGTAACTATCATAAATAGCGTGCATAAAAGGCACTAAAATTTAGATAGGAAGCAATAGTTTGCAATATAGTACTATACTCATTTCCTCTACCTTCAGAATATATTCGTAAATCCTTGGGATAGTCTACGCCCTGTATGTCATCTGTGTAAGTCGTCACAATTTTACAGAAATATGTGATCCTAAACAGATTGATAGATAAAATCAAGATACTGAACCTATTTGTTGTATTTCATCTCCAGGTTTTTTTTAGTAAAGTTCACTTGTAAGCCAGAAAACCCCTCTATTTTATTATATCTTAAAAAAAAGGAAATTAATACCAATTCCGCGACCCATTGTAGGTAAGAAGTACCCTTATCCTAAATTTTTCTTCCCTACAACCCAACCTTAAACGTATTAATACTCTGTCGTAGAATGACCCTTGGTTTTGATCCCTCTACTCTTTGACACCCTTTTAGTAGCGGTATGCTTTAAGGGGTGTGAGTTACTTCTATGATGAAGTAGGCTTTGTTCTAAGAGTGCTATTTTAGTGGTTTAGTTCTTAAGGAAGAGCTATTTTTAAACACATAAGGATAAGAGGAAACACCAGAATCTACCAAAATAAACATGTATTTTAAATTAAATATTACAAACCAACAGTAAACACATTTCTATCTTTGGCCTCAAAGATCTTTCAATGACAAAACATAAACAAGTAGGCTTCCAGTAAACATACCAATTGCCAATTAGTATTTTTATCATGACCCTATTTGATTAGCATAAAACATTAAATTAACGTACTCTCATCTACAAACACATATGACCTAGATTCAAGAATAATGGTTTCTACTCTCCTTTAAGACGTGGGACGTACTAAACTTCTACTATCGCAATAGAGATATAAATGTTATTGTTAACTTACAGGTAGGTATTAGGGATTGCCGGATGTCGCTGGAGGACTTATCTCTCGCTTTGAAGTGGTGTGGCCGCTGGTTGAAATTTCGTCCGGAAGGGAATGCTTGTCGCCGGTGACGGGGGCTGCTTCTTCAACGTAATTAAAGAACGAGAGCTCGTTGTGGCTGGGTTCTTCTCCCCTCACTCTTACGGTGCTTGAGATGTGAGAATCACTCGAGTGTGAGCGGCTTTGCTATTCTTCAGTCGGACTTCTTTGCAGACTGAACAGGCTTCTTCGGTATGGCACCGATTTAAAACTTGACTATTTAGGTTAATACGGCCCGGAAAGGGGGGGATCGATTTTCTCAATCTGATCCTATCGTTTCTCACGGAAATAGTCTTGTATGGCTGAAGGATCGATCTTCACGAACTAACCCTTCTTCAGGCGTATCGACTTTTAATCTTCTTGTCTGGCTGAAAGATCGATCTTTACGAACTAATCTTTCTTCTGGCGAATCGACTTCTAATAATCTTCTTGTCTGGCCGATGGATCGATCTTCACGAACTAATCCTATTCTGGCGTATCGACTTCAGATAATCCTTTTCTCTTTCTTTGCGGGGCTTCTTTATAGGCGGATTGCCGCCCCATCTAAAGGGGGAAGTGACCAGGCCACAGAGGCAAAAGGGGGGGGGGAGCGAATGGTGAGTTAGCATCTGGGGAGAGCGAGAATTCCTGAGGTGGCACTGGGGTGCCCAAGTCAGCTCGCAAATTATAGGCTCGCAACCGCACCGCTACTTGGCGTGCCTTCTGACTCGCACCGTTTTTTTTCCCTAACCACGGGTTTATGGGTCTCGTAGGTAATTCGATCGTTAGAGCGTCGTTTAAGGACCTTAGGTGGTCGCCTTCAAACAGATGTTAGCTCCAACTGCCCACAGCGGCGGGGAGATCACACATGGTAAGCATTTTCGCCGGCTACCTTTCCCACGCTTTTCCTCATGAGGGGGGGGGGGCTTGAATGTACCTATACTCCTCCAGGATGCTCAATGTAGCCATTTCTCCACATACTCATTTGAAAAATTCTTATATTAAAGTACTCTATAGCTTCCCCAACTACCTTAAAATTGAACTAATACTAATACAGAATAAGCCCCTCATCTCCTAATATATACACCCCGTGCCACGCTATTAGCTTCACTCATTTCTTTAATGTTTTATGTGTTTATACTTTTCGAAGTTTCTGGAACCTATGTGGCCGACGCCTCTTCATATGGCAACACTTCCATCCTAACTTCATTTGAGTCCCTAGCCTCCTTGATGAGTTATAGCACGTAACGTGATCTTCAGGTGTGCCATGCTATTAGCTGTTGAACGATTTTTTGAGAATGGGAAAGGCTAAGGGTCTCCCTGAGACTGAAAAAACTACGATAGTGAAAGAAATGGCTAAAGGAACTCTTCCTAAAATTATAGCCAACTCCATCGGCCGCCATGGAGCGTTTTTTAGCCGACCTATCGCCAAAGAAGACACGGTCTTACTCTGGCGTCCTGAAGACCTTATCTCCCATGTACATTCGTAATGTGAAGAGGTAGCTGTTGAAGAAACCAGGACAAACATCGAAAGCAATTTTTGCTGCAGCAAATCTGCCAGAAGTGTCAAAATCAATGAGATGCTGCCCTTGTGTCTGACGTCCAAATTTAAATGTATTTAAGAGTAGGTTGGATGAGTTTATGGAGAGGGAAGGTTGTGATGGTTCCTAAGTTTTTTATATATTAATATTGTTTGCATATATCTATTGCTGCATGATTTAGTTCTTGACAAGCCTTGATTTGTGATATCCTTGTTTGTGGACGCAATCCTCTGGATGTAGTTTTTTGGGAGTTTGGGTGCCTTAAAAAAGAGGCCGTTTGACTCGGATGACCTATGATGGGCCCTTGTGGCTTTTGTCATCTGTTGTTGTATTATGTTGTGGGGGACTTTGATTTTGTCTTTCCTTGGCGATGGTGCATTTTGTGGGTGGGTTTTGACGGATGCGGATGACCTTTGATAGGCCCTTGTGGCTTTTGTCATCCGTGAAATTATGTTATGTTTTATGTTATGACATCTGCACGCACAATTCCTCGCTCCGAAATAAAAAAAAATTGATTGAATCTGTTAACAAGAGAATTGGAAGTGTTTTACAGAAGAAAGGATCTTATGTAAAGTATAAAGTATTTATTTTTAGTTTTTATTTTGTGATGTCTTTTTTTTGCATAAATAAACATTGTATAATCATATTCTATTATTATAAACCTCTTACGATGCTAAATTTTCGGTCGGTATGTTGTTTTCCTATAATTAGCTAATACCGTGGCACGCTTGAAAAGTGGTTAAAATCTTTAAACATTGCTGAAGTGAAAGTCGCATTAAAAAATGTGCTGAATGTGTAGGACACAGTCGTACTCATTAACTTAAATATACTACAGAAGTATAAGTTTAGTTCTCCCGATAATTAATGTTTAATCGTTAGCAACGACTTTAAGCTAATAGCGTGACACGGGTTTATATATATATATATATATATATATATATATATATATATATATATATATATATATATATATATATATATATACCATTTAAAAATTGTGATGAATTGCAGAAGACAAACAAGGCGTAGACAATCTCAAAGTGTTTACGAATATAAATATTATGTATGTACCAGGAAAGAGTTTAACGCTTTATTGCAACATGCGTGGTCAACTAACCACAACCAGAATTTATTTATACTTTTAATGAAAGACTGAAACGACTAATTGAGGCGCCATTAATTAATTTGGTTTCAAATTTTAATCTCCCAAAGGAGGACTTGCACTTCGACCGGGTCATCATCGCAAATCATCTTCTAGACCCGTGGTTCCCAACCGGTTTTGGCTTTTGGCCCCCTTAGGACCTTTTGTTCTTCCTTTGGCTCCCATAACCATTATTTTAAGTAGGTAATATGCAAATTAACTCTTTTACACAATTAACTCATAAGATTCAAACTATTTGTGTACATATAAATTCACACAAACCACACCCATCGAACATTTACATGCTGAAACTAAAATCCTCACAATTAAGCGACACCTTGACATGAGAGGTACACAATTGCTTGCATCAGTCATGCACGACCCAAACAGCATCTTTCACCATCTACACAACCGCCCTTCAACTCACAGACAAGTAGCAAACACACCATATCGATGATATACAAACATTCCTGACTCCATACCACAACCAACAAACCTCTCACAGTACCAAAAAACATTCACAGACACCTCACCAGACAAGCAATCAATAACCTTCCACACAACAAAACACTTAACTACCACCACCACCAAACATAAGCTGCACAGAAACACAATTCTCTAGGTTGGATCGAGTGCACCTTACACGACTTCGCTGTGGTCATCACCAATCACTTAATACACACAAACAGCGCATAAATAACACTCAAACAGACCTTTGCTCTCTCTGCCAAGCTAACTCCAACACCGTCACGCATATCATTGAAGATTGCATTAGCTTGGCAGCTCTCAGACAACACGACATTAGCAATGTCCAGCAGCTTTGGACAAGTCGAGTGGGTGTACTGGTCTACCTACGAAGTGTGGGCTTCCAGGAATAACAGGGCCGGGAGAACCACCACCACCACCACCACCACCACCACAACAACAAATAAATTCAAATTTTATGATAAAATATTTAAATTCAAATTATTGGCCCAACTATAATTTAGGCTTAGGTTGTTTCCTGTAGCCCCCTTTATGGAGCCTGTTGGCCCTTATAAATAAATCTTAACATTTCCCTGTGGCCACTTCAAATGTGCCATGGCCCCCATGGGGGTCATATATTCCAGGTTGAGAAACCCTGTTCGAGATAGAAATCATCTGACCATTTATCATAATTATTCCCTCCGTGTTTATGTATTCTCTCTTGGTTATTGTTTTGTTTCTCATTTTGCATATAAAAAATGACCCAGGTCGCCATTTTGTCCTTCGTTGCACTCCTAAAAGATGGGGTGTGAAGCCCCGAAGCTAACTTGTAATAAATAAAAAAAGTGATTAACTGCGGCGAAGCAGCGGGTCTCTGGGTCATGCAAATACCGCGCTGTGTTCATCTTCTGTCCGCAACGAGTCGCTAGCTCAATGGGACCAGCTAAAACCAATGCTACCAAAGGTAATTGAGGTCACTGAGTTAAAAAAAAGTTGATCGCCAGTTAGCGCCATCTAGTGGTTAGAGATGCTAAATCGGCCATTTGTAGAGATGTGAAGGTCAAAGTCAAACCAATGTCACAAGGGGTAATTGAGGTTTCTGAGTTCAAATCTAATCGAGTTTCGCCGCAGGTTCATTAGATCATGTCCCTCGAGTTCTCTTAAAAAAAAAGAAGCTTTTATTTGCATTGCACTGTTATCCGGGTTTTTTTCACCTGTATTAACGCTTAATCTTTCCCCGCTTAGTGAAATTTGCCCCTTTTTTTACGGTTCTCCCTCCCCGACTAAAGTTAGGTAAGTGTGCATCCTCGCATCCACGCCACTACAATTATCCACCATAAAGCCACCCGTTAAGATTTTTTTTCTAGCCAATAGCCGTTCATAGCTGTGTTATGTACTGTAGCATCTCTTACAGTCAGAGTTTTGGTCTTTTCTTGGTCCTGTTTTTTTTTCTTGTTTTGTTTTTTAAATCTAAATTAGGTCTAAGAATAGGCTAGATAATCATTTCAGTGCTTATGCCCCTGATGGCAGACGCGAGATGTCTTAGAAAATATCCCCACTCCAATTTAACCTGTCAAACGCTCCAATACACATGTACTCACTCGTGTCACCAGCATACAACACACAGCATCCTCCATCGCTCACCAACGCCTTCACAACCTACTCTCTCACTCCTCTTCTAAGAACTCCATCCTACTCCACTCAGCAAACCATGGCGACACTACAAGCCCCTGGCTTCCACCAGTATTAAAGCACTACACACCTGACCATCTTTTAAACCCTCACACGAATTTGTTTTCGACCTAAAATACTTTTCGCACCTTCCAATTGATTAACCCTTACTCCATACATTCTTAGACGTTCCATTCCGCTTCTGTATCCACATGATTATGCATTTTCTCCCAATCCATAAACCCAGCACTCATCTTACTCCTTTTCATTGTACAGCGGTACTATAAAAGCATTCTTCCACTCCTCAGCCACTATTGCACTACCTTCGGCCTCACTCCACGACCAGTAGATTCAGCAAAATGCACAAGAGCCTGAATTGCCGGGAGCATCATAGCTACCATAACATCCTCTCCAGTTGCCCTCGCATCTTTTACACCTTTCTTAGTGGTGACGATTTCTGGCATGCTTATCGCTTTCATGCCCTGATCTAATCCCACCCCCCTTCGAAACCTATCATATTCACATTCGCTTTCTCTTCCATGGCCCCATTATACAACTCACCAAATCACTCTCGCAATCAGTTTTTACCTCTCCATTGCTCCGAACTACACCCCCATCCTTATCCTGAATGTTCCTACAACCATTCCTCTCTTTCTAACTTCGACAATAAAATACCTTTCCCATCCGGATCATCTCCCTTCCAACTATTTCATTTGTCGTTTTCTTACTCCCACAAATCACTCGCTCCACTGCACTTTCGCCATCCCCAATGCCTTAATCCTCCTCAACCTAATATGGTCATCTGCACTATGATGAGTCTACAAGTACGCCTCCCATTTCATATGTACACTTTACGTTTGGCATTATCATTCCAGCTTTCACTATTTTATCTCCCGCACACTCACAGTCGTTGCACTACCCCTTATTCCTTGAATTTGTTATACAATTGTTTAATCACTACCCTCCTCTCTCCAGCTCTCCCCCACTCTCCTACTGATTCGACAGCCTTTCATTTCTGAATATTTCTTCCCCACCGCCTTACTTTTCTCATCCACACTCCAACCAATTCCACTTTTCACAACATAAGATCAGTGACGTACTTCCCGCCCTCTTCACAGCTTTGCCATCGAATATTCCTCATTCACTTCCTCATATTATCTTTACTTATGCACATCTTTGTACCGAAAGAAGGTGTTTACACATTTTCCTTTCAGCACAAACCTAACACTCACTTTCCTTTCTCATTCTCATGTGTACCAGAATCATTTGTTATTCCAAATTTCAACCTGTCACCTACTCTTTACAATGCATGTCTCAAGTCGTTCTAGAACTCGTTCTCAACCTCACTACTATTATTGCACCCCCTCCCCCATACTCTACCAGCACCCCTTCCCTCATACACTACATCGCACCCAATTTTCCCTTTGCATATCTCAAATTCACTCACATCCTTGCACATAGATATCCAACCAATCCATCATGATACTCCTCAATGGCATAGCCACCCTCTCTTTACCCCCCCCCCCTCCCTCAAGTGTCGTTTCCATTCATTTCATCTTACAAACCCTTCTTTCATCTTCATGTTTGCCTCACATAACACAAACACCTTTCAGTCGCTATTATAGCAAGACCCATACACTACAATCACACACTGTCTTCCCTGCGAAATCAAATTCAAACAGACATTTTTCGCTCTGCACATTCATATCCAACCAGAGCAGGAGTCTCCCCTGCCCCACTTCATTCCCTTCATGTTTGTCTCACCTAACGCAAGTATCTGGTATCTTCCCCTTTAACTTAATACATTCATTATCCCCCCCCCCTCTCTTCACTCATTCCATATACCCCTTCGGTCACACGACCCCGGTCAACCAGTATAACTGGAGGCTTCAGCGACACCCCAGCCCATTACCTAAATGCATTGTTTTTTCGAGTATACTTAGGGAATGTAGCTTCCCAGAAAGCTACCTTTTAAGAGCCTCACGGGAATTTCAGTGTGGGGCGAGATTAATACCCATCCCTTCATTTGGCATATGTCAGAAAAGGCTACTAAACCCGGTTATGGGCTGCCGGAGTGGGAAGACCACGCACCCGAAAGTTTTGTTCCTGCGAGCGCGCTACGCAATGACGGTAATGGGCAGGAATGTCGCGTACGCGGTCATTCATGCCGGTTAATTTGCATTTATGTATGAACCGAATGGGTCTGTAATATGTGATTGGAAAAAGCGGGAAGGGGTAAAAGATGTGTTGTAAATAGGTTTCTCAGGCGGTGGGATAAGTTCAGTAAGAAAGACAGGAGTATGTTGCGTTGTTTAAGATCTTATATGTATGAAGGATGACCTTGACCGTGATTTTGGATCGAATGGGCAACCAGATCAGTTCACGGAGCAGAGGGGTTGCACGAATGAACCATCCCTGTCCTGGTGAAGAAGAACACGGCTACAAATTTTGAACAAGTTGACGGTAAAGAAGAATCGAAAAGTGAGTGCGCAAGAAAGGATTTACAGTAAATCAAGGCGCGAAGTAACGAAAGTTTGGAGACTAATCTCAGAATTATTGTAGTCTCGAATTGGGAGCAGATGCGGCTAAGATTACCTAAAAAGCAGGGACGAGGATTTGTAGGTATTAGCGACGTAGGCTTTGAGAGATAACCATCAAAATTGTGACGCCAAGATTTATTCACCGCGTCGGGAAAGAGAACCAGTGTAAAACAAAGGTTACGGAAACGAGCAATAGCTTTACATTGAGCAACATCCGATGGAGGACCTACCAGTAATACCTCAGTTTTGTCTTGATTGAGTTTCAGAAAGTTGTCTGAGAGCCATTAAGTACTGAGGTAGGGTGTGGAAAGATGTCTAAAAGTTTCGGCAAACGAGACTGAGGAGAAAGAAAGGTAGACTTGCGTGCCATCAGCATAAAAATTCACTGCTAGACCGAGGCAGCGCATAAGAGTACCCATGGGGAATAGATAGATAGAAAGAAGGAGCGAACCCTTAACAGTCTTCAGGCACACCGAAACGCACCTCAGCCGGTCTAGAAATGTATATTACTTTCAGTATGAATAAATGGAATACGAGAGGAAAGATCTGAGCAAAACTAGCAAAGTGCACTTACCGAGACACCCAGGAAATCACGAAGGTACTGAAGAAGACCACTGTAAATCGACACTATCAGCGCACGACGCACGACGAAGGCGGTCAGTTACATTTCGGGGAGATGATCAGTGTTGTGACCTGAAACCAGACTAAGATCTCATCAATGTTGGAGGAAGACATGTTATCTGCAGTCCGGGCTGCGGCCTTTCTAGAATTTTAGAAAGGAACGACAGTTGATAGAGTGGGTGGAGCTCGCTGTGTCGTGTGAGTTCGGTTTGGGTTCCTTAAGAGTTGAGCGAACAGCAGCGTGCCTTAAAAATGCACCTTAGTTGGTGGACGGACGCTATGGGCCTTGAGGAGGGTCATACAAAAAAAAGTGTATTATTATCCCTATTATTAAACGAGAAGGTTAAAAGTAGATGATGAAGTTATATGATGTTGGTATGGAAAATGAGGTGAATATGATTGGTTTCATCGGTGTAGATCGGATGATGTATGAGGGTATGGAAGAGATAAGCACGCAAGAGGTTGTTAGTTCTGGTGAGATGTTTGAAAAATGAGAAGTCGGTGGAGTAAGTGATCTAGTCACTGAGATTGTAAAAAGGAGTTGTGATGGAATGGGCTGGGTGGCTTTGTTGGAAGTGGAAGAATGACAGGACTGAACATAAATTAATGAGTCTACAAAAAGCTAATCAATAGTTTATACGAGGCTTGTTTCCCTCACCCAGTTCAGTCGCACCTAGCATCATCACCCATTAATCTATCTAATCTATTCTTAAAACTCCGCATGGAAGACGCTTCTATCCCATGATCAGTGAGTCTAATTCCATTCATCTACCACTCGATTTGTAAACTAATTTCTACCAATCTCTTTCTTAAACCTAAACTTGTCTAGCTGAAACCCATTGCTATGTGTCCTATCCTGTTAACTAAAAATAAGAATCTTACCTATGTCTCCCCTCTTATAACCTTTTACCCACTCGAAGACCTCAATCAAGACCCTCTCGAACTCTTCTCCTTTCTAACGTATGTCGATTTAGTCTCCTCACAGCCTTTCATCATAAGTAAGAATGCAAGTGTCGTTGTATGTACAAGGGTAAAGAGGAGAAAGGTGAATGTAAGAAATATGTATAGGGGGATAAAACTCTTTTGGTTGTTGAAAGCAAAGTTGATGACCATATTTTGATTAGGTGCATTAGAAAGATAATCGAGGGGTGATTAGAGGTTCCCTAGGTGGGTTTAGATCGGACGGGAGTGGGAATTTAGTATTTGCATTGACAGCATGACATAAGAGATGTAAGATTTATGCTGGTTCGTGGATCTGGAGAAGGTGTCTGAGCTTGTAGTTAGTGTAGCATTATGATTGGTTCGTAACGTATGGAGTGAGTGGTAAAATTATAAACTATTAGATAGTGAGAAAAGGTTTTATGTTTGAAGTAAGGCTTACGCTTGGGTGAAAGATAGCAGGAGTGAGTAATAGTAGTCGTTCACCTGCCTTTATCCATGCTGATCCCGACCGGATAATGAAAAAGACATAAAAGGTCAGTATGAAAATCGTTGATGAACTCGGGGGAACCAGGAGCCGATCCTTTTTAGGGAGAATCCCCAGGAAGTATCATGTTTTGAGACCAAACAGCGTTCAGGTGGAACCTTCGTCGCCCCAGTGAAGGGGGACCTGTTGCGCGTCAGAGGTATGTGGATATAGATACCCATCGCCAGGATGCCTTGGAACAGAGAGTGTGTGTGTGTTGTGCTGCGAAGACGGGAGAGGAAATAAAGCAGTGTTGTAATTGGCTCTGTGTATGGTGAGAGGTGTAAGATCTACCCACTCGAATACAGGGCTGAGCACAGCGCGTCCACCATTTGGTAGATAGGTCTCTACATGCGCTGATGTTGGTGTCCGCTCATGCCGGGATCGAACCCGGTACCGCGACTTAGGCGGTCCAAAGCCGTACCCACTTGGTTTGCGAGAACTCTGGACGGAGTGAGTAATTTGATATGCATGAGTGGAAGATAAAGCAAAGGTGTTTAATATCTTTATTGATAGAGTAATATGAGAAATGGGAATGAAGGAAGAGGGTGTAGGTTGAATTAGGCTATGGATTCGTTTTATGTTGGTATATGCTGGAGTGGTGTTAATGGCTGAAAGTGACGGGGATTCAGAAATGTTGATCGAATCGGTTGGCGGTATAGGCAAATGCAGAAAAGTGTAAGGTTATGATGTATGGATGTGAGATATATTAAAATTCTTGGTGTTGCCTTTGTAGAAGACGTGTAATGTAACTTAAAAGGTAGTGGTGCAGATGAGGAAAATTGCGACCGTAAGGTGTTGAATGATAAGAAAGTTTCCGGGGCGATCAGAGCATTAATGAACGATGTTTGAGTGTGTAATGTGCCATCAAGCTGCATGAGAGTATGCTGGTGCCATTGTTATATTGGAGGAGGAAAGATAGAGTTGTAAAAATGGATAATTTAAGAAGGATGCTTGGCGAAGGGTGGATATAGTGAGGGAAAAATGATTATGAGGTAGTTCTAGGTTGAGGAAACTTTTAAATGATGTGACGGAAAATGTTGTGGGGTGGAATTGGCATGAAAGAAGAATTGATCAAAATTCACTTGTAAATAGGATATACTAGAGCGCGATTTCTGGTATGTGAGAGGTTAGATGAGCACATAAGTTGGGTTAATTATGTGGATGATATGTGTATGTGGCCAAAGTTGTGTTAATTATGTGGCTGATGTGTGTATGTGGCAAAAGTTGTGTTAATTATGTGGCTGATGTGTGTATTTATGTGGCCATGAGAGGGGCCTGTTAGAGGTCTTCTTGGACTCTTTAGCCCAGAGATGAATTATGACGAGATGATGCTATAGCATCCTACGGGGGGGGGGGGGGCAATTTGGCGTGGGTGAAAAAATGATGGTTGCTTTTTTTATTGATTTGGTGGTAGTTTTTAGCGGCGTTGATACGCACCACCCACACTTTGTTAGAAATCGGTTGTTGATGATGAATTTGAGTGATCTTTCCCCTCTCAAGTAGTTAATCCTTATCACTCCTGCTTTTGGCCTCATCCCTCCTGATAAGCCAAAGCTGATTTACTTATGCGCGCTCACGCTCACACACATTCACTGCGGTGTGAGAGATCATTAAATGGAAAGGATTATCCTACTACATACATTTAGTCATCCAGCCTACTCTACCCTTTAAAAGTCGCCCTGTAGGCGAGGCTGTGTTTTTTTACTCTAGCTCCCCTGTAGGAAAAGAGAAGAAGACTTTAAAGTGGTTACATCATATCCAAGTGGATATGACACGACCACCCCACTTTGATGCAATCCTGGAGTGGGACCACCCCACTTGGACGACCCACGTGTGGTTAAGCTGCAATTCAATTGAACTTCCACTTCCTAGCTGCTACTTAGACCACTACCAGAAGGGGTGAATAAAATTCCCAGACGTGCAGCAACATCCTCCCTCACCTCTAACCTGGTCCCCTCAGGACAGACTCACAGAAGATCACCCCGCCCCTACACACACTTAATCGTGGTAACGTTGACGGGAGCCCACAGCATGATATGTAGGATCAAACCTCTCCCCCTTAATCTCCCTTGGGGTTCGGGAAACCAGAGATCCCTTTGGCAAACAAACAACAGGAAAGATGTGGACTTCAAAGGTTTGACAGCAGGAACGAATTAAGGATATCGCAAGTTATTTAAATCTGTGCAAGTTATGGAAGGGAAAGTAATAGCAAAAAGTATGCATGTGTTGTAGGGAATAAAAAGCTGGTAAACTGAAAAAGAGGTGGAATATTAAAAAAAGAAGTTCCTAATCAGATGGTTGTACATCCTCTGGATGTGAAAGTTGTACAATATGTGGCGTGTATGAGAAGAATGTGGACAATGAGTGATTATGTGTGTGGTGATATTTGTGCGACATAGCAAGACGTTGTGAAGAAAGGAGGTAACGGTTAAAGACCCCAAATGAAGCCATCAATGGCATCCACCTTCAACCTGACACCTACACCAGCGAGGGAGCTGGTGGAAAAAGGGGTGTATAAGGGGCACGTTTGGGAGCTTAATCAGTCAGGGAGCTGGTGGAAAAGGAGTGTATAAGGGGCATGTTTGGGGACTTAATCAATCAGGGAGCTGGCGGAAAAGGAGTGTATAAGGGGCATGTTTGGGGGCTTAATCAGTCGCGCCATTGCTCATTCTTCCGCCTCATTTCTCCCCCCAGAACGAGCGCCTGCTCAGACGCATTCGAGAGGACGGATATGATAGTGCCAGGTCGTCGAGGTCATCGCCCAGGTCACCAAGGTAAGTGAGCCCTATGCCCCTCCCTCCTACACTCTGTCAAATTTAGAGGATAACTAGCTGTTTATTACTAAAGTGGGATATTTAATAATAATAATGTCATGTTACAAAGCAAAATCAATATAATAAAATATTGCTAGATACTTTGAGAGGTTGAGAACGCCTATCCTCGCATTTTGGGGTATTGAAAATGCGTAGCCCAGCAAATATGCAACACTTATAAGTTCGTCTGAACGAACTCGTAAACTTATAAATAGAAATTTTTAAATATGCTGGGGTTGAAATTGAGTGGAGGCGCATATCATTCCTTATAGGCAAATGCGACCCTATGTGTGGCCCGGGGTGGGGGGGGGGGGGTACGGGGTTAATTGGTTCTGTGGAGCAGATTGGCGCACCATACCCATCCAAAGGGGGTGTGTGTCCCCTAATCGGGACGAAAACTGCGATGCGTCGCAGGCTCTCGTAAGCCCCCAAAATGGACGCACTCTGCTAATGAGCAATTGTGCGTGTGTATTTATGCACGCACATGTGTGCGCCGATTGAAGATCTCTTCGTGTGTCCATGGTTGTCATTATTTAAGCTAAAACCAGAAACCAACGAGGGCATATCTGCCAAAAAGTGGTGAAATTGGGAAAACAGAAAAAGCGTCCGTAAAGTGATGAAATTGGGACAAGTGAAAATATAACCCAAATAAACTACTTATAATATCTAGGAACTGGAAGGTCACGCAACTCTCCTCTACTTTCGCGTTTCGGGGAAATCCGCTTGCGCTCATGGCGCCACCCATTGGATTCATAAGCGCTCATAAAAGAGAGAATCGTGAAACTCCCAACTGCTCGGACTTGGGGGGAGGGGAGATAAAACTGTTTGTGATCAGGGTCAGGGGGCACTCACCCCCCATCCCCCGATTAACAAGGCTATCAGAGGGTCCCTGAGGTGAACCCTGTGGACCATGGTTGCATGGCGCCATTTAATGGCAGTGTGTCTAATCCAACGAGGAAATTTTGACTCAAGACGGCTACGAGTAGGGGAAAAACGAAGACTAAAAGAAGAAAAGTAAGAAAAGGGGGAAATGGTGAAGATCGAGGATAACAAGAACGGCTTCAGCAAATCGTGGTTCCCCGGAGTACGAACTTGAACGCCCATGAGCGCTCAAAGTAGTCCCCTCTTTAGAACACTCGGGGCTCCCGAACTTTCCCTCTTTTCACTTTTCCTAACTACTCCATTTTCATCACGATCTTTTCCTCGAAAATGTTTTGGTGGGGATGCCCTCGTTTTTCTTCGCTTATTATTTATAATATTCTGTTAATAATAATAATAATAAGAAAAAAAAGAATGATAATAATAATAAAGAAAAAGAATGCTAAGAATAAGAAGAAGAATGATAATAATAAGAAAAAGAATTATGTCGTGGTATGACATTACATTATATCAATACCATATTATATCTATGAGGGAGGGACAAATAACTTTAAAGCGAACCGACAAAAGGGACGGAAAACCCGAGTTTAGACGGGCTGAGTAGCGAGAGAGTGCAACGAGGTCAGGAACATTATGAACAATGGCAAAGCTCAAGGTTATTTAAAGAGGCATGTACAAAAATATAATTTTATTTACACAAAAATAATGAGAGAATTGATGGGTAAAATTACCTCAGAGAATTAAAGGACAAAATCACATCAGTAAAGGAAAGGGGGAATATTAGTTATAAAAGAGACTTTGAAGTTAGAACTTAAGGTATTACAGGGGGAGACTATTCAAATGGGGGGGGGAGGCGGGAATTAACTCAATTGAGTTACTGAAGGGGGGAGAGGAGTTGGCTTACGGATGTCTTTTGCACGAGGGTGAGGCCGTTCGGAACTTCTGAGCGGGAGGTTGGAGTGATGACGGTTCTCCAAAAACAAGGGGGGGGGTAACTTCCGGTCCAGGGGAGAGTATTTCGGCTACTCGAAATGAAGGGGGGCTTCGACAGGAGTTGATGAGAGAAGTCGGAAAAATCACTCGGGGGCGATCGTTCATTTGAATTACCTCCTGGCTGGGGCTAATTCCAAATACACAAAATAGTCCAGCTGTCACCTTGCTTTGTTGCTAGCACTTGACTTGGAACCATGGGGAATCTTCTGGGGTCTGGGCGAGACTTCTCAACTCTGTGTCTCCTCATGGAAGTCGAACTCTATTTATGTTCGAGGCTCTCCCCGAGGGGGGGGGGGGGTAGCGGGAAACAGCTCCACTCTCGAATGGCCTCGAATCTTCTTGTAGAGGCTATTCTAGTCCGTGTAAAGGTGAATCGTGGGGGACGTGGTTCGAGGCTACCGCTTGTGGAAGGGGGGGGGGCTTACCAATTTAGGCTTAACCGGGCCGTCTGCAGCACAAGGAAGTTCCGTCTGCTCAAGAGATTCCACGTGGGGTTCCCTCACAAATCATCATAATAAAGAAGAAGAATGATAATACTAATACTAATAATAATAGTAAGAAGAAGAATGATAATAATAAGAAAAGAAGAATGATGATAATAATAATAAGAAGAATGATGATAATAATAATAAGAAGAATAATAATAATAATAAGAAGAAGAGGAAGAAGAAGAATGATAATAATAAGAAAAAGAAGAATGATAATAATAATAAGAAGAAGAATGATAATACTAATGATAAGAAGAAGAAGAATGATGATAATTAGAAGAAGAAGAATGATGATAATAATAAGAAGAAGAATGATAATAATAATAAAGAAGAAGAATGATAATAATAAGAAAAGGAAGAATGACAATAATAATAGGAAGAAGAATTATAATAATAAGAAGAATAAGAAGAAGAATGATAATAATAAGAAAAAGAAGGAGAATAATAATAAGAAGAATGATAATAATAAGAAAAGGAAAAGAAGAATGATAATATTAATACGAAGAAGAATTATAATATTAATAATAAACCTGAACCAGGAAACCAAAAAAAGTGTGGGTTTGAGTATTTCCCCTCTTGGCGTGATAAACCTCCCTAGGGGGGGTTACCCGCCACCCCCTTGCTCCCTCCCCAGGATAGCGCGGTGCAATTTCCTTTAATAAAGCCCCCCCCCCTCTCCCCCTGAGTAAGATGACACGTGTGTGCGTGTTAATGGAGGGGGGGGGGTGAAGCCCTACTCCTAAGGAAGGGCGAGACCCCCCATTCGGAAGGTTTTTGTTATTAGTAACGTGGGTGGTTTTCCTCCGTAGTTGCCTCCTTTAATGGGTGCCATCAATGTCCAGGAAGGGGGTATTTACCCCTCCTGGGGAGGGTGTAATATGACTCCCTCCCCCATACCCCATTGTAATAGTCTGATCATTCATTAAAAGAGACTTAGGGCCTAGGGGGAGGTGAGGGGTATTTTCGAATGGGAAGTGGGGGACAAAAATGGATTAAATTCCTTTTCCCGGGAGATTTTTTGGCGATTTTAGAAAGGTTTTTCTTTTTTCTGCGGGTGAAAACGAAAGTGTTATGGAGCTCGCGTCCTCCCTGTGGTTTCGGCGTTGGCCTTCCTGCGTCGAGGTGTCGGGTTTAATGCCAAGCGAGATCGGACACAAACGTCGGCCCGCTGATTGGTGGACGCGCTGTGCTTACCCCTGCGGGGTAGGTAAACCTTAGAACTCACAACACCGCTAACTTTTCTCTCTCGCCTTCACACATACACACTCTGTTCCAAGGGACCCTTGACGTAACGGGTTCCCCTTGCCCCGAGAGAGATGAATGTTCGTACCTAATCGCTTATTGGTGTAAAACACAATATACACCCCCCCCCCATCCTCAACGAGGACTGGCTCCCGCTCACATGGAGATCACCAGCGATGGCCATTCTTATTTTTATGTTGGTTTCATTATCCGGTTAGGCGATCCCTACCTACTGAAGTGATGTAATCCAATGCAGGAAACGGATTTTGTTTTCTCACCCACCCATTCGCACCATTTAATACCCCTCTCAGTGGGGTCTCACAGTTACCTGTGGGATCCGAACCAGGGTTCCTTTCTATGGCATCCGCCTAAGGTCTACTCAATTTGCGTCCCCATCCAACCACTAATCATATCGAGTGTGGCTTATTTCGTAGTAATCCCATGAGGTCATGCTGGATTCTAACACAAGTCCCTATTATTGGCACCAAGGCACTGTCGACCCCCCTTTAATATGATCTCCATCCAATCATTAACACTATCCAAAGATACTTAACATCTCTCATCTCGGTAATCCAATAGAGTCTTGGACCCACAAGACCACTATTTATTCGATCGCAAAACGAGTACGAAATCCCACAAATAGCGAATTTGTCCTCCTTTAGCGTGAACCACTTAATGACGCTTGATCTTGTGTTAATTACGACCATGTTGAATTGGGGGAGGGGGGAGTCGTACTCATTCCCTATTCCTACGGCTCCAAGTAGTCACCCTCTATAACTAATTTGGTTATGTAATTGCCACTCATTTTTACAGACCTCTTTTAAGAACCTCCCCCCCCAAAAAAAATCTGGGTTGACCTCATTGGTTTCATCTTTTTCTTTAGTAAATAATGATCTATCGCAACTTTACCCCCTCTCTATTCTCACCCCTCACCCCCCCCCATATAAACCTGTAACTACAAGTGTATTAAAAAAACGAAAACCAACGATGGAATTTATGCCAGAATGCTGCGAAAATAACCATGAAAAAGTATAAAAAAATTGTTGGTGGGGTGAAAATATAAGGAATTGGGTGCGCAACTCTCCTTGGCAACGGAGGCAGCCATATTACTCAAAGAGGAAATTTTATTTTTAAACATTGAATTATCGATGGTACTCGTGTCATGGCTCTTCTTGGTACCTTGGCACCCAGTATTAGTCATGAGATAAAATAATATTGGTAATATCTAATAAGCTCATCTGACAAAAATTAGTCACGTGGCGTGTTTAAATTACAGTTGCCTGTAGGTATTTTTAACTCTCCGCCTATGTACTGTAGTGACTTTGCCCTCGTTTGTTCTTTATTTTTGTAATAAATTGTCCCCCCCCCCTCTCCTGCTGTGTTGTTGCCTTCGCAAGGTGGCTTGGCAGCGACTCGGTGCCAGTGAATGCAGAAACCCGATCCCGTTTCGACCTGGGTAAAAAATCCGAAGGAAACCTACGTTTTCTCACGTCACTTAAATACCCGGAGGATGACGCCATTTCGTGGGGGTAGGGATAGGGAGAAGGCCCAGAAACCCTGCTTGTGTAGGTGCGGGGGGGGGGGGGCTATGGAAATAAAGAACAAGTTGGCAGCAATCGATAGGACGAACAAGATGTTTCTATTGCCTGGGGGGCTTACCAAGCGATTCCAGTTGATCCTGGATAATTATTGAGATTATTTTGATTAATATTAAAGAAAAACTATAAAATAATTTATTATTATTTAACTGATATATGACTTCCAAGTATAGAAACATCTGGTTCGTCCTATCACATGCTCGCGCGTATTTTGACAGACGATCATACCATTGATAACATTCCTGTTTTGGTTATGGGCTTACCAAGCGATTCCAGTTGATCCTGGATAATTATTGAGATTATTTTGATTAATATTAAAGAAAAACTATAAAATAATTTATTATTATTTAACTGATATATGACTTCCAAGTATAGAAACATCTGGTTCGTCCTATCACATGCTTTACTCTGTCCTCCTTCCAACTAGTGCGTCTGCCATAACACCTTACCATTTCCTTCAGGAAATAGTCCTAAAACTTCCCCAGGATCATCTGCAATCGCTTGGGACATCCATGGTTAAAACAGGAACGTTATCAGTGAGGAGAACGTATGTCAAAATATGTTCGTAAGAGCTGCGTGGCTACTGCGATCCGTTACATGTAAAAACGGACCATAACTAAAGAACGATGATCTAGAGCAGGGGTGACATCTAATCTCATAAATTCATTCCCACCGAGTCATTACTTCTAGTTGTTTCCTGTTGTTCTCACTCCACTGATATTTTAAATACTCCCCTCTCTGAAATAATACCAACTGACATCAAACACGATACTGTTCGCAAATCCTAAAGAAACAGAACCTAAGACCAAACGACCCAGCAAGCTTCCACCCAATCTCTCAACTCCCAGTCCTCTCAAAAGTCCTTGAGAGCCTGGTGTGAACCCGGGTTCTTGATGACTTGACCTCCCACAACGCTGATGAGATTTTTAGTCTCATGCGAGTCTAGTAGCGGGCGACTCTACATCTCACTATGTCAGTGGTCGGTCCCCGTTTTGCTTATTTTGTTTTTCTTTTCATAACACTTTAACTATTCGGCCGATTCCAACGAAATTTAAAAGCCTTATGTTGGTTTACATTCTCTTTCAAATGATATAATTGTCAAAGTCCCCCCCATCCAAGGTTAACCCTTGAATTATTTTGTTTTGGCAATAACATCATAACTATTCGGACGATTCTATTGAAATTTGAAATCCTTATGTCGTTTTACACTCTCTTTCGAATGATATAATTGCAAAAGTACCCCCAAGGTTAGCCAGGGAATAATTTTGTTTGGCAATAACATCCTAACTATTCGGCCCATTCTAACGAAATTTGAAACCCTTTTGTTGTTTTACATTTTCTTTCGAATAATATAATTGAGAAGGTCCTCCCAAGGTTATCCCAGGATTTGTTTTGATTTTTTTTTGGGGTGGGGGGCAATAACAGCAGAACTATTCGGCTTATTCTAACGAAATTTGAAACCCTTGTGTTGATTTACATTCTCTTTCGAATGAAAGAATTGCCAAGATCCTCCCAAGATTAGTCCGGGAATTATTAAAAGTTTTGAAGGTCGTAAGGTTATAAATCAGAATAAGTAAGAGCACGCGACTTTTTGGTCAGCAGACCTTGTTAAGGCAAAACACAACACTGAATCAGCTCTCCTTCATGTAGCGGACCGCATTCGCCCTACGATGCTGTTCAACCTTCCATCCCGCAACTTTTGAACCTTGGCGGTATTTAACACTGTTTACCACGTTCTTCTTCACCACCTTGAATTACTTTGTGTCTCTGGAATTGTCCTTAACTTGATCCACTCGTAACCTCCATCTCCTACTTAATTTCTTATTAGAAATGATATATATCGGCCTGCGAAGGTCCGTTTTTGGTGTTCCGCCATGGCCGATTCTTGGGCCGCGTCTATTTTACCTCTATCATCTTCTTCTTGATATTCTTACGCGTGGTTAGCTTTATTATTTAATTTCTATGTTAATGACACTTAAATTTATCTAGTTTTCAACTTTACGAAACCTAACTTGTGGTCATTACTGCAGATGTGTATCGCTGCAAAACTATTAATCCCTATCGTAACCTTGGCATCACCTATTTCCCCGAAATTTGGTGCTGATGTGTTGATATGGTGCGATGATTAATTAAATTTTGGTGATAATCCGCCATCTGATTCCGGATGACTCCAACACAGCCACCATATTCTTCCGATCAATTTTCCCTCATTTTTTTTCCCAATTCTTCCCCACGCCTAAGCTTATCCAGCCTCCATGTCCCATCAGGAAAAGGGGAAAATGTGGTGGCAAGTTGACCAAGGCAGGGAGTTGTGCCGAGTTGGCTTAATTCTATCCATACAAGGTGTGGAAGTATGAAATCGAACGCGCCGTGTGGCTTAATTTTCTCAGGCCTAGACTGGCACCAGCTATGTTTGTTTTCATTTATGACCACCGCCCCCCACTCTGATAGCGTTGACCGCCCATCTGGTCGCTGGTGTTTTCCTCGTCTCTCCCCCCCCCCTATAGGGTAGAAAGAATTCTCTCACTACCCCTCCCCCCCCTCCTAGTTGCTTCGTCAAAGCGGCGCTTATCAAACTCCCTTGTTTGCATTGTCTGACGCCATGCTATCCCTTTGGACTTCGCTCGTCTCTCCCCCTCCCCTTGCCTCCAGACGAACTCCCCTATTTAAGACGAAGTGCATAGTTCTCATCAGAGAGCGTGAGTTAGGAAGTCTTGTCGCCCAGATCAAGTGCCTCTGTATCCCAGCCGAACCGAGCTTCGTCGTCGTGATCTCTTGAGTAGATCCTCTACATAATCCGCTCTGTTCAGAGGAAGATTACCATACTTTATTACGCCCCGGAAGACTGTCCTGGGCTTCGCCTCTTCTCATCGGTCTTCGTGGAGATTCTACGCCGTTCTGTTGACGAGTGTCTACTGTGGCCGCTTTCCCCACCCACCGGGGGGAAATTGGAGTAATCGCAAACCTGTTGGAGTTCCTTGAACGCTCATACCCCGAGTTCGTTCTACGAAGACCTGGCCACTGGTCTTCCGCTCCCGTCAATCTCATCCGAGGTAATCCAAAATCCTACCCTCGTAAGTCACCTCATTCACTCAAGTACTAAGAAGACCCTATAATCGCATAACGAAAAGATTTAGTAATCTTACTGCTCTTATTTAAACCGTCGAATTAATTAATAATTCCCGGGCCCAGCTTCCATTATTTCCTGCCCGCTATAAATTTCTTTGTCAAGCTAACCTTTGTGCTAATTTCCATTATTATTCTTGTCTCCATATTTAATCATTTATCTTGTATTAAAGCTTATTTTTGTAGAGGTGTTTCCTTAAATACTTCCTGAGTTGAATCTAGCAAACGAGTTCCCCTTTCGAATAACCAACTTGTAATTAAGTCGCACTCTTACTTTGGGAGGCCATTGCCTTCCCTTCGCTGCATACCTGCCTGAGTACAGGGCCGAGATTTGCCGGTCTGACTCAATTACGTATGTACCCATATTAGACCGTGGGACATACTATGTCGTTCCTCGACATAAGGAAAAGACAGAAAATTCCAAGTGTTTTCGTCTTTATTAACAAATACCGCCAAGGTCTTTGTTAATAGGTAGCATCATTGGATTTATGGACCAGTTTGTTATATTTTCATTTTGCCCGCGTGTCACGAAGCTGACTCGTCGCAGGGGATTCGGGCCTGTGGCTCCTCAAGGGGGTGTCTTGAGGATTGTTTGCCCTCCCGTCTCCAACGGTCGCAGTTGCGTTCCCTTCCGGCCCCAGGGTCAGTAGGTGAATTTGCGTCTATAATATCTACACGTTTCTACCACTTGCGTGCGGGAAATTCCCTCGTTTGTTTTCGCTTTAAGAGGAAGAAAATTTGATAATAATAATAATGCGAAGAACACAAAAACAGCATCAGCTTATCAGGGTGTTTCCTTCGAGTGATTGACGCCCCCCCCCCTTCCTACACTATTCCCCTACAGGGATGGTGAGGGGAAGGGGAGTCGGTGTCTTCCCCCAGGTCCTGAAACTCATAATAGCGGCCATTTTGTCTCTCCCATCGGCGACACTTAGAAATCCCATAAGTAAGTGTTATTCGTGCAATGTCATTTGGTTGGCTTTCTCTCTCATGTTGCACCCCCCCCCCTCCCTTGGAGCGGGAGGCAGGAAATGGGGTACGAAGCACGGAAGACCCGGTGACTCATTCGCCGTGCCCCACCCATTGATAAAGCGATCTGAAACCGATACCAAGAACGGCGCGCGCGCGCACACACATACACACACACTACTTAATAATCCGCACCCCCAAATCGCATACTTAAAAGAACTTCCGTGTAAGTTTATGTATGCACGCAACTTTATACGTACATTTGCACTCAAACACAAACGTGCATAGCGCTACTTTCAAACATGGTCACATACGTGTATATACACACTCTTATATATCTCTTATGCTTGATGCACCCAAACACACGCTATCCCGTACACACAGCCTTCATTACATACGTCCATATACAGAAAGACCGACGCGCACACACTCATGCGAACAAACCTTATGCGCTCATCACCTCATATGTACATCATTATACGTACGCGTGTACGTTTTTCTTTTACATACCAATCTGTAATGGGAACTCCAAACTGCGAAATTATATCCTGCCACAACTACACATGTATATATTAGGTTACGTGCACATTTTTAATGTAGACGTGGATCATAAAATTAAATTGTTAAATGCAAATTGTATTTTGTTTTCATTTATTTTGAAGCGTCGTTGAAATTCTGCTAATGTGTGTCGTTCCCCCTTTGACAGGAGCCCAGCCATAGACATCGATGATTTATTCAAGCAGCGCCAGAAGCGGCTGGCCGAAAGCCCCGTTGACAACCTCACTCAAGTTAAGGACTTGGCTCAGGTACACTCTAAACCCCTTTGGTCATGGTAGCTGTGCTAGCAATCCATACATCAGCTTAGTATTTAATATAAGTTGACCAGTAAATTTAAGCATCGTCACTATCATTGACAATAAATATGCTATGTTAATTCTGGGAGACAGTGAGTGTCAAGTGAGCTAATGGAAGAATCTGCTCATTGGAGGTTCTGGGTTTGTGGCTTAGGTTTAGACTCATAAAAGTCGGATTTTTTTGTTTTGCTGGTGAGAGCAACTTGATGTATTTTTTTAGCACACCTTCAATGTTTCTGAGAACAATAATACTTATCAAAACCTTCGTACTGTACAAGTTCGCCCAAAGTTTTATCCAGGCAATAACAGATCTCTGACAGCTTTAGTGTTAGTTTCATTTCGGTGGCTCGAGTCTGAACCATCAATCGGGAATTTTTTGTCAATTTTACGGCTTAAGGAAAATGTTACGAGTCTGTTCCAGCAATAGAACATAAGGAATTACGACTTGGGAGGTTTTACTGTACAGGGATGGGAGAAAAAGAAAAACAGAATTTGGGGGGCATTATGATAACATAGGGTCAAGAAAAATTTGTAATTTCCTTTTTACTAGACGAATTATAATTATTGAAATTAATCTTGTATCCGTTTTATTATTGAGCTACTTTCATGTCATAAACGCTTGAAATTTATTTTAATTTAGAGTGGGAATTTTTGTATTTAGATTTTCTTGGTTTTTACGTCTTTATTGGAGAGAGTCCCCCACTCCACCAAGGATAGTAAAAGTAGGTATACGCGTCTCTGAGCTTTTTAATACGAACTTGATCTTGAGGTTACAAATTCCAGCTTTTCAGCCACACCTTCAGGATTGGTGGGACTGGCTTTCTTATCAGTCTTTATCGAATTTTGTTCCTTTCTATCGTTTTCCTTCTTTTTTTTCTTCTCTCAGTTCTTCCAATCTTTCCCCAATGAACTTCATGATTAATAAGAAAGTGTCTTCGTTGCTGTTTATCCCCAGCGCCTTCGCCTTTCCACCAAGACTCCCCCTCACGTTGACTGGGTAAACGGCCTGGCGAACAGCACCGATGCTCGCCAGTTGGCACAGGCCTTGTCCCCGCAGGTAGTGGAGGATTCTGAAGGAGTCTTTCACCTCGAGGAGTCGACGAAGGAACTCACAGACCTGCAGAGGGAGAATAATCTCTCAAAGGCGCTGCTGTGGATCAAAGAGGAGTTGGTGAGTGAAATGAGGTGAAGGGAGGGGGGGGGTCTGTTTACACGGCGGGGCGCTAATGTTCAGTTGACACAGTGGGGAATTAGTGTTCATTTGACAGGGGGGCTTTAGTGTTCATTTGACAGAGCGGGGCTTTAGTGTTCATTTGACATATCGGTGCTATAGTGTTTAGTATACACAGCGTGGCTTTAGTGTTTAGCTTACACAGCGGGGTTTAAGTGTTCGTTTTATACAGCGGGGCTTTAGTGTTTAGTTTACACAACGGAGTTTAAGCGTTCATTTGACAGTGGGGCTTTAGTGTTTAGTTTACACAGCGTGTCTTTAGTGTTCATTTGATACAGCGGGGCTTTAGTGTTCATTTTACACAGCGGGGATTTAGTGTTTAGTTTACACAGCGGGGCTTTAGTGTCCATTTGACACAGCGTGGCTTTAGTGTTCATTTGACACAGCGAGGCTTTAGTGTTTAGTTTAGACAGTGGGGCTTTAGTGCTCATTTGACAGCGGGGGTTTAGTGTTTAGTTTACATAGCTGGGTTTAAGTGTTCATTTGACAGCGAGGCTTTAGTGTTCATTTTACACAGCGGTACTTTTGTGTTCATTTTACACAGCGGGACTTTACGTGTTCATTTGACATATCGGGGCTTTAGTGTTTAGTTTACACAGCGGGAATTTAATGCTCATTTGACAGCGGGGCTTGGCTCAAGTGTTTAGTTTGCACAGCGGGGCTTTAGTGTTCATTTGACACAGCGGAGCTTCAGTGTTAATTTGACACAGTAGGGCTATAGTATTCATTTGGCACAGCGGGGCTTTAGTGTTCATTTGACACAGCGGGGTTTTAGTGTTCATTTGATAGCGGGGCTTTAGTGTTTAGTTTACACAGCGGGGTTTAAGTGTTCATTTTATACAGCAGGGCTTTAGTGTTTAGTTTACACAGCGGGGCGTTAATGTTCATTTGATAGCGGGGCTTTAGTGTTTAGTTTATACAGCGGGGATTTAGTGTTCATTTGACACAGCGGAGGTTTAGTGTTCATTTAACACAGCGAGGCTTTAGTATTGAATTTACACAGTGGGGCTTTAGTGTTTAGTTTACACAGCAGGGCTTTAGTGTTCATTTGACACAGCGGAGCTTTAGTGTTCATTTGACACAGCGTGGCTTGAGTGTTCATTTGACACATTGCAGCTTTAGTGTTCATTTGACACAGCCGGACTTTATTATTCATTTTTCACAGAGACTTTAGTGTTTAGATTGCACAGCGGGGCTTTAGTGTTCATTTGACACAGCTGGCCTTTAATCTTCAGTTGACATAGCGGGTCTTTAGTGTTCAGTTGACACATCGGGGCTTTAGTGTTCAATTGATACAGCGAAACTTTAGTGTTCATTTGACACAGCGTGGCTTTAGTGTTCATTTGACACAACGGGGCTTTAGTATTCATTTGACACAACGTGGCTTTAGTGTTCATTTGACACAGCGGGGCTTGAGTGTTCATTTGACACAGCGGTACTTTATTGTTCATTTGTCACCGAGACTTTAGTATTTAGTTTAAACAGCAGGGCTTTAGTTTTCATTTGACACAGCAGAGCTTTAGTGTTATTTTGACACAGCGGGGATTTAGCGTTCATTTTTTGATACGGCAACACAAGAGGTTCCCCTTCCTCCTCTACTTGCGATACAATGTCTGATGGAAGCTTACCAATATTGAGTTATTCTTTGTCGTGACATTTTCTTATCATTATTATTCCCTTTTTGATTTTATTTCACTCCCTTTTCTCTTAACTCCTTGTTTCTTCTCCTTTGGGATGGGGGTGGGCTTGCTTCAGTTTGTGAATACAAGTTTCTTGTGTCGTTTCGACGCACCCTCTTGACTGGTCCTATCGACTCGACCTTCTGAACATTCGTCTTGCCTTTAATTTCCATTCACTTAATTCAATGGTACCAAGGGTACCTTCATGTGTACCTTTAAAATATTTCGGGTACAATCATGTGTACCTTTAAAAGACTTTGGGTGCAAGCAACAAAATTCGAAAGGAAATTCAGGGGTAATCTTATATTTTTCAATAATCATTTTAATGTGTATTCGATGACTTTATCGAAATTATTGATCTTTTTTTTTTATTTAATCCTATTAACATTGGCCCCAAATTAATTTCAAGCTAAATAAATTGACATGCAAAAAGGTACTGCTAATTAAAGCGAGCCATAAGAAAGTTCAGCTAAAATTATGTAGGCGAAACAATTTGGGAAACCACAGATCACATTGTAACAGTGTAGTGGTTAAACTCCGTATGAGAGAACAAAACCCACTTACTATTTCACGTTACACCATTTTGAGAACACGAATTTATCCTTTTTGCTCTTATTTACTCATCCTCATTCCTTTTATTTACTCTTTTTAACCAATTTCATTTCTTTCTTTTTTTATCCATCTTGTTTTTATAGCAGGGAACAAAGTCTAATCACTCAAAATATACCATAAACTCACTACCCATGATAACAGAACAATAATAAATAAATTGCTCATCACCCATTGTTGTTAAAGCACATAAACCAGGAAAAGTGACGCCTGTAACATCTACGAAAACGTTGCAGCTGATCCATCAGTCCTTAATTTGCAGACTCATTCATCATCTCAAGGAAAAATTTAGCAGCAACAGGTCTGAGCCATATCTCAAATTATCTCTCGAATTACCCTTAACATGCAGCAATTCGTGCCGTAACAACCATTTTCAATCACACTTGCATACACAACACTATCCACGTTATCCGAAAAAGTCGAACATCCTCTCCACTAAGACTATAAGTGACCAAACTAAATATTATCATATCGCCTCATCTGACTTTCAGTGTCCCAAACTAGAGAAACTCCAACAAAAAATAATTTAAACTATCTTTCCCTTTTTGCTTCACTCCACAATGACACTCATAAACTAACACAGCCCCACCACTATAAGATTTCAACCAAATCTCACCACCCCTGAAGCCATAGACGTCAACAAATAGGCCTATCAGAGTTATACACTCGAATAAAACATCAAAATGTATGTCATTATACAATGATGTCCTCCAGGATTGCTATCCTATCGCCACCACTTTTCAGTCTATTTATGCATAACATCCCACTCGTCAAAATCACCTCGCAAAAATCCTCAGGAACGTTATTCACTTCACAATGCCTCGAATAAATCTACACAACTGTATTCCACTAAGGAAATTTTCCACAATACTACGCTGTCGTAGAATAGGGTCAAGTTAACCCTTTCTGCGTTTACGAGTGCATGGCAGATTTGTAATATATGCAAATTGCAAACTACTGAATGTAGGTTGGCCACAATCGACTATCTTGGAGGTTCCCGGATAACAGAAAAACGGGTAAAAAAATAACTACTAATATGCAGATTAATATTATTTTAGATGATTAAAAGGAGTTTTAAATCGAGCTATACACACATTAGATGTACACGGGTCTCAGTGGCTAAAGGAGGGGGGGGGGGACTTGGTGAGGAGGGTCACCGTAAAAAACAAACGAACAATATTAACCGAGGGACTCTCGAATGGCCTTGAACGTATACTAAGCCGATGATGAAGTCTTTACACTGGACGGCGGGGGGGGGGGGGAGGTGTAGAGAGAGCACTTGCACAGGAGAGTTGCTCGTTGCTGTTACCTCGAAGATTTGGTCCGAGGGAGTAATCCTTGCCTTGGCGCAAAGTTCAAACAATAGTCTTGACAATTACTATTACGGGGTGAACTTAAATCTTGCTTTCGAGTAACACGAATCAAGACTAAGCGCGCAGTGTTTGAGGAGCGGGAGGAGGCGGGTCGAGGTAGACTCACGTGAATTAACGAGAATACCGGGAGCTTGAGGAGTTCTGCGAAAATTATGCAGAGTCCAACGGGACGCGAATAGCGGGTACAAACGGGGAAGTGCAGACGGTGGATACGGACGGGGCAGGGTGAGCGGCGGCTATTCAATTCCAACTCTGGCGCCGGAGGATTTATAGGGGTCGAATTGGGTTTTTCCCTTCCGTCCGAAGGAGAGGGTTCTAAGGTCAGACGCATCGGCAGACGAGAATAATCTCGGCCTTTTAGCGCGAGCGCGGGAAGTTTGCTAAGTCGGCGAGACAAACTTTGTCCGACTTCGGATGTGACCTTCTGGGCTCTTCAAACTTATCGCAGCTTCCTGTGATGGCGGCGTCTCATAATTTCGCACCTCAATTAGCGCAGACAAAAAGGGTCGCCCAGGTGGTTTTTTTTTCTCTCTCCCTCCCTCTTCTCTCTCTCTCTCTCTCTCTCTCTCTCTCTCTCTCTCTATATATATATATATATATATATATATATATATATATATATATATATATATATATATATATATATATATATTTCTCTCAAAGTAGCACGAAAGAATGATGAAAATGAATCCATTAAACCACATTGAAAGAAAAAACGGAATAATTTTTCCTTGCAGTAATATTTGTATTACCTTTTTTCGAAAAATCCGTGAAGGAAGGTGATTCGAACCAGGCACACTGAGGCAGCGAGCACCGCTTTGATCACAGTTAAAAGTATGCCGTTGGTACACTACGCTACGCAGAGATCAAAGCGGTGATGCTGCCTCAGTGTGCCCGGTTCAAATCGCTTCCCTTCACGGATTTTTCGAAAAAAGGTAATAAAAATATTACTGCAAGGAAAAATTATTCCGTTTTCACTTTCAATGTGGTTTAATGGATATATATATATATATATATATATATGAAAATTAATGCAATATCGAAAGAAAACATGAGGAATTAAACCACATTCTCCGAAGACAATTTAATTCAGAACAGTTTCGGTGTATCTCACACCCTTTTTCAACTGACACTGGATAGAAAATATAAGAAAAGTGCATATAAGCATAACACAAGGTCTGGTCGTGAAAGATCCCCTCTTTTTTTCCCAATCCTCTACTTGTGGCTAATCTGGGGTGGGTTAGGCCTAAACATATTGAAGGGCTGACATTTTACTATTTTGTTTATTTGCTTTCTAATTACAGGATTAAAAGAAAATTGACCCTCAGATAGATTTAAATTAGGAACTGACGATATCAAGCTCGATTCTACGATTCTTCTCTTAACACAGTTAGCCGTTTTAGATACCATTTTATTTCCATTGAAATCGATCGTATGATTCTTGTCTCTAACATGCCAAAATATTCCACTGCTTTCGCTGCCCACTCTAATATCTCTTTTGTGTTCATACAATCTCTTGTCTAGATTTCTCCCCGTTTCCCCTATATAAACTTTATGACAATCGTTGCATGGTATTGCATATACTCCTATGTTAATATATATATATATATATATATATATATATATATATATATATATATATATATATATATATATATATATATATATATATATATATATATATATATATATATATATATATATATATATATATATATATATATATATGATATGTTCTCGCTGGAGACCCGGAGACTACGTCGCCAACTTATCGAAGTGTTTAAAATACTTCGAGGCTTCGACAGACTGGACTACGGGGATATTTTCCAGGGTTGACTTTCCGGAGGGCTGCTACTCAAAATGCAGCCCGGAAAGTATCTACACTACTTGTATCCTGACGCGAGAGGTGGAGAAACTAAAAGACCTCTATAGAGCCTCAGAGGAGAGAGCTCAATTTTTTTTTGTGACAAAGGTGGAGAAACTCGAAGCCCTTCACGCAACTCACAGTCGATGCCTAGAAGAGGCATCGCCCACTGACGTGTCGGAATCTTCTGGTGCCGTAGTTCTTACCCAAGCGGATATTCCGGCATCATCCGATATTAATCCAGCTGAGGCAAGAGAAAAAGAAGAAAGGAAAAAAGAAGTAAAAGAATAAAGTTGAAACGAAAGAAGAAGAAAAAGGGGGAATAAGAAAAGGAAGGATAAGAATGGGGAGAGTAAAGAGGAAAAGGAGAGACCTCTTCCACAAGGGAAGACCCCGTCTTCAGAGACCAAGTGTCCGAAGGTCACCCTCATTGGTGACTCGCAAACAAGGGATCTGCGGCCGTTGCTAGCGGCCCGCCTTCGCACTAGCGTGAAGGTAAGCTGCCTGTCAGGACTGGGTAACCACAACATCAGAGTAGAGGCAGAGAAAGCTCATATTTCTGAGAATTCAGTTGTCGCTCTGATGGTGAGTGGCAACGACCTCTACCTCAGAGGGGGTAAGGTTGGCCTCAGTGGTAAGCCATCCAAACGGTGAGGGGAGCCGTGGATGACATAAGGCTTAAAACCCGCAAACGTGTCGTGGTTGGGATGCTTCCGAGAAGAGGTCCATCCCGAACCGCTCACGAGAGAAACGTCGCAGTGAACCGACGGTTTGTGGATCTCTGCACGGCAGAATGAGTCTTCTTTGTAGACCCCTACCGCACCTTTTACGGGAGAAACTACCTGTATAAAATCGACGGAGTTTATCTTTCCTCTAAAGGGAAAGCTGTACTCGCAAACATGATCCAAGATGTTGTGGAGCGGACCCAAAGAAGTGTCAGGCCCCGAGTAAAGGAGGGCGTATGCCAGTACACCCGTGTTACTCCAGGAACGACCTTTTCTGACTTCACAAAGAGGGGAGTGACCCCGCCACAGAGAAAGAAAGCGGGAAACGGAAGAGCGTAGGGGTCCTACAGTCGGGGACTCCGTGAACGTTCTTCTGTTTAATGCGAGGTCTATCAGAGACAAGTTTCTTGAACTTCGTCGCCTCGTGGCAACAGAAGAACATGAGATGGTGGCCATTACGGAGTCGTGGATACACGATTCCCGGTTACCAGCTCTCTCTGAAAGATCGGCCAGACAGAGAGGGTGGCGGTGTTATGTTGTATGTCAAGGATACTCTAAACTCGACGGATTGCAACATCGTATCCGACCATGAACTACTACGTGTTGACCTGGAGATAGGTCCTGCCAGATACCGGACCCTGGTGCTTTACAGACCCCCTGCCCAACTCTTAGAACAGGACAAGAGTCTGTACCAGCTGTTGGGCGAACTTGTAAAATACAGAATGTGTATCGACATGGGGTATTTCAACACACAAGTTGACTGGTAAAGGAGAGAACCCTGTGGCGAGAACGCACTACTCCTGGAGTTCGCGAACAACAAGTTCCTGACTCAATGGATGAGAGAGCCAACGAGAGGAGACAATATCCTCGACTTGGTTTTCACCTCTGAGGATGACATCGTTGAGGACCTCTCTGTTGGCGAAGAGCTCGGGGACAGTGACCACCGACTAATTAGATTTGTAGTCAAAGTCCCGAAGGCAGGGCCTGCAACTAGTAAATCGAGGAAACTTGATTTGAGAAGAGCAGACTTCGCAGGTCTTCGTGCTGGACTGACTGACGCGAGGCTAGAAGTGTGCGATGCTGTTGAAGATTCGTGCAACAACTTCAAAATCACTTTCATGAGTCTTCAATCGCGTTTCATTCCTCTGAAATGCTCCCTTCGGTCTTCTGTTCAACCAAAGTGGTTTAATCGAGAAATCGGCCAACTGCTTAGGGAGAAGAGAAATATGTACCGGCAATCGAAGATCTCGGGGTGACTTTGACGAATACCAGAGGTTAGCGAGGAGAGTGAAGTCCAGCATAAGGGCAGCTAAACCGGTTTAGGAACTCCGAGTAGCGAGACTCTGTAAAGAGAATCCCAAGGAGTTTTTTTGGATATGGCAACGTCCTTTGATGAATGAGGAGGGGACATTAAAGCACTCAGATGCAGAAAATGCTAACCTCCTCAACGACTACTTCTCTTCAGTGTTTACTGAAGAGTGTGGTCCTATCCCCCAGCCAGCCGATTCCCACTCGGGGGGAAAAGCTGGAGGATATGGACTTCACCGAAGGAGAAATATAAAAGAAGATCAGTGACCTAATGACGAATAAGTCACCTAGCCCGGATAGCTTTCTACCTAAAGTGTTGAAAGAAGTGCGCGATCAAGTGTCACGACACCTAAGCGCAATCTTCAACATGTCAATCCGGACCGAATGCGTTCCTAGAGACTGTGGTGAAGCGGAGGTGACTCTTATCTTCAAGAAAGGAGACCGTAACCAACCGTCGAACTATCGACCTATGAATCTGACTTTGATAGTCGGTAAACTCATGGAAAGCATGATGGTGGACAAAATGACGTCGCATTTAGAGTCAAACCTGCTACTGAGGAGTTCCCAGCATGGCTTCCGAAGGCAACGGTCATGCCTGACGAACCTTGTGGATTTCTTTCACTTCGTCTTCAGTGAGCACTATCTGGACAAGGCGGTGGATGTGGTGTACTTAGACTTTCAGAAAGCCTTTGATAAGGTACCACACCGCCGCCTTCTCTGGAAAGTGCGAGCGCTGGGCATAGACGGAAAAGTAGCCGGCTGGATAGAGAACTGGCTAAGTGGTAGACGGCAACGAGTGGTGGTGAATGGACAGTCTTCTGAGTGGATGCCCGTTACTAGCGGGGTGCCTCAAGGTTCTCTCCTGGAACCACTACTATTCATCATCTACGTCAACGACATGGACGGTGACATGGTTGCCAAGATTTCCAAATTTGGCGACGATACCAAGCTTGGTATGAACGTTGCAAATAATGGAAATATTGCCCGCCTGCAAGAAGATTGGGGAGTGGTCGGACACGTGGCAAATGCCTTTTAACGTGGGCAAATGCAAAGTGATGCATATCGGCCACAAAAAAACCCAGTCTCAGTATATCCTTAAGGGCACTGCTCTTGAATCGAGTGACACTGAGAAGGACTTGGGTGTAACAATCACTAGTGACCTCAAGTTCTCGAAACAGTGCATTGAGGCGGAGAAAAATGGCCCAAAGGATGCTAGGCTATATAAAGCGCCAGTTTGGATATCGGAACAAGGAGATTGTACTGTGTTTGTACAACTCACTTGTCCAACCGCACCTGAACTATGCCGTACAATTTGTTTAGTCCTTCATTTCGAAAGGACAGCTCGAGATTGGAATGCGTTCAAGCCAGGGCAACCAAACTGATTTCCTCTATCAGACATAAAAGTTATGAAGATATATTAAGGGAATTAGATCTGTTCTCATTGGAAACCCGTAAACTGCGTGGTCAGCTCATCGAAGTTTTCAAAATACTTCGAGGGTTCGACAATGTTGAATACGGGGATATTTTCACCCTTGTTGAGAGCAGAACAAGAAATCACGACTTTAAACTTGAACTGAAGCGTTACAACCGCGATCTGTGTGGAAAGTTTTTCACGTACAGTATCTGCGGTAGTTGGAACGCACATCCATTGGAAGTTATCAACAGTGAATCTGTTGACCAGTTCTTGTCAAGAATATACAGGATCTTGAAAAATGGCCGTGAAAGGACTTAAAGCACTTTAACAGAGATGTGCCCGCTCGACTGCTAGTCCAAAGGTACCCTCATTGAATGGACCGTAAGGTCTTCTAGGGTACGTTCTTTCCTTGTTGTTACACACACACACACTCTCTCTCTCTCTCTCTCTCTCTCTCTCTCTCTCTCTCTCTCTCTCTCTCTCTCTCTCTCTCTCTCTCTCTCTCTCTCTCTATCTCTTTCTCGCGCGAAATTAGAGGGAGAGGTGACGCCCCCCTTGTCGCGGGAAGAGTGTTTGTGTGTACCTTTGACTTTTCGAGCTATGTCGGCGGGGGTACCTCACTTCTGGGTACCCCTGGTTGGGCTTCCCTTGTCGATTTGTTGGGAAACAAGGTTCCAGACTAAGTGCGTCCCTCTTTTTTCTACTCTATCCTTCTCCCTTTTCACTTTTATCCTATCTCTTCCACTTATTATACAAAAAAACAACCAAAAATGCTACTACTATCATATCACTCTTACCCTTTTTTCCATCTTTCTTAATTATAAGGACCTGGCAGCTACCTTATGCGTCAGAAGAGAGGCTTTGGAACCTCTATAAACAACACCAATCGACGCTCACTGGTTGCGAGTGACTAGGACTAGAGGTGTCCTAGGCGTTGGGGCACGATGAATGGGATGAGGGTAGTGCCCCTTTAACACCTTCCCTGGCGCGTAATTATTCACCATTCCCAGTGACCGTTGACGGGTGCCTCTGGTATCATCGGCTTGAGGTGACGGCCCTTTGTTCCCAGGCTGGTTGCCAGGCCAATAAAAGGCCTTGAGTCGAGTCTCTTGGTGTGGCGGGATATCCATTGAGCGCTACTCCGACATCCTGGCCGTCGTGAAGGGAACTAGTAGGAGTTTAGTACGGGGCGTACTCCGTTGTTCACCTGGTTAGAAATCGATGGCCCCTTCGGGGACAGTCATTGCTGCTTGGTTGGGAGTCACGGCACGCCGAGGTTTGACGACTCGGTCGGACGAACAGCAGCACATGGTGCGTGCCTTCTTAAAGATCCGAAACGTCTCCGATAGATTATCGGGAGCGACTCACGCGGGGCGAACTCACCAACTCCCTTTTCCTTATTGATTGGTCGTAAAGTGATTAAGTATAAAACTTTCAGAATGATAGGAAAGAGAGGACCAGATGCTCTAAAATATACATGCGCAACGTGCCAGAAGGTTACGTGGTGTGTGGATTTCCCGGAGGGTTTTTTTCTGAAATGCCACCCGGGTCGTGTCTGCACCGCTTGCATCCTGAAGGGTGAGGTCTAAGAAGCAATGGCCTATTGTAGGGAGATACAAGATCTCTACAGGGCTTCGGAGGAGAGAGCGCGAGAACTCGACATGAAAATAGAAACCCTTGAATCAGAGCACGCGCGCAAGCTTAGCCGTCTCCAGGCTAGGGTCGCAGAATTGGCCGCAAGATTAGCGACCCAGTCAACTCCAACTGACGGTGCTTCTACCGCCGAGCCTCTCAATCAAAATGGCAACACTACATTAGTAGTGCCCGGATAGACGAGTGGCCAAGTGAAGAAAAAGAAAAATAATCGTTCACCTCCCCCGAATAATGATGGTTCCGGCGTAGCCGTTGCCGAAGGAGTAAGTCATGATGGCTTCACTCCTGTCAGAAGGGAAGCCCATAGAGCGAGAGAGGTTTTGATACCGACGCCAGTCTCAACATCTAATAGATTTGCTCCCCTGGATTCGGGCCGGGAGTCTCCAATCGTTCTCAGAGACTCTCAAGTGAGGGGCCTGATGAATCAGCCAAACTGGGTGAGCAAGGAAATGTGGCGCTTATGTAGCCTACCAGGTAAGAAGACGCGAGAAATTCTGAAAGAAGTTAAAAAGATAAGACTAGGACATCAAGATACGCCGGTAGTGGCCCAAGCCAGTGGAAACGACCTGTTCCTACGGGGAGGCTTTGCAGGCTTTACTGAGCGGATCATCGAAGATGTCAGAAGTTTATCAACCTCGTTGAAAGAAAAAACGTCAAAACCAATCGTCGTTGGGATCATAGCGAGACGCTCCGGGGGTGCCTTGGCCAACCAAAAGACTCTGAGCATAAATTGGAGGCTAGGTGAAATCCTATCAGGAATGGGCGTATGTTTTGTCAACCCCTTCGACGAATTCTACGGTCGGTCAGGGCTGTTTATTGAGGATGGCACTCACCTGTCTGTCCGTGGAAGAAGTGGTCTGCGTGAGCTCATCCGCCGCGGTTTATATTGGGTAAAGAAGTCCGATGCAGGGAAAAGGATGACTGAGACCCGAGTGGGAGAATCCCACGAAGTAGTAGCGCCTTCGGCAGCCGAGGTCGAGCACCCATACAGAGGAGGGGGGCGGAAGTGGGTGATGGTCAGCCTCCGAATCCAGCTTCGGAGGGGAGGACGCACGGCGAACCGTCGGGAATGGAGAAGTGGAGGGGGCAGTAGGGCTAGCGGACGCCCACTGAGAGTTCTTCTATTAAATTCCCGCTCAATAAGGAACAAGTTCTGCGAGCTTAGAGCACTGATGTCATCAGATATGCTTGACATAGTGGCCGTCACGGAGTCTTGGATTCGTGCAGACACCAGGGACTTCATAGGTGAGTTTGGAGTACCCGGTTACGCGACCTTCCATAAAGATCGCGCTGACCGGGAAGGTGGTGGAGTTCTGGTGTATGTACGGGCCCATCTATCTCCCATCGAATGCAGAACTGTCCCAGAGCATGAGGTAGTAGGAGTCGACCTCAAGGTCAACAATACAATGTACAGGTTCATAGTGGCCTATCGACCTCCTCATCGGACGGTAGAGGTTGATATAGACCTGTACCAAAAACTGTCCAGTCTCTTAGACGCCCTCCCTCGCTGCTGGTAGGGGACTTCAATTGCCGAGTCGACTGGAGTGACCGAACGGGCGACGGAGAGGCATCTCGGCTTGTAGACTTTGCTGACAGCAACTTTCTGACTCAGTGGATCGGCGAGCCTACCCGAGGGGGCAACGTTCTAGATCTAGTATTTAACACTGAAGATGACCTCGTCTCTGACCTGTCAGTTGATGAGTGCCTAGGTGGTAGTGACCATAACATGGTAAGGTTTGGAGTACGTGCTCCCTGTAGGCAAGGTACTAATGAACGAGCACGTAAATTGGATCTCAGACGTGCAGACTTCAATGGGCTTCGGGAGGCACTTGGCCAGATGCAACCAACTAACGGAGGCGGGACGAATTCCAAATGGAACGACTTCAAAAATCGTTTTACGGATCGTCAGGCCGAGTGCGTTCCCACGAAGGCTGTCGGACTAGCGAGCATTCAGCCTAGGTGGTTTTCTCAAGAAATCGCTAGTGCTATTAAAGCTAGAAAGTCAGCGCACAGAGCATGGAAGAGGAATAGTAGTGCGATGCACCATGAAGCCTATGTGACCCATAGTAGAACGGTTAAGGCACTAGTGCGCACGGCTAAGCGTAACGAAGAAATTCGTGTAGCCTCTCTCTCCAAAGAGAGCCCCAAGGAGTTATTTGCGTACGTGAACAGCCGAAAACCAGTACGCCAACGCATCGGACCCCTGAGGGACACGGACGGCGTTCTCCAGGATTCAGATGAGGAAATAACTGACATACTCAACGACTACTTCTCGGTTTTCACAAGGGAAAGGGGCGGAGAGATACCCAGACCGCCGATAGTGATAGATCTTGAGTTAGAATCACTAGAAGCAATAACTACAACTTCCGAAGAGGTTGCTAGGAGGCTAGGTCAGTTAAATGCATATAAATCTCCAGCTCCTGACGGCTTCCTGCCAAGAGTGCTGCGTGAGGTGAAAGATCAGGTGAGCCCTCATCTTTCTGAGATCTTCAACTCATCGCTCGACAGTGGCGAAGTACCTGCAGACTGGCGTATGGCCAGTGTCACCCCGATCCACAAAAAGGGCAGCCTCACACACATCTTCAACCATCCCTGGCTACACAACATCACCGCATCATTTGGAATGCATCGACTCCATTCTCACTACTAACAAATTTCCCAACCTCACCTTCCACCTTCTACATACCTATCTCAGTCCCCTCAAGCATTTTAAAAGCACCTTAAAAACTACTCACCATAATCAAACTCTTCCCACCTCTCTCTCACACCTGGTATGGCATCACTACCCACTCATTCCGCTTAAACATCTCAGCATAACCTATCCATCATATCCCAATCTACGTCTCTACACGCAGTCTTCAGAAACCAAAACACCTAGCTTCACCTTGCAAACTGGTTCACGCACCTCCCCAAAATCAACAGTCACCCTTTTCACCCCTGTTAATTAACAGTCAATCTACCACCCACTCTTCTTACTCCACAGTCAACCTCTCCACTCAACCCTATCTCCAAACTATTAGATATCGCCCTATACCCGCACATGAACTTAGCTTAACACGCAAAAAACATTACCTCGCAGTCTATATACAAACTCAACACATTCAGGATACACAAACACCAACTTCGAACAACACAAAGAAACATAGAACATTTAACTGGGACATAAGTGTAAATAAAATTAACGATGAAAATTTCCGAAGAAATTACAATAGGTGTAATCAAATTTTAAACACAATCAACATGGAAAAAGATTTAGGTCTCTTGATCTCAAAGCAATGCACATAAAAGGTGAAGAGGGTTCTAAGATACATAGATACATTTCGCATTCAAATCAAAAGGTATCCTATCTCGCTTATATAGGACGCTTGTAAAATCTCATTTGGAACATGCGGTGCATTTCTGATCTCCATACTTGCAAAAGGACATTGCAATATTGGAACACCTCCAGCGTCGAGTCACCGAAATTAATTCATGAATTTAGAAATAGATCTTACAAAGAAAGACTGAGATACCATTTTTTAAGTTATCTCATAATTAATGAGGCACGTTTTCGCTCGGGTAATGTTAGTCTAAATAATTGAACCCGTTCGGGATGGCCAGTTGAATTTGATCAAGATAGGCAAGATTTCACGATTGGGGCAATGAATTCCTCATGACCTGTCAGAGGAAAACTTGTTCTCTCCTTTTTCAACTAAAAAGTGAGTCATTTTAAGTAGGTTTGTTAGATAAGACAAGAAGTGTGTTATGTACAATAATATTAAAACATATACACAATGGATTAGTTCTGGGGGAAAAAACAAAAACCCCAACTGGAACAAGGGCCTCAGCCATGAAAGATTATCTTGCATGTTTGGTGGGATATGAATGACATAAGCCAATTTGAGCTTCTAACTCAAATCAGACTTTCACCAAAGATGTTTGTGTGCTCAGGTGGGCCGTTTACATGCAACACTTGAAGAAAAAAATGAGAGCATTAGTCAATAAAAAAGGTGTTCTTTCATCAAGACAACTCGCGACTCCATATCGAAAGAGATATGATGCAAACAACTTAACAATTTTATTGGAAACTAATGAGTCATATCCATACTCACCCGACTTCACCCCATTGGCCATCAGATTACTATCCTCTTAGAAGTTTGCGAATCACCTGAAGAGAATGAGGATGTCAACAACGGAAGATAGCGAAACAACCTTAAAAACTTTTTAAGTCAAAGTCAAACTATTTTTATAAACATGGTATTAAAAAGTTCGTAGCAGGATGAAGACTAATGGTAGAAAGTCGTGCAAATAACAGAGTGGGCACCGCTACCCAATTTTTGAAACCGTTACTCCGCTGCCTTGGCTAGCTGAAACCGCTACTAGCGCTACTTTTTAAAAATCGTGAAACCGCTACCAGCTACTCCGCTATCGCTACTTTTCATACTAAAGCGTGCCCCCCCCCCAATAGCTTTTCACTGGTTTTTAATAAATTTTACGGAAAACTACTGTATATTACATCCAAAATTAGCAGTTTTATTGTAAAAAAACGTAAAATAGGTAGTGCTTTTGAATTTTTTTAGTCCGCTACCCACTACTCGGCTACTTTTTACTAATAGAAACCGCTTCCGCTACTCAGTAACCATTTAGAGAGTCCGCAAGTAGCGGACCTCCCAACTCTGGTAAATAATATTACTTATTAAATTAATAAATAAATACTTATTTAAAGTCTTCAAAGACTTGTTTGATATCTGTCCATAAAATAATGATAAACTTGAAAAAATACCGCATTACTTATGGGTTGACTTAATACTTTCACCGGAAGATCGGCATCTGTGCGGCCCACTTATTATTCTTTAAAATACTAAACGGATTTCCTAATATAAATTATTACTCAATAATTAAGCTAGATAATTGAGATGCCATTAGAAATAAGTTTCCATCTAGTAAACAAGATTTAACGCTGCGATATCACAAAATTTATTTTCTTATAAGATATTTGACGGTGAGGAAATGTCTAGAAATGTCTTTTCGTGAACTGCAGTGATATATTTAGAAATCGAATCGATGAATATTAATTTAAAATATTACCCGACATAAATAAGTTATAGTTCTAAATTTAACTTCGATAAGTCATAAAGCTTCAAGAAAACTTGTTTTGTATTATCCTTAATTATCTACTATTGCTAAGCTTTCGTCATTGACTTGTGACCTCTTTAGAGCATTTAGTTTTCTAGTGTCCCATTTGGATTCACTGGTTTACGAGTGAGGGTTGGTAATGACAGGAACGTTCGTTGGGGATTCGTGTTAACTTCAAATTCTTTGAGTATACCAAAATATGATTTCGTAGAGGCGATCGCTAAGTAATAAAGTTCGGTTCTTCACCAAATTT
Organism: Ceratothoa steindachneri; assembly: GCA_963969495.1. Classification (NCBI taxonomy): domain Eukaryota; kingdom Metazoa; phylum Arthropoda; class Malacostraca; order Isopoda; family Cymothoidae; genus Ceratothoa; species Ceratothoa steindachneri. The sequence continues at coordinate 153,857,536 of OZ018318.1, read as the reverse complement.
AACTTTGCGACACAATTCTCCCTCTGCACTCAAAAGTTTCGATGAAGCTGATAGTGTTATTCTCATTCTCTTAGTAAGTCCTTGAATTGTACGAGTTTTATTTCAGCTTCGAAGCCCCTCTTACCCTCCATCCGCCCTCTCCATTCCCACTCCTAAGCCCAGAACACCACAACTCGCTTCACCCAATTATTACGAAACAAACACACACACTTTACTTGCATATAGCTTCAAAACTATCCCCAAAATGACTTACTCCAATGCGCCTTTCCCCACATTCACCAATCTAAAGGCACTCTAGATTGCCGGAAGAGTTTCTCTAGTAAGCACATGATCAAGAAACCTCCCCTTTCTCTCTACGCGAAGACAACATTAGAATAAACCCCGATTTTTTTCGGCTGCACCCTGATATGGCATCCTATCTCCATATCCTTCCCCTTCCTCAACCATCTCAGAACTATTTTAATACAAACTCCAATGAATCTTTGGAAAAGCCTACGTGCTAGGTTTGACTGAAGAGAACCTGATGCGGCAAAGTAAAAAAAGAAACAAACTAAACCAGCATGTTTCCAATTTTGTTTTTTCTTTTGATTACCCACCATATTGTTTCCTCTTATTTCCTAATCTTCCTATTTCTACAGGTCAAAATGAAATCCCAGGACCAAGACCTGGCTCGGCAGTTGGTGCATCTACAGTTGGAAATGCAGCGGCTACGGTTGGTTTGCTCCTGCACGCAGCACGAGGCACTTTTAGAAGAAGTTACATGTGAAGAGGAAGAGCTAAAAGCATTAATGACCTCAGTAGATCTCATTGACCTCCCCAATAATTTAAGGTGGGTGAGAAGCATGTCGAGAATAATGGAGTGAAAGGGTATGATATAGTAGTTGTCTACGAGGCCATAACGTTACAGCGGTCACAGGTAGACGGTATAGATGTCCTGGGATAAGACATGTGATTAGTAAAGATCAATTATGGTGCATCAAGAATGTGAAGATCATAGTAGTGTTCTGGACTAGGTCTCATAGTACAGCCAAACAGGCATTAGCCATTTCCCCACACTTATATTCGGGTTCGTTTTACAAAGACGTCTATGAAGAAGGATATTCGTATGCTCGCGCATTTGTTAGCACTGAGAATATTGGGAAGGCAAGATTCCACTGAAAAGACTTATGTACTTTAGCAAAGGACTTAGGGCAGGGATGGGCAATAATATTAAGCAGCGGGCCACATTGACGCTCATTTAAAGTTTTGCAGGACGCACTTAAACAGTTACATGCAAATTTATAATACATAGAAGTTAATGGCAATTATCTTTGTGCATTTGTTTGCATATACTACCTAGTCATAGATGTAGCTACACGTTAATAACTTATATATATATATATATATATATATATATATATATATATATATATATATATATATATATATATATATATATATATATATGAAAAACTCACAAAGTATCACGTGAGGGTAGCAAATGAATGCAATGTCCCGCAGGAAAAAAATGAAAAGGTGTTTCCAAGTACTTTCGAACTTTATTAAGTTCCTTATCAAGGATAACTACAAGAAATAATATTATATTAGAGGTATATATACGAAAGAAAAGTATTAAAGACCTCCTCAAAAACAAGAAATCACCAATGAGGAAGACGGAAGGGGAAAGGTAAAGAAACACATTAAGAATTACAAGAAGCAGGTAGTAAGGTCAAACTAAGCCGACGGAAAGGGTAACAGATTAAAAGAAATGGAGATAGCCTAACGAGGGAGATTATAAGACACGATGAGCAAAAGGGGGGGAAATACAATGTGCAAAACAGAGCAGTGACAATAAAAAAATAATAAAAAATAAAAATAAAATAGAGGCCATATAACTAAAGAATGTATATAAAAAACTAAGAACGAAAGACAGAACTAATTTCTTTAAGTATTAATCTTTTAATTATAGCATCTATTTTATATAAACCAGGAGGAAGGTTAAAATTATCACATTGGCTTATAAAAGCACATTCAATGATATTCCTTTTTATAGGGTCATTGGACCGATAAATAAATTTTGCCGAGTTCCAGTTAATTAGATGGTCCTTATCTGACATATGGACAAAGAAAGCACTATTATCTTTCCCTCTTCGGATATTATATTTATGTTGATTTATGCGAACAGAAAGTTGTTTACCTGTTTGTCCGTAATATTTACTTAGACAACCAGAACACTCAACTGAATAAACTTCCCCATCCCCCCAAAACTATTACAATTATTACGTACTAATAAATTCTTAATGGTCGTCTCATATTTAAAAGCAACAGAAATGTTAAAGTTATTCAAAAGACGGGGAAGATCACTAAAACAAAGAGAAAAAGGTAGAACTAAATTGTTATTACTATTAAAAGGGAGAGTAGGGACAGTTTGATAAAATGTCTTTTTAGCAGAAGAAACGGGTAAGGGTAACAAAGTTTATGGCCAATTTCAAAGATATTGGAAAATTCCAAATCCATATATTCCGGGCTCACAACTCGTAATGCCCGTAGAAACATAGAAGAAAAAACAGAACGTTTAACTTTAGGGCTGTGAGAAGAGTAAAAATGAATATAAGAATTTAAATTAGTAGGCTTACGAAAGATAGAGTATTTAAAACATGTATGAGTTCTATGAATAAGAAGATCAAGAAAGGGAAGGGTTCTATTATTTTCCAACTCATGGGTAAATTTAATTGAAGGGACGAGACAATTGAGTCTGGTAAGAAAAACATCTTTGGAATTAGGCCACAAGCAAATGACATCATCAATATACCTGTACCAAACGATCGGGGCGTCAAGGATAGTAGGGAGAAGTTTTGTTTCAAAAAACTCCATATATGTATAAGTTAGCAAGGACAGGTGAAAGACAATTACCCATGGCTAATCCGAATTTTTGGAGGAAATATTTGCTTTCGAACGAAAACTTATAGTTTTTGGTACAAAGGGAAATGAGGTTCAAGAAAGTAGTAACAGGTACCGGCAAGTCATAATTTTGCAAATGATCAATAAGGAAATTGAAAAGGTCTTCAACGGGTACTTTGGTAAATAATGAACAAACATCAAAACTAACAAGAGTAAAATCATTAGAATAATGAATAGCATTAACGCTACCCTCCCTTATTTGTACGGCTTAGTTAAAACTCACGAACCAAATTTTCCATTACGCCCTATTATAAGTTCTGTTGGGTATGTTTCATATTACCTGTCTAAATGGCTTACTTCATTTCTTACTCCAATAGATGGTTCCATTTCTCATTCTCATGTCACTAATAGTTACGACCTTATTTCTAAACTTAATGCTATTCATTATTCTAATGATTTTACTCTTGTTAGTTGCTATAATTAAAAGATTAATACTTAAAGAAATTAGTTCTGTCTTTCGTTCTTAGTTTTTTATATACATTCTTTAGTTATGTGGCCCCTATTTTATTTTTATTTTTTATTATTATTTTTTAATTATCACTGCTCTGTTTTGTACATTGTATTTTCCTCCATTTTGCTCATCGTGTCTTATAATCTCCCTCGTTAGGCTATCTCCATTTATTTTAATCTGTTACCCTTTCCTTCTTCTCAGTTTGACCTTACTACCTGCTTCTTGTAATTCTTAATGTGTTTCTTTACCTTTCCCCTTCGGTCTTCCTCATTGGTGATTTCTTGTTTTTGAGGCGGTCTTTCATAATTTTCTTTCGTATATATACCTCTAATATAATATTATTTCTTGTAGTTATCCTTGATAAGGAACTTAATAAAGTTCGAAGGTACTTGGAAAAACCTTTTCATTTTTTTCCTGCGGGACATTACATTCATATATATATATATATATATATATATATATATATATATATATATATATATATATATATATATATATATATATATATATATATATATATATATATATATATATATATATATATATATATATATATATATATATATATATATATATATATATCATCTGGCGACTGACTTCTAGAGCATAAGTCACCGTACTCAAGCTAGACAAAATCTAGGCTATATTAAAAGCCAAATTAAAGAAAAAAATACAAACAAAAAGCAAAAGAAAAACAAACAAATTGAAAAAATATAGAGTGAGCTCCGTCGAAGGGAAAAGGTCCGCCCTCCCCCGGCAAGGAGGACCGCGATCCATAGTTGAATATTAAATAACGGGGAGAAGGCCGGCCTCCTCCAAAAAGTCTAAAAGTCCACAGGTCGGTGTTCACGAAAGTGTCCCGAGTACAAGAGACAGGCGGTAGCGACCCCGCCCACCCCGGTACCGGGACAGGTGTCGTGCGCGAAGATCACCCAGACTGGGACATTCGACAAGAATGTGCCGAACAGTCTGTGGGACGATTCAGTCGTCACAATAGGGCGCAGGCGAGCCCTCCATCAAATGGTGATGCGTCACACGAGTGTGCCCGATTCGGAGACGACAGAAAGTGACCTGAAGCCGTCGCGGCATTGAGGGATAGGTCCATGGGAACAGTCGCGGCGCAATGGCACGCAACTTTAAGTTCCTCTGGACCGTCTCCCATCTTCTTTACCAAGCAGTCCGAAGAGCTGCCCGTATTCCTGCCATGTAGTCGGTGTGAGGAAGATCGAGAGCACTCAGGGCGCTTTATGAGTCTCTATAGATCACAATCCGGTCTCCGAACCGGGCACGTCGTGTAATCTCCCGTACCGAGTGATGTATTGCCACCAGCTCGGCCGTGAAGACAGACGCAGCGCCTGGCAGAGCCCTGCTGACTTCAAACAGAGGGGATACGGCGTGGAAGCCGACCCCCTCTTGGGACTTGGAGCCATCCGTATACACTGGCACGGTGTGCTCCAAAAAGGTCGAACGCAATACTGCCAGCGCTGTACAAGCTTTGGGAGCAGAGGCGTAGCGACAAATAGCCAAATGTGGTACCCTCCAGGGTGGCGTCATGGACAGATCCAGGGACGCCACCGGCCCGAGAGCTATACCTAGCTCTCGAAGGAGTTTCCTGACCCAAAACCCAAAGGGCTTAGCGTATGACTGGCGTCTCTCGGCGGCATAGGTACCGTCGAAATCAGCTGCGGATGCAGTGAGAGCTGTTGACAACTGAGGGAGGCGCCGGGCTCGCGCGTACAGGCGAATAATGCACTGTACACGGCGCAGAGTGAGTGGCATCTCCCCTTCATCGACAAGTAGGCTCTCAATGGGGCAAGTGCGGAAGGCACCAGTCGCCAGGCGAAGGCCGGTGTGGTAGATCGAGTCCACCTTCCGCAATACACGCTCGGCTGTGGATGCATAAAACTCGCATCCGTAGTCGAGCTTCGAACGAACAAAGGATCGATAAAAAAGTAAGGCATTAGCCCTATCAGCGCTCCAAGCGCTAAACGTCACGGAACGGAGAATATTCATGGCGCGGGTACAAGAGACCCTAAAGCTGCGAATATGAGCCTTGGTGTTGAGGCGTCGGTCAAAGACAAGACCAAGGAAACAGTGCGAGTCCACCACTTCCAGGCGAACCCCATTTAGAAACAATTGTGGGTTAAAGTGGACCCGTGGATGGGAGTAGAAGTGCACCACTTTAGTCTTGGCCAAGGAAAACCGAAACCTGTGCGCTTCGGCATAGCGAGAGACGCGGTTCAATGCCTGTTGGAGCCGACGCTCCAGAGTTGGCATCTGGGCCGCGCCAAAAGGGAGCGAAAAGTCGTCCACGTAGAGCGTAGCGAGAACATCTTCCGGCAGCACCGAGGTGATGCCGTTGATGCTCAGGGCAAAGAGTGTGACAGTGAGGACACTTTCCTGCAGGACACCCTCTTCCTGCTCCATTGGGCCGGGGAGGGCTCCCCCCCCCCACACCCGTACGCTGAATCGATGATCTCGCAAAAATTCAGATATAAACATTGGGATGCGTTCCCTCGCCCCCATCGTGTGGAGAGTCTCCATGATATCGTATCGCCATGCGGTATCATAGGCTTTCTCCAGATCGAAAAACACCGTGGCGTAGTGCTGTCTACGAGGAAAGGCCTTGCAGACGGCTTTTTCCAGTCGGAGCAGAGCATCCGACGTGGAATGGAACTTGCGGAAGCCGCACTGTGCAGAAGAGAGATGGCCTTCCCTGTTCAGAAAATAGGCTAATCTAACATTTACGAAATTTCTCCATCAAATTGCACACGCAAGAGGTTAGTGAGATTGGTGGGAAACCGGCCAGAGTAGAGTGGTCTCCCCCAGGTTTGCGAAAGGCGAGCACAGTATGATTCGCTAGGAATCTGGAAGGAGATCCTCCACATAGATCCTGTTGAACAAATCTAAGAGAAAGGCCCTGCCTCGCTCACCCAGATGTCGAAGCATGACGTACGAGACATCGTCTGGATCATGGGCGGTGTCCGCGCACGAAGCGAGAGCGAAACGCCTCACTCACAGTAAACTTGTCGTTGAAGGGTTCTCCGCCTCTGGAGGTAAAGTCCAGCCGGCGGCCTTCTGCGACATCACGACGTGCATTGAATGCTGGTGGAGCAGCATCCCGGCTAGAGAATGCGGAGAAAGCGGTCGCGAAGGGCTCCCCCATGGACGCGGGGTCCGAGATTGCGGTCCCATTCTCCTGGAGAACGGGAGGGGGGTCCTGCCAGAACTTGACTCGCCTCCACACATTTGCTAGAGGGGTATTCCCGTTAAGTGAAGACACGTATGCCCGCCAAGAAGAGCGGCGGGCATGTTCGAAATATACCGGAACCTAGCCCTAGCCCGACGAAATTCACCGACACGGAAATCGTTCGGGCGGCGCTTATAGCGCATGTAAGCATAACGCTTCTGTTTGAGGTCCATCTCACACTCGACTGACCACCGTCGGAGTGGTCGGCGTGCAAAACGACCAGACGTTCAGGGAATAGTAGTCAGGCCCGCGGCGATGAGGTTGCCGGAGAAGAACTCAATGGCCTCATCTACCGATCTAAACTCCTCGACTGAGATAGAAAATTCAGTCATTTCCTGAAATGCAGGCCACCGCTCTTGCTCCTAGCACCACCGAGATGGGCTCTCAGGTGGCAGTTGCCCTAAAAAAGATATTCGAATGGAAAAGTGATCACTACCATGGAGGTCATCGACCAACCCCCAATCAAAATCATGTTGTGCATCCGAATAGCACAAAGATAGATCAAGGCAAGAAAATGAAGCGGTTCTCGGGCAGTGATGCATAAACTCATGCACATTTAGGACACCCATCTCAAGCTCGGGCAGTGATGCATAAACTCATGCACATTTAGGACACCCATCTCAAGCTCTTCGATCAGATCGGCAAGGACTTGTTCCCTGGGATTTATTGAGTAATCTCCTCAGAGAGGATGTCTGCCGTTCAGATCACCAAACAAGAGAAAAGGCCTCGGCAACCATGCCACGACGCGTCGAAGTCAGCTGACGGTGGAATGTACGCAGAAATAGCAGTATACCTCCTATCCAGGTGAAGCTGCACAGCCACTGCCTGAAAGGAGGTAGCTAAAGTGAAAAGAAGAACGGAGACATCATGCCGGGTGTAAACCGCGCATCCCCCAGCCCGGCCCCCATCTCGTGGTAGTGTGGTCGCAAAACCCTTATGCCCTTGGAGGGCAGGTAGGGGGCACGCACCTAGAATGGTCTCCTGCAAAAAGATAGCTAACGAGGCACGGGACGAGACTAGCCTCCGCAGCTCCCCCCAATTGGCCCGGAGTCCACACCAATTCCATTGAAGGAATAATCCCTCCAGGCCTAACTCGGAGGAGACGCCGGGGCCCTCTTCGAACAGAGGTCCCTCACGGGAATGGCCGTACGCTTCCCGGAGGCAGAACTCCGGGCGCTGTTGGTCTGTCAATGCGCTGAAGGCGCTGTCGCCTTCGAGGACTTATTTGGGGAGGTTGGGCTCGCCATGCGAGTTTTTTCGTCCCTCCACCTCGAAACCTTAGGCGGGCGTTGCGGTTTCGGAGGCGGTGGGCCCTCTTTCCGAGTATCCACCGTCTCCGAGCCACTCTGCCCACCAATAGGCGTGGGCGAAGGAGCCGAAGCTCCTTTGTTGCTGTCCTTCTTTCGGGGGACAGCTTTAGGAACCCCGGAAGATGGCCTGGCGACCAACTTTAAGGGTGTTGCCTCCTGTGAGTCTGGGAGAAAGGGGGGGAGCCCTTGTTTTAGCCTGGGCTGGGTGTGAACCCTTTGTGCCGCCAGCTTTACCAGGGGAGCGCCCGGGTTGAGTATAACCCGCAGAAGGGCTAGTTGGCCTGGATGGGCCAGGAGCAGAGGGTATCTTTCTAATCATTGAGGCGTAAGACGTCCCAGTCAGAGCCGGGCGCGCCAGGACCATGTCCTTAGCCTCTTGGAATGAGAGTCGATCCTGGGCCTGAACGGCCAGGATTTCTTTCTCTAGGTGATATGCACCACATTGCTTCGAAGAAGCGGTGTCCGGCTCTCCGCAATTGACACACTTGGCCACACACGATTTGGACTTATCGTGTGCGACCTTGGAGCAATTTACACATACTTCGGGTAACCCCGACTTTGCACGTCTACATGAACGATTCGTATGGCCGAAGCGGTGACAGGAATAGCACCGCCGCAGCAGTGGCACGAATGCCTTCACGCGGTAGCGGTACCAACCGGCAGGCACCGACTCAGGGAGCTTGTCACAGTCGAATTTGACGAAGATGTAGGGGTGGGTCTCGAGGTCCCTTCCTGTTTTCTCATCACACGTTCGACCTTGACCGCCCCATGGTCGGCCAGCTCTAAGGTGATGTCCTCGATGGAGTACTCAACGATTTCCCTCGCAAAAACTACTCCTTTCACAAAGTGCATGGTAGAGTGCGGCGTCACACTCACCGGGGTTCCATCAAGTGTCCGAAGAGTACTTATTTTGGCCGCCTCGGAGGGATCCGCTGCATTCGCGAGGAGGCTCCCTTCGGAGAAACGGGTCACCTTCGGCTCTCTACCAATTGCACTAGCTAATCCTCTCCTCTGATAGATTATGTTGCCCTTGGCCAACATGGTGCCATCAGTGGAGCGAATAACGAGGAAGCGTTTGAAGCCAGCAGGCTCGAAAACGCCAGGTAACCTTTGAATCAGGGGCCCCGATGTTATCGAGGCTCCGCCCTGTGCACTTTTGGTCTTGGTCATAGTGACGGGCTCCGCACACAGGGGGGTAGAGGGGCCGGATGTGCTGATCTTGGCTTGGTCGCTTGCCAGAGTGGCAGCAGACCCATCCGTCCCCACAGCCCCCGCGGATGGAGAGGAGTCCCGAGTCTTCTTAGTCTTTTTTTGTTCTTTTTCTTTTTTGGAGAGGAGGGCGAGGAATGAACCCGCTTCTCTACTCCGCTGGCAGGGGCTCCCACGTCAGATAGACCGGCCTCCACTAAGTCCTTCTCCGAGATGGAGAAGGTCCTGGCAGTCGCAGGGACACCGGTTGGACGAGATCCCTCCCCTCCTTGTACTGCCTAGACGTTTGAGGAGGACTTTGCATAGGGGCGGACTCGAGTTCGGTGCTTAGCGCCGAGCCCGGATTCGCTTCCATGGAAGGCCCTACCGTCTGAAGCTGGGTTGCCTCAAGGACCATATCTATCTCAGGGAGGGGGCCTCCAGGTGGCCATCCCCTCCCAGGAAATCTCAGGTCCCGTTGGCAGCGTCACTAGTCATGTGTGGGGAGGCACAGGCCTTGACCCCGGCAAGGTTCAATATTCTTGCCAGCAGGTCTTATGAGGGAAGCGAGCGAAGGGGCCTGGCTTCCCTCTCCCCTCTAAGGGGGTTTGCCCTACCGAGCCGCTTCAATGGGGAGCGGTCGGCTATGGGCTGCCTGCTGGCTTTCTTGGCAGTCCCCTTGGAAAGTAAAGGGAGGACTGCCGCTGGTAAGAGGGAGGTGCCCGAAGGCATCTCCAGACAAGGGGGTGAGGGGGAGTCCCCTACACCAATAGGCGAAGGAGAGGAGTAAGCTTCCTCTCCGGTTAGAAAAAAATGGAGGGTCCTCTGCGCAAGCACAGAGGGGGGACCTCCATTCTTTCCGTGGAGCTGCCCGAGGCGGTTCCGTCTATGGACAAGGGGAAATTGAGGGAAGATTTTTTATTTTTTCATCATTGGGCATGCTGACCCTAAATTTTTCACGGGATGCATACCCTCATCACCCCTCGTAATGCCCCGCCCTGCAAGGGGTGCGTACAGGCCTAGCAGAGCCAGGTGCTGCCAATCAGAACCACCCCTCCCGCCTGGTGGCCTGGCAGTCCCTCGGCATGGCGCCTCCACCTTGGACACGGCGTAAAAAAAATTAGGTGGTGAAGTGAGAAGGAAAGGGGATGTGAGGAAGGTATGGGTGGGGATGAAGAAGGTTGTTAAGAACCCACCACCCCAGACCGGAGCTCAGGGGTTAGGAAACGTTGTCCCCTTTCCCCTCTCTCCTCAGCCCTGATCCGGGACGGTTGGCTGAGAAGAAGGTCAGCATCTACCCTTGAAATTAGAGGCTGACTAGAGAAAGTTGTGGGAGAGGCTGTATGAAAAGCGAGGAAACCGGGGGGGAAACACAAGTGTTTTGAAGGAAGGAGAAGAGGCTAAGCTGGGGTCGGACGCGGTGCTGAACCCCGTCAGCACGGCGGCCAGGATGGCAAATCGAGTCCCGGCCAGGAATTTCAAACTTTTTTCCCTGACGTTATCTCTGTCTTCTCGGTAAAGGATTGCCTTCATTGTGCCGCCCTCTGCTCTCTATGATTCTGGTCTTCTTCTAATGTCCCTTTCTCTTACCTCTAACAAACTCCTGTTTCTTGTCTCATCGCTCATTCGCGTCCAATTTCTCTTTCTTGTACTATATTGTAATATAGTCTGCAATGCGAGGTTTCTGCACCTTTATTTCTGTCTTCAAAATTGTTTTGAAAGGCAGAAAATAAATATGGTGAAAGCCCTGTGGTGGTTGTTATCACCCGCAGAACTAGCATTTGCTCCTTCTTCTATATATATATATATATATATATATATATATATATATATATATATATATATATATCATCATTAACTATAATTTAAGAAGGGGATTTTTTGAGTTTGGTGATGACTTATGTTTATTTTTATAAAAGTTATTTCTAATCATTCTTTTATAATATCAAAAAACAAAATGGTGAAGTTCAGAAATAAATATAAGTATCGAAATTTTGTGAATTTTTTAAAACCCAAAGAATTACAAATGGTGAAGTTCAGAAAATGTATTTTTATATATCTTCTATAACTCTATATTTTAGCAACGTGATATTTTGAAAGGGGGGAAATTTAGTTTCGAGTTCCTCCATAGTATTATTATAATTGGCGAAGTTCAGAAAATTTATAAAAATTTAACCATGGCTGCTTTTTTTTAGATTTTAAATTTTAATCTTAGGAGTGAAGCGCAAGCTCCTCCCAGAAGGGGAAGTGGCGAAGCCATTGCATGGTATATATATATATATATATATATATATATATATATATATATATATATATATATATATATAAAGAAAGAGCAAATACAAGTTCTGCTGCTGATAACAATCACCATAGGACTTTCGCCATATTTATTTTCTGCCTTTCAAAACAATTTTGAAAGGCATCAGACCGGCAATCAGCAGACCCAGGTTCGAGTCCCGGCCAGGAATTTCAAACTTTTGTACCCCTGGCGTTATTTCTGTCTTCTCGGTAAGGATTGCCTTCATTGTACCGCCCTCTGCTCTCTTTGATTCTATTGTTCTTCCAATGTCCCTTTCTCTTAGCTCTAAAAAAACTCCTGTTTCTTGTCTCATTGCTCATTCACGTCAAATTTTCCTTTCTCTTGTAATATATATATATATATATATATATATATATATATATATATATATATATATATATATATATATATATATATATATATATATATATATATATATATATATATATATATATATATATATATATATATATATATATATATATATATATATATATATATATATATATATATATATATATATATATATATATGCAACAAAGTAAACAGGGAAAATTAATCTGAGGATTCCAAGTACTTTTTATCAAGGAATTACAAAAGTATTGAAAATTGTAATATTTATAAGGATGATACAGAGGAGAGGGAACGCCCACAAAAAAAGCAAAAAACCAATCAACAAAATGAATTAATATGAAATGGAAACCTTAGGAGGAGCGGAGATAAATACAAACTAAGATCATTAAATCAGGTAAATTCAAAAGACTAAAGGTTGACAAGAGGATTAAAATACCGCCTAAGCAATTAGGGAGGGAGGAAACTGAGCGAGAGATTAACCTCAGAGGTCAGGATTGAAAAAACAAATGAAAATAAATACACGTACATAAACATAAGGCTACATAGATGCACAAAAAAATAAAATTAAATCGTTTATTAAGATTAATATAAATATTTAGTCCCAAATTAAAAGTTTCGACAGTGCATTGTGAATATAATTTAAAAAATAACCATCGAGTTTATATAAGCCAGGACTTAAATTAAAATTCGGGAATTTAATAATAAAGGTCGATTCAATGATAGTTCGTGAAATTATATCGTTATTATGACAGATGATTTTAGCAGAATCCCAATCAATATTGTGATTAGGATATGACATATGAACATAAAATGAGCTGCTTTCTTCGCCACGACGGACATTATATTTATGCTGTGAAATTGTTTTTTTTATACATTTACCTGATTGGCCAAAGTAATATTTAGAGCAATCGATACATTTTACGCAATATACATTACCAATAGGAAGAGGGGCGTTCTTGACTAATAGTTTAGAGATAGTATTCTTATAGTTAAATACTACGCAAATGCCTAGAGATTTTAAAATATGAGGGAGAGAATTAAAAGATGAATTAAAAGGAAGTACAAGAGTATTCTTGTTATTAAAAGGCGCGCGAGGTTCAAAACAATAAAAAGACTTTTTAGCTGACTGAAGGCATTTATCAAGGAAATGAAAAGGATAGCAAAGTTTATGACCGATTCAAATATTTTGGAAACTTCAGAGTCAAAGAATTCAGGAATAACCACACAAAGTGCACGGAGAAACATTAAAATAAAAATAGATCTTTTGACTTTAATTTGGTGAGAGGAGTAAAAGTGAATATAAGAAGAAGAATTAGTTGGTTTCCGATAGACAGATAATTTGAAACCAGAAGGCGTGCGGTGCATTAATAAATCAAGGAAAGGAATACTTCCATTCTATTTTATTTCAAGGGTAAATTTGATGGAAGGGAGAAGGGAATTAAGTTTGTTCAAAAGAAGAAAAATATTTTCAGAATTGGGCCACAAGCAAAGGATATCACCAAAGTAGCAAAACCAGATTATAGGAAAATCTACAATAGAGGGGAGGAAAACCGTTTCGGAAAAAAACCGGGAGATTTTCATATATATATATATATATATATATATATATATATATATATATATATATATATATATATATATATATATATATATAATGAAAAAACTCACAAAGTGGAAGTGGCACGTGAGGAAAGCAATAATATGAAAATTAACCCACAGGAAAATGAAAAGATGAATCTAAGCACTTTTGAACTATATTTGCAAGTTCATTTTCAAGGAACAGCATGAAAATGCTATACACGGCGTTGTTGTGTGTATATCGTTTTAGGGATGCATATGCCTGTTATTAGTTGCCTATTGTTCTTTTTATTGGTATTTTTCTGTCTTGTTTTTGTGTTTATCTATTGGTTTTTACTATGTGATGGGCGTTCCCTTCGTATCTTTGTACCGTATATAAGGTTGTCTTCTCCATTTTCATGCTATTCCTTAAAAATGAACTTGCAAATATAATTCGAAAGTGCTTGGATTCATCTTTTCATTTTCCTGTGGGTTAATTTTCATATATATATATATATATATATATATATATATATATATATATATATATATATATATATATATATATATATATATATAGTACCATCCGCTTTTATTTGGGGTTACGGATTTTTTATCATCTACCCTAATTAAACAACTTGAGTTATATTTTGCTTTTTTATGGTCTTTTAAATATGTGGTTGCTACTGTCTCAGGTCTTTGATGTATTCACGAGTTATTGATTAAAGTAACTGGGTTTTCATTTGCAGGGAGTGCGCGTTTTCATCGTTGCGGGACATCGGCGTAACGAAGATGAATATTACTAGCCGTCGTTTCAGCCTCAGATGAAAAGGAATCGATCACAAAATGTTGACTTGGCCTCCACCCATTGCGTCTGAATTTGTATTCCCTCCAAAGTGCTTCAATTATGTACCTCACTACATGTTTCAAGACTATAGTAAACTTATTTCGTCAATTCCAGATAGTTTAAATGTATAAATTTACTTATATTTGTAAAGCGGTTCTGATATGTGTTAAATTACGTGTTTTACTGCTCGTACTACCGAATAAGAGTTCGGGCCTTTACAATTTGAACATAATGAAAATTGTGAAAATTAATAATGTAATTTAGCTATTCATACGTGAAAACTAGAAGATTCTATCATTTATACAAAATAACTTTATACCACTTTTCATTGCGATAAATTATATTTGCAGTTATCAGTTTTATGTATAATATTTTTAATTAATTTCCTGTTTGTAGGCCTTATCCAGTCATAGATAGCCTTTTAATACTATACCTCTATATTCAGGCACGTATTTAAGAAAATATTTTGTTATTTCATACGCTTTATAACTTGCATCTGAAATTCATCTAATCTCCGAATCTTCAATATTAGAGTCTTGGAATTTTGATGAAATAAAAATAATTTTGTATTGTATTTTTATGCCTTATGGATTTTATATGCTTGAAGAACAAAGATATACACAATGGTTCCGTTGGAGCCACGATTAAAAACACGTTTATTTAATGGGTTTAAAAATAACTTTGGCATAACTTAAGTATTTGCACGATATCATACAATCAAGTTAATTGTACCACCCATTTGTTTTCAATCGGACGTGTCCCCACAGCAAGGTTCAAGAACAGAAGTAGTACTGGTTTACTACTAAGTAGGGAACCTTTCCTGTACAATTCGATCTTCCCAAATTCAGGGTTAGAGAAAGGACTATAGAGGAGACGGATTGATTCTTTTGGGGAAAAATTTAAATTTCGGATCTTTACAATTTGAACATTGTGAAAATTAATGAGGCATATACCTTTTCATCCATGAAAAGGTATATGCAAACTAGATATGTATAATGTTTTTAATTAATTTCCTGTTTGTAGGCATTATCTAGCAATAGCCTATTAATACTATATACCATCTCTACATACAGGCACGTATTTTTTTAGATGAGTTGAATTTCAAATTACCTATTTATTGAGAAGCTTAGCTATATAAATGAAGAATTTAGTTCTTTGAACGTTTGAAATAAAGGAATCGAGTATTCAAAGGTAGGTTTGCTTCAGTAGGCAGTTCCTCGTTTGATAAATTAAATATTTGAAAATAAAAGGGTTTGTTTCGAGAGATCTGCTTCAGAGTACACAATCTCTCGTTAGAACAAGCTTGAATATCTGAAAATAAAGGTTTTAAAAGTTAATGGAAGAAACTTGCGTCAGACTTGAAGTTCCTGCGTCTGAAAGAGAGGATTCCTTCGGGTCTCAAAGTCCCTCGTTTTGAATAGTTTGAAATTAAGGATAGAGAAGGAGTTTGATAATGTTTGAAAAAGGTATTGGATTTGAAAATCGGTCTACACGATCGCAGTCTGAAGTTAGGTTGAAAGATTTGAAAGTTTGTTACAAGAGTAATCAAAATATAAAAGTAACATTTTCCCGCTTGAAACTAGCTTAAATTGACCGTTAATATGCGTTAGTAAAAATGCCCAATAGATTGGAAAGTCTAGTCGAAAAGATCCGAGAAAGGATTAAAAATGCAGTCTGAAGACAAGGTAAGTTTGAAGTTATTCTTTGTTTTCTGCCCTCGGTGAAGGTTTATGTTGTATACCGAAAGCGAGAGAGTGAGAGCTGGTAGTATGAAACCTTGTAGCGATCTAAATTCAAATTAAAGCAGATAGAAAAGCCCCACACTACAACAGAGTGGTCCAAGATCGTCCTGATAAAAGGGGATTTATTGAGAAACGTATTAACCACAGCCGTAAAACCAACTAGATGGAAAGGTTCATCCCCACTGGATAGTGGAGATTTAACTGCACACGCAACTTAGTAAAAATATGGACGAAACTACCACTACAAAGATCCTGGGTAACAAGGTCTGCTGATCAAAGTCGCGTGCTCTCACTTGGGTAGACCTTGCAATTATATCATTTGAAAGATAATGTTAAACAACATAAGGGTTTCAAATTTCATTAGAATCAGCCAAATCGTTATGATGTTATTGTCAAAACAAAGTAATTGCCGGGCTAATCTTTGGAGGAGTTTGGCAATTATATCATTCGAAAGAGAATGTTTCCTAATATGTGTATATTTGTATATTCGTGTGGGAACACAACGATTTCGCTTGCATCCTTACAAAATATTCTGCTTTGCATTGATACATATTAAATTGCGATTTTACATTATTTGCAAGTATTTTCTTTGTTTTACATTAGTTAATTGTTACAAGATGGTACATTATTTCAATGTTCGATTTAAGTGTCCAATTTCAAGATTTCATTGGGCCAACAGGGTGCTCATTTGTGAGTTTCTTTGTTGGCTCTACTCTCCCTTGCAATTAGTCGCCACAACAGAACAGTTCGCCCCCCTCCCTCTCTCTCTCTCTCTATAGGATTTGAAAAGTCTTCATATGTTGCGATCTCCACATTAAGACTCCTTCCAATTCCCAATTTGTATTCAAGCTTCGCACATATCGTGCAGTCAGCTTACACATTTTATATTTCACTACTTTTCAAAAATAATAAAACAATGCTATCTTATAAGTTTTTATTATATCAATGTAAATATTGATATATATATATATATATATATATATATATATTGAATGAAAGACTCGACGTATATATATATATATATATATATATATATATATATATATATATATATATATATATATATATATATATATATATATTATTACAATGGGGATATCTCGAAACAATCTGTTAAGAGGTGCCAGATGTTGTCATTTCTTGCTAAACGTGTCAAGCCTATTGTTTTATGAGATCATCTATTTTTTGATTAAACCAAAATTTACAGGGACTATTGTATTGTAATTAATATATATTTATATACATTTTTATTTGATAATTGAGCAAAATAAACAAATATTATATTCTTACGTTTCTATTCCTTTAAATCGATACAAAAATCCTACTTTAGATAACGAGAAAAATTAAAATAGTTACGGACAAAATAATGAACAGTGTCGTAGGTTAACTCGCACACCTTACACCAGATTAATATAGATGCCGTAGGTTAACCCTAAACACCTTATACCAGTTTAATATAGATGTTGTAGAATAGGGTCAGGTTCACCCATTCTCCTTTACGAGTGCGTGGGAAGTTTACAATATATGCAGAGTGAAAATTAACTGAGTAGGTTGGCAAATAGTCGACTATCTTGGAGTTCCGAGCTAACAGAAAAACGGGTACAAAAATAACTTTACTAATATGTAAATCAATATTATTTTACAAGGTTAAAAGAAGTTTTAAACTGAGCAATATACACATTAGATTTACCCCTATATCAGCGGCTAAAGGGCGAGGGAGACTTGGTGAGGGCGGTCACCGTACAAACAAACAGACAATATGAACCGAGGGACGCTCAATATGACCTTGAGCGTAGACGAATCCGACGATGATGCTTATATTTGGGGGGTGGGGAGAAAGCACTTGCACAGGAGAGTTATGCGTTGCTCTTACCTCTTGATTTGGTTCGAGGGGGTAATCCTTGCCTTGGCGCAAAGTTCAAACAATAGTCTCTGGATAATGACTATTTCGGCGGGGGGGCTCTTAAATCTTGCTTTCGAATAACAGGAGTCGAGATTAGGCGCGCTGCTGTCGAGGATCAGGAGGAAGCGGCTCGAGGTAGACTCACATAAATTAACGAGAATACCGGGAGTTTGAGTGATCCTGCGAGAATTGGGCAGAGTTCAATGGGACGCGAATGGCGGGTACCGATGGGGTGGACAGAGGATACTGACGGGGCAGGGAGGACGGCAGATACTCGGCGGATACTGCCTTCTAACCCTAGCGCCGGAGGATTTATAGGGGTCGAATGGGGGTTTCCCCCCTCCGTCCGAAGGGGAGGGTTCTAGGGTCAGACGGATCGCTAGACGAGAATAAACTCTGCCTTTTAGCGTGAGGGTGAGAAGGTTCTTAAACGGCGAGGCAGACGTTGTCCGACTTCAGATGGGACCTTCTGGGATCCTAAACCTGTCGCAGGTTTCTGTGAAGGCGGCATTTCAGGTCATCGCGCCGTCTCAAGGCGTCTCAAAATTTCGCACCTCCATTAGCGCAGACGAAAAGGATCGCCCAGGTACTGTTCTCCCTCTCTTTCTCTCTCTCTATGGGGAGGGGGAGGGGGACTAGAGGGAGAGATGACGCCCCCTTGTCGCGGGAAGAGAGCTTGTGTGTACCTTTGACTTTTCGGGCTATGCCGGCGGGATATCTCTCTTCTGGGTACACCTGGTAGGGCTTTTCTTGTCGATTTGGTCGGAAACGAGGTTCCAGACTAAGTGCGTCCTTCCTTTTTTTCTATTATATCCTCCTTTTTCACTTATTGTACAAAAAGAAAACAAAAACAAAAAAAAATACTCCTATCATGTCACCGTTACCCTTTTTTCCCTCTATCTACATATAAGGACCTGGCAGCTACCTCATGCATCAGAAGAGAGGCTTTGGAACCTCTATAAACAACGCAAATCGACGCTCACTGGTTGCAAGAGACTAGGACTAGAGGTGTCCTAGGCGTTGGGGCACGATGAATGGGATGAGGGTAGTGCACCGCTAATCCCTTTCCTGGTGCGTAATTATTGACCATTCCCAGTGACCGTTGACCAGTGCCTCTGGTAGCATCGGGGCCCTTACCGCACCTTCTATGGTAGAAATGATCCCTAACAAAGGGATGGAGTACATCTTTCCTTTAAAAGAAAGGCCGTACTCTGCAACGTGATACAAGATGTCGTGAAACGGACCCTAAGTAGTGTCAGGCCTAGAGTGAAGGCGGACGTACGCCAGTACGCCCGTGTCACTCCTGGAACGACCTTCTCGGGGCCGCAAAGAGGAATGGCACAGCTCCATCAAGATAGCCGGGAAACGGAAGAGAGTAGGGAGTCCTACATTCGGGGACTCCCTCAACGTTCTTCTTTTCAATGCGAGGTCAATCAGGAACAAGTTTCTTGAGCTCCGTGGCCTCGTATCAACAGAAATACCTGAGATGGTGGCCATAGCGGAGTCGTAGATAAGAACCTCAAGCCGAGATTTTGAAGGTGAATTCATGATTCCCAGTTACCAGCTCTTCCTGAAAGATAGGCCAGGCAGAGAGGATGGCGGTGTCATGTTTTATGTCAAGGATACTCTCAACTCGACGGATTGCAACATCGTATCCGACCATGAACTACTAGATGTTGACCTAGAGATAGGTCCTGCCAAATACAGGACCCTAGTGCTTTATAGACCACCTGCCCAACTCGTTGAAAAGACAGAGATCTGTACCAGCTACTAGCAGAACTTGTCGAAGACAGAGTGTGTATTGGCATTAGGGATTTCAACACACAAGTTGACTGGGAAACGAGAAAACCCTGTGGTGAGAACGCACTACTCCTGGAGTTTGCGAACAACGAGTTCCTCACTCAATGGGTGAGAGAGCCAACGAGAGGAGACAATATCTTCGATTTGGTTTTCACCTCTGAGGATGACATCGTTGAGGACCTCTCTGTTGGCAAAGAGCTCGGTGGCAGTGACAACTGACTAATTTGATTTGTAGTCAAAGTCCCGAAGGGAGAGCCTGCAAATAGTAAATCGAAGAAACTTGATATGAGAAGAGCAGACTTTGCAGGTCTACGTGCTGGACTGACTGACGCGAGGCTAGAATGTGCGAGGCTGTTGAAGACTCGTGGAACAGTTTCAAAACCACATTCATTAGTCTTCAATCGCGTTTCATCCCTCTGAAATGCCCCCGTCGGTCTTCTGTTCAACCAAAGTGGTTTAATCGAGAAATCGGCCAACTGCTTATGGAGAATAAAAATGTGTACCGGCAATCGAAGATCTCGGGTGACTTTGACGAATACCGGAGGTTAGCGAGGAGAGTGAAGTCCAGCATAAGGGCGACTAATCGGTCTGAGGAACTCCGAGTAAAAAGACTTTGTAAAGAGAATCCCAAGGAGTATTTGGATATGTAAACAGCTGTAAACCAATCCGTCGAACGATTGGTCCTTTAAGGAATGAGGAGGGGACATTAAAGCACTCAGATGCAGGAAATGCTAACCTCCTCAACGACTACTTCTCTTCAGTGTTTACTGAAGAGTGTGGTCCTATCCCCCAGCCAGCCGATTCCCACTCGGGGGGAAAAGCTGGAGGATATGGACTTTACCGAAGGAGAAATAGAAAAGAAGATCAGTGACCTAATGACGAATAAGTCACCTAGCCCGGATGGGTTTCTACCTAAAGTGTTGAAAGAAGTGCGCGATCAAGTGTCACGACACCTGAGCGCAATCTTCAACATGTCAATCCGGACCGAATGCGTTCCTAGAGACTGTGGTGAAGCGGAGGTGACTCTTATCTTCAAGAAAGGAGACCGTAACCAACCGTCGAACTACCGACCTATGAATCTGACTTTGATAGTCGGTAAACTCATGGAAAGCATGATGGTGGACAAAATGACGTCGCATTTAGAGTCAAACCTGCTACTGAGGAGTTCCCAGCATGGCTTCCGAAGGCAACGGTCATGCCTGACGAACCTTGTGGATTTCTTTCACTTCGTCTTCAGTGAGCACTATCTGGACAAGGCGGTGGATGTGGTGTACTTAGACTTTCAGAAAGCCTTTGATAAGGTACCACACCGCCACCTTCTCCGGAAAGTGCGAGCGCTGGGCATAGACGGAAAAGTAGCCGGCTGGATCGAGAACTGGCTAAGTGGTAGACGGCAACGAGTGGTGGTGAATGGACAGTCTTCTGAGTGGGTGCCCGTTACTAGCGGGGTGCCTCAAGGTTCTCTCCTGGAACCACTACTATTCATCATCTACGTCAACGACATGGACGGTGACATGGTTGCCAAGATTTCCAAATTTGGCGACGATACCAAGCTTGGTATGAACGTTGCAAATAATGGAAATACTGCCCGCCTGCAAGAATATTGGGGAGTGGTCGGACACGTGGCAAATGCCTTTTAACGTGAACAAATGCAAAGTGATGCATATCGGCCACAGAAATCCCCAATCTCAGTATATCCTTAAGGGCACTGCTCTTGAATCGAGTGACACTGAGAAGGACTTGGGTGTAACTATAATCAGTGACCTCAAGCTCTCGAAACAGTGTATTGAGGTGGAGAAGAAATCCCAAAGGATGTTAGGGTATATAAAGCGACAGTTTGGATATCGCAACAAGGAGATAGTACTGTGTCTGTACAACTTCCTTGTCCGACCGCACCTGGAGTATGCCATACAATTTTGGAGTCCTACATTTAGAAAGGACATCGCGAGATTGGAACGCGTGCAAGCCAGGGAAACCAAACTAATTCCCTCTATCAGACATAAAAGTTATGAAGATAGATTAAGGGAAATAGATATGTTCTCTCTGGAGACCCGGAGACTACGTGGTCAGCTTATCAAAGTGTTTAAAATTGTTCCAGGCTTCGATAGACTTGACTACGGGGATATTTTCCAGCTCAGCGGGGGGAGAACAAGAAATCACGGCTACAAACTTGAACTGAAGCGATACCACCGTGATCTGTGAGGGAAATTCTTCACATACAGTATTCGTAGTAGTTGTAACGCACTTCCGACGGAAGTTGTCAACAGTGAATCTGTTAACCAGTTAGAGTCAGGACTAGATTAAGTCTTGCAAAATCACCATTAAGATCCTCGCGAGTGATCTTCGAGGTTGCCAACGAACACCTTCGAGGATTGCGTCAAAAGTACCCTCCTTGTATGGACCGTGAGGTCTTCTATGGTACTTATTTTCCTTGTAGCTCCTTATAGCTCTCCCTCTCTCTTTGTCTCTCTCTCTCTCTCTCTTTTATTTAAATTTCACAACTTTCTCTCTGCACCTCCCCCCAATACACGGAAACGTGGAGAGGTTTCTTCAAATTTTCCCGAAATTTCTATATAAATATACCAGGCACGAGCTCCTAGGCGTTGACCTACAGATAGGTCCTGTCAGATACATGACCCTACTGCTTAACCTCCATCCTTCCCTATCCGTTGAGAAGGACAGGGAACTGTACCAGCTGCTGGGTGAGCTTGTTCAAGGCAAAGTGTGCATCGTTATGGGCGACTTCAACAGACAAGTTGACTGGAAAACCAGAGCAACCTGTGGCGAGAGCGCGCTACTCCTGGAGTTCGCAAACAACGAGTTCCTCACTCAATGGGTCAGAAAACCGATGAGTGGAGACAATATCCTCGACTTGGTCTTCACCTCTGAGGATGATATGGTTGAGGATCTCTCTGTAGGCGAAGAGCTCGGAGGCATTGATCACCAGCTAGTTAGATTTAGCGTCAAGATCCCGAAGGTAAGGTCTGTTGCCAGTCAATAGAGGAAACATGACTTGAGAAGAGCAGATTTTGCAAGCCTTCGTGCTGGGTTGACTGATGTAAGGCTAGCGGTATGCGAAGAGGTTGAGGATTCATGGAACAATTTCAAAAATAAGTTCATGAGTCTTCAATAAAGTTGCATCCCTCTGAAATGCCTCCGTCGGTCTTCTGTTCAACCAAAGTGGTTTAATCGAGAAATCGGCCAACTGCTTAGGGAGAAGAGAAATGCGTACCGGCGATCGAAGATCTCGGGTGCCTTTGACGAGTACCGGAGGTAGGCGAGAAGATTGAAGACCAGCATAAGGGCGGCTAAGCGTACTGAGAAACTCCGAGTGGCGAGACTCTGCAAGGAGAATCCCAAGGAGTTCTTCGGCTATGTAAACAGCCGTAAACCAATCCATCGTAGGATTGGGCCCTTAGTGGACGAGGAGGGTGCATTAATTCACACAGATACAGAAAATGCTAACCTGCTCAATGACTACTTCTCTTCAATGTTTACTGAAGAGTGTGGTCCCATCCCACAGCCCACGGATTCCTACTTGGGGGAAAAGCTGGAGGCAATGGACTTCACCGAATGAGAAATACAGAAAAAGATCGCTGACCTAAAGACGAATAAGTCCCCTGGACAGGACGGGTTTCTATCCAAGGTGTTGAAGGAAGTGTGCGATGAAGTATCACGACATCTGTGCGCTATCTATAACATGTCAATCCGAAGCGGATGCGTTCCTAGAGACTGGCGTGAGGCGGAGGTGACTCCGATCTTCAAGAAAGGAGACCCCAGCCATCCGTCAAACTACCGACCCATCAGTTTGACTTCGATAGTCGGTAAACTCATGGAAATCATGAAAGTGGACAAGATAACGTCTTATTTAGAGTCAAACCTGCTACTGAAGAGTTCGCAGCACGGCTTCCGAAGGCAACGGTCATGCCTGACGAACCTTGTGTAATTCTTCCACTTCGTGTTCAGTGAGCATGATCGGGATAAAGCGGTGGATGTTGTGTACCTTGACTTCCAAAAGGCCTTTGACAAGGTACCACACCGCCGCCTTCTCCGGAAAGTGCGTGCGCAGGGCATAGACGGCAAAGTAGCAGGTTGGATAGAGAACTGGCTAAGTGACAGACGGCAAAGAGTAGTATTGAGTGGGATGGCCTCGTAATGGGCGCCCGTATCTAGCCGTGTCCCTCAAGGTTCCGTCCTGGGACCACTACTGTTTATTATCTATGTCAACGACATGGACGGTAACATGGTTGCCAAGATTTCCAAATTTGCCGCCGACACTAGCTTGGTATCAATGGGCAAAGGAGGGGAACACTGCCCGCCTGTAAGAGGACCTTCAAAGGATTGGGGAGTGGTCGGCAGCGTGGGGAAATGCAAAGTAGTGTATATCGGCCACCGAAACCACCAAATCTCAGTACATCCTTAAGGGCACTGCTCTTGAATCGAGTGACACTGAGAAGGACTTGGGTGTAACTATCACTAGCCGTTTAGGGACGCAAAACAATTGAGCAGCCATGCGCCCGCTCGATTGCTAGTCCAAAGGTACCCTCTTTGAATGGACCTTAAGCTCTCCTAGGGTACTTCCTTTCGTTGTTACTCGTTGTTACTCTACTAAGATTAAAATTTAAAATCTAAAAAATAGCAGTAATGGTTAAATTTAAATAAATTTTCTGAACTTCACCATTTGTAATTTGGGGGTTTTAAAAAATTCACTAAAGTTCGATACTTAGATTTATTTCTGAACTTCACCATTTTGTTTTTTGATATTATAAAAGAATTATTAGAAATAACTGATAAAAAATAAGTCATAACCAAACTAAGATGAAATTATTATTCAAATACTAAAAAAAAATCACCTGAAATTATAGCTCGTTAAAACAATAAATATTCTATAGGGAGGCAAAATACTAGTCGAAATACTGATTAGAGTATTCTGCATGAACCTTCCTCACTTTTTAAGGGGTTTCCGGCCGTAATTATTGGCGCCCGTCATTGCTTTTATAGTATTTGCATGTTATTAACCTTAGTTGCAATGCTTGCACAGATCCGACCAGAATAGAGGATAACAAACACCGGTCATTTGACCACATTATCAATTCTGACATTTCCAAAAGAGAGATGATACAGCTTAGGGAACAAGCTGCGTTTAGACCACTATTTTTCATTTGGCCACTTTTATTAAGAAAAGATTTTTACGGGTTGACGTGAACCGATTATAATATATCATAAAATACATCAAAGTGCTTATTTTGGGGTATTTCTTTGAGTCTTCTATTCCATATTACAATGCTCGTGCGGGCGAGCATTGTAATATGGAATAGAAGACTTATTATTGATATCTGAACACCACATATCAACTTCGTCGTTAATGTGGGAATACAAATTTATACTACAGCTTCATTACGAGCTGTGCTCGGGCCATAAGATAACATAATTTAACGGATGACAAAAGCTACAAGGGCCTATCAAAGGCCATCCGCATCTGTCAAAACTCACCTATAAAATGCATTTATAGGATTGTGACAGATTATGCATCTAAAATATACAATTTAAACAATCCATATGATTGTGTCGGATCATGCATCTACAATATATTAGGTTGATGAATAAGTTCTTGCTTTGTTGACGTGATTTGTGCACACATTAAGAAACAATAATAAATAATGAGAGCAAAATTTGCAAAGGTTAGGTTACGTCTCTTAACAGCGTAGACTATTAGGCTTTTGCTTAGGCTACGTCTTGAAGTTGAGTAATAAGTCATTGCGGTTTATTTAAAAGATGTCTTAATTTATTTTGTTCTGTACCCTCAAAATGGAATGTCAAGTTGAAAGAAAGGCGCATTTTCGACACTTGTTATTCATTTTCAATTGAGACGGGGACAATGCAAACGCAGCCAAAGCTCGTCGCGATATTTGCGCTGTGTACAGAGAAAATGCTTTATCAGAAAGGACAGCTCAATGGTAGTTTTCACGTTTCAAAAACGGTCATTTCAATTTTAATGACGAAGAACGTTCTGGTCGCCCCATTAAGTTGGATGAAGATCGATTGAACGACCTTCTTCATGAAAATCCTCGTCAATCGACTAGAGAATTGGCTGTACAATTGCCGTGTGATCAGAAAACTGTAGTGAATCGACTTCATTCGATAGGGAAAGTTAAAAAACTCGGTGCATGGGTTCCGCACGCTTTGAGCGAAAGCAACAAACTTCAACGCTCCAAGATTGCCGCAGGTTTGCTTGCTCGTCACAAGGCTACTCGTGGATATAAGGACAGATTTCTTCACCGCATCATCACTCGTGACAAAAAGTGATGTGTTTATGTCAACATGAACTATCGAAAACAATGGCTTATCCCCAATAAAAAAAACACTTCCACGATTAAAGCAAGGACTTCATCCACGAAAGACGATGTTGTGTGTTTGGTGTAAATGTGAAGGCATCATTCTCTATGAGCTCCTTGCGAAAAACGAGATTGTCAATGCAGAACTCTACGTTCAACAAATATATCGACTCGCCGAAGATATTCTTGAGAAGCGACCTCATCGACGTTATGGAGCCCTTCTGCAACACGACAATGCTCTTCCTCACATTGTAAATATGACAAAAGACGCCATCCAAAACCTTAATTGGGAAATCCTGCCGCATCCTCCATATTAGCCAGCCTTGGCTTCATTGGATTTCCATCTGTTCCGATCGCTCTCCAACAATTTGCGCAGCGTTTCGTTCAATACTGATGTGGAATTAAGAACCTGGTTAGACGAATTTTTCGAGTCAAAATCCAGAGATTTTTATTGCAGAGGCATCGAAAAAACAGGTTGACCGTTTGGAAGAAGTCGTAAATAACAACGGAGAATACATTAGTGATTAAATTGCATATTGTTAATAATTAAAAATGAAGTTTTCCTAAAATTGTTTATGGTAATGAATAAATTTGATAAAACCGCAAGAACTTATTCCTCAACCCAATACAATAAGAACCATCCACACCAATGTGTCAAAAGTCAAAATCCAAATAATAACAAAAAACTGCATCCACAGAAATAACTCCAGACCCCAGATAATTAAACTAGTCTGGGCGCCATTTATAGGATTTTAGGTGATTATTGCGCCAATACACTAGATAGCTCAGGTCACAATAAACCCCCAAACCTATATTTTTGCTATACAGGGAGAATGAAGTTAATTGCTAGCGGCAAGTCTGAATTTGCAGACGAAATTTCCTTAGGCCTAAATCGGCAACGTCGTGGGAATACGTGCATTAAAACAAAGAGATACGAAAAATATATATTATCGAATGAACAGTTATGATTAAAAAGTGAAATTATATTTTATGATTAGATTGAATTTTACGGGGGTGAGAATTAGAGTACACATATGATTATTGATAATTAAATTGACAATTATTAATTAGATTATAGTTGAATGTTAAATGAGTAAATATTATAAATGTATGATAAATATTTATATGGATTGATAAATAGATTATATGAGCTAATAGATTATATAGTTAAATGGATTGGGTCAATATTAAATAGATGGGGTAAATATTAATTAGATTGGGTAAATAGCTTACAAATGGGATTCTCGTTAAATGGTATGCAAAATAGATTATATTGGATAAATAGTATGTTAAATGGTGGTAATTATTAATTAGGTAATACATTGATAATTTATAAAAGGTAATTGGTAATTTGCTGGGTAATTATTAAATAGATTATTGGTGTGATAAATAGATTGATTGATTTGATTGTATTGTATAGGTTTATTGTGCAATAGCGTACATTTATACATAATCATAATACAAATAATAATAAAATAAAAACAAACAAAAAAACAAAAAGACAAATACAGTAATAATATGATACAATAGTATAAATACATGTATAAATGCACACATTGCACAAAACGGGCAGCCCGTCAGTGTTTGGCGTGCAGTAAGACGTGGTGGAGCGTCCCACGCGTTTCTTATCTGCTGCAAGTGGGTGGCGTCGGTCTTCATCACCTGTCGCCCGGCTGGGCGCGAGCGGCGATCAGCGCGGAGGGGGTGTTGTTCTCAGCACCTCCAGCAGCTCGTTAGTTGGGGTGTAGAGGACCACCTGGGCGGCTCTTGCCTCTCGCGCCCTGAGTAGGGCGCCTCTTACAGGGGGAGGGGCTGGCGCTCGCTCTGGCCTGAGGCGGGCGGTGGCTGGGCAGGAGAGGAGGTAGTGCACCAGTGGGCGCCGGGAGCGGCCGCCGCAGTGTTCACACCTCCCTGCCACAAAGTCGGCGTGTAGCTCTTCCCGCGTGGAGTAGCCCAGCCTCACACGCTGTAGCAGCACGCCGTTCGCTCTGGGCTGCTGGAAGGATGGGTTCAGTGGGCGATAGGCTGTGGCTGCAGCATACCACGCCGCTTGCCTCTTGATTGCTTCCCATTCTTGGTGCTGCTGGTGGGCGTTGTGGGCGGCCCTGCGTTTAACCTGCACCTTGAGCTGCTGCAGGCTGGGGCGCACGGTCCAGGTGATGATGGGGCCGTGGGCGGCTCGCTTGGCAGCCTCGTCGGCAGCATCGTTGCCGCGCACGCCAACGTGGCTGGGAATCCAGTGGAGCCGGACACGCCTGCCCTGAGCTGCCAGGTCCTGCAGGGTGCACAGGATGGTGGTGGTGAGGTGAATGTTGTCCCGGGTGTGGGCGTGGGCGTGCTGCAGCGCCTGTAGTCCCGACCGAGAGTCAGTGTGTATCACCACAGTGGCCTCCCGGCGGAGCAGAGCGTGCTGGAGGGCGTGCAGGATTGCTACCAGCTCCGTCTGGAGGGTGGAGCAGTGGTCTGATGTCCTCCACGCTTGCGTCAAGCCGCTCGTGACGAAGGCGGCGCCGGACCTCCCGCTTTCGGGGTCGACGGAGCCGTCGGTGAAGTACACTGCGCTGCCTGGCTCCGTGACCTCAGACATGGCCATGAGGGCGTGCTGGCGCAGCTCCTCGGTGAGGCAGTTCGCTTTGCTGTCGGGCAACTGTGTGGCGGTGAAGTGTGCGGCGGGGGGGTCCCATGGTGGTGGTGGAACGTAGGCGGGGTTGGGGGTATCGGGGTCGCGCCACAGCCAGTTCCCTGCCCGGTTGAGGGAGCTGGTTGCTAGGCTGACGTTTACGAGCCACCTGTTGTTACGCAGGCACTCGATGCCCTGCACCACGGCCATTCTGAGTCTCCTCTGCGCAACACCTTCCACGTCGCGCTGGAGCACTCTGGCCACCCGACAGGCCACCATGCAATCCACCCTGGCTGTGAGGGGCACCAGGTTGGCCTCACTCTGCATGACACAGGCACTGCACCACCTGGGTGCCCCTAACATGGTCCTCATGGCGGTGTTTTGTATTACCTCCAGGCGCTGTTGCTGCTGCCGGGGCAGCGCTACAAGGACCGGTGCACTGTAGTCCACTAGGGAGCGCACTGCCTGGAGGTAGTAGAGGCGGAGGACGGGGAAGGTTGCACCAGCGCTCGGCCGCGTCATGGCCCTCATCACATTCAGCCGGGCCTGCGTCCGCTGCCTCAGGTGCGTGACATGCTGCGTGAAGGACAGCCGTCTGTCCACCCACACTCCGAGGTACTGGTAGGAGTCGGTCCAGGCCAGGCCGACTCCTTGGACGCGAAGCTGCTGGCCAGCAGGTGTGCAAGTCTTGATGGCCATGGCCTGGGACTTCTCTGCCGAGATCTTGAGCCCCAGCTCTTCGCACTTGGCAGTGATGAGGTGCAGCGCTTCTTGGGCCCGCGCGAGCTTGTCGCCGCGCCCGGTGACGACGAGTGCCAGGTCGTCGGCGTAACTGAGGAGGATGGTTCCTTCCCGATAGGGGAGGGCGACCAGTTGTTCCATCAGCACGTTGAAAAGGAACGGGCTGAGGATGCCGCCCTGGGGTGTCCCGTTCTCGAAAGTAAGGTAGGAAGACTTGTGGCCCTGGAACTTCACGCGGGCTCGGCGCTGGTGAAGGTAGTCCTGGAGCCAGCCCAGCAGTCTCCCTCGGATGCCCTTCCTCACAAGGGCGGCCAGTATGGCGCGGGGGCTAGCCAGCTCGAAAGCCTTCTCGAGGTCAAGGAAGACTACGATGGTGGGCTGGTTGTTGGCGTGAGCCAGGAGGGTGATGAGGCAGTCCGCAGTGCTCACCCCCCTGGTGTAGCCGAACACGTGGTGATGAAGGCTTCCCACGCTCCACTGTAGGCGAGTCAGCACCATCTTCTCCGCCGTTTTTCCGGTGCAGCTCAGGAGGGAGATTGGCCTGAAGGTGGTGTGATCCTTCGGCTTGGGGATGGGCTGGATGTCTGCGTCCTTCCAGGAGGGCGGCAGACGGCCTGCCAACCACGACGCGTTCAGAAGGGCTAGCAGCGCGGCGTCCCCGGCGGGCCCAGCGTGCGCCAGCATAGAGTACCGCACTCCGTCGGCTCCCGCCGCTGTGTCACGTCGACGTTTCGCCCTGGCCAGCTCCTCGAGCGTGAAAGGCTGGTCCGTCGCGTGCGGCTGGCCCCGCGCCTCCCTGACCTCTTCGTCGCGCTGTGGGCGTAGCTGCTGCTGGAGGTAGCTGGTGTGGGGAGGAAGCTGCTCGCTAGAACCCCTCGCTGTAAAGCAGTTCGCCAGCCGATCTGCCTCTTGCTGTGGGCGTGGGTGGGCAGCTGGGCGGGTCGGGGCGGCGCCTGAGGCCTTCCTGAAACTCCCCCACAGCTGGCCGAGGGAGGTGTGTTGGCTGAAAGAGGCGCACCACTCCAGCCACTTTGCCTCCCTGGCGCTAAGGGACACCTGTCTCGCGCGGGCTACCACGTCCTGCAGGAGCTGCAGGTTGATGGCCGTTGGGTGCTTCTCGTACAACCTCCTGTGGACGTTGACGCGGTGATTGTGCTCCCGGACTTCCTCGTTATAAAACCACCAGTCCGGGCGCCGGCGGCGATTTGAGGCTATCCTGGGCATGGCCGCGTAAGCTGCACTCTCTATGGCCGCCGTAAGGTCCCTCTCCTGCAGGTGCAGGTCCACCGGAGGCACATACGTGGACCACCATTCGGCCAGGGAGGCTTGGAACTTTGCCCAATCCGCCCTCCTGACGTTCCACTGGGGCGGCGGGAGAGGAGGAGCTGGTGGGGCCACAGTGAGGGTGGTGAGGGTCCCGTAATGGTCGCTGGTGAGGGTAGGGTGGACCTGCCAGGTGGCACCGGGCTGTAGGTCGCCCGACACCAGCGTGAGGTCGAGCCGCCCCCCATGGACGTGCGTGGCCTCCCCTGTGTTCAGTAGTCGAACGGCAGGAACTTCTTCGAGCAGGTCGGCCAGGTGGCGCCCGGTCACGTTAGTGGGTGACACAGACTGCAGCACGGGGTGGTGGGCGTTGAAGTCGCCCGCCACAAGGAGGCTGGAGTGGGATGCGAGGGAGAGCAGCTCCCCAACATCCAGCGGGTACCGCTGGCTCCTGTATATATTGTATACAGTGAGAGTGAGCGGCCCCAGCTGTAGCTCCAGTGCCAGGACCTCCACGCCGTCACCACAGTACACGGGTGCGGCGATCCTCTTGTGCGGGATGGTGTTTCGTATGAGGGCTGCACAGCCACGCCCATTTCCGTCACCAGCCGGTAGCGAGTGGAGGGTGTAGCCTGCGACTCGCCATTCAAAGCTGGCGGGCGTGAGAGTCTCCTGTAGGAGAACCAGGTCCAGGTCTTCTTGGAAGACGGCTTGCAGCAGCTCATGTTTCTTGGGGCGGAGCCCCTGAACATTCCACTGCAGCACCCTCAGCGTGGGCGCCGGTGCGTGGGCTGGGCTGTCAATCCGTGCCTCCATCTTGGTTGTGGGCGTGCGGTGGGTGCAGAGGGTGTTGGGTGGGACCTCTCGGCGTGGTAGATGATGGTGGGGGCTGGAGGGCACCCTCTGTGACGGCGGTTAACACCTCTTCGCGGAGGAGTGCGTCGAGGTCCTGCTCGGTGGGGGCTGCGGTGCCCTGCCGGCGATCGAGCAGCTTCTTCACCAGCTGTACGACACACGCGAGGATGACGTCCACGATGGCTCTGCCCTCCTCATTGAGTCCCTCGCAATAACCTGGGGGTCCACGTTGAGACCCTGTCGCTGGTTGGGCATTGGGTAGCACCGTGGACTGCTCCTCGTCTGGGCGGGCGCGGTGGGCCCGACGCCTGTGTCCCTTCCTCCTCTGTGGCTTGGGGACAGAGGGGGTGGGTTGCTGGGTGGAGGTGTGAGCGGAGTTGCTGGCTGTGCAGCTACTAGTACCCTCTCTCACTCCCTGCCTGTCCTCTTCCCCTGTCTCGACCTGACTTGTGCCAGGCTGTTGAGGGGTAAGGGGTGGGTGGGAAGCCCACGCCGGCCTGTTTGGTGGTGGCGCTGGAACAAGGCGTCGGTTGCCTTGTTGCTGGGAAGGCCCACGTGGTTGCCCCTGCCTTTGCCGCTCCCCCTCCTGTGTACCCCCCAGTCGTGTGCCGGGCAGGCCGAGAGTCGCGGGTTGATGGCTAACCCACGCCGACCCGATTGGGGGTGGCGCGGCAATGAACCGACGCTCTCTTCTTTGGGTTGGGGGGGCACGTGGTTCCATCTGCTGCTGCTGCTGCTGCTGCCGCCGCCGGTGACCCCGTGGCATCCTTTTCTGTCGCTCGGGGCACTTCGTGTTCCAAGCGTGGTGCCCCTTGGTGCAGTTGGGGCACCGTGCCGTGGTGGACTCGCTGGCCTTGAGGCGACCGATACACTCCTCCGTCGGGTGCGCTTGGCTGCACACGCCGCACTTGACGGAGTTTTGGCACATGGCCTGGAGATGCCCGAAGCGCTGGCACTTGTAGCATCGAACAGGCTCACCTTGGTAGGGGCGCAGGGCGTAGCGGCCCCAGCTGCCCAGGTCCAGCTTGGGTGGTGGCGGCCCCTCGTACACTACAAGGATCTGCCTGGTTGGGACCTTGTCTCTGTGTGCGAGGAGCCGTGTTGCCGAGAGCACGTGGGGGTGAGCCTCGACGGCCTGGAGTGGCAGAGTGGTCGGATACCGTTGAAGTACCAACTTGTGCCTCTTCACTCTGGGGTCGAGCAGGATCACTCGATCCCCCTCCTCGGCAAGGCGGCGCAGCATGGCCTCCGACCCATCGTCCTTCGGGGTGAGGACGTATTCGCCGTTGAGAGTAGGGCGAATAACTATCCGCAGGCCAGGGTGTGTTCTCTCCAGCTCCGTCACAGCCTGGTAGGCACTGATAGTGTTGCTCTGGTGCACGAGTTTAAACTTGTGCCGAGGTCCTCGTCGGGAATGAGACACTGTTACCCAGCCTGCCTCATTCTCCTGCTGGGCCTCCTCGGTCTGGGGGCTCTCGTCGATGACGAGGCGACCGCTATCATCGCTGGGGGCCTCCTCTGCCTGTGAGAACTCCGGCTCCAGTGTTCGGGCGGTCCTCTTGGGCGTGGAGGTCTCGTTCGGCGAGGGTGGACTTAACCCATTCCGCGTCCGCTTGGCAGACATCGGCGTGGTGGATATGGACGCCGACCCTTGCATCGTGGCGTCACTCTTGTTCGCCCATCAGCGCCACGGGTGCAAAAGGGAGAAGAGAAATGCTCTCTACAAGCAGGACAGGAACAGGAGGAATCTCCAATCAACCCGTCCACGCTTGCTTCTGTCTCTTTTGAGAGCCACGGAAACAGGAGGAATCTCCAATCAGACCGTAGCTGCTCTTATGAGACAAACGAGGCAACCTTCTTCTTCTACTCTCACGGTTAATAGTTACCAAATGGTAACATTCTTGGGCGATTAACTCTGGTGAAGTGGTGATAAATAGATTTTATGTACAAATAGATTATATGGATTAAATTGGATACATATATAGATTAAATAAATATATATTATAAATAGATTATATAAGTAGATTACAGCAGAGTTAGGAGGGCCTGTAAATGATAAAAGAATCACGCAGTAATTAGAATTTTGGGGGGACATATTTAGCTAAAAATTAAAATTTCAATATTACAGACCTGATTCCGATGAGCCGAGCAAAGTGAATGAATGAGCATGTGATTTTATTTGAAAACGCTCGAGAGAGATCGGAAGGACCAATCATACGATTTAAGTTATGGTTACCAACCCTTGTTGAAACTATATATATATATATATATATATATATATATATATATATATATATATATATATATATATATATATATATATATATGCACAAAGAAGGAGCAACTAGAGGATATGCGGGTGATTATACAACCACCACAGGGATATATATATATATATATATATATATATATATATATATATATATATATATATATATATATATAGTGTTATGATTAAATATTTCCACTTGTAGTGGTCGAGACCGCTACACCGTATTTGTAGATTTTTTTGCCTCAATACACTGCTTTGAAAACTTCAGTGACCTATCTACTACTACTCCTAAGTCCTTCTTATCATCAACTGAATCAGCCAATGCCCATCCATTTCATATCTACATCTCCTATTATCCCTTCCCATGTAAGAAAACTTTGCATATTTTAAGGTAAAAAGTCATCTGCCACTTCTGAGTCCAAGCTAATTACTTATTTATGTCACTCTGCACTTTAAAGTTTCCCTCAACTTCTTTGACTACAGCTACCAATTTAGTGTCATCAATAAAAATTGACACTTTGCTATTTACAGCCTCCCCAAGATCATTCATATAAACTATGAATAATAAAGGGCTTAGAACGGATCCCTGAGGTACGCCACTGATAACGTCCTTCCACTATGACCTCACACCATTCAGTACAACTCTCTGTTTCCTATATTTTAGTCATTCAGCTATCTAATTTAAAACTTTATCACATATCCCATGAATTTTTAATTTGTGAACTAGTCTCCTATGTGGAACC
The DNA here is from genome assembly GCA_963969495.1 of Ceratothoa steindachneri. Lineage (NCBI taxonomy): Eukaryota > Metazoa > Arthropoda > Malacostraca > Isopoda > Cymothoidae > Ceratothoa > Ceratothoa steindachneri. The sequence goes on along the minus strand of OZ018318.1, from coordinate 153,823,066 downwards.
TTATCAAAATCTTTGCTAAAATCTAAGTAAATTACATCAACATTCTCTCCCTTATCTAACTGTTTAGTAACATAATCCATAAAATCCAGTAAATTTGTTAAACACGATCTACCTCTTCTAAACCCATACTGAGCATCATTTATTAACCTATCACTCTCTGTGTGCTAAAAAATTCCCTTCTTAACTATCTTCTCAGGAATTTTACAGACTATAGAAGTTAAGCTTACCGGTCTAAAGTTATTTGGGTCCTCTTTACTTGCCTTTTTAAAAATTGGAACTACATTTGCTAATTTCCAATCATTAGGTATATCTCTAAACTCTAGTGATCTAGTATATATTATCTCAAGAGCTACTGCAATACTATCTACACCTTCATTGAGTAACCTAGAATGAATGTTGTCTGTGCCAAATGACTTACTAGTATTTAACTCCAATAAAAGGCCTTTAATTATTTCCCTGTTCACATTACTGGTATTCCACACTAATTCCCTTGACCTAGAATTATCATCAATAATTTGATCTAGATTTCCTTCTGTAAATACTGAAGAGAAATTACCATTAAGAACCTCTGCTATTTCCTCATCAGATTCTTTCAAAACCCCTTCATATATAATAGGCCCTATTTTTATCACTGTTAGATTTGTTATTACTTCTATAATAGCTAATGAATTTTCTTTGATCCTTAATATTATTTTGAGCTAAATTAATTTCTTCCTCCCTTTTGCGCTTCTTAATAATCCTATTTAGCTCATTTCTGGTGGACTTATAATGATTTAAATTGTCAAAGGTACTTTCTCTCTGTAATCTTTGGTATGCCCTTTTCTTGTCAGAAATTTTCCTAGCTGTCGTAGAATAGGCTCTCGACGTTATAATATATATATATATATATATATATATATATATATATATATATATATATATATATATATATATATATATATATATATATATATATATTCTTTGTCGGGATTATTCTATATTCGAGTGCGGGGTGATCAGATGGCCGAGAATGACTCTAAAATGGGCCTGGAGAGGGCCTATTTATCTTCAATATACTTAAGAAGTGGAGCGGAGCCCAAGAATAAATAATATTGCAAACATTAATAAAATAGAATTTTATTAATTAATCTAACAAAAAACACATGGAAAAAAATTACATGACCGGAGATTAAAAATGGGAGATACACATGAAACGAAAAAGGTCATGGGAATATTTGACTAAGCGGAGGATTAAGATTTGGAGGGATTTAAAATGACAAAACAAACAAGAAGGGAAATGGTTGGCTAAAATCCGTTTAAAGCACACAGTGGCGTTGGCAAAAGTTAATTAGCTAAATGTAATGCGTAGCTTACGTATTTATAAGGTCGTCGTGGCAGAGGAAGGCGATTTGAAGGAATCTTCGGTCCAACTGGCGATTTCTTTTCCAGGAGAAGGGGTTTTTAGGGGGGTTGTCCTTAACGAGGGGGAAGGACTGACTTCAGGGAGTGAGAGTGAAGTGGGGCTCGGAAGTATGAGCGATCCTTGAGACAGGATATCGGAGATGTTCTGGATAAACAATTGAGGTTATTGGTGTAACCAAGCGTTCTCTTAAAGAACGTTAAAAGGGGGGAATTAAATTACCACTGACGTGATATCATGGGAACGAGAACCGTTTCTTGTCGAACGGGCTCGCTGAACAATGACTGTTCTAAAGTTGTTCTCTTTCTGAACAACAGGGAGGGGGGGGAGAGCCGTTTCTTGTCGAACGGGCTTGAAGAACAATGGCTGTTCTAAAGTTGTTCTCTTTCTGAACAACAGGGGGGGGGGCAGTGAGAACCGTTTCTTGTCGAACGGGCTTGAAGAACAATGACTGTTCTAAAGTTGTTCTCTTTCTGAACAACAGGGGAGCCCTGTTGACTTAGCGTCTCGAGGGGCAAACCTTGGCACTCAAAGGGTATTGTCCTCTTCTGGACAATAAGGGGGTTCTCGGGGTAGAGTTCCTAGGTGCCTCGCGAAGATAATCGGGATCTGCTACAAACGCGAAATTCTATCGCATAAATAGCCGGAGCCAGCCCCTCGGCGTAGGGGACAATGGGGGAGGGGGCTTGGATGGAATGTCCCGGTAGCGCTTGGGAAAATATCTTATATTCCCATAAGCCTAATTCAATCTGGCCAGATCGACGCATGGAGGTAAACGGGGGAAGTGAACCTCCTTGATTAAACTTGGGAATAGTGGGCGATAAGACGCCGTTCTACTCTCTCTCTCTCTCTCTCTCTCTCTCTCTCTCTCTCTCTCTCTCTCTCTCTCTCTCTCTCTCTCTCTCGCAGGATGCACGTGGGAAGCATGAGTATGAGTTTCGACATGTGATAGGGGCTGAGGCATGGCAGCCTCAGACCATTCTATCACACTAGCTATCACCTGATTCCACCACAATGGCTTCCTACATTTTTTTTACTAATAGCCTTCACTAGAATACAACTGATAAGTATTCCTACCACGTAATTTTATATCCCACTTAATCTGATTTCGTAAGTTGCGTAATTGATCATAATCGCCCCTATAAAAATTTGGAATTTTCGTGAAGTTTGTCGATGTTCTAACTTTCACTCTTCCCAAGCTAAAACGAATGCCTCCCCAACAGTCAATTCCTGAACCAGGTGATTATCATTTAAAAGAACCAAATCTAATATATTGGCACCCCTTGTTGGCTTATTAACAAATTATTTCCAAAAATAATCCTCAAAGCATTCTATAAACTTAAAACTTGTTCTATCCTTTCCTATCATATTTTTTCCCTGTCCACAGAATTTAAATTGTAGTTACCAAGAATAACTGTATCTACTTCACATCCTTTACTTATTTTCCTAATCATTAACTCATCAATACAATCATTCCTTCCGAGTGGTCTGTAAAGGGGTCCCAAGTGTATTATTCTATTTTTATTGACGCTAATATCTATCCAAAGTTATTTAACTTCTCCTTGCTTTATAGAATTACAAGACAATGGCTTCGCCAATCCCCCCCTACGGGGGAAGCTTGCGCTCATCTACTAAGGTTAAAATTTAAAATCTAAAAAAAGCAGCAATGGTTAAATTTAAATAAATTTTCTGAACTTCACCATATGTACTTCTTTGGGTTTTAAAAAAAATCACAAAATTTCGATACTTATGTTTATTTCTGAACTTCACCACTTTGTTTTTTGATATTATAAAAGAATTATTAGAAATAACTTTGATAACAAAAACATAATTCATAACCAAACTAAGATGAAATTATTATTCAACTACTCAAAAAATCACCTTAAATTATAGAGTTAGTGATGATGATGATGATGGTGATTTGAAGAAATGCTATTTCTGATATAAATAATCAACCCACCATCAGTCCTATCTCTCCTTTGACTAATGTACATATCCTAACCCTGCAGTTTAAATTCCCTCACGTTGTCATTAAACTTATTTTCATTAACCCATGATTCTATTACACATATTATATCTATATCTTCATCAATAATATAACTAAATAACTCATCCTTCTTATTTCTAAGACTACGAGCATTAATATAAAGACAACTTTATATCTTCCGTTCTATCTCCTCTGAATCTCCTTCGTTTCGCTGTCCCTCCCCGTGCTCTTGTATTTTCCTGACCACTATCAGTAACTAGTTTCCTTGCCTTCAAAGACCTAATGACACTATCTAACTCCTGCCACAATACGTCAATCCCAGCCCGGCTTAAATGTTGTCCATCCAATGCATACAATGCCTTATTCCCCCAAAACCTATTCCATACGTCTACAAAAACTAATTCCGACTCCTCATACAGGCCTTTCACATACTTATTCAGTCCAATTGCATGAGACACCTATTCCATCTCCACATCCAATCTCGGAAGCACAGCTGAAACCACGCCTATGGTGCTGGAACCACATTATAGAATCGCATCTGAATCAAAACCATTTTGAAGTCTTAGGAAATTCTATAATTGGTTCACAGTAAACCAAAACAACATTCCATAAAATTGGAAATTAATGTGATGTGAAGGAAGCAATGAAATATTAAACTTTATTTAATTATTGACTCAAAGTAGAATAGTAGTATTGTCTCTCTTTCTTAACGAAATAAAAATTGTATTATTCTCGTTCTTAACGGATAAAAATTGTATTATTCTATCTTTCTTAACGGTCAAAAATTGCAATAATATCTTTTTCAAGGGTAAATAATAAATCCACCGCTGGACTGTTATCTTGTCGGCGGTGCTTCCAGGTGTTTTCGGACTTGCCGAAGCTGTTAACTCATTTACCGTGTAGCGGGATGTAGAAAGCCGGTGTACTTGGTTAAAGAGTTCCGAGCAGTCAAATTATAAATAATAAAAATGTTGAAGTGTCGCCAATTCAAGGGCTCGAAATGTATTGTTCTCCTTTTAATTCCCCGTTGGGAAAACTGAAAAAGATTTCACGTTTTGAGGTGGCCTCTATTTCACGTACCTCCTTTATCGAGTGGCGACTTTCCTCCGAATTGGCTGTGTTTCTTCAATGGTGTCTGAGCAGTCAATAAGGAAAAAGTTCAAGTTCAAGTTAATGAAAATGATGAAATGTGTGGTAGGTTTTTATAGGTGTGAAATTGTTTACTAGTTTGCCTTGGTGTTTAGGGCATCACTAGCATTTCTCTCTTTTTTTACTTTAGTTTTTTACTTCTCATCCGTTTATAGTTTGGTTCCTCAAGTCATATTTTGCTAGCTGGTAGGTTTTCTCTTCGTTAATTTATGTTTTTGTATGTTATTTTAGCGTTGAGCATTTCGCCTCTTTTATTTAAGCTTTTTATATTTGTTGTTCCTTTGATCGTTATCTGAATTTAGTTTAATTATTATTATTTGGGGGGGCACTGGCCTCTATTTATCTAGGTTCTTTATTGTTTTATCATTTACTAAAGTTTTTATGTTTGCTGCTCAATTATTCTCTTACTTATTTTAATTTAAAATTACATTTAAGCACCTCGTCTCTTTTTTCTAAGCTTTTAACTGTTGTTAATTTCTATTTCATTTATAATATAACTTGGGCACTTCGCCTCTTTTTATTAGTGTATAGGGTCGCTTATTATGGGGTCGGCGTAAGTAGGCCTTGTTTTGATTGTAAGTGTGATCTTATAAGGGTTTGGTAAAGTGGCTTGCTTACAGGTTTCTTGACGTACGGTCCGAGGGGTATTAACCGATCAAGGTTTGTAAGTAAAAGAAGGAATTAAGCACTTGCATTTTTATACCACTTTGAAATGTTTCCACTTACGGTAGAGATTTAATTTGCGCAACGGAATATGCTAAATCGAGTTATAATGGCAAGAGCAAGAATAATGGAGATTCGCAGAGCGGTGAATTAAGACTCTAATAATTGATCAATAAATAACTAAATGAATCAATCAATAATGTGTCAATAATCATCATTTGAATGAAATCCTCTGTTATTTATACCAGGCAGCATTTTGGAGGCGACCCGTAGCTCCGCCTTCATTGGGTCGCTGAGGCGGTTCTTAGCTACCTATCAGTCCATGCGGAGCCTGTGATTGACTGAAATTCTCTACTTCGTATCTTAATTTGGAAGTCTCTTCCATGCGAGGGTATCACAGAGACTCCGTTTGCTTAAAGCTACAAGATGACCTTATCAAAATTTACATTAAGATGAAACATCTTTTGTCGCCGATTCTGTTCCCCATTCAAGATAGCTTTAATTACTTTGTTTGCCCATCTGCTCTCACACTCGGGTGCGATAGCCTTGAATTGTGGTCGGGTTTCAATCCAGACGTTCTAATCAGATTGCGCTGGTTCACAAACTGTCTCCAAACTACATTATTTTATTGCTCCTACCATTCCATCTTTGATACTTCGACCTGGCAAAATGTGTATTTGTCCTTCTCTCTCTCCTTTTCTTTGTGTGTGTGCAGTGATTGTAGATTACATATGATGAACTTTTGTTGTTTGTTTATTTTATTTCATTTTATGTGTCATAATAACTTGGGCACTTTGCCTCTTTTTAATATCCTTATTGTCTCTTTTTATTTATTTTGAGCATCTCTTTTTTATTAAATTATTTTTGGGGTTTAACACTCTTAGGTATAGATCGGTCTTATTTTTTCCCTCGCACAGTTTCTTCCGCTGGAGAACAGTGCTGTTCTTTCTACTTTGTGACGTCCGTGTTGAGGTATGTCGACATTATTGTTGATATTTGGAAGTATACCTTCCTTCACCTTACCTCATGTCTTTCTCCATAGCATCTGGATTTCCATATTAATTGGCTTGAGTCCCATGCTTTCGTGTAGGACTGTCTGCCTGATACGGTCGATCCTTCTTGCGCTGTCAATAAGCAGTGTGGCTTTTATTCTGCACCCTCTACAACGCCCTGAGAGAGGTACAGCTGGCCATTTGCGTGACCAGTGCTGGGTACACCAGGACGGAGCGTACCAAGACAGTGTAAAGTTTCTTTTTGCTCGGCACATTGAGGCTTCATAATCTGTAAAGTTTCTTCAGCGCTCTTTTGGCTAGGGAGACTATGTTGTTAATGTGTAATGTGGGTTTTATATCCTGATTTTGTGAGTCGTAAGCCCAGGACTTATCCCTCGTTAGAGTATGGGTATTGTTCGTCATCTACGAGAATGTCGTCTACTTTCCGACGGTTCATTGGAATTGCCTGGAATTTCTGTCGGTTCGTCTTAATTTTACACCTTTTTCAAATATGTTGATATTTTCGATCTCGGCAGGTGTCGCCCTTACTTGAACTCCAGGGTTCCAGATAGGACTTGGGACGATTTGAGTGATGTCACCTGCAAACTGCAGATGCATCTTATCGTCCCGCACTGGAGCAGGAGGTCTATTGTGTACACGAGGTACAGCAACGGACTCAGGCAGCTGCCTTGTGGAACACCCGCCTCGAGTTCGAATTCGGATCATGTGTAATCCTCGATCGAAATTTGAGCTCTCTTTTCCATGATATAGTCACAGAGGAACCTTTCCAGGATTGGGTTTAGCCAAAGGTTCAAGATCTTGTATTGTAGACCCGTTAGCCAAACCTTATCGAAGGCCTTTTGAACATATTGCAGTACCACGTCTACATATTTCCGCTCAGCTTTGCTGTTCGCGAGTTTTTCGGTTGGGAGGGCGAAGGCAGTTTCCGTACCCCGTCTCCTACAGAACCCGTGTTGCTGAGGGTTACGGGCTCCTTGCTCGGCTAAGTGGTCTTGAAACCAGTGAGCCAGGAGCTTCACGTAAATCTTCGCCACAAACTCAAGCATTGCGATTGGCCTGTAATTGACCAGTTGATCAGGGGATTTACCTCCCTTAGGTATAAAGATTATTTTAGCGATCTTTAAGCCATCTGGGAAGTAACCCGTATTCAGGGAAGCATTGGAGATGTTATTGATTCCCTTCCCTGAATGATCTGCTGTGAGGCCTTTACTAAGTTGCATTTAGTAATGCCTGTTCAGCCTAGCGCCCTTTGTTCGAAGGACTTTACAATGACCATGACCTCCTCAGGTGTTATGGTTCGGCCTTGGTCCGCCATCTCCCTGCCTTCTTCTTTTTGGTGATGTGGGAAGTTCGATGTTCAGGTCTTCTATCAATTGGCCTTCAAATTCATGGTCGAACTCTTCATTGTCTTCTGGAGTGATGCTGAAGACATTTTTTCAGTATGTTCGAAATCTTTCTTCCAGAACCGCCGGTTCTTTTACATAATCCCCGTTCTCTTTAATTCGAGCCTTCGCTTTCCCTGTTAGTCCTTTTAGTTTTATAATTTGTCGCCAGAATTTAGCTGGGTTCAAATCGCTATCGATTATATCTATTAAGTTGTTCCATATTTCCTCTTGTTGGAGGTTGATAGCGTTTTTTAGCTGGGCACTTAGGCGGCGTAGTAGCGACCTCATCTCCTGGTTTGTACCTGTCCGTCTTATCACGAGCGATTGCCCTCATTTCCTCTGTCGATCTAGGTTGAGGAGTTCGGAACCCTGTCTTGAGTACACATTCGCAGTCTGCTTCTAGAATAGTTGCAGTTATCCTCTGCACCTCTCATCTATCTCCTCCAAGGTTGCGTCACTCAGGTCAGCTGGGGCGAATAGACTGAGATGTCTCTTGTAACGTTCCCAGTTGGCCGAGGTGTAGTTTTTTCGGAGTGGCTGGTAGCTGGATCGGCGCGAGTGAGATTGCGATGAGGATCGCTATGTGATCACTGGGGAATGCTGGGCTTTACTCGCTAATGTAGTTGAAGAGGAAGCCTTCACTTGTTAAGATTATGTCAGGTTTGGTGGCTGATGTGGAAGTGATATAGGTCGGAGAGTCCGGCCCTATTCTTTGGATTTTTTCCCCATAATCAATTCCAAGGTACGGCCTCTTTCGTTGGTTCTGCCATAGCCTGCCGCTCGGCATCTGGCATTGAGGGCGTCCCCCAAGATTGCCCAAACAGCGTGTAAAAGTTATTTATGGGCAGGTAGGCTCGTCTAGGGGCTTGATAAGCTGCGGCTATCACGACGTTTACTACCAATGTGTGGAGTTCAACCGCCACAAAAGATTTGTTCAGCTCCGGTAGGAGTTTGAATGAGATATTCCCCTTGACCAGCTATAACAGCACCATCAAACCTTTCCTGTGAATGATTTTTCATGACAACTCTGTAGCCCGGTATTTTAATTGGACCAGATGTAGTGCCAATACCGTGTTTTGTTATTAATATGATGTCGGAGTCCAGCACACGAAATATGTTTCCATATGCTGTTGCTTTTCCCTATCATCCGTCTACGTTGAGTGTCAGGATCCTCATTTTATTGCTTACTCTCTCCATGTTTTCCCTTTACTGTTTTTCTTTCTCCCGTTCCTTTTCTTCCTGAATTCAACATTTGAGACCTGCTCTCACGTATCATCCTGTAGAACGACTCTATGACGGAGCAATTTTTGTTCTACTGTTTCTGTGTCGATGTGAACATCGAATTCCTACTTGTATATTTTTTTATTTGATGCCTTGGAAGATTTTCCTGTGCTCCATATCCTCGGGAAAGAGAAACTGTTCGCACGCGTAGATAAATATATTGATTCTATCCGCGTACAGTTTCTTGTTTTTACTTTTCCTCCCCTTGGCTTTCTTGGTTTGAGGAACATCTTCCAAGTCCGATGAGACTAAGGACTCCGAGGAGTCCGATGTCGCCGTCTCTGTTCTTTCCTTTTCTTTTTGTACTCTCTTTTTTGTTTATGTGTAGGAGTTTTTAATTTTACTGGGTTTTTTTGTCTTTTTTCTTTTGGTTTTGTTTTCTGGTGCCGTCTTGTTCCACTTCTTCTGATTGTCGGTTTAGTACCATCTACAGTTGCAGGACATCCCCGGAAGGGGGATTGTCCGGAAACCACATTTGGTCCATTCCGTTTTTCGCGAGCATTTCATTCAGTTCTTTTGCGAATGTACCCGGTTGTGTTAGATTAATGACGTGCGCGTGAAGAATGCACGTAAGAATCTTGGTCGAATTCTCGTTTTGTATCTTGAGGTAGGTTTTCTTTGCGTCTAATTGTGTAAGTGCCGCCTTTGCTGCTTGGGCATATGTGGTATTGGACCCCCGTGTCTCGTCTTGCTTCCTTTCTTGCTGTTTTTTTTTATTACGTCCTTCTTGACTGGACAAGCAATAGCCATCGATCTGTCCCTGTACGCAGTTGGTGCATTTTTCGTATGTGTTTGTACATTGTTTCCAGTGGTGGCCCTTATCGCTGCATTTAAAGCACGTCTCCAAGGGTTCCTTGCAGTCCTTGGTCGCGTGTTGCTCCATCTTATAGCACCGGAAACAGAAGTGGGCTGGCGTAAACTCTTCTCTCTTGATTTGTTCTCCGCTAATTTTAGCGTTGAACATGAGGAGTCCACGTTCTTTGACCTTCTGGGCCATTGTAGTCTCTGCGAAGTCTACTTTGAAGACATGTGAGTAGTCACTATTCCCCCTTCTATTTTTGAATTTAATCACCTCGACTACTTTAGCCCAGGATTGTCGAAGTTGTATTTCTTCCTTAATTTTTTCTTTGGCATGCTGCCCGATCCATGGGTCGAGACGCCGACATATCACACACCTGTGGGCCAGGATATGTGGCGGTATGGCCGGCTGCAGGCCGATTCCATGAAGGACTTCGACAGTTCTTCTTTAGTGATGGCCTCGATGTCTCTCTCCCTTTCGCAGATAGCAACGTACACTGAGGACACTTCCCGGAGTCTAACCATAGCTATGCTTAGTTTTCCGTACGCTATCTCGAAAACCTTTTCCCTCCTGAGCTTGGGTTGTCCATCTATAGCACGCAGCAGATTCTGGTAGTTTTCTTGGGCTATCTCTTTGAGAGAGTGGGCCCTTCAGGGCAGTGGTCTTCTTATTTTCTCTATTTGCTGGTCTAAATCGTCTTGATTCTGAGTTAAAGTTTGTGCTCCTTCTCTTCAAACGATATTCGTCTAGTGCTTGGTTGTAGGGGGAGACTCCCGCTTCGTTTAACTATGCGCCCATGAACGTGAACTGCCAAATGGGGAGGATGAGATGATGCTGGGTGAACTTTGGGGATTCACAAGGTGTGATTGTATAGCGGACTTTTTGTTGGTTAGCGCGGAATCAACCGCCGATAACTGGGGGTGCTGCCCATCACTGGTTTGGGTATCAGAACTGCAGTTGGCATACATAGAGACGGGCGTTGCTTTCCCTCTATGGTCCTGGCTTGACCTCCGGGGTGGAGGAGTAGGGCGGGTCCCCGCATCCTTCCCGGAAGTTGCAGTACTGCCCCCTCAAACCAGCTTTCCTTTTCGTCCTCAATTATGTATATCTCAAAAAAACGATATAGTTGGGTCGAAACAAGATGAAAGGCAGTTCAGTGGACTTCTGCTTCGTTACTCCGTCAAAGGAGTCGGGGGTGGGGGGTAGACTGACATAAAGTCGCCTAGAGGCAGCTTGTAAGAATCTTTCTCAAAAAAATCTCCACGTTTTTCAACTGGCTTCCCTTTTCTTTGCCTCCCTTATCGGTGAAATGTGTAGCAGCTAGGGTTGTTGATTCAATGAAGTTTTGAATCCGTCATAGAGAAAAATGAATTTCAGCGCCGCTTATATTTGTATTTGTTTGAACGTAAATTGTTCCAAAAATCTGTAGGGCATACATGTATTCACCTGAAGGGTGTACATTGTGGATGCCCTACACAACGGGACCGGACGGCTGGAATGTCGAGGCAAAGGCTCGATTTTCTCAGTGTAATAAAATGATAGTTTCCATTTCTGGGCTTAAGTCAGACAGGCGCCAGAGAATATATAGTGGGAAATTGAGAATGTCTGGAGGTAATAAAAGGGCATGTGATAAAAGCATTTCACCACTCTGTAACTAAGATAGACGGAGTTTACACAATTATATGTCTCAAAATAAAGCTCCATCTTTTAGAAATATTGGCCAATAACGAGGTACGGCAGTTTGCCGCCATCCAATCAAAATTAAATACGAGAGGCGGTCAATATGTTTTGAGAATCGATAAGGCAAAACAGAGGAAGAGGGATGGCTGTTTGTGTGGGTGTTAGGACAAGTTATGATAAGTCAGGACCTGCAGCCGCACGCTCCTGCCTCGTCTATTTAAGAAGCAGTAGCTGATCGCAGATCGTCAGTCACAAATTTTTCAACAATGGAGAAGGTTGAGCACCGCGCACTGATCAAATTTTTGACCAAGGAAGGCAAGAATGCAAAATAGATCCATGAACGCATGGTTGCAGTGTACACCGACACCGCCCCTTCCTATGCAACCATTGCTCGCTGGAATAGGGAGTTCCGCCATGGTTGTGAGTCCCTTGAAAATGAACCCGTCCAGGACGCCCGTCAGACGTGACCAACGAAGACAATGTGGCCCGTGTGGAGAGGATGATCTTCGAAAATCGACGGGTGAAGATCGAAGAAATCGAGCGAGAACTTGGAATATGACATGGAAGTGTTATCAACATCATTCACGACAATTTGGCCATGACCAAGGTATCTGCTCGTTGGGTGCCTAGAAACCTCACGTCCCATGATCGACTTCAATGTCATCAAAGTCCACAAGGCCAGAGTTGCACAAGCTGCCCTGCGCGAGTGCAGATACGAGGAGCTCAACCATCACCCCTACAGTCCAGATATGGCCCCTAGTGACTACTTTTTATTCCGCCAGCTCAAGGCTGCACTGCGTGGACGCCGGTTTGGGGATGATGAAGATGTGCAGCTCGCCCTCCAGGAGTGGATTGAACAGCAGTCGGCAGATTTCTGGTAGTCGGGAATTCGAAGCCTCAAGGACAAGTGGCGAAAGTGCATTGAAGTCGAGGGTAGTTATAGTGAAAAATAATAAAAGACTTTTCCTCCTATCTCGTTTCCTTATATCCGAATTGCAAAACTTGTTGACCGACCCTCGTAAAAGATTAATTCAATCCAATCAGGAGGCGAGCTAAGGGAATGAGCAGCCAATCACATGCGCAAACGTCATTTGTAGGCGGGGACGTGAGGCTGACGCGAAATGAACTTCACTCCCCTTTATAAATGGGTACTGAGAGAGAATCAGCATTACTATTATTATAATTATTAGTGTTAGTATTTTACACGTTCATTAATCCACTAAGTCGATCTTTATAATCGTCCGGTCTCTATACCATATCCCCGCATTACTTTGTTGAGGATTCGAATCTTAGAATTATCCGGAGTATTTCTTATTTGGTGCTAAGTAAATAGACGGAGACTCGCTTGCAACTATAAACAGATTATTTTATTCATCTAAGCTGGTACCCTCTTCTCGGATCAAGTGCAAGGTTACCTAAAGGGATATTTCCGTTGGGCATTAAACTAACTTGCTACCATTGCCAGTGGCAAGCGTTATCCCTACTCTACGAAGGATACCCTTTTGAGTGTCACGTTACCACCAACCGGTCAACCAAGACCCCTTACTAGTACGAAGGATTACCACTCAAGAAAGGAGAATCCCCATATAAAATACAGGGGTGGTAACAAGACGACCCCCTCCCCTTGCAGCAATTATGTTTAAAACCTAAAAATTGTCTTAAAGCTGATAGAATAAATTAAATATATAATTGTCATTAAGATATGCATAATCATGAATGGTTAAATGTTGTATAGATTATGTTTACGTATAATAACTATATATAGAGCGGCATTTTGAGAAAAAAGGGGAGTTATCGATAATTAATTTCCTGTACATACTTGAAGACCAATCCACGCTCCCGCCAAATAAAGCCTTTATGAATCCAGCTCTAAATTTTCCTTCACCTTTAAAGGAAGCGACGATCACTTGACTATTCAGCCTACGAAACGTCACCATTTCCATTTGGCTAACTAGACCCCATACGCCTTTCGCTCTACTTTCACTCATAGAACACCAGCCTGTTCCCCGTTAATTAACACTTCCCTGAATTGAATAAAGGTACTTATGGGCAACCGCTGGATAATTGCTGCTACTTTCTCTTCCTCGGTGATGTTCTGTGGTTTGAGGAGGAGGGACGATACTTCCAACCATGTAATTGGGTTTGCAGGATTATAAACGGGAAGAAAGAGGTACGCATGTGGTTGTCTATGCGCGGACTGTGGGTTCGATGCAGACGGTTGGTCATAATGATGGGGTTGGCCGCTAACTGATGTCCTTAGTTGGTGTGTTTGGTCCATCATAGTCACTGTTTTATATATACTTGTGCTGGTTGAAGGAATGTGTTGACGTGCGTGAAGTAGCTGTGGCTGTGTGCACGTGTGTGTGTGGAAATTATTTACGAGCACAGGAATGTGAAGAAATGAAAAATAATTGAGAAATAAAGGAAATTGTCCACTCGTTGAATATAGGGGATAGTATTAATTTAAAATGGCATGAATTATGATAATTGGAAGAATGATGTTAAAGATAACACGCGATATAAAAAAAATGAACAAGTGATTCGAAAATGCTCAGGCGAGGCTTTGGAAAAATTGACGCGTGGTTAAGAATTATTTTAACGTTTAAACTTATTTATTGATTGATGAGAGCTAAATAAACTTTGGGCACCACTTTATAGTATATGGTTATTCATGGGATTTATTTGCCGTTATAAATCAGCACAAATAGCGTTTCGAAAACCATAACCATAAATTTGTCTGATCGAAGTTTTCGCCTGATAGTTTTTAGGCCTAAGACGAAAGCGAAATAAGTTTTGAAATAAGAAACTGGGTTTTAAGAAAAACAATTAAACAAATATAAATATATTCATAGAATCATCGAATGTACAATGAGATAAGTTGGATTAGGTATACAATGTAAGATATGGTAAAATATGATTTACAGTAACAAGATGTGATAAGAAATGAAGTACGTGAAATAAATATGAAATAATATGGTAGAATAATATGATGACTATGATGGACTGTGAATTAGGGGCTTTATACGAAGAATGGTGAAAGAATATTCTACAGAAGGTCGAGCTGAAAGCGTGTGTTTATTTGTTTGTGGTTGAAATTTTAAGAGATATTGTTTGAAACAGTAGTACGTTAAATGAATTGACAAGTAAAAATAAATTAATTAATTAATTATTAAGTTGTACATAAGATATGATTTAATTTACAAAAGTTAAGTAAAATAATTGAACGATTAAATTGACAAAATTAAAGGATTTCATGATATGAATTTTACATAATAATTTATGTATATATATATATATATATATATATATATATATATATATATATATATATATATATATATATATATATATATATATATAAGTTTCCCAGGAGGTTTTTATTATAGGAATGCCCAGAGGCATTGCTATAACACTCCCCCCTAAGAAGGTTACCCCCGTTTTACTATTTTGAGATTACAAGTCCGAGTACCGACGAGGCCTCCTGACGACGCGCCCGGAGCGGGTGACAGTGCCATTGGTTTGGCTGCGGGTACGGAGACAGAGATTTTCTGTAGCAGTGGCAGTGGCAGTTCTATTAGTGTTGATCGAGGCACTGGCACGAAATAAGGTTGATGGAGCGAAGGTGATCCGCTTGTTGGTTCCTTCCGAAATGGCGTCAAGCGGGATGTGGGATTCTTGAGTCCCGTTGTCCGCTGACGGAGTGACTAGTGGGGGAGAGATTTGTTCCTGACTAACCACTTCTGCCGACGAGGGTTCCTGCAACAAATGGGGAGAAGGCAGCATAGCGGAAGGTGGAGTTCGAGAGGCAGGAGTAGTTAAAAAAGTGGGGTTTAGGTTGTTTTGGGGGATTAATGTGCCATAAAGGGGTATAGTAGGAGGAGAATGAGCTGATTGGGGTTCTTGACGAACATTTTCGGTATAAGCGGGGTTTAGGCGGTCGATAGAGACAGTATCTTGCCTGGTGCCAAGCTTCAGGACGAAGAATGTTGGCTTCCTGCAGATAACGAGAAAGGGTCCGTCATAGACTGGTTGTAATTAAGTGCGAGCTGAATCGCCACGGACGAAAACATGGGAGCATGTTGTCATCTCTTTCGGTACGAAGATTTTATAATTAGCAGGCACTCTAGGGGCAGTTGGCTTAATTTCAACCATCACCCGTACAAGGTTATGTACGTATGAAGAAGGATCTAAGTGAGAAGGTAGAGGTCTGTCAGAGGAAGAAAAGAATTGACTGGGTAGACGAAGTTGAGTACCGTAAACTAATTCCGCTGCAGAACAAGCCAAATCCTCTTTCAATGACGAGCGAAGGCCAAGGAGAATTAAAGGTATCTTGTCCATCCAAGTTATGTTTGTATTGGCGGAGCGTAAGCTTGCTTTGATGGTCCGATGCAGACGTTCTACATTAAAGTTACTCTGGGGGTGATAGCTTGTAGTACGAAGGCGAAAGGAGCCAAGGACTCACCTGAGTGCATCCCATTGGTGGGATTCAAACTGGCTGCCACGATCAGTCATGATCGTTGAGGGAACACCAAAACGAGCAACCCATGCTGAGACGAAAGCCCGAGTGACAGTGGAAGCTCTGATGTCCGAGATTGGAACCGCCTCTGGCGAGCGAGTAAAACGATCGATCATGGTGAGGAGATAATTGCAACCACGGGAGTAAGGAATAGGACCTACTAGATCGATGTGAACGGTGTCAAAACGTGACGAAGGAAGAGGAAAAGGGACCAGAGGAGCTTTTGTGTGGCGGTGGACCTTAGCACGCTGGCATGGCAGGCATGAGTGAGTCCGTTTGGCTACGTCGGCATTCATACCTGGCCAAACGAAGCGTTGATCAATGAGCTTGCGTGTGGCATTGGCGCCAGGATGAGAGAGGCCATGAATTTGGTCGAAAATGTGCCGACGGTAAGCGAGAGGAATGAGAGGACGAGGACAGTCAGGAATAAAATAGTCAACCAGGATGCGCCTGGAAGGACTGTCCGGCAAGTCCATTTCGCGAACAACGAATTGAGAAGAGTGACGCAGTGTTTGCGAGTTTTCATCTTGTTTCTGGGCAAGCGCTATTGTTGCATGATCGATGGGCGCAGTGTAGGAGAGTTGCGTGTCCGAAATCGATGAAATGCGAGAGAGCACGTCCGGTACGACGTTTGAAGAACCAGGAACGTAGCGAATATCGTTCGTCATCTGCAAGACGAAGTCAAGATGACGAGTGTCAACTGCAGTGTGTACTGACGAAGTACTGCCAGACGAACATGCAGCGACCAAGGGCTTATGTTCAGTAAAAATGGTAAATTCACGCCCTTCCAAATGATGGTGAAAGTGGCGGACAACGAGATAGATTCCAAGGAGTTCTCGAGAGAACGTTGAATATATCTTTTAAGGGTTTGTAAGAGCACGATAGAAGAAAGCAAGAAGTTGCCATTGGTCACCAAACTTCTGCTGCAAGGTTGCACCTACGTGGGTTGAGGATGCATCTGAGCCGACGCTGATGGTGACTCCTGGAGAAGGATGAACCAATTCTACAGCGCGGGGAATAGCCTCTTTGGTGCGAGAGAATGAATCGCACGCCTCAGCAGACCATTCAAGAGGAGAGTTCTTTTTGGTCTTGGTGAGCATCGAGTTGAGAGTTTCCATGACCTGGGCACATTTAGGGATGAATCTGTGGTAGAAATTGACCATGCCACAGAAACTCCTGAGTTGTTTGCGTGATGTAGGACGGGAAAAGTTTCGCATCGCGGTAACTTTATCTTCGAGTGGACTAATCCCTGCACTCGAGACATGGTGCCCCAAGAATGAGAGTTGTGGGACACCAAAGAGGCACTTGGAAGTGTTGAGTACGATACCGTACTCCTGAAGACGAGAAAAAACTTGGCGAAGGTGAGAAAGGTGTTCCTCCAGCGAGGAAGATAATATTAGGGGGTCATCGATGTAGCAAAATACAAACGGAAGACCTCCTAAGGTCTTGATCAATAAAGCGCTGGAAAGTTTGACCAGAGTTACGCAATCCATATGGCTTCGTGACTATTTCAAAAGCACCAAACGGAGTGGTGATGTTAGTCTTTTCGACATCATCTGGGTGAATAGAGATCTGATTGAAAGCATGAATCAGATCCAAGCGAGAAAAAAATCGTACAGCCATGGAGAGAAGAGGTGAAGTCGGCTAAGTACGGCAAGGAATAACGATCAGGAATTGTTACAGCGTTAAGAGCTATGTAATCCCCAACTGCCCTGAATTTCCCTGGCGTGTATTTGGGCACAATGTGAAGTAGAGAGGCCCACAGAGAAGAGGAAGGCCTACAAATGCCTGAATCAATCATGAATTGGAATTCATCCCGCATAGCAGAGAGTTTATCAGGTGCTAGACGGTATGACCGTTAGAATACAGGACCTCCTGTTGTCTCGATCCGATGCACCACACTATGTTTAATGGGCCTGTCCTTCGAAGGTGGAAGGGTGAGCTCAGGAAACTCCTGAAGGAGGCGCTGAAATGGTGGCTCGGTGAATGGAAGACGAATAGAGAGGAGGGAACTCTGAGAAGGTGAGTACGAATCTGAGACAGTGAAGAGAGTTTTGCGGTCGACAAGCTTGACTTGTCGAGAATAGACCAAGAGGTCGTGAGCCGAAAGAAAGTCGAGGCCCAATATTGGACAATCTACCTCGGCCATGATGAAAGTCCATCGAAAAACCCAACGGAGACCGAGTGAGACTTGAAGGTTACGCCTTCCATAGGTCCTAATATTGGTCGAATTGGCTGCCTTCAGAACTAAATCTGAAGAAGAAGAAGCTTTCTCGGCCTTAGAAATTTGTATGGCACTGCATTCAGCACCAGTGTCCACCGGGAATGAAAATTCAGAAATTGGGTCAAAAATACGAAATGGACGAGCTACTTGAGGAAATGAGGTGTAGGCAGGGGATGTAGATCATTTTGTCGCAGTGTCTTTCTAGTATAAAGTTTGTGATTGAGATACTGGAGTGAGAGGAATGAAAGAATTTGAAGTATGAGGATTTGGAGAAAGTGTTTGAGTTGGGTGAAGTGAGAAAACTCGAGGGTTGAGATTTGAAGAAGGTACTGGGTTCAAATATGTGCACGGTTACAAGCATTTTAGAGCAAGTACACCATATTTGTTGTGGTACCAGCACCATTGAGTTGGATGAGAGGAAAGGGAAACTTTATGCTTCGGGAGACTACTTGGCGCAGTATGTGAATAAGCGTAACGGTGGCTACAAGGCTGAGTACAGTGTACAGCGTTGTGTCTATATATATATATATATATATATATACCTTTGATAATACCAGCATAGGCCCTGATGGCGTGTAAGATGGTGAGAATAGTTGGAAGAATGAGGTTGAAAATTTTGCTCTCTCTCCGCTCTTGCATCGGCATGCCCTCGTTGGTTTCTCTTTCGCGAACCAGAGTGGGACCTGCGCCTTCTATCGCCAAACCCATGTCCGTGCTCGCTCTGTGGTTCCCCCTGCAGCTTTAACCGCTGGATGTCGGCTTCCATCCTCCGGATTGAAACCTAAAGGTCCATCGATAGAGAAGATGGAACTATGGGGGAGAGCATTTATTAAAACTTTTCCTATTTATTAATCTCATACTTCATCTTGAGATTTCTATATTCGAATCTATTACTTCTTGAGATGAAGTAGCCCCTTGAAACATTTGTCTTCCATTTATCTGAGTCTTGGTATTCTTATAGGCTGAGATTCCTTCTTCTTTAAGTTGGCTGGGTTAGTTCGTGATCTTCGTTTTCTTTTCTTGATATATCTTCATATTAACTTGCCTTTATCTTGATGTGATGATTTCTTCCAAATTCTTGATGACCTGATGATTTCTTCTTGATTCTTGATAAGTTAGCCCTTGAAATCGTTTTCCTTGATTTCCGTTTTCTTCGTGAATTTTCTTCGTAAAAATTGTTGACTTTGGGAGTTTCGATCGCGGGCCTTTGGATCCAAATGCCAGCACTCATGCTATCACGCTAAGGCGAGTCCGTCCTGAGTTGGTAATTTAATAGGCTATTTATATTCTCGCTTTGGAAGAAATATTTTTCCTGATAAATCTTCGCACCTCTACAGAACCCTTGAACACTCAGCCCGTTCGCCAGAGAAGCTCGACGTGCCTCGAACCTGCGAAATTGAAGCATTGTTAAATGGGCCGTGAGTTTGGCCGTTGCACCAATTCACATAAGGACCTTTATACAATTTGTCTGCGGCTGCAGCAACCTCATCAATGCAAGTGGGGTTCGAGATTCTGATTGATGGCCTGGTTCCCTCGAGGACTCCTCTCGAGGAAATCTCATTGGGGAGAGGGCTAAAAAGTTCGATTTGAGCACCTTTTACCCTGATAAGGTCTTCCAGATGAGTTAAAAAAGAAGTAGGACTCTTATCTCCCATTTCCTGAGTATTCAG
This sequence comes from Ceratothoa steindachneri, assembly GCA_963969495.1. Taxonomy (NCBI): domain Eukaryota; kingdom Metazoa; phylum Arthropoda; class Malacostraca; order Isopoda; family Cymothoidae; genus Ceratothoa; species Ceratothoa steindachneri. Next base: position 153,803,300 of record OZ018318.1, on the reverse strand, counting down.
GCGCTCTCTCAGGTCATCTATTTGGGACCTACCATATTTATTGAGGAACTCCTCCTTCAGGCGGTCTAGAACACCAGCCTGTTCCCCGTTAATTAACACTTCCCTGAATTGAATAAAGGTACTTATGGGCAACCGCTGGATAATTGCTGCTACTTTCTCTTCCTCGGTGATGTTATGTGGTTTGAGGAGGAGGGACGATACTTCCAACCATGTAATTGGGTTTGCAGGATCATAAACGGGAAGAAAGAGGTACGCATGTGGTTGTCTGTGCGCGGACTGTGGGTTCGATGCAGACGGTTGGTCATAATGATGGGGTTGGCCGCTAACTGATGTCCTTAGTTGGTGTGTTTGGTCCATCATAGTCACTGTTTTATATATACTTGTGCTGGTTGAAGGAATGCGTTGACGTGAGTGAAGTAGCTGTGGCTGTGTGTACGTGTGTGTGTGGAAGTTATTTACGAGCACAGGAATGTGAAGAAATGAAAAATAATTGAGAAATAAAGGAAATTGTCCACTCGTTGAATATAGGGGATAGTATTAATTTAAAATGACATGAATTATGATAATTGGAAGAATGATGTTAAAGATAACACGCGATATAAAAAAAATGAACAAGTGATTCGAAAATGCTCAGGCGAGGCTTTGGAAAAATTGACGCGTGGTTAAGAATTATTTTAACGTTTAAACTTATTTATTGATTGACGAGAGCTAAATAAACTTTGGGCACCACTTTATAGTATATGGTTATTCATGGGATTTATTTGCCGTTATAAATCAGCCTAAATAGCGTTTCGAAAACCATAACCATACATTTGTCTGATCGAAGTTTTCGCCTGATAGTTTTTAGGCCTAAGACGAAAGCGAAATAAATTTTGAAATAATGAACTGGGTTTTAAGAAAAACAATTAAACAAATATAAATATATTCATAGAATCAACGAATGTACAATGAGATAAGTTGGATTAGGTATACAATGTAAGATATGGTAAAATATGATTTACAGTAACAAGATGTGATGAGAAATGAAGTACGTGAAATAAATATGAAATAATATGGTGACTATAATGGACTATGAATTAGGGGCTTTATACGAAGAATGGTGAAAGAATATTGTTCCAGAAGGTAGAGCTAAAAACGTGTGTTAAATTTTAAGCGATATTGTTTGAAACAGTAGTACGTTAAATGAATTGACAAGTAAAAATAAATGAATGAATTAATTATTAAGTTGTACATAAGATATGATTTAATTTACAAAAGTTAAGTAAAATGATTGAACGATTAAATTGACAAAATTAAAGGATTTCATGATATGAATTTTACATAATAATTAATATATATATATATATATATATATATATATATATATATATATATATATATATATATATATATATATATATATATATATATATATATATATATATATATACATATATATAATGGACTGTGAATTAGGGGCTTTATACGAAGAATGGTGAAAGATCATGGTTCCAGAAGGTAGAGCTGAAAACGTATGTTGTTTGTTTGGGTGGGGAATTTTAAGAGATGTTGTTTGAAACAGTAGTACATTAAATGAATTGACAAGTAAAATAAATGAATTAATTAATTATTAAGTTGTACATAAAATATGATTTAATTTACAAAAGTTAAGTAAAATAATTGAACGATTAAATTGACAAAGTTAAAGGACTGTATGATATGAATTTTACATAATAATTGATAGATATATATATATATATATATATATATATATATATATATATATATATATATATATATATATATATATATAAGTTTCCCAGGAGTTTTTTATTATAGGTCAGGGAATTATGAGAGGACATTATAGTACTGAAAGTAGAATGGACTTGGCAGATAACAGAAATAGGTTCCAAGGCGATAGAGGTGAGGTCATTCAAGTTTCAAGAGGTGCTTCAGGGATAGGGGGGTTAAATTGTTTCTATACAAATGCTCGTAGTCTTAGAAACAAGAAGGATGAGCTATTTAGTTATATTAGCAATGAGGATATAGATATATTATGCGTTACTGAATCATGGGTTAATGAAATAGAATTTAGTGACACTATAAGTGAATTTGATTTTCAGGGCTATAATATGTACATTAGTCAAAGGACAGGTAGGATTGGTGGAGGAATAATTATCTATATAAAAAACAACATTGTTTCAAGTTTAAATACTTCAATAAAGCAGGATGGAGTTGAGTCACTTTGGATAGATATTAGGTTCAGTAAAAATAGAATGGTGCATTTGGGAGCTTTTTACAGGCCACCTGGGCAGACTGATGATATAGATGAACTAATGATAAGGGAAATAAGTAAGGGATGTGAAACAGATGCAGTTATTATTGGGGACTTCAACTTAAACTCTGTGGACTGGGAAAATATGATAGGTAGGGATAGAACAAGTGGCAGGTTCATAGAATGCTTTGAGGATAATTTTTTGAATCAATTTGTTAACGATTCAACGAGGGGGGACAATATATTAGATTTAGTACTTTCTAACAGTGATCATTTAGTTCAAGAATTGACTGTTGGGGAAGCATTGGGAAATAGTGACCATCAGATATTTCGTTTTAACTTGGGAATTGAGAAGGGTAAAATAACTGAGAATGCTGAAAAAGTTCCAAATTTTCATAAGGGAGATTATGTAAAACTTCGAAGCTTGCTAAATTTGGTAGACTGGGATATAGAATTCAGAGGTAAAAATGCTTATGGGATGTGGGATACTTTCAAGCATATAATAAATGTAGTCCAAGAACAATGTATCCCAATGAAGGCCATTAGGAACAAAAGTAGGAAACCATTATGGTGGAATCAGGAGATAGCTAGAAAAATTTCAGAGAAGAAAAGGGCATATAAAAAATTACAGGTAGAAAATAATATTCAAAATTTAAGTGATTATAGAATGGCTAGGAATGAGTTAAATAAGATTATAAAGAAGAACAAAAGGGTGTCAGAAATTAAATTAGCTCAGGATAGCAACAAAGATCCTAGAAAGTTCTTTAGTTACTATAAAATTAATAACAAGTGTGGCAGAGTTAAAATAGGACCTATCAAATATGAAGGGTTTGTGAGAGAAACTGATGAGGAAATAGTTGAGGTACTAAATGGTCATTTTGCATCAGTATTTACAAAAGAGAAACTAAATAGTCCTATGTATAGTACTCATAGGTCAGGAAAAGAGGTGTTTACTAACATTTGTGTGGATCGGAGGATGATAAAAGGACTAATAGGTGATTTAGATACTACCAAAGCCTCCGGCCCTGATAATATTCATTCTAGGATACTTAAAGAAGGGGTAGAAAGTATCTCAATAGCTCTGGACAAGTTATATACTAGGTCATTGGAATATGGAGAAATACCCGATGATTGGAAGAGAGCGAATGTAGTCCCCATTTTCAAGAAGGGTAGTAAAGAGGATCCAAATAACTTTAGACCGGTTAGCCTAACTCCTGTAGTCTGTAAAATTCTTGAGAAAATAGTTAAAAAAGGGATTTGCCAACATCTAGAGAGGGAGGGGTTAATCAGCGATGCTCAGCATGGGTTTAGATCAGGTAGATCATGTTGGACTAACTTACTAGACTTTCTGGAGTTTGTAACAGATCAAGTAGATAAGGGAGAGAATGTAGATATAATTTACTTAGATTTTAGTAAAGCATTTGATAAGGTACCACACAGGAGACTAGTTCATAAATTAAAAATGATTGGGATATGTGGGGGTGTTTCAAATTGGATAGCTGAGTGGCTGAAAGACAGGAAGCAAAGGGTAGTGCTAAATGGTGTAAAGTCAGAGTGGAGGGATGTTATCAGTGGGGTTCCTCAGGGATCAGTTCTCGGTCCATTATTATTTGTCATCTATATAAACGATCTTGGGGAGGCAGTTAATAATAAAGTGTCAATTTTTGCGGATGATACCAAATTAGCAGCTGTAGTTAAAGATATTGATGATAATTTTAAAGTGCAGGGGGACTTAAATAAATTGTTATCCTGGGCACATAAGTGGCAAATGACTTTCAACCTTGATAAGTGCAAAGTTATTAACATGGGAAAAGATAATAGAGAATTTAACTATGAAATGGATGGGCATTGGCTGAGCTCAGTAGAGGATGAGAAAGATCTAGGAGTAGTAATAGATAAGTCATTAAGGTTTTCTAAGCAGTGTATTGAAGCAAGAAATAGGGCAAATAGAGTGCTGGGTTTAATTAAGAGAAATGTCAGTTACAAAAGTAAGGAGGTTATTCTTAAACTCTATAACTCTTATGTTAGGCCACATCTAGAGTACTGTATACAGGCATGGTCCCCACATTTTAGACACGATATTAACCTTCTTGAGTCAGTGCAACGGAGGGCAACAAAGATTATTCCTTCCCTGAGGCACCTTGAATATGAAGATAGACTGAGGGTATTAAATATGTTCTCGTTCGAAAGGAGGTGTGTGAGAGGGGATATGATTGAGCTCTTTAAAATTTTTTCCGGGATAGATAAATTGGATGTTAGCAAGTTTTTTGAGTTAGATGATGGAAATCGGACTAGAGGTCACCACTTGAAAATTAAAAAGCAAGGGTGTAGGTTGGATTTAAGAAAATATTTTTTCACCAATAGAGTGGTAGACTTCTGGAACAAATTGCCGCAGAGGGTAGTAGGTAGTCCAAGTCTGAATGTATTTAAGAGTAGGTTGGATGAGTTTATGGGAAGGGAAGGTTGTGATGGTTCCTAAGTTTTGTATATATTAATATTGTTTGTATATATCTATAGCTGCATGATTTAGTTCTTGACAAGCCTTGATTGGTGATACCCTTGTTTCTGGATGCAATCCTCTGGATGTAGTTTTCCTGGGAGTTTGGGTGCCTTGAAAAAGAGGCCGCTTGACTCGGATGACCTATGATGAGCCCTTGTGGCTTTTGTCATCCGTTATATTATATTGTGGGGGACTTTGATTTTGTCTTCCCCTGGTGATGGTGCTTTTTGTGGGCGGGTTTTGACGGAGGCGGATGACCTTTGATAGGCCCTTGTGGCTTTTGTCATCCGTGTAATTATGTTATGTTATGTTATTGCTATACAACATAAACATTCCTTACATCAAAAGGCATACTCACTTCATCCAATGCAACAGCCATACTGAAAAAAACTTTTCAAAATCCTTTACTTAAGCAATCAAGAACAAAAAGGGCGATAAAATTAGGCCGCTCTGAAATGTAAACAAACGGGAGCTATTCCACGATTAAATTAAAAATATAATTAAAATTTCTTTGAGTATATTACTCCGAGAACACGTCCGATCCTACCGCCCCTAATGTGCGCTTTATTTGAATCAGTGTAAACTATTTGCCGAGCAAATCAGAACCCAACTTTCGTTACTTGACTTATTGAGTTACAGTAACCGTTCAGTGACTAAAAAAAGTAACCAATAGTAATGGAGTAACGGAAATGCGCTCAGTGACTAGCGAAGCATTTCTCCTATCATCAAGATTGACAGTACTCTCTCGACATTATCAAGGTTAGAACAACAACAACAAATTTGATCTATAAGCCACCAACCTTTGACGTAGGAAAATCGGAGAAAATGTACTAAGGAGATTTGACGGATCTTAGATGGTGTTGATGTATCTGATTAGCTCCGCATAATTAATATTTCATTAACTAAATCTTTCTATATATATTTGTAGTAATTAAGGTTTGCTGCACTTATTTATAATTGGGAGCTTATACAGGCCTACTTATTTCCGGTAGGTCTTTTGAAATGGAGGATGACCCCGATGGGTCCTGATAATATAAATCTTCCATTCAAATATTTAATAGTACCTGTAAAAGAAGATGATAAATTTAAGGTAATTGTGAAGACTATGGGCAGATCGTAGGCCTAGTTTTTTTTGGCTATTTTGGGCTACTTTTCAGTGTTACTTTTTTAGAGATGAAATCGAAGAATTTTATGACTATTTTCATTTTTATACTGGGGGGGCTGTGCCCCCCAGACCCCCCCAAAGGATTGAAACTCAGGGTCATCGCAGTGTTATCCCCGCGGCGAGCCGTACCCAACAACGAGCCGACACTCAAAATAATCATGAATACTTACGCCAGACGGGTGGGTAGAGTTTACCGGCAGCAAGCCAGAATTCGGTAAGATGTTCGTATCCTTCAGATGACAAATTTGAATAGGCTGCCCATCCGTCAGATACGACTGTCGTGCCCGGCAAAATCCACTTTTTTATCGCTGCGAGGAGGGTTTTTCAATTTCGATTTGCCACCGAAACAATGAAAATTCTTTTTGTTTCACATTCGAACCCTCCAAAAACCCACTGCCCTTCCACTACACGGCCCATGGGCTTCGAGAAATGCAACATATTTCTCGTCGGTTAAAATAGCACCGAAACGTTGAATAGGTAACAAACAAACTTCAAACGAAAATGAAATTTTGACAAATGAGCGGGAAACGGCGTGGGTGGTCGTTTAAATATGAGAGATGCGGACGGAAAAGTAGAGTATTGTTCCCGGAAATTTCGTGACTTTTTTTTTTTACTGAAATTGACCATTTGTGTTTCTTGAACTACACATATATAGTAATAAAAACACTAATACTGAACGCATCCATTTGGAACAATAATCAAAATGAAGGTCGTAAAAAACCTGTTAAAAAAAATCAAAGAAGAAAAATAAATACGGAACAGAAAAAATGAAAAAGTACTGTTTTCGTCAGAATTAAGACGTGAGACTTCATTAACAACACCGAAATATGGTTTAATCGAGCATTAAACAATGGGAAATTAAGTAACAAGTAAATAAAAAGACTAAATAATGTCAGGCATAGGGTAGGTAGGATATATAGAAAAGAAATAAGGGGGAAAAACATCTAAAATATAAGAAAAACCAAGTTTTGATCAATATAAAAAGCACAAAAAGCCTTGAAACAAATACAGCTTTCTGATTGGTCATTTATGAAACTGAATCCAGATCTGTGATTGGCCAGTGCGATAGCAGAAAAACAATGAAAAGTAGCCCAAAAAATAAACTAGAGTCACATCTGCCCATAGTCTTCACAATTACCAAATTTAATTACAAGCCCCTTTAATTTAGCATTGGCCTTAAAAACAGTAATTTACATAATGATATCCAACATCATGACGTAACTTTGGTAATTGTGTAGACGATGGCCGGATCCTAGGCCTAGCTTTTTTTTTGGCTATTTTGGGCTACTTTTCGTTGTTACTTTTTTAGAGATGAAATCAAAGAATTTTATGGCGATTTTCGTTTTTATACTGGGGGGCTGTGCCCCCCAGACCATCCCCAAAGGATTGAAACTTAGGGTCATCGCAGTGTTATCCCCACGGCGAGCCATACCCAACAATGAGCCGACACTCAATATAATCGTTACTACTTTCGTCAGACGGGTGGGTAGAGTTTACCGGCAGCAAGCCAGAATTCGGTAAGATGTTCGTATCCTTCAGATGACAAATTTGAATAGGCTGCCCATCCGTCAGATACGACTGTCGTGCCTGGCAAAATCCACTTTTTCTTATTGCTGCGAGGAGGGTTTCTCGATTTTGATTTGCCACCAAAACAATGAAAATTCTCTTTGTTTCACATTCGAACCCTCCAAAAACCCACTGCCCTTCCACTACACGGCGCATGGGCTTCGAGAAAGGCAACACATTTCTCGTTGTTGGTTAAAATAGCACCGAAATGTTGAATAGGTAACGAACAAACTTCGCATAAAAACGACATTTTGACAAATAAGCGGGAAATGGCATGGGTGGTCGTTTAAATATGAGAGGTGTGGATGGAAAAGTAGTTCATTGTTTCTGGAAAATTTGTAACTTTTTTTTTTTACTGAAATTGACCATTTGTGTTTCTTGAACTACACATATATACTAATAAAAACACTAATACTGAACACTTCCATTTGGAACAATAATCAAAATGAAGGTCGTAAAAAAAACTTTTAAAAAAATCAAAGAAGAGAAATAAATACAAACAGAAAAAATGAAAAAGTCATGTTTTCATCAGAATTAAGACGTGAGACTTCATTAACAATACCAAAATATGGTTTAATCAAGCATTAAACAATGGGAAATTAAGTAACAAGTAAATAAAAAGACTAAATAATGTCAGGCATAGGGTAGGTAGGATATATAGAAAAGAAATAAGGGGGAAAAACATCTAAAATATAAGAAAAACCAAGTTTTGATCAATATAAATAGCACAAAAAGCCTTGAAACAAATACAGCTTTCTGATTGGTCATTTATGAAACTGAATCCAGATCTGTGATTGGCCAGTGCGATAGCAGAAAAACACTGAAAAGTAGCCCCCAAAATAAACTAGTCGCATCTGGCCATCGTTGCTACATTTACCGTAACTTTTACTGGTCGCACAAAAAATTGCATTATTAGTACCAGTACTAAGATTAAAAATATATTCTTAGATAGTGCAGGTTTCTTACTAGGTGAGTGGAAAGTAACTTGTAAACTACTTTCAGATCTTCCAAAATCCTATGGGGTTATTGGCCCAATTGCTCTAAATGAGAATGTAGTGGAAATAAAGAATGAATTAATATCTAAAGGCTACCCTATACTATCAATGTCTCATATCAATAAAAGAATAAAAAAAGATAACACTCCAACACAATTTATTAAAATTGACTTCTCAGTTGAAGATAAGCCAACTATTATTAAAATACTGTATACAAATTTCCATGTAAACGATTATAATCCACTACCTATACAATGCTTCAGATGTCAAAAATATGGACATACATTTAATTCCTGTCGATCAAGAGCAAAATGTCTAATATGTAGCAATGACCACTCAGCTAAAGACTGCCCAAGAGTCACTTTAAAATGTGCAAATTGTAACTTAAACCATGTATCAACCTTCAAAGTATGCAAAGTATACCAGGAAGCTAAGAAAGTTGAAATTGTAGCAAAAAAGTTAAATATTAGTTATGAAAGTGCTAAAACACAAATAAAAGAAAACAATAATAAACCTTATAATATAAACTCTTATCCATCCTCTATTTCCAAGGAAACTGCTGCAATTATCCAAAACCTCCAAGAAGTTAACCAAGCTAGCTATGCACATATCTTAAAAACTAACCTACAAGATAGAACCATCAATAATAATACACAAATGGCAAATCAATTCACCACCAAACCTTGATTAATAACCCTAATCCACTTGTTTATGATAAGACAAGCAATCCAAATTTTCTTACTAATTCAAATACATCCTTTACTGACCCCCTCAAAATTAGTAATCATCAAATTAATGCAAACGATAGCATTAGTTGAAGCAAAACAAATGCAACAAGAAGCTATACACTTCTCAATCTGCTGATACAATGCTTAATAATGAAACTCAACTAATATTAGGTGAAAAAGGAAATAAAAATCAAGCAATGCTCACTGAAGCTGATAATCAGGGCAAGACACAAGTATTCCAAAACCTAAAGAAAATAAACTAAACATCACTATATCTCATAAAAATGTAGCCCCAGATAAAACCTCCCATTGTGGAAGCAAATGATTCAGTTAATCTCAACGGTAAAAATAAAACCTCCCTACATCCTTGGATGTAGTTTTCTTGTGAGTTTGGGTGTCTTAAAAAAGAGGCCGTTTGACTTGGATGACCTATGATGGGCCCTTGTGGCCTTTGTCATCTGTTATATTATATTGTGGGGGACTTTGATTTTGTCTTTCCCTGGCGAGGGTACTTTTTGTGGGTGGGTTTTAACATAACATAATTACACGGATGACAAAAGCCACAAGGGCCTATCAAAGGTCATCCGCCTCCGTCAAAACCCACCCACAAAAAGCACCATCACCAGGAGAAGACAAAATCAAAGTCCCCCACAATATAATATAACGGATGACAAAAGTCACAAGGGCTCATCATAGGTCATCCGAGTCAAGCGGCCTCTTTTTCAAGGCACCCAAACTCCCAGGAAAACTACATCCAGAAACAAGGGTATCACCAATCAAGGCTTGTCAAGAACTAAATCATGCAGCTATAGATATATACAAACAATATTAATATATACAAAACTTAGGAACCATCACAACCTTCCCTTCCCATAAACTCATCCAACCTACATGCGGATGGATGCGGATAACCTTTGATAGGCCCTTTTGGCTTTTGTCATCCATGAAATTATGTTATGTTTTGTTAAATTCTGAACCTGAAAAAAATTAAAAAAACGGCAAAACTAATAATCCAAAACTTAATCAAATTAAAATAAAAGACCTATTTGTAGTGAACCTGAACCTATAAATAAAAAAGCTAAGTAAAATGGATAATAAAACAAACAAGATAAAAATTTTGCAATGGAATTGCCAGAGCTTATTTTCTTATCTATCGGAATTCAAAGTTTACCTTATATGCTAACAAACCCCACTTGTGTTGTATATACGAAACACGATTGGGCATCAAATCAAATGTTAATTTTATTAACTATGCAATTTTTAGAAGAGACAGAGATAGAAGGGGTGGAGGTATAATGATCTTAATTCGCAAAGACATTAACTATAAAATAATAAATCTAAATGACTCTATTAACAAATCCCTTGAAGCTCAGGCTATCAGAATTTATCTAAAAAATAATAATGCTGTAGATTTACTCAATTTATATAATCCCCATGCAAACAATTTTATTGAACAAGAATTAGAATTCTATACATCTCAACTAGGTAATAAATTAATTATTTGTGGGAATCTAAATCAAAGACACCCCGCATGGGATAATCATCTCAAGCGTGAACCTCTGCAACAAGCAACTGCTTTCAATAATTATATTGCCCAATCAGATCTAACTATAGCAACTCCTCTAGGTCTTAAACAAGATATGACCTAAGAAATAACTCTTACTTAACTATTGACCTTACTTTAGTATCAGCAATTCTTTCGGATAAAACTGAAATAAACTTGGGTAGAGATCTTGGCTCAGATCATATCCCAATCCTTATCCATTTATCTGAACTAATAACTGTATCTAACATAGGAAAAAGACCAGATTGGAAGATAAAAAATAACAAATGGTCAGAATGGATAACTAATTTTACTCTAATTCAAGCTGACATATCTCAAAATCCACTTGAAGAATTAGATGAAATAATAGAAAATATAATAGAAGCCAGCAAATTAACTTTCAAACTTAGTATTAAACCTAAAAGCACTAAATATAACAAACCATGGTGGACAGAAGAATCAGCAAACAGGTGGCTCTGAGGCGGAAGGCTAAACGTACTAATGAAAGAAACTTCACTCCACAGAACACCATAGCCTTTAATAGACAAAAAGCATAGCACAAAGGACAATTAGAAGAGCCAAAAAAATATCTTTACAAAAATTTATTTCTAATATGAACTTCAGAATCCCAATTCAAGATATCTGGTTCTTTTTTAAAAAGTTCAGAGGCACTTATAGAGAACAAACATTTCCTCTTATTCAAAATGGTAATCCAGTGCTAGGTGAAAAAGAAAAGGCAAATATTTTTGGACAGAATTTTGAAGATATCCTTAAAGATGGAGATCCAGTTATTTTAAATGAACAACAAAATAAACTGATCAGTGATGCTACAAAAGACTTATCAGAAGATTTTAACAAGGAATTCACTTGGGAAGAATACATTGATAGCTTAATCAGCATCTCAGAAAAACATAACATAATTTCATGGATGACAAAAGCCACAAGGGCCTATCAAAGGTCATCCGTATCCATCAAATCCCACCCACATAATGCATCCATAGGATTTTGTCAGATTTTGCATCTACAATATACAATTTAACAATCCATAGGAATGTCCAACCATGCATCTACAATATATAATTTAAAGCCTCCATAGGAGTATGTCAAAAAAAAAATAAAAGTCCCCCAAAATATACAATAAAAAGAAACTGCATCCACAGGAATGAATCAAGAAACATATCCACATACCAATAAGTAAGAAATTAACCCTCCATCCCCATATAATCATCCGATCTGAGCTTGAAAACATTCAAGTTTGGGCTGTCTACAGTCTCAGGTAGCAAACTATTCCAATAATCCACCACTCTGTTAGTGAAAAATATTTTCTAACATCCAGTCTGCACCTCTGTTTTTTAATCTTTAAGTGGTGGCCTCTAGTTCTATTACTACCTTCTAACTCAAATAACTTGCTGAAATCCAATTTATCCATCCCAGAAAAGATTTTAAAAAGCTCAATCATATCTCCCCTCACACACCTTTCAAATGAAAACATATTTAATACCCTCAGTCTATCTTCATATTCAAGGTGCTTCAGAGATGGTATTATTTTTGTTGCCCTCCTTTGTACTGACTCTAATAAGTTTATATCATGTCTAAAATGTGGTGACCATGCCTGTATACAGTACTCTAAATGTTGCTTGACATAAGAGTTGTATAGTTTAAGGATGACCTCCTTACTCTTATAGCTAACATTTCTTTTAATGTAACCTAGTACCTTATTTGCTCTATTTTTTGCCTCAATACACTGCTTTGAAAATTTCAGTGACCTATCTACTACTACTCCTAAGTCCTTCTCAGCTTCAACTGAATTAAGCCAATACCCATCCATCTCATAGCTAAATTCCCTATTATCTCTCCCCATGTTAATAACTTTGCATTTATTAAGGTTAAAAGTCATCTGCCACTTCTGAGCCCAAGCTAACAACTTATTTAAGTCACCCTGCACTTTAAAGCTACCCTCAACCTCTTTGACTACAGCTGCCAATTTAGTGTCATCAGCAAAAATTGACACCTTGCTATTTACACCTTGCCCAAGATCATTTATATAGATTATAAATAATAAAGGGCCTAAAACTGATCCCTGAGGTATGCCACTAATAACATTCCTCCACTCTGACCTCACTCCATTCAGTACAACTCTCTGTTTCCTATTTTTCAGCCATTCAGTTATCCAATTTAAAACCTTCCCACATATCCCATGCAGCTTTAATTTATGAACTAGTCTTCTATGTGGAACCTTATCAAAGGCTTTGCTGAAATCTAAGTAGATCACATCAACTTTCTCACCCCTATCTAATTCTTTAGTTACATAATCGATAAAATCCAGTAAATTAGTTAAACACGATCTACCTTTTCTAAAACCATGCTGAGCATCATTAATTAACCTGCTACTCTCTAGATGATCAGAAATTCCCTTCTTAACCATCTTCTCAAAAATTTTACAGACTATAGAAGTTAAGCTTACCGGTCTAAAGTTATTTGGGTCCTCTTTGCTTCCCTTTTTAAAAATTGGCACTATATTTGCCAATTTCCAATCATTTGGTATTTCTCCAGACTCTAGGGATCTAATAAATATCTTCTCAAGAGCTACTGCAATACTTTCTACACCTTCTTTGAGTATCCTAGAATGAATGTTGTCAAGGCCAGATGCCTTACTAGTATTTAACTGCATTATAAGCCCTTTAATTTCTTCTCTGTCTATATTAATAGAATTTATCACTACTTCCCTTGACCAAGAATTATCAACAATTAATCTAACTGGTTTCTCTTCTGTGAATACTGAAGCAAAATGATCATTAAGGACCTTTACTATTTCCCCATCAGATTCTTTCAAAACCCCTTCATATTTAATAGGCCCTATTTTATCACTGTTAGATTTATTATTAATTCTATAATAGCTAAAGAATTTTTTTAGGATCTTTATTATTATTTTTAGCTAAATTAATTTCTGCTGTCCTTTTGGTCTTCTTAATAATCTTATTTAGTTCATTTCTGGTTGACCTATAATGGTTTAAATTATCTAAACTACTTTCAGTTTGTAATCTCTGGTATGCCCTTTTTTTCTCTGAAACTTTATTAGCTATTTCTTGATTCCACCATAATGGTTTCCTACATTTCTTCCTAATAGACTTCATTGGAATACACTGTTCCTGAACCATGTTTAATATAGTCTTAAAAATATCCCACATCTCATAAGTATTCTTTCCATGGAATTCTATATCCCACCTAATCTGATTTAGCATGCTGCGTAATTTATCGTAATCTCCCCTATCAAAATTTTGAATTTTTGTGGAGTTTGTTGTTGTTCTACCCTTAGCTATTTGCAAATTAAACCGAACCATCTGATGATCACTGTTTCCCAATGATTCCCCTACACTCAATCCTTGGACTAAGTGATCATCATTTGAAAGAATTAGATATAATATATTGGCACCCCTTGTTGGCTTATTAACAAATTGGGTCAAAAAGTTATCCTCAAAACACTCCATAAACTTACAACTTGCTCTATCTCTTCCTATCATATTTTCCCAGTCTACAGAAAAGCCATGGGATCTGACTTAATACATAAAGCATTCCTAACAAATCTTCCACCAGAATATAAAAAGAAAATCTTAAAAATATTTAATAGCTGCTGGTCACTAGGTAAATTCCCATCCACATGGAAAGAAACATTATTGATACCCATAAAAAAACCTGATCAAGATTCTGCAAATCCAGGATTATATAGACTAATTTCCTTACTCTCTATTTTGGGAAAATGCTTTGAGAAAATGATTTACAATAGACTTTATTGGTTTCTTGAAAAAAATAACTCTTCTCTTTGGGAAAGATCTGTAATTTCTACTCAATTTCGTGAAATAAAAAACAAATTCAATCATTGGCCATGGTTATTTGATAAACATAGGAGACTCGAAACTGCACTTGTCAGACTGAGATCAGGACATGTATGCTTAAATTGCTACCTAAATAAAATTAAGTTAAAAAACTCACCAAATTGTGATCATTGCAATTTACCTGAGACAGTAAAACATTTTCTATTAGAATTTCCAGCTTATAATGTAAAAAGACAAAAAATGATAGGCAATCTAAGCTTACTGAATATAAAAAAAAATAACTCAAAACCCTTTTGGGAGGAGGTGGTTTCAGCCCACATACCCAAGAAAAGATAAAAAAAATACTTAAATTTCTTGCTTCTAGTAGAAAATTATCAAAATTATAAAACTTAAACTGCTTAAAAATAATGAATATATTACTATTATAGGTACCTAGTATACTCCAGCTTGATTATCACAATAACTATAAATAACTCAATATCCATAAACTAAGTCTGCTTGATCAGTCACTATTTTACCTTAATTACCCGATTAACAAATTTAATGTCTATAAATACCTACGTAAATGTTACCTTTGACCCAATCCAGTCAAGAACATATTCTGGTTCAAATATTAAGGATACTAACAAGGTTCCACTTCTTTTCTGAAGCCCTATGAAGAGGAGCCCCATGGGTGAAGATTGGTGTGGGTTTCTATTCTATTAACTATAACTATCACTTTCAATTATCTCAGAACCAGATGTAACTCAAAATTAATAAATATCTTTAAACTTATTTATACAGGTATTCACCTTTAAAAGAGAAATCAATAAGATTTTACATATTAAAATAAATTAATAAGATAAAAAATAGGAAAGAAAAGAGAGAATCATTAGCTCACCTAATTATAATATAAACTCATAATTATACCAATTATACAGTGCAGCAAACTGCGTAGTGTCTAACTCTCTTAGACCCACTATCATTAACACTCCTCCAAATAATGCAAATTAATGAAGAACAAATAAAAAATACTGGTCTGGTGGGAAGACATACTCCATCCAAGAGGAGTAAACCCCTCCACAAAAAAAAATGTACTAAAGTAGACTGAAGAATACAAGTACTTAGGAGTGTGGATAAGCTCAAAAGGTAGTGAAAAAAATGAAGAATGAGAAGATTAGTATGACTAACCAGTGGGTAGCTAGGATTAGGGCTAGTATGATGGGTCCACGACCCTTTGAGTGTAGAACTTGTGCTCAGAAGAAGGACATGATTTGCATGCTTCCTGTTATTATTGGAATTGTCTACCTTAAATCATGCCTAATTTGTTTTAGTTGGGAGAATAAGTGAAGATAATGGTAAATATGTAGATTAGTGACTCAAACGATGGGATGTACTAATTCCTCTGTATTCCAAAATGAATAACGTTTTTGGAGTTCATTTAAGGGGACGGCTCGTGTAGGGGTAAACACAATGGGGGGACCACACTACGATGATCCTGAGTTTCATTAAATTGGGGGGGGGTCTGGGGGGCACAACCCCCAGTATATAATCCTAATTGTTTATAGACTAATGTGCTAATGTTTACAGAGGTGAATGATTTAACCAAATCATGTCAGCGCCTTTAATCATTTTGCGAATAATAATGGGGGTAGGGGTGGGGTCTGATGTCAGACGACTCAAACACGCATGAATATTCCGGTAGGGGTGAATGAAAATATTTACCAAAAAACACTTTTTGGGCCGAGTTGCTAATCTACATATTTACCGATCCTGAAACAGATAGGCCCAATTAGACAGAAGGTTGGTGAAAATTCCAGGAGGATAGAAAAGTTAGAGGAAAGAGTCATCCAGCAGGATGCTGTAATTGAGAATTTGGTATCTGATGAAATTACTAGATGCTTAGATGATAACATTGAAACAAAAATACAGAGAGAATGGGCTAATATTAAAGATAGAGAAGTAAAAGCAAAGAATATGATGTTCACTGGCATTGTAGAGTCACAGTAATGATAAGGCTGTTAGGAAGCATGAGGATATTGAGAAAATTAAAAATATGCTAGTAAGTGATTTGAGTATTGACTTGGAACAGATCAAGATAACAAATGCTATACAATTAGGTAGCCAGACCTGAAATATGGGAAATGATGATTCACTCACATTATCATCAAATACATTTTCATTAACCCATGATTCAACTATACATATTATATCTATATCTTCATGAATGATATAACTAAATAATTCATCCCTCTTATTTCTAAGACTACGAACATTTGTGTAAAGACAACTCAGCCTACCTATCCCTGAAGCACCTGAGGGCCTATCTCCTCTGCATCTCTTGTCTTTCCCTGACCACTATCATTACTCAAGTAATTTAACCCTAAAGCACTTCCATTAGCCTGCCTACCTTCTACAAATCTGTGTTTACTTCCTTTCCCTGCCTCACTTTGAGTCATTAAATTTCCATGACCACTATTAAAACCTAGTTTCCCACCTTTAAGAGAATGTGGATAATATTGAATTATCCACATGATATCCTTGGGTTGCATCTTGTATTACAAATGAATAGTTTTCTGAAAAATCACCAATTACTACAAATTCACCATCTGCAATATTGTTTTTCACAGTTTCCAAGTACTGTGCTTGTGATTTTGCAACAAAATCATGTCGCACCAAAGTTTCAACACAATCACAAAATCTATCCATGAAATTATCAAGCGATAATACCATGGTTACCAGCTCAGATCTCTCAGTTGATGTCCACTGTTTAAATTCAATATTATCCAAATTCTCCTGTTCATAAAATCCAAATAGTTTTGCTTTTAGTTGATCCACAGGTGGACAGTACTTGCATGATCTCATGTAGCATGCTGGACGGGCTGGATTACATATGACAGAGGAAACTAGGTGATGGTAAGAGGGTAGATCACTGATATCAGACATCTTGGATCCAACCATCATCAGTTTTACATTTTGATGTATTGTACATACACATACTGAGTGAGTTCCACTGTCTCCCGCAAGAACGCGCTCATGTGGCCGTAGCATAGCAAACTTTGAGAATGATACTTTTAACTCAAGATACTTCACTTTGAAACTGCTATGAAGTTCCTTCAAATTGTTAAGAATGAGTTGTTTCTGTAACCTCTGCTTCTCCCCTTCAATTGGCACTACTAGATAAGCCTTCTTTCCTGGTAAAACCCGACTCATGTCATCACTATGCTAATATTCAAGGACTAAAGATTTTAGTTCCTCAGGAAGCACTCTACTGAACTTAGGGTTAGGTGAAGCTAACATTCCTTTCTCCTTTAGTATATTGTGAGCTTGTACGGCCATTCTCTGAGAGCAATCAAACTCGTTCATGAGTTTTCTAACACTCATACTGGTTGCAAATATGGTTACAATTCTGATTTGATCCGTACAGCTTGATTGCTGATATTTTTCCTTTAGAGACTGGATGACTTCTGGCATACAGTTCACGTTACATCTTTGCAGCACATCTCTTTGTTTTCCTGAACTACTACCATGACCAATTCCAACTTTCTCCCAGCAGATTCTTCAACTTTCAACCTTTTCTCAGGTATGTAAGTCAGATGCCTTTCAGTTTTCCTTTTATCAAAGGGGCTCTCACCAATGAAAGCCAATGATTGGTTCAGTAAGTCAACTTCAACTTCCACAACATCTGAATCCTCTTTTTGGCTAGGCAATCTCATTGAACTCATGTTCAGATGCTGAAGTTCCGGACTCCTCTGGAGTATTTTGCTCCATTGGTAACTCTAAAACCTTCTTCCTACAAACAGAACAAAGCTTATCATCTTTGCTAAGAAGAGATGAGAACTTCTACAAAAGCTGAGCAGAAACATTTCTTAGGTCTTTCTTTTGCAGGGATTTATGGATCTTCAGCGGATCGCTGCAGTACTTTCGATTCGCCATCTTAATGAAACAAAGCCTGAAAAAGATCCAAATAGTAAATTACTGTTATAAACAATATACAATAAATTAATTAAAATAAATACCTATATAAATGATTGAAGCAATTATATTTAAAATTACCAATATACAATATCAATATAGCTGCTTCGATCATTGCATTGTCCTAGAAAATTATTAAGCAAAGAAAGAAGTGCATAATAATCATCAAGTATTATATCTTAGTAGAAATAGGTCAAAGTTTAGGTGTAAAGGGCTGTAGGTTGGTAGACTGGGTTATAATTAACAAACATTTCCATTAGCGCTTTTTAAGATTTGATTCTTCATAAATTCGCAGAGAAGTGGACAAAACACAAGAAAAGAGTAGGTACCTATTCAATGATCAACATTATTTTTAATTATTTTCATGTTTTCTCAGTCCAGCACTTCAACCCTAATAGCTATTAAGTTAGCTAATGGCTACATCATTATGCATTGCTGAGAATAGGTTTATTACACTCTTAGTTTAATCTTTCTTCCACAGCTATTTTTGGAAGTTATAGCTACCTATATTCTGTAGATACATTCAGTTTTGATCAAATTAAAGGATTTGGTGAAAATTGCCTTCTCTCATTTGAAATAGCTTGGCATAGTAAAAATATGTGATCAATCAAAAGTCACTATTAATTAATAAGTGTTCATTTTAAATGTCTAATAAGTAATAAATCATTCTCCTATTTTTCATAATATACTCGTAATAATTTGGTAGGTAGGTAGCTGTATAAAAATCATTACGTATTTCAAAATTATCAAAAATAAATAAACAAAATTACACACCTGTAAATTATTTTAGGATCTGCAGATAATCTCAGAATTAATATTAAGTAGGTAGTTTAGAAGATATCTTGAAATTATTTTAATTTATATATTGAAGACATAAATGACATTGGTATACGAAAAACATACATTAATTAGTTAAGGATTAATGAAAGGAAGTTAGACTGCTTTTCATGTTACATTGATTTGGCAAGATTACCTATATAAGGTAGGTACCTTATTATTTATTGATTCAAAAAGATTATACAAGAGGTATATAGGCTATGCCATGGTTACGACTTACATAGGTATGTGATATCACCATAATTTCTGGGTCAATAATACTTTTAGTAGGTATACCCAGTGTCACATAATTGCCCATAGATTCTAAACCCATGGAGATTACATTTTTATTTTTTCTGGAGCTATGGAGGATAGAAAGAGGTAACTTTAGAAAAATTGGGGGATAATCTGAGTTGCACTTTGGCCAGGGTCAAAGGTAAAAGAGTTCACAAAAAGGTCATCATGTCAAAAATTGTCATAGAAACTCGTTCTTCCACTCATTTGAAAGATCTCTTTCTTCTGAACATTTTTATATTAAAATCATTCAGATTGGTTAATTCTGGCCAAAGTTATGACCTCTCAAAGGTTTTGGGTCAATCAGTTTGACCAAAAAATGATCTGGCCATAAATATGACCACAATGACCAGATAAAGCCTCAAATTTTATTCATCATAACCAACAAATGATGTAAATTTCAGGTGATTCTGTGACCAAGGTGTCAGGAGGGTGTGTACACTTCATGTAGAATGCCCCTAATATACAATAATAAAAAACTGCATCCACAGGAATGAGACCAGAATACCCCCCAAAGTTAACCCTCCCTCCCCATATAATAATCTAATCTGTGTTTGAAAAGATTCAAGTTTGGACTGTCTACCGTCTCAGATGGCAAACTATTCCAGTAATCTACCACTATATTGGTAAAAAAATATTTTTTAATATCCAACCTACACCTCTATTTTTTTAATTTTAAGTGGTGACCCCTAGTCCTATTACTACCTTCCAACTCAAATAACTTGCTAAAATCCAACTTATCCATCCCAGAAGACTTACGCAGCACCTGTCTATTTTGTACCATTCTTCTTCTCCTATCCCAGAACAGATTTTAAAAAGCTCAATCATATCTCCCCTCACACATCTTCTCTCAAATGAGAACATTTAGTACCTTCAGTCTATCTTCATATTCAAGGTGCTTCAAGGAAGGTATTATTTTTGTTGCTCTCCTTTGTACTGACTCTAGCAGCTTGATGTCATGTGTAAAATGTGGTGACCATGCTTGTATACAGTACTCTAAATGTGGCCTGACATAAGAGTTGTAGAGTTTAAGGATAATCTCTTTACTCTAGCATTCCTCATAATGTATCCTAGCAGCCTATTTACTCTTATTTTTTTTGCCTAATACACTGCTTTGAAAACTTTGGTGGCCTATCTACTACTACGCCTAAGCCCTTCTCATCCTAACTGAATTCAGCCAATGCCCATCCATTTCATAGCTAAAAGGATCCAGTCCGTACCTTGAATAGTAGCTGGCTTCGTGCATGGACACCGCCTTGTTCAACAGGATCTGGGTGGAGGGTCTCCTCCAAGATTCCTGGCGAATCACTATTGTGCTCGCCTTTCGCAAACCGGGGAGAGATCACTCTACTCCTGCCAGTTTCTGCGCAATCTAACCTCTTGCGTGTGCAAGTTGTTGGAGAAATTGGTAAATGTTAGATTAGCCTTTTTTTCTGGACAGCGGAAGACATGTCTTCTGCACAGTGCTGCTTCCGCAAGTTCCACTTCAGGTCAGATTCGCTGCTCTGACTGGAAAATGGCGTCTGTGAGGCCTGCCTTCATAGACAGCACTATGCCTCTGTGTTTTTTGATCTAGAGAAGGCCTATGAGATAGCATGGCGATATGGTATCATGGAGACTCTCCACACGATGGGGGCGATAAGATGCCTACCAATGTTTATATCTGAAATTTTGCGAGATTGTCAATTCCGCATATGGGTGGGGAAGGCACTCCAGCCCAATGGAGCAGGAAGAGGGTTTCCTGCTGGCAAGTATTCTCAGTGTCTAAACTCTTTGCCCTGAGCATAACCTCAGTGCTGCTGGAATATGTTCTCGCTACGCTCTGTGGATGACCTTTCAATCTCTTTTGGCGAGGTCCAGATGCCAACTCTGGTGCATTGACTCCAACTGGCATTGAGCTGCGTGTCTCGCTAGGCCGAAGTGCACAGGTTTCGGTTTTCCTGACCAAGACTTGTTTCACAATGGGGTACACCCGGAAGTGGTTGAGTCGCACTGTTTCCTTGGTCTTGTACTTGACCGACCCCTCACCTGGGATACTCATATTCGCAGCTTTAGGGTCTCTTGTATCCGCGCCCTGGATATTCTTCGTTCCGTGATATTCTGTGCTTGGGACGCTGATAGGGGGGCTACTGCCATACTTTTTTATCCATCCTTCGTTCGAAACTTGCCTACGGATGCTAGTTTTATGCATCCTCAACTGAGCGTGTATTGCGGAAGGTGGACTCGATCCACCACACCGGCCTTCACCCAGCGACCGGTTCCTTCCGCACTTCCCCCATTAAGAGCCTACTTGTTCGTGCCGGGGAGATGTCACTCTCTCTAAGCAGTGCCCAGTGCATTATTCGCCTGTATGTGCGAACCCAGTGCTTCCCCCAGTTGTCAACAGCTCTCACTGCATCCGCAGCTGATCTCAACAGTGCCTATGTCACCGAGAGATGCCAGTCATACCCTAAGGCCTTTGGGTTTAGGGTTAGGAAACCCCTTCAAGTTAGGGTTTAGGGCTAGGAAACCCCTTCAAGTTAGGGTTTAGGGCTAGGAAACCCCTTTGTGAGCTAGGTATAGCTCTCGGTTGGTGGCCCCCCTGGTTATGTCGCTACGCCTGTGCTCCCAAAGCTTCTACAGTGCCAGCAGTATTGTGTTTGACCTTTTGGGGCACACTTCGTGTAATGCTCAACTATGCCAGTGTATATGGATGGCTCCAACTCCCAAGAGGGGGTTGGCCTCCACACCGTATCCCCTCTGTTTGAACTCAGCTGGGCTCTGTGAGGTGCTGCATCTGTCTTCACGGCTGAGCTGGTTGCGATACACCGCTCGGTATGGGAGATTACACGATGTGCCTGACTCGGAGACCAGATTGTTATCTATATTGACTCACAAAGTGCCCTGAGTGCTCTCAGAGCATTGGAATTTCCACATCCCTTGGTTTGCGATATCCGTGATGCCACAGTTTTGGCGAGCCGGCGGATGTTGAGATTCAGGGAATGAGCGCACTGATGAGTCTGCGAGGACCGGGTGACCAGACCAGCATTTCGTGCTTCCCCACACCGATTACATGGCAGGAATACAGGCAGCTTGGCAAAGAAGATGGGAGACAGTCTGGGGTAACTTAAAGTTGCGCGCCATTGCTCTGCGACTGTTCCCATGCACCTATTCCCGAATGCTGCAACTGCTTCAGGTTGCTTTCTGTCATCTCCGAATTGGACACACTCTCGGGACGCACCACCATTTGATGGAGTGCTCCCACGCACCCTACTGTGAAGACTGCATTGTCCCCCAGACTTTGGCACATTCTTGTTAAACGTCCCAGTCTGGGCGATTTTTGCGCACGTTACCTGGGGTTGCTACCGCTTATCTCTTGTACTCTGGACGGATTTGTGTGCATTGACTTATGGACTCTATGACTTTTTGGAAGAGGCTGGCCTTCTCCCCTTTATTTGACCTTTTTTTGTGATTTTTGTAAGTTGCCTGTTCCTGTGCCGAGGGGAGGCAGGCCTACCCCTGATGCGGAGCATGATTCCTTCTTGTCCTCTTGCTTTTTCTCATTATTTTTATAGTTATTTGTTAGTTACATATTATTTGTTTTGTTATTTATTTTCTAATATAGCCTAGTATTAGGTCGTGTGGATTACGGCGAATTATGCCCAAGTAGAGCAGCTCTTAAAAAAAATCATTGAGCCAGTCTTCTCATGTGGACCTACCCCTTAATAGCAAGTCTTTTTATGTCTGCTCTGAATTGGACACAGCTGCAGGTTAGCGTGCCATCTGATAGAGCGCTACTCTTAACCTTTCTGTGAAGATTGCTTGGCCCCCAAGAGCGTATGCCACATTTTGGTTGAATATACTAGTTTAGGGGAGCTTTGTGCTCAGTATTTGTCCCGGCACTGATGAGCAGTGTCACTACCACTTGTGCTTCATGCAAAGGTTGGGCTCATACACACTAAACCTGGCATAATGGAGCTTGGTGAGGATGCTTGCCTCTTTGTATTTAAATTGTTGTGGCTCGCTTAGGTCAGTAAGGGATGCAAGTCTACCCTGGGGTACCTGGACATACCATTTTTGTTGCTGTGTATACTTTATTTATTAATATTTTTTATAGTTTTATTTGTAAATAGCATAAATATAAGCTTATATTGGTAATTTTTGTTGCTGTACACTCGTTGGTAGCCAGCAAAAGAGGTCTAAAATTTTTAAAAAATAGTTAAATTGCTCTATCATTTCTTTCAAGCCCCAATTAATTTTGGTATCTTTTTCAGATAATAAATTAAATTTAAACCATTAATATGTAGCACTTTGTAACGGTCTTATTAAAATTTTCATTTTCCAAACTTGAAATCAAATCTTCGGAATGAAATGCACTATTCAAAGATGCATTTGACACTGTTCAAAGATAGAACTGTTATATTACTGACTGTTTTAGTTGTAGCGATTTCTCTAGTTTCATTTATCTATATTAGGTAAGTCATAGATAAAAGTGCATTTTTAAAAATAGTTAAGGCCTAGATAACTTTTTCTTGATGTTGATCACTAGTTTGTGAGTGATAATTTTTTGTACCCATTTTTTGTACCATTTGTGACTGCAGTTGGGATTTTCACTAGTGAAGACATTTTTACCATTAAATTTAACATACTCTCAACTTTTTATAACTATAAACATAAACAGTATATGTAACAAACAAATGGAACTCAAGGAATTCTTCATGAACCACAAGATACATCTGTATCTCATCCAGGAAACAATACTTAAAACTAGGTTTGCATTACCAAAATACAATTGCAGTTATGGATGGTGCAGTCTACCAACCACGCTGAATGCTCTAGGCAAGGCAGATAGAGAAACAATAGGTGAGGACTATTCATATACATCAGAAATGATATTCCCTTCAATTCCTCCAGTCACTTCAGCCTTTATCCCGCTGAGTGACATAATGGAATCCAAGCCCTCTGAGCATGCATCAACAGAACAGGGTACACTTTCCCCAACCTTTACCTTCCCCTTTCATCCTGCCCACCAAACATTAAACCAGTATTGGACCCCCCTCCTAATACAGCAAGATAACACCCTTGATCTGGTTGACTTAAATGCCTACAACCCTGCCTGGCTAGAGTCAAAAGACAGGTACATGTGTAATATCTCAGAAGACCTAAATTAAACCACTTATAACCCATCCACCCTATACATAAATGCTTCAACACTTACCTTCATGACACCTCTCCCAAACACCACCCTCTGTTTACCAAACCTAAGTATTAAAACAAATTGAAAAACCCACACTGCACTATCCTCTGATCATTTCCCAATCGGTGCACCCCCTTCATGACCCCTTATCATCATACTAGCTATAACCTGACTGAAACTGTTTCACCAATCCTAAACTTTCAGAGTTGCTGCTAAAAGACAAAATTGTGGATCAGTTAAACATAATTTGATTAAAGATAGCCACACAGACTGAGAAGAGGTTGCTCATGATGCGCGGGTGGAGAGCACTGAAGATTGGGTTTGGAGAGGGGAATGACAACTCTGAGATGAGGTTATGTTGTATATTTCATTGTGAAATATGGTTGTTATTTCCTGTATATTTTCATACTGATGAATGGTGAAGTTGGGGTGTGCAAATTGCTGTGAAGTGTCCGGATGAGGCACAGTGGTGAGACTGGTATCTGCTGAAGAGTTTGAGACTATAGTATGGCAATCTTGGGTGACTTGTGAAAGCAAAGATGGGGGGGATTATGAATGTAGGGGCATCCATACAAAAGCCACAAGGCGACAGGCAGTATAGGCCTCAACTTTGAACTTCTGATACCAGCACCATCTAGTTAACTCGCTTCCCAGATCTCCCATGGGAGAAGAGCTAGACTGGCCCAAGTACTGAGGGTACAAGTGAAGCCAGGACTCTTACCACATTGAGCTTTTATCCTGCAGCTTTTTGACAATTCTGGACTGCTTCAATGAGTTTGTCCATCTTGTGCTCTAGTGATAGGTGGTGAGAGAGCTGCACAAACCTCTGTAGGTCAGACCAATGTAGGCAGCAGTTGTGCCTAGCTCCTGGCCACCTAATGCATCCTGAACTAAGACACGATCAGCAATCTCTGCCAAGCTGTTGAGGAATAGAACTTCCTCCAGTGCCTTCAGAATGTGTGTCACATAAATGGGAAGATAACTGAGAAAGGCTTGTCTCAGCCTTGCTACTGGGAAGTCAGCACCCACAGTATCTCAGAGCTGCCAAAGGAGAGTTGTGGGCTCCTGCCCAACCAGGGTGAGGTTCTGCCATCATTTCTGATCAGAGGGCTCATGGAGCTGAAGAACGATGACCTTGAGAGCCCTGTAGGTCCTCTGCTCTACTGGTAACTCAATGAGGTCTGCCGGTAGATGAAGAAAAAGCCAACTAGAAATTTCTCTTAGTGCACAAGACATTTTTTCCCTCAAATGTCAGCTTGGGGAGACAGAGTTTGCCTGGGACCTGTCAAATATTGAGGCACTTAAATTGCAGAAACAATTGCTATGTCCATGAGAGAAGACTGTTGTTTTTTTTCTTGTTGAAGAGCCATGATGAGTGCTCTTCAGAGACTCCCCGGTATTTTTGATGCTGCTAGTTTTAAATGCTCTCTGGTTATTTGCACCATTGATGGCAGCATGTTGGCCAAGGGCAACATGATCCATTAGAGGAGAGCTAGCTTAATTGCTAGAAAGCGGAAGGTCACCTGTACCTCAGATGGTAACCTTCTGGCAAATGTGTCAAATCCCTCCAAGGTGGCCATAATTAGTTACCTTAAGACACTTAATGGCTTAGCAGTGTGATGCTGCACTTTACCATGAACTCTGTGAAAGGAGTGGTTTACGCACAAAATTTGTGGACTACTACATAAAACACAGTAGTTTAGAGCTGGCCACCCATGGGCTAGTCAAGGTCCAACATGTGATGAAACCCGTCCCCAACCCTACAGTCTTTATCACATTCAACCATGACAGGCTTCTGTGTAAAGTCATTTGTGCCACTGCCATGGAAGTGCTACTACTGCCAATGCTTTGGCCATATGAATGGTTCCTCAAGACATGCTAAGTCAGGGTTACCCGAAGTCTGTGTAAGTTGCTCCAAGGACGTACATGTTAAGTCCCTATTATGTATAGTCAATTGTGGAGAGCCGCACCCTACCTCTTTGAAGCAATGTCATAAATTTCTCTTCTCCTGGAGAAAGAAATCCTGGTCCTGGCATGCTAGGCGCTACCTGGGACATGGTATGCCTCAATTTTAAAAAAAGGGTCCCTCTGCTCCTGGCTCTTACAAGCCTATGAGCATGGTCGTTTTGGAACCCTTCTCTGGGTTCTACTCACCCAGGGCTCCCCTGGTAGAGCTGGAAGCACAAAGAGCTCCAGCATGACTTTCCTCTCAGCTGAAATGGCCGCACACCTCAACTAAGTTGTTAGACTCACAGGAGGCAACATCCCTGAAGGTGGTTGTCAGGCCATCTTCTGGAGACCCTAAAGATTCGCCCCAAAAGGAGGAATGGAACACCAAAGGATTTTTTACTCCTATGCCCACACCCAGGGCTAGGCTGGGTGGCTCGGAGATGGATCGTCCAAAGGAGAGACCCCCGCCTCTGAAGCCACCCTGCCTACCTAAGGTTTCAAGTCAGGGAGGAGAAGAGTCACATGGTTAGCCCAACCTCCCCTGATAAGTCCTCTAAGGCAACAGCTCCTTGTTTGTCCAACTGTGAACGGAGTTCTGCCTACGGGAAGCGTATGGCTATTCCTCTGAGGGTCTTCGAAGAGGGCCCCTGTATCTCTGAGTTAGGCCTGGAGGGCTTATTCCTTTAATGGAATTGCCACAGGCTCTGCGCAAACTGGGAGGAGCTTCAGAGGCTCATTTCCTCCTGCACATTAGCTATCTTTTTGCAGGTGACCATGCTGGGCACCTGTCCCCTGCCCGACCTCTCTGGGTATAAGAATTTTGCAACCCCACCACCACATGATGAGGAACTGCATAGGAGGATGCACCATTTACACCCGGCATGATGTCTCCATTCCTGTCTTTGCTTTAAATACCTCTTTTAAGGCAGTAGCAGTGCAACTGACCCTGTATAGGAGATATATTGTTATTTCTGCATATATTACAACATCAGTTAACCTCAATGCGTGAGGTTAGCTGGCTCGTATATTGACTTTAGCAGGTGTCAAGGCCTGTGCTTCCCCATACTTGACTTGTGACACCGCTGCCAATGAGACCTGTGATGTCCTGGGGGGAGGGTGGATGGCCAAATGGAGGCTCCCCCCCCCTGAGATAGACATGGTCCTTGAGGCAACCCAGCCTCAGATGGTAGGGCCTTCCATATGGGCAAATCTGGGCTCGGCGCCAAGCCCTGAACTCAGGTCCGCCCCTATGCAAGGTTCTCCTCAAACGGCTCCTGTCTCCAAGGCAGTAGAAGGAGGGGAGGGATCTACTCCTCTGGCCGGTGCCCCGGCGACCCCCAGGAACTTCTCCATCTTAGAGAAGGACCTTGCTGAGGTCGGTCCATCTGGCCTGGGGGTTCCTGCCAGCAGAGGGGAGAAGAAGGTTCATTTCCCACCCTCCTCTCCAAAAAAAAAAAACAATAAGAAAAGGTCTGCTGCTTCGGTAAGTGACAAAACCAAGATTGGCACATCCTGCCCCGCTGCCATCTCCCCCTGGGTGCAGAGGCCCTGACAAAGACTAAAAGTACAAGTGCGCAGGGCGGGGCCCCTAATTCAGAGACTACCCATCGTTTTTGAGCCCACTGGCTTCAACTGCTTCCTGGTTATTCTCTCCACTGATGGCAGCATGTTGGCTAAGGGCAACATGACACATCAGAGGAGAGCTTTAGCTAGTGTGATTGGTAGAGAGCTGATTCGGACATGAGAAATTGAGGGAGAAATGAAACGGATTGTATGTACAGTCCTTTACTTACAAAAAATATGGGGTAAATATGCACACAAAAATATAGATAGCTAATTTGCCTATATACACAATATTATCTGAGGAATACCAATCAAAATTTATACAAAAAACAATTTAATTAGACTATATATACAAAAGAAGATACGCTAAGTCAAACAACAAAAAAATATCTGCCAGGGCAATATCAACCAACCGATAACACAGTAGACAAGAAGTCAATAACAGGAGGCCTAAAGCAAACAAGCGGCCTAAAGCAGACAAGAGGACCCCTAGGTGGGTATTGGCAACTTGAGCGTTTTACAAAAAAAAAACTGGCGCCTCCGATCTCTTAAAATATTGTAATCTGGTCACATCTTGAAGCTACCAAAGCCCTCTCTGTCCTGGCAGGACTTACAATCTCTGTTTAGTTATCTCAACCCTACAGTCTCTGCTACTACTTACAAATGGTGGCCATTAAGTTTACTGGAGTGGTCTTTTGAAAAACTATTTAACATTTAGTTTGATAAAAGATTATTTTAAACAAAGTACACTCTAACATTTTGCTGAGGAAGAGAAAAAACATTTAATGCAAAACATGAAAATGAATTTATATTATATATAAAAAAATTAAAAAACCCATTCCCATTCACACACACATTCTTACAGAGGGAGGGAGAGGGTATTGGGAAAAGGGGTGAGAGAATAGCCTTTCACACACACTCTCACATTCGCTCCACCACACCCTCTTTCCTTAGGCCATTTGACCACAGTCATTCACAATGTAGCAGGCCAAAAATCTAGACTAACCCCAATCGATCCAACCCGCTTCCTACACTAATCCGGACTTGAGAAATCGAAGAAGAATGAAATGGATTGTATGTAGTCCTTTACTAACAAAAAAAATGTACAATAATATTCACAATGGAGAGGGGTGATTAAATTGGAGATGTCATTACTATTTACAAAAAATATACAGCTAAATTTCTTATATATATGCAATAAAAAATAAATAAATCCTACTTATAACTTTTAGCAATCAATCAATCTTGAGAAACGATTCTATGCGAAATCGAACAACCAAAAAAATCCGGAATACAAGTCAATATATAAATAACAAAATGAAAGACCTCACGTGGTACAAAGGGGGTGGTGGGGACATCCAGCCAGCCACCACTCGAACGAGCAAAATGCCTAGGACTTACAAAAAAGTGGCGCCTCTGAGCTTGATGGAAGATAAGTAACCTTATCACGCTTGCGTGACTATTATAAGCCCTCCTTCATTAAGCTATACTATTTTAACCTTAACAAGTAAGACAGAACATGGCTTTGAACCTTTGCCAAATACTATTGGCCTTTATTATTTAACAATAAATAGTCAGCTTCTCATGCTTAATTTAAACAAAGAACTATTTTTACGTTAAATTTACTTAAGATAAAGTAATATCTGAGAAAGAAAAAACCCGATTTTAATACAACATAAAATCAAATGCATATTTACAAAAGAAAATATAATAAAAACCCCATTCCCACTCACACACACAATCTTACAAAGGGAGGGAGAAGGTATTGAGAAAAGGGGTGGAAGAATGGCTCTTCATACACACATTCGCTCCCCCACACCCCTCCTTCCTTAAGCCATTCAATCACAGTCACTCACAATACACTCTCAATCCTTGCTCACGGTACCTTTTATACTCAATTGCGCCCATTCGCACTCATCTACTGGTCCTTGGCTACGCATAGCAATTGGGCGGGGTAGTTCATTAGTAGTCTTGTCAGTTTCGGTCTCCTCGTCACTATCAATCATGTCATCCACCATACTCTTTGCTTTCATTACTAACTCGCTCATCTCTCAACAGAACTCTTTCAGACTTTTTTGTTCAGAACCTTCGCTCTTCATACCTCCATTCATCATCTCCTCACTCACAGCCCTCATCAAACTCAAAGCACACTCTTGCGAAAAAGACAGGTCACTCATATCCCCTATATTCTCAACAGGCATACCAGAAACCCCTTTGACTGGTTCCCACCAGAAACCTGAAAAATCAGCCACTTCATCATTCACTACATCAAACTCACCTCTACTATTACCATTCGTAAAACCCGAACACACTATCATTCATACTGTTCCAAAACCAGAAAAATCAGGCACAGGCAGCTCACTCACTCATCTACTTACACCAGCCAAATCACTGACCTGTTTTTGCAAACACTCAATCTCTCTCTCAAGCTCCCCCATACCAGAAAGACTGCTCAGACTTACTTTCATTTGTACTTGCATTCTTCCTTTCACTCTTCTTTGTACGCTTTCTACTCCTCGAGACTAAGACGCTCTTTCCCAGACAGATCCATCCTCTTTCTCTGCACAGTTCTCTCCATCACCTTAACTGACTCTGATGAGCCCGCACTCTCTGTCATTCAAACCCTCTAAAACATACGTCACCCCATTTTCCCAAACTCTCACAACTCTATAAGGTCCATCAAACTTCTCACTCATCTTTGACACATTCAACCTACCTTTCACTTCTTTTACCTTTAATACTTTCGCACCTAATTCAAATGAAGGTAACTTTTCATGTGCCTCACACCATACACTCTGCTCACTTTCACTCAAACAAAACCTATCTTTCACTCGCCTTTCAAAATTCATCACAAACTGACATGGGGACATTCCAGTTGCACTATGCACAGTTGAATTATACGCCCACAACACTCTTCCTAGCCATACATCCCAGTCATTCAATGTCTACTCATCATTCTCAACATCTCACACAAGGTTCTTATTGTATGTTCAGCCAACCCATTTGAAGACGGTACATACAGTCATTCTCATATGCTCCAGACCATTCTCTCTCAACATTTTCTCAAACACTTCTCCTACAAATTCAGGCCCATTATCACTCAGACATCTTTTAGGCTTCCATACACACATAGGAAAAAACAACTACTCAACCACACGCACAACAGTCACACTCCTTTTATCTCTCACAGGCGCTGCATACACAAACTTACTTTTATGATCAACTATAACAACCATACCAACATTCCCAGCACTCGTACGTGGCAAAGACACACAATCAATCACTACCAATTCAAACAGATTTTGCATCAATTTTCAACATCGGTGGTTTCACTTGCACACCTTGCACATTTCGCTTCTGACACCTTTCACACGTAGTTGCAACATCATTCACAACAGTTCTCAGAAATGGATGGAACACACGCTCCTTCATAGACTCCCACATCTTAAACTTACCCATATGCCCATAATTATCATGCACAGCCTTCACCAGACCAATCATACCAACCTAGGACATCACAGGTACATACATATCATCACCACACTTCATATGCCTCACAAAATATACAACATCCATACCAACAACAAAATCCTTTGTATACCTTTTATAATCACTTAAATACTCAGGCCATTCATTCAAATCAACACGCATCATTACACACCTCTTCAACTCACTGACAAAAGGACACATCTCTTGCATCTAGAATATCATCATCACTTAAAATCTCATTCTCATGATCCATGACCAACTCAATCACCGCAAAATTTGACAACATTCTTCGCACACTCATTCAACCTCATCACCTCACATTCACCTTTCATAATACAATCCTTATCAGCATCCAAAGACAAATCATTCAATCTCATAAAGTCTACACCAAGCAAGAAACAACACAGTATTTGCTCATCTTTCAGAATCACAAAATCATGCTTCACATTCACACCACTGCCCAAACTCACTCCCATCTTAACTTCTTCCCATGCCACTATCATTCTATTCCCCAATCCACTTATCTGTACCTTCACAGGCTTATGCTCGCAACATCTAAACTCATCATATTTACTCAGAATCCTCTCATTCACTAATGACACTTATGCACCAGTATCGATCAAACCACAGAAGAACTTTTCACCAACTTTCACTCTCGCTTCCATCATCTCTGGTCCACCATATTTGCAATACACAGAAGGAACAAGCACACCAACATCAGCACTAACATCCATACTGTCATCAACTCCCACATCATCACTCACCACACACTCATCTTCACCCAGACAATCATTCTTCTCCCTCATATATGAACACTTTTCAATCACCCAATTGTAATGCACACCACTCAAACACTGCAGATGCACCACATTAGCATTCAAACCCTTCATCTTCTCATCTTTGCGTGGTGAGATCATCGAAGTTTTCAAAATACTTTGAGGGTTCGACGATGTTGACTACCGGGATATTTTCACACTGAGTGAGAACAGAACGCGCAATCACGGCTTCAAACTTGAACTGAAGCGTTACAACCGCAATCTGTGTGGAAATTTTTTCACTTACAGTATCTGCGGTAAGTGGAACGCACTTCCAGTGGAAGTTGTCACTAGTGAATCTGTTGACCAGTTCAAGTCAAGACTAGACAAAGTCTTGAAAAGTGGCCGTTTAGGGACGCAAAACAATTGAGCAGCCATGTGCCCGCTCGATTGCTAGTCCAAAGGTACCCTCTGAATGGACCGTAAGGTCTCCTAGGGTACCTTCTTTCCTTGTTGTTACTCCTTGTTGTTACTCACCACCAAAGTGCAGGGACCCCTAGCATACACATCGCTCTCAATTCTTTCATGAAGGTCTGCACCCTTGCCATACCAATACTTTCAGGCTTCCTACCTACTTCACTCCTTACCTCCTTCCTTAAGTCAACCACACTATCGGGCACTCTCACATCTAGTCCATCACTCTTCAAATCTTGCAAACCATTTCATACACTCTCAAACAAGGAATCAGCACCACCCTTACTCTCCTTTCCATTCATAATCCCTTTCGGCAAATACTCAGGATCACTCACTCCACACACATTTTCTTCATTCATACCAGGATACCTTGACATCAAATCAGCCACTCCATTCCATTCACCAGGCACATACTCAATCACATAGTCAAAATCACTCAAATCTTCCAAAGTCCTCGCAATCCTGCTATCAGCCCATTTCATACGTTGCAAATACACAAGAGATTGGTGATCTCTTTTGATCACAAACCTCACACCACACAAAAACGGACGCAACACTTTCAAACAATACCTTATCGCAGCTAACTCTCGCTCCACAGTTGCATGCCCTTGTGCTGCGACTGTTCCCATGGACCTACCCCCCAATGCCACGAAGGCTTCAGGTTGCTTTCTGTCATCTCTGAATTGGACACACTCGCTGGATGCACCGCCATTTGATGGAGCGCTCGCCTCCGCCCTACTGTGAAGACTACATTGTCCCCCAGCCTGTTTGACACATTCTTGTTGAATGTCCCAGTCTGGGCGATCTTTGCGCACGTTACCTGTATCGAGCGGGGTTGCTACCCCTTATCCCTTGTACTCGGGACAGTTTTGTGCACATTGACTTATGGACTCTATGACTTTTTTGAGGAGGCCCACCTTCTTTCCTTTATTTAACTAGGTGGAGTTTTTGTTTCTCTGTAGGTCGCATGTTCCTGCACCGAGGGGAGGCACACCTCCTCCCAACGCTGGAGCCTGTTTCTTGCTTGTTGCCTTTTTCTTTTTTTATTGTTTTTGTTTTTTGTTATTCTAAAGTAGCCTAGTACTGGGCTGTCGTGGTGAGTACGGCGACTTATGCCCAAGTAGGTATTCGCCAGATGGGCTCCTAAAAGAAAAGAAACCCAGTATCACTTCTGGTGGGTCTACTGTTCCAGTATCACTTCTGGGGAGTCTAGTGTTCCAGTATCACTTCTGGTGGGTCTACTCCTCCAGTATTACTTCTCGTGGGTCTAGTGTTTCAGTATTACTTCTGGTGGGTCTACTGTTCTAGTATCACCTCTGGTGGGTCTAGTGTTCCAGTATTACTTCTGGTGGGTCTAGTATTTCTGTATCACTTCTGTTTGGTCTAGTATTCCAATATTATTTCTGGTAGGTATGATAGACTTTAAGTTCAAATTGGTTATCTCTTTTAAAGCGCAATCATAACTTTTTTTTTATTTGTCTATGTGTACTGTCACAAGGAGGAACTTCTTATACTTTTGAAAACCCATTCTTATTTATATTATATTTTGTTTAGATGCTATATAATGCGCCCTCCTTATATTGTTTAAAAATTTTTGAGTAGATAAAAGAAAAAAAAGTTTCTTTTTCTCTGTACCTGGTACTTGCAGATCCATTTTATTCATTTTTTTTCCAAAACAAGGGTTATTTAATTATATTAGTCATCAATTTTCAATCCAAGATTAGATCTCCCAAACAAATAATGAAATTTATATAAAAATTAAAATAACAATATCAACTTTTGATTCTTGCCTTAAAAATATCAAGGTAATATACAGTGGGTGCACTAAGTATCCGATACATGGTCAAAAGTTTATTTACCATAGTTACACAACAGCAAAGTAATCGAAAATTGAACATCTTATGTATTTTGTACGTTGAATACAAATTCGGTATTAAAATACACAAATAGTAAAGCATTGATATTATATCGACAAAAGTGCTAGATTATCACCTCAAAAAGTATCCAACACACCCACAAAATTAGTTTTAAAGCGATAATAAATTGTTCTTGAACATTCTAGAGTGGTTTCTGTGATATATCATACTTATTGCATACTTTTTGAAACATTTGTTTGATATTTTTGCCATAATCATAGTAATGTTTTACTATTTTTGCAATATGATACCAATTTGTATTCAACGTACAAAATACATAAGATGTTCAATTTTTGATTACTTTTCTGTTGTGTAACTATGGTAAATAAACTTTTGACCATGTATCGGATATTTATTGTACCGACTCTATATAGTTCCACATATATTGATTGTTTAAATAAAATACTATTGAGGCATAATTTTAGTTTAAAGTTGGTATAGGTTTAGTTTTTTCCTTCCCCCATCCAGATTATATTGAAATTTTGATAAATCTAATGCTGAAGGTTAGGTGGGAGCAGTTTCCATGATGTGTCAGTACTTGAAACATTTGATTGTTCTTGGAGGGATGAGCTTTAGTCCATCTTCTGAGAGGAGTCACACCAATTTTAAATTTCTCATAAGGAGAACCTATCTTTATTTATGCCAAGATATGACGTATTTATTTTTGGTATAATTACCCCAAATGAAATGATTTTAATTATGTTTAATTTGGTTTAACACATTAATTTTATTAACTCATGAAGGGATAGGGATATTTGTGTACTTGTATACATCATCATTGTTTTAACACTTGTTTATTTTCTCCCAATCAATAATGTACCATATGAGACTCAAATTTGGTATGTCATAAAGTGAATAATCAAATTAATAAGGGAGCATGTAGGTCACTTTTCTCTTAATATTACAATTTGTCCTCCCTTATATATAACTAATGATGCTTTTTTTATTAGTGCATTTGTTGGGCTTGCTCTTCCTCTATCTCTACTTGTTGGATTAATTACTCCATTAATTTTATTCAGGTAAGTCAAAAAACTATATTTTTTCTATAGGATGATCATTAAAAGTGTATGCATTTGAATAGCTGTAAATCATTAAGTATTAGAACTAGAAGGGTGGTATTAAGAGGGAAATTCAAAAGGGTGGTATTGAGAGAGCAATTCAAAAGGGTGGTATTGAGAGAACAATTCAGAAGGGGGAATTTTAAAGTTATATAAAATCTTTTTATTGATATTGTCAATCCTAAAAACTTTGTAGCCAGTTAACCCTTTCACCCCAGAATTCTTTTTAATAATAATTAATTCTTGTATATTTTTTCATTAATATATTTACTGGAACCTTAGAAAAAATTAATTCTCACTTTAGAAGATGTAGAACAGAAAAATATGGTGTAATATATTTGATCCATTGTAATACAAGAATTTTTTTGGCATGGAACATGTGTGCTCCATTGTAATTTTAAATGCTACTTAAATGTTCCATTTGTAATCAACTTCAAAGAATCTAAACATTAGAATTATAAATAAAAGGATAAAAAAGCAAAAATTATAAAAACTTTATTGTGAGCCATGAAAATGTGAAAAGGAACTCATCCATAATGTAATTTCACATTCCCAACATAAATATAACCTAAAGTTATGAATGAAACTTTATTGTAAACTATGATAAACTGAAAAGCAACTCATACATAATGGGATGTCACATTTGAAACATATAATTTTACTTCTAATGTCTGCTATTCCTTTTTGAGAACATGAACGACATCTCCTTGTTGGTCCAAGGTTGCTTTGGCAGATATGCAGAGGTAGATGGATTTGTGGATGTCCTTTTTTTTTCAAAGGCTTTCCTCTTCTTTGTGTTTGAACATAAGGCTTTTGCATTTCTTTTCTCCCTGCCTCAATCATTTCTTCACTTAGGTACTCCGTGAAATAGAGCAATGAAGTACTCTGTGAAAGAGAGCAATGAAAATTCCTCCCTTCTTATCTGATTGTAAATTATCCAAACATTGATTGCAGTCATTTTGATTATCCTATAAAAAGACTTCTTCCACTTATCAGATTTTCTTTCAAGTGTTAACTAAAATAGCATCAGGAATTGGCAAAGTAATTTTAGTTCCATCCTTAAATTTGCGAGATGTTTTACCGATCATGTTTTTATAGCAGTTTACTAAGCAGGTGTACTAATTCCCTAGTATCTTGCCATTTTACACCCAAGGTTCCATAATTGTCTGCAACAAATTCACTTTCACCTCTTTTTAGCTTTTTTTTCTAATCATGGGTATTAAGTCTTGATGATCATTCCCACTGCAGGATAATTTTATTTCTCAAAAGCCTAATAATGCTACAGTGCTTTTTTAAAAATTTATATAATGTATGCACAATGCACATCCCTAATGTTACCCTTTCAATTTGAGAAACTTCTTCTTGAATAAATATTAAAATCGTAAGTTTAGCCCATTAGAGCATCGCAATGTTGCCTCATTTTTACTCCTCTCTTCATCTGTTTCAAGCATGAATAACCTTTAAATTTGGTTATTGATTCCTCAATGCTTTGTCTAGTGCTGTTAGAAAAAGATGATATATACTTGTTCCTTTCAGACAATCAACAACTGAATCAAGAGTAATAGATTTTTGAGGACTCTTTTGGCTTTTTGGGTGAATTGAAATATAATTTGGACAGTATATATACACTTATATAGTTCTCTCTTGGTTTTGCTCTATATGTGGCCTCATATTTTCCAGTGTCTTATGGGTAGATTAGTATGAAGCAAGATCTGGTAGTGGATTGATGTCCATATTTAATGTGCATCCAAGGACAACCAAAATTTCACCATCATTAAATTCTATCATTTTTCTGGGTTTGGACTTCATTTCAATGGAAATTCTTTCATTGGTGCATTGTGCAATAAAATTGGTCAAACTTTTGTGGAAGAGTTTTGTAAAAATTTCAAATTCAAAACATGATGCATTTCTATTTTCCTCACATGTAACCCCTCCCTCTTCAATTGGAGGTACAGAGAAGATAGGATTCATATTTTCTGCATCACTCCCAATATTGGGATATTAACATTGCATCCCTGAAGTGGATGCTTGCAATGTGTTATTCTTCTCTGTAGAATCAGCTTCTGACTCAAATTAATTTCATCTGACTCTCATCTGATGATTCATCACTTAGTTGAATCACATTCACTTGGAGGCAAATAAGGTTTATCTTGCTCACTATGATCATATTATTCTTGATATGAATTGGATGACTTGTCTGTGAAGTTAACTCCTGGTGCCACCTCTTTTTCAATCTCCTCATTTCTTAGTCATTTTCTACTCATCATATAGGGTACTGGAAAAATGAAATATATATATATATATATATATATATATATATATATATATATATATATATATATATATATGGGAAATATCACGAAAGTTAGCACGTGATAACTATAAATAGGAATATGTACCACAGAAGGAAACTGAATAAAAAGCAGATTGGAGTAAGTACTTTCGTCTATTCGATATTTTCAAACTCAATGGTAAGAAAAATAAGACACCCAGTATTTATACTGGGTGCTTTGTATAATTACTGGGTGTCTTATTTTTCTTACCATTGAGTTTGAAAATGTCGAATAGACGAAAGTACTTACTCCAATCTGCTTTTTATTCAGTTACCTTCCGTGGTACATATTCATATATATATATATATATATATATATATATTAATGTATACTTTATATAACCAATTTGGCTCTGGCTATATTGACATTTTATAAATATTCCAACATTTAGATATATTATTTATTTGCTATTTTTATAAAAGAATATATATAATTTCAATTATAAACCGCATATTAGCAAACCCTATACATATATAAACAGATATAAGGATATTCTACCAAATATATAACTATGTTTATGTAATTTTTAGCCCTAATAGAACAAAAAATGTACTCCAACACTAACTACAAGGGAACACATGTTGCACTAAACTCCTTAGCATCTACCATTAGATAAAATGTGGTTAAAAATAAGAAATTTTTATGGAATATGTACAAGAATTGCAAAATTTATATTGAGACTTATCTGAAATATAGTGATCATTGGAAAAGACAACACTGTTGTCAAAGGTAAACAACTAAAATGGCATCTGTTAATGCCTGGTATGTAAGAAGCCTTGTTAGACAAATAGAGCCCTTTTACATGCAAAATGGTGCATACATGTCCAATTAGAAAACTAAATTTTTTGATGGAACATATATGTTTCACTCAGGGTGAAAGGATTAAGTAACAGGATTAATCATATATTTTTATTTTGTTATTATTCCCTGGTTACATTGTTATGCATCTTCATTATTATTCCATAACACTATTTTATGGATAATTGTGGGCCACAGACCAAAGGTCTGCCTGTGAAGTGCAAGCTCCTTCTGTAAGGAGAAGTGCAAAGCTGCTGATCTTGCTTGTTATACTATAAGCTTCCCAAACTTGTACATATGCCAGTGAAATTGAAAGAGGAAGACCTTCTCATTCCTTAAGATATCAGCATTGTTTCTGATGTCAGCTGAGAGATTTACTCCTTGATATTTCTTTGAGATTATACCCGAATACCAAAGAGAGCAGCGCTATACTTATTAGGGCTTACAGGGCCCGTGAAAAAGGGCAAGTAGGACAATATCATTATCATATATTGGGGAAGGGCTTGAGTGTCCCAATGATTCCAAGAGTGATGCCGTTGGGAGTTTCAAACTCCTGGCAGGGTCACCCAAGGCAGTAAGGTCGTGGATGAGGTTCTATAATAAGAGCAACCAATGGCAGACCAAGCATACATAGGCCATATAAGATTCCTATGTCTGGCTCTGGCAGAAATGGGCAGCACCCATCGGGCAGGTGTGACAAAGGTTAGCCTTGATAGACCAAGAACCTGACAGCCCGATACAACCAGCCTCCTGAAACTGCATGTCTCAATGTTTTGAGCTGCAAAGGATGTGTTACTGGCCAAGTGCGCATGTGTGGCTGTCATGCAGCCACGATCACCCAAAACAAATTCCTCAGTGACTGGCATTCGTCTCTGTTTTCTTTCCTGGACTGGACCGTCTCCCTAATAGACTGGGTCTCCTAAGTCATATCCAGCACAAACATCAGCCTAGGAGACCGGATAATTGAAGACAAAACCAATGTGCACACACAAGCTGGAGCCGCTGGCATTGATATTTGAAGAATGGAATTCTTTGGGGAAGGGTTGAATAATAATTTTTTTCTCTTAGTTGGCTTGTGACCTAGGTATATTTTAAGTTTTTATTCACGTTTATTTAATAGTTCTTTTGAAGTTTCAAAAAACAAAATGGTGAAGTCCAGAAATAAATATGAGTATCAAATGTTTCGTGGAATTTTTTTAAAACCAAAAGAAATAGAAATGGTGAAGTTTAGAAAATTTATTAAAATTTAGGAATGGCTGCTATTTTTTCATACCTATATTTGAAAGTTTTATCTAAGTTATATCTAAAATGGCTTTTTATTTTAATCTTGATCCTGAGTAAATAGCTACTGGCGCCGAAAAAGTGAATGAAGCAAAATTAAATTATTAAAATAAATTTAAATGGATAAATAAAAAGAATCCTGAGGATGTTTTTTTTCCATATTTAAAAAGACTTCTGATAAAACTGTGTGGAGGGGCTTTAGGCCTAAAATAATCATCGATTTTAAAAATAAATAGACCAAGAATAAATTATTAAGAGATATATGTACTGGAAACTTTCTAAAAATGCTTAGACCAATAGGGTCTAAGCATTCAGTGGAGGCCAGACAACTCTGAGGTGGCTCTTAAACAGAATCACTACGTCTATAAGCGCCACTCGAATGATTTCACTGTCGGTGAATTTTGTTGAATTTGGGCTAGGTTCTGGTATGTTTCGAATCACGCCCGCTGCTCTTCCTGATGGGCAAATGTGTGTTCACTTAATGGGTAGGCCCCTCTATCATAGTGTGGAAGCGAGTCAAAAGGATTCCAGGCAAGTTCTCACAGGACCCCTCTCCCGTTGTCCAGGAGAATGAGATTGCAATCTCAGACCCACTTCTGTGGCAGATTCATTCACAACCACTTTCTCTAGGCGAGATGCTGCTCTGCCAGCATTCAATGTGCGTTGTGAGGTCGCAAAAGGCTGCTAACTGAACTGGACATTACCTCCAGAGGCGGAGAACTTTCAACGATAGGTTTACATTGAATGAGTTGCATTCCGCTCGCGCTTCATGCACAGACACTGCCCCTGGTCTGGACAATGTCCCATATGCCATGCTTCGACACCTGGGTGAGCGAGGCATGGCCTTTGACAGATTTGTTCAACAAGATCTGAGTAGAGGGTATCCTCCCAGACTCCTGGCAAATCTCTACTGTGCTCGCTTCTCACAAACTGGGAAGACATCACTCTACCCCCGACGGTTTCCACCCCATCTCTCTAATCTCCTGCGTGTGCG
Organism: Ceratothoa steindachneri; assembly: GCA_963969495.1. Classification (NCBI taxonomy): domain Eukaryota; kingdom Metazoa; phylum Arthropoda; class Malacostraca; order Isopoda; family Cymothoidae; genus Ceratothoa; species Ceratothoa steindachneri. The sequence goes on along the minus strand of OZ018318.1, from coordinate 153,761,865 downwards.
AGTTGATGGAGAAATTGGTAAATGTTAGATTAACCTTTAACCTTTGTCTGGTCAGAGGAGCCCATCTTTCTTCTGGACAGTGCAGCTTCCGATCTGATCCGACTGGAAAATGTCATTTACGAGGCCCTCCTTCATAAACAGCACTACGCCACAGTGTTTTTCGATCTGGAGAAGGCCTAGGATACCACATGGCAATACAGTAGCATGCAGATTCTTCACACAATGGGGGCGAGGGGACACCTCCCAATCTTTATATCTGTATTTTTACGAGATCAGCGATTCCGCCTACAGGTGGGGGCAGCCCTCTCCGGCTCAATGGAGCAGGAAGAGGATGTCCTGCAGGGAAGTGTACTCAGTGTCACACTCTTTGCCCTGAGCATCAACAGTATCACCTTGCTTTCAGGAGATGTTCTCGCTACTTTCCATGCTTATGAACTTTCGATCTCTTTTGGCGTGTCCCGGATGACAACTCTGCAGCTTCAACTCCAACAGGCATTAAACCGCGTCTCTCGCTATGCTGAAGCATGCAGGTTCTGGTTTTCTTTGGCCAAAATAGTTAGTTTAGAAGAATAAATCGGATTTTGTGGGACAGTCCCCCAGTTAACATAAGGGTTGAGGTATATAATCTTGGCTGCTTTGGCTATTTGTCCTACACCCCGTAAGGGGCGCAGCGATTTGCCTTCCTGGCTGCTGTGCTGATGGGAATCAGTGCCCCGTCCGACCCCAGGTTAGCCTCTTCTTTCAGACGGCCTGTGTTTCTCCCCTACCTCCTCACTTCCCTTACCTCTCCCACAACTTTCTCTGGTCATCCTCTATTTTCACAGGGTAGATGCTGACCACCTTCTCAGCCAACTATCCCAGATCGGGTCTGAGGGGGGGAGGGGACAATGTTCCCTAACCCCTGAGCTCTGGTTTGGGATGGTGGGTTTTAACAACCTGTTTCATCCCCACCCATACCTTCCTCACATCCCCTTTCCTTCTCACTTCACTATATATCTTTTTACGGCATGCCTAAGGTGGAGCCACCATGCCAAAGGGTTGCCAGGTCACTAGGCGGGATTTGGGGCTCAGAATGGCGGGAGCTGGCTCTGCCACCCCTTGCCCAGCGGGCTACTGCAAGGGGTGATTACCATCTGCATCCTGTGAAAAACATAGGGTCACCATGCCCAATGATGAGCCCCACCCCCCTAAAAAAAATCCTCCCTTTCCCATATACCACCGTCGGAGCTACCTTTGGGCAGCTCCACTGAAAAATGGAGGTCCTCCCCTACTGTGCTCTCACAGGGGACCCTCCAAAACTCTTTGACCGGAGAGGAGGCTTACTGAGTCACTCCATCTTAACCAGCAGCACCCTCCCCCCCCTTACTTTCCCAGGGGACTGCCAAGAAAGCCAGCAGGCAGTCCATAACAGACAGCTTCCCGTTGAAGCGCTTGGTAGGGCAAACTCCTTTAGGGGGGAAAGGGAAGACAAGGCCCATCAATCCCTTTCCTCGAAAGACCTGCTGGCTCAGATATTGAACTTAGACTTTGGTGCATTCTTGTTGATTGTCCCAGTCTGGGCGATCTTTGCGCACATTACCTGCCCCGGTACTGGGATGAGTGGGGTCATTACCGCTTATCCCTTGTACTCGGGACGAGTTTGTGTATATTGACTTGTGGAATTTATGACTTTTGGGAGGAGGCTGGCCTTCTTCCCTTTATTTAACTAGTTTTTTTGTTGTTTTTTTCTTAAGAACATAAGAAAGTGATTCCACAACAGACCACTAGGGTCCAACAAGGTGGAGTAGACCCACCTAAAATTTTTTCAATAAAAATGATCTTATAAAACAAATCAAACCCCCCAAAATAAATAAATAAATAAAACAGCGCATGTTTACAATATAAAAAAAATATAATATGAGCTAATATCTTGGCCCTCTAAGGAGCAATGAAATTTATCTCATACTAAACTCCCACTGTAAAATTCAGATCCTCATCATCGTCCGCATCAACACAAATACATTAAGTATTTCATGCTTGCATGCCTGAAAGTGTAAATTGTGAAGTTTTCCCATCTTTACAAATGTAGTAATGTTGCATGATTATCCTACTCTGTGGAAATTTTCTTGCCTTATACAAGATTTAAACTATTATCTCTGCCTCAAGGAGCATTGTCTTAAGTTTCAAATATATATAAACAAACTTATATATAGACATATATACACAGATATACATACCATAAAATCTGAGTCTTATTATACTATATTTAAATTGTCCATATGGATGTCCAAATTATTTTTAAAGCCATTAGTGCTATTATTATTTAGAATATCACATGGCAAACTATTCCAAAAGTTGACTATTCTATTACTGAAGAAATTCTTACGAACATTCAGATGGCACTGCCTTTTCTTTAATTTTTTTATTATTACCTCTTTTCTAAGTTATTATCCAATTAAAAAAACTCTTCCCATCCACTTTCTTTTAAATCATATAATAATTTGAAAACATGAATCATGTCCCCTCTAAGAAACCTACACCTAACTGAAAACATGTTTTGTTCCTTTAATCTATTTTCATAACTCTTATTAGTTAGACTAGGAATTAATTTGGTTGCCCTTCATTGAACACCTTCGAGTAAATCCATATCCCCTACATAATACTGGGTTGTGGCCTGAGCAAAGCACAATTTTCTATGTGTGGTTGAATATAAGAATTGTAGTCTTGAAATTACCTCTTTATTCTTATATGAAACATTCCTATTTATTATTCCCGACATTTTATTTCCTCTCTCTCTCGCATCAAACATTGTTTGTGAAATTTCATATCATTTGTAATAGTCACTCCCAAATCTTTTTCTTCCTCAGTCACATTGAGCCAGGTATCATTCATTAAATAACCAAATTTTCATTATTAGACCCTAAATGCATAACTTTACATTTAGATTATAATTGATTTTCCATCTTTCTGCCCAACCAAGTAGTATATCAAAATCATTTTGAAGTGAAGTAAAATCAGCAAACTTCCAGATTTTATTTCTTAAACCCCTTTCCAAATCACTTACATAAATAATAAACAATACACCACTCGGTAAGGGAGATTATGCGACGTGCCCAGTTTGGAGACTGGATTGTGATTTATAGCGACTTACAAAGAGCCCTGAGTGCTCTCGGAGCATTGGAATCTCTTGATCCCCTGGTTCGCGGTATCTGTGATGCCACGGTTTTGGCAAGCCAGCCAGATTTTGAGATTATCTTTGGTTGGGTTCCTGTACATGTAGGAATTACGGGGAATGAGGGTGCCAAAGAGTCAGCGAGGACTTGGCAACCGGAGCAGCATTTCGCTCTTCCTCACACCAATTACATGGCAGTAATATGGGCAGCTCTCCGGGCTGCTTGGCAAAGAAGATTGGAGATGGTTGAGGGTAACTTAAAGTTGCGAGCCATTGCGCCGCGACTGTTCCCATGGACCTACCCCCCAATGCTGCAAAGGCTTCAGGTTGCTTTCTGTTGTCTCTGAATTGGACACACTTCCTGGATGCACCACCATTTGATGGAGTGCTTGCCTGTGCCCTACTATGAAGACTGTGTTGTCTCCCCAGACTGTTCGGCACATTCTTGTTGAATGTCCCAGTCTGGGCGATCTTTGTGCACATTACCTGTCCCGGTACCGGGCTGAGCGGGGTTGCTACCACTTATCCCATGTACTTGGGATGGGTTCATGCACATTGACTTGTTGACTTATGACTTTTTGGTGGAGGCTGGCCTTCTCCCCTTTGTAGGTCACATGTTCCTGCGCTGGAGGGAGGCGGACCTCGCTCCGATGCCAGAACTTGCTTTCTGCTTGTTGCCTTTTTCCTTTTGTTATTATTGTTTTTTTTTGCTTTGCATATTATTGTTTTAATATAGCCTGGTCCTAGGCTGTAGTAATTACAGCAACTTATGCCCAGGTAGGCAGTCACTAGACTTCCTCCTAAAATGTTAAAAAAAAAATTCATAAGATATAGTTTTTTAAAATTTAATTTTCTCTTACCCTTTAAAGTGAAAGAAGTTATGTTCCCAATCTCTTTGGGTTATTTGCTGGCCCATCCCAGCCTGGTGGTGTGAAGGAACTGCCAAGATCATGTTCAATATGTGGTGGAGAAGAATGCACTCGACAACATCAGAGCATCTTTTCAAATACTTCTGCACATGCACATATAAATTTCACCGTTCCTCAGTCAATAGATGAGGCATTAGAAGAGGTTAGTAGTTGCTTTTGATAGAAGGAAGATAGTTTAATAAAGGTGCAAGCTTTTCTAGTGAATGGGGTGCTTCTTTTTTTTTTTGCCTCTATACATATCCTTGTATGATGTTTATAGCTCCATGGGAGCAGATGACATCTCTGCCTCCTCATACTGCTAGAGAGATTAAGAGAGAAAGCTTCGATCCTATAGAATGTGGTATAAGCCCTACCAATCTTACCACACTTAAGAATGTTGCCGCACTTTCTGTGAGGCTATCCTGAGGGATCAATTTAATGGGGATGGATGCTGTTGCATGCTGTGAAACTTTTATCACATCCCATCATTCTAGTCATCCATGCAACAGCTAGAAAGTTCTCTATGCTTGTATATGGAGTGTGAAGAATACCCATACCATCATCTGGCATATGTAAAAAACAACTAAGACTGGATAAACAACTTCTGGCCTGGGATAATACACTCCCAAAGGCTTTGTCCTAACAGCACAATATGGGAATAATGTATGGGGCTATCACAGAACCTTACTACTCAGGCCAGTTAATGTGTGAATCAAGTTGTGGCATGGAATATGAGAGGTATGGGATGTGGAGAATAGGGGAGTGGTGTTCAGTCTTTAAAACAGAGATTGCAGATGCTTGCCATATTTCAGACAAGCATTCCAGATTAGGAGCACAAACTGAGAAGGAACGGTCACCCATCGAGCAGAGGACAGGAGGGAAGCGGGGTTAGACCAGAGTGCCCGAGGAGTTTAATGGCGGGAGATAAGGTGGAGCTTTGAGGTTTAGGGCCTTGTAGGTGATGAGAAGAATTTTATAGTGGGTACGGAAGTGAATAGGTAACCAGTGTACCTCCTGTAACAGAGGCATCAAAGGAGAGAACCGGGGGCGGCGAAGGAGTTACTGGGCAGTATAGTTTTGAACTAGTTGTTTGGGGTGAAGTGACAAAGAAGGGAGATTCACTAGAAGAGAATTGCAGTAGTCTAAGCATGAGGTGATTAAGGCATGAATAGCAGTCTCATGGCTTCGCTGATCAAAATGGGATCGATCACATGAGAAGTTGCAGAGGAAACTGAGGAAAAGACTTACAGATACGATTGTATGATTCCTGACTGTATCAGAGAAGGTGCCATTGGTTTCCCCAAGGTTAAGGGAGGGGAAGAGAGCTTTAGATTTCTCCACCATCGAAGCAGTACCAACAAGGAGAACTTCAGTTTTATCGTGGTTAAGTTTGAGAAAGTTGGTAGACAGCCATTCCTTTATGGAGCTGTAGGTTGAAAGGAGCATGGTAATTGATTGAGAGAAGGACACAGGAGGATGAGGAAAGGTATATCTGAGTGTCATAAGCAAGCATAAAGGTGGAAGGACAGGCCCAAATCGCGAAGAAGGGAACCAAGAGGAAGTAAATAGATGCGAAAGAGGAGGGGACCAAGGACTGAGCCCTGAGGCACGCCAAAACGAATGGACGTGGGCTCGGAGAGGTTATCGAGTGTGGGAGCGAGAGGTATGAGTGGAACTGATCAAGTGCAGTGCCTGAGAGACCAAGGAAAGAGTGAAGATGATCAAGGTGGACAGTTTGGTTGATGGTGTCGAAAGCAGAGGAGAGGTTTAGCAACCCCTATCAGCTGCTCTATGTAAACTGTCTGAAACATTAAGAAAAGTGGTTTCAGCAGAGTGCTTCACTTTGAACCCCGACTGGTACATTTCATCGATATTGCAGTTAGAAATATGGTCATTAAGGCGAGAGATAACCACTCTCTCCAGGACCCTAGAGAAGAATGGAAGCTGTGAGATAGGGCGATAGCTAGATGGTTCAGAGGGGTTAAGGTGTGTTTTTTTTTAAGGATAGGACAAATTGAGGCATGTTTGAATGAAGAGTGAACCACCCCTTGTGGCAAGTGCAGTGTTAATGAGATGAAGAATCAGTGGGAGGACAGCAGGGAGAATTAGGTTGAATGACATCATTAGGGGATTCAGATTTGTTAGAGCATGAAATCATGGCAGTTACTTCCTTAGAGGACGCCCGAATGAGGACATTAAGCGGCAATGGAGTATGGTCAAGGAAAACAGCATGGGAGTGGGTAAGGCAACAGATTGAGAGAGGATAAATGGAGTTTTTAGTACTTCTGGTGCAATAAAAATGGAGAAGTGGTAGGGTTCTGTGCTAGAAAAAACGTATGTAGCAAATACATTCAACACAAGGATATGCATAAATGCACATGGGTTGGGTAAAGGAGAAGAGGAGAACTTAACATTAGAATTGATGTGACTGGTAAGAAAGAATATGCTGTGGGATAGATTTCATGTGTCTATCTTATAATAAGATTGTGCTGTCTAAGATTAAATTGGTTTCTACATAGATGAGATGATGCAAGAAATTTTGATATGAAGGGCGAACTAGAAGTGAAAGAGTATTGAATCAGGGCATAAGGGAGAATTTTTGAGAGTAGAAGACAGGAAGTGTGAGTTTGTAGATAGAGCAAATGTGTGAACAAATGCAAACTTAATAGTGCAGATGAGAATGACAGAATTATATTGTCAAATGCATCCAAGGAGAAGAAAATGAAAGTAAAAAAAGTGATTAAACAGAGTAGGAAAGTAGCAAATGAAGTATTTGTACAGATAAATGAGGATTGTAATGTAAACATGAAGCTATTCTGGAAGAAAGTAAAAAAGTGGAAGGAACCAGAAGAATAGCTGTGTGAACATCAAGGTCAAGAATGGCTTGGTAATTGTGAGCAATTAGGTCACAAGTAGTTAGCAAGAATACTTTATTAAGTTGTATAATGTAGTTATGTATGGAAGATGGGGCAATTGTAAATATGATTTTCATTGGTGCAAATTGGATGCTGTATCAGGGTATGGAAGAAATTGGTAGTGCTCTGAGGTCATAAAAATGGGAAGGCAGTAGGAGTAGATGATATAGTCACTGAGATGCCATAAAGTGGTAGTCTGTTATGCAATGGGTCTGGTGACTGTGTTGTAAGGGACTTGAAAGTGGAAGTGTATTATGTGCCCTTGTTAAGGGTACAAGGGAGAAAGTGGAATGCAAGAACTACATGGGATGTCTGAGTGTTAGAGGTAAAGTGAGTGAAAAAGTTCTAAGTTGGTGCATAAGAAGGATAACGGGGATTGATAAGGGACTGAACAAGGGGTGGTTTATGTAGGTAAGGTTTGAGATAGTTAGCTGATTAAACAAGGGATAAGAGATGTAATGTGTATGCTGGGCTCATGGATCTGAAGAAAACCCATGAGGGGATGGATAGGGAAACATTGTGGCAGGTGCCAAGAATATATATAGTGAGTGGTAAACTATTGGATGTTGTGAAGAGTTTTTATGTTTGAAATAAGGTATATGCTAGGATGAAAGATAGATGGAGTGAGTGGTTTTGTTTCTTAAAATTTTGGAGCTCATTTGGCAACGTCGGAGTGAGTAGTTTGACACATGTAGGGGTTTAAGACAAGGTTGTGTTATGTTACCATGGCTGTTTAACATCTTTATGGATGGAATACTGAAAGAAGTATGTATTGGAGTAAGGGAGAGGAGTGTAAGATTAATGATGAATGGTTTTTATGTTGGTATATGATGATACCCTGATGTTGATGGCTGAGAGTGATAGGAATTTAGAAATGTTGATCATAGCTTTTTCTCAGTGTGTGTGAGGAGGAGTCTAAAAGTTAATGTTGGAAAGTGTAAGATAATGGTATTTAGGGGTAGAATCAGGTGGTATATGTAATGCTAGGATGCATTGCCACTGACAGTGATACAGATGAAGCAGATTGCTACCACAATGTTTTGAGTGGTACTAAAGTCTCTGGAGCAATTAGGTTGTCAGTGAATGCGAAAGGTTTGAATGTGGAATGTGCCAGGAAGTTGCATGAGAGTATGCTGGTGCCCAGGTTGGTGTATGGGAGGAGAATGAAAGCTCTTGAGAGAGCAGTTCAAATGGACAACCTGGGGATGCTTGGTGTGTGAGAGAGGGATAGAGTGAAGAATGATTGGGTGCAAGATGTTTCTGGTGTGAAGAAGGGTCTGAAGGAAGTTGTGACTGAAAGTGCTCTGAGGTATGGCATTGATAGAAAAATAGGCTTGTGAAAAGAATATGTGAGAGTGAGTGTCAGTGTGTGTGTGTAGGGTTGGCATACTGTGTAAAAGGTTGGGCTGATCATGTAAATGAGAGATAAAAAGGAGTAGCCGAAGAGGAAGTGGGTGGTGTTGGTGTGCCCAGAGATGAAACCTGACTAGCCGAGATGCACATCACTCTGAAGTGTCTTCTGGATGTAAAAAGTGATCGGGGGCCTTGTGCTTAATAGTCCCCTAATGGGAAGAGTGTAGTTTTAGTAGCGTCAAAATTCACCGACCCTACTTTGTGCGAAACATAGGTAGATGTTCCAGTCTTGTAGAGGGAATTCTGAGATGGTCAAAAGAGGGGCTGGATAGGATGAAATGAGCAGTGTTTTCAGGCTTTTGCAGCATGGGCACTCAGGGGAAGGTTTCACAGGTGTGCCTTGAAATTCTGGTTTGGTGAAGCTGGGATGGGGAGGTAGTGCTATGGAGTAGGACAGCTCATGTTACAGCTGGTTTTCAACTGCTATGTGGGTAAATGTGTGTTTTATAATCTTGTTGTTTGGTGTAGTGAAGGGATGTAATGTAGGGGGTGTGAGTGGCATATCATAGCAGCTTGGTGAATATGTGTGCCTATCATGTTTAGGTTGTTAATGATGGGAAGAAATTTTGTGTGGAGGTGTGGTGAGTTTTTGTGCAGCCAGAGACAGTGCAGAGGGCAGGGTTTGTGATTATCTTGTGTAGGTTTGTTGCCCTTGTTGAGGTGTATGAGTAAGCTCAAGGGTTTGAGTTTGGAAGTTTCCTTCAAGGTAATATTATTGGTGTGTTGAATGGAGGTTATGTGTGCATCTAGGATGATACCTAGTAATGTGGTAGAGGATGTCGGTGGTAGTTTTTTTTTGGTCAAGGATAAAGCTGGTGACTTGTTTAATGTGGTGTTGAATAGTTTGCTGATGAGTGTTGAGTATGTGCTTGGGCCCTGTGTCAAAAGGCTTCACTTATGGTTATTGTTGCCATGACTGTCCTGTGCAGTAGTGTGGCTTAATTGATACCGTCTCTTATAAGCCGGGTGATATTGGTGAGTACAATGCTTGCTGAGTACCATGGACAGAAAAAGTGTCAGACGGACTATAGCAGGATATGTGGGTTGATTTTGAGTATCACACATTTTTAGAAAGGGTATTGAGTAAGAAGATGGGGCAGGGTGAAGTCGGGTCTGAAGGTATTTGATGGTGTGCTTTAGAGTACGTCATTGTAGGCAAATATCCAGGGCTTTGAAATGTAGAAGGATTGAAAATTTACATTTTTTGATACATCTTTGACCTAGGTGTTTCAGGTATATTGTCAGACCCAGAGGTAGGGGAGGATTTAGCCTAAGATATTGTTTGGGATACCATTTCAACAGTGAATTGTAGTGATATCTTTGGTCTTTCAAATGACTAAAGAGTTTCCTTATGGTCCTGTTTGTGAGTCAAAATGTTGTCTTGTAATGAGCAAGAGAACATGCTGAAAAAAAGTGCCCCAAATTCCTGTTAGAGTTTTGACACAATTATGTCTGCTACTCAAGTCCAGTAACCACATTCTGGTTGTGCTCTCAAAGTCAATTCATGGTATTTGCCATCCTCATTGTTATTTTTTTTTCATTTTTCAGCTGTTAAATTTGGTGTTGGATCATCACATTTACAGTTGGTACAAGGAAATCTCGGTGCATGACCAATTGGCTGATGAGATTCGCTATGTCATTCGTTACGCAGCAGCCTCCCTAGCAACCAGACTCACCAAGGTATCTAGGGGCACACATTAGCTAGGTCAGGGGCACCCGATCACTCATTCTTCATCTTCCTTTCTTACATTTCTCCCTGTGGAATGGGATTAAGCATATCACCACTGTAGCATCAATTGCACATCGTAGAGGACTAAATGCCACCTGCCCATGTGCGAAATGTCTAGATACATATGCCATTGCACCCATAACCAATCACAATACTGCTGCTGCTCTCTCTCTGTGGCGGGATATTCATTGAACACTGATCCGAGATCTTGGCCGTCGTGAAGGGAACTACAACAAGGAGTAACAACAAGGAAAGAAGGTACCCTAGGAGACCTTACAGTCCATTCAAAGAGGGTACCTTTGGACTAGCAATCGAGCGGGCACAAGGCTGCTCAATTGTTTTGCATCCCTAAACGGTCACTTTTCAAGACCTTGTCTAGTCTTGACTTGAACTGGTCAACAGATTCACTGTTGACAACTTCCACTGGAAGTGCGTTTCACATACCGCAGATACTGTAAGTGAAAAAATTTCCACACAGATAGCAGTTGTGACGCTTCAGTTTAAGTTTGAAGCCGTGATTGCACATTCTGTTCTCACTCAGTGTGAAAATATCCCGGTAGTCAACATTGTCGAACCCTCGAAGTATCTTGAAAACCTTGATGAGCTGACCACGCAGTCTACGGGTTTCCAACGAGAACAGATCTAATTCCCTTAGTCTATCCTCATAACTTTTATATCGGATAGAGGGAATCAGCTTGGTTGCCCTGGCTTGTACGCGTTCCAATCTCGCGATGTCCTTTCGAAACGAAGGACTCCAAAATTGTGCGGTCGGACAAGTGAGTTGTACAGGCACAGTACAAACTCCTGGTTCCGATAACCAAACTAGCACTGAATATAGCCTAGCATCCTTTGGGCCTTTTTCTCCGCCTCAATGCACTGTTTCGAGAACTTGAGGTCACTAGTGATTGTTACACCCAAGTCCTTCTCAGTGTCGGTGGATTCAATAGCAGTGCCCTTAAGGATATACTGAGATTGGGGGTTTCTGTGGCCGATATGCATCACTTTGCATTTACCCACGGTAAAGGCATTTGCCACGTGTCCGACCACTCCCCAATCTTCCCAAGATCTTCCTGCAGGCGGGCAGTATTTCCATCCTTTGCAACGTTCATACCAAGCTTGGTATCGTCGGCAAATTTAGAAATCTTGGCAACCATGTCACCGTCCATGTCGTTGACGTAGATGATGAATAGTAGTGGTCCCAGGACAGAACCTTGAGGCACCCCGCTAGTAACGGGCACCCACTCAGAAGACTGTCCATTCACCACCACCCGTTGCCGTCTGCCACTTAGCCAGTTCTCGATCCAGCCGGCTACCTTTCCGTCTATGCCAAGCGCTCGCACTTTCCGGAGAAGGCGGTGTGGTACCTTATCAAAGGCTTTCTGAAAGTCTAGCTAGACCACATCCACCGCCTTGTCCCGATCGTGCTCACTGAAAACGAAGTGGAAGAATTCTACAAGGTTCGTCAGGAATGACCGTTGCCTTCGGAAGCCGTGCTGGGAACTCCTTAGTAGCAGGTTTGACTAAATACGACGTCACTTTGTCCACCATCATGCTTTCCATGAGTTTAGCGACTATCGAAGTCAGACTGATAGGTCGGTAGTTCGATGGTTGGTTACGATCTCCTTTCTTGAAGACGGAGTCACCTCCGCCTCACGCCAGTCTCTAGGAACGCATTTGGTCCGGATTGACATGTTGAAGATTGCGCTCAGGTGTCGTGACACTTGATCGCGCACTTCTTTCAACACTTTAGGTAGAAACCCATCCGGGCCAGGTGAATTATTCGTCATTAGGTCACTGATCTTCTTTTTGATTTCAACTTCGGTGAAGTCCATATCCTCCAGCTTTTCCCCCGAGTAGGAATCCGTCGGCTGGGGGATGGGACCACATTCTTCAGTAAACACTGAAGAGAAGTAGTCGTTGAGGAGGTTAGCATTTTCTGCATCTGAATGCTTTAATGTCCCCTCCTCGTTCCTCAAAGGGCCAATCGTTCGACGGATTGGTTTACGGCTGTTTACTTATCCAAAGAGTTTAGTACGGGGCGTGCTCCGTTGTTCACCTGGTGAGAAATCGATGGCCCCTTCGGGGACAGTCAGTGCTGCTTGGTTGGAAGCCATGGCATGCCTAGGTTTGACGACTCGGTCGGACGAACAGCAGCACATGGAGCGTGCCTTCTGAAAGATCTGAAATATCTCCGATGGATAGGCGGGAGCGAATCACACGGGGAGAACTCACCAACCCCCTTTTTTACTATTGATTGGTCGCAAAGTTTTGAGAGAGAGTAAGTGTTTAAAATGACAGGAAAAAATAAGGTCCAGCTGCACTCAAATATACATGTGCGATATGCCAGAAGGACAAGTGGTGCGTGGACTGCCTGGAAGGATGTTTTTAGAAATGCCACCCGGAAAGTATATGCGCTGACTGTATCCTTAAATGGGAGGTCAAAGAGGCAGTGGCACACTGCAATGAACTGAAAGATCTCTTCACAACCTCCAAGGAAAAATCTAGGGCACTGGAAACTAAACTACAGACCCTAGAAATGCAGCACGCGCTTCAGATTCGGCGTCTCAAGGAGAGAATTCAAGAGCTAGCCTCTAAATTAGAGGCCCAGTCAGCTCAAGCTCAAGACAAAATTCCCACTGACTTGGGTGGTTCCGCCGATGAGACTTGAACTCAAGGAGCTGAAACTGCATTGGCAGTGCCACTTCAGCCATGCGGAGAAACTAAGAAGAAAAAGAAAAAAAGAAAGAAGAAAAACGACCTTAATGCAGCTCACCCCAGCGTAGAGGATTCCACCATTACTGGTGTGCAAGGGAAAGTGGAAAGAGAAGAAGAGAAAAGAGAAACAGAAGAAAAGACAAATGAAGATCGAAAAAAGGGAAGAAGAAGAAAAACAAGGGAAATACGGAGACGAAAGAGAAAAGAGATAAGTCTCTGGCGAAAGAAAAGAGTGCAGACAAATGTGCGAGGGTCAACCTTATTGGGGACTCTCAAGCATGGGCCCTGCAACCCCTGCTAGCAGCACGCCTTCGCACGAGTGTGAAGGTAAGTTGCCTACCAGAAAGGGAAAACCAGCAGATCAGAGTAGAGGCGGAGAAATCTCAGATTTATGAGAACTCAGTCGTTGCCCTAATGGTAAGTGGAAACGACCTCTACCTCAGAGGAGAAAGGATAGGCCCCACAGAAAAGATTCTCAACACAGTCATAGGTGCTGTGGACGAATGTGGGCTGAAAACATGCAGACGTGTAGTGGTCGGGATGCTCCCGAGAAGAAGTCCAACCTGGGCCGCTCACTCGAGGAACGTCTTCCTTAATCGACGCCTCGGAGATTTGTGTACGCCGGAGGGGGTCTTTTTTGTAGACCCATACCGCACCTTTTATGGTAGAAATTATCTCTACCAAAGGGATGGGGTACATCTTTCCTTTAAAGGAAAGGCCTTTCTGTCGAACATGATCCAGGATGTGTTAGAGAGGACCCAAAGGAGTATCCGGCCCAGAGTGAGGGCGGACGTACGCCAGTACGCCCGTGTCACTCCTAGAAAGACCTCAGAGGCTGCAAAGAGGGGGGCCCTCCTCGCCAAAAAATAAGTCCGGAAACGGAAGAGCGTAGGCAGTCCTACATTCGGCTCCCTTAAAGTTCTTCTGTTTAATGCAAGGTCGATCAGGAACAAGTTTCTTGAACTTCGTACCCTTGTTGCAACAGAAGAACCTGAGATGGTGGCCATAACGGCCACCGGAGGCTATCCAGGAGAGTGAAGTCCAGCGTAAGGGCGGCTAAGCGGTCTGAGGAACTCCGAGTGGCGAGACTCTGTAAAGAGAATCCCAAGGAGTTTTTTTGGATATGTGAACAGCCGTAAACCAATCCGTCGAACGATTGGCCCTTTGAGGAATGAGGAGAGGACATTAAAGCACTCAGATGCATAAAATGCTAACCTCCTCAACGACTACTACTCTTCAGTGTTTACTGAAGAGTGTGGTCGCATCTCCCAGCCAGCGGATTCCTACTCGGGGGGTATTAGCTGGAGTATATGGACTTCACCGAAGGAGAAATAAAAAAGATCAGTAACCTAATGACGAATAAGTCACCTGGCCCGGATGGGTTTCTACCTAAAGTGTTGAAAGTGTTCCCAGCACGGCTTCCGAAGGCAACGGTCATGCCTGACGAACCTTGTGGAATTCTTCCACTTCGTCTTCACTGAGCACGGTCAGGACAAGGCGGTGGATGTGGTCTACTTAGACTCAGAAAGCCTTTGATAAGGTACCACACCGCCGCCTTCTCCGGAAAGTGCGAGCGCTGGGCATAGACGGAAAAGTAGCCGGTTGGATAGAGAACTGGCTAAGTGGCAGACAGCAACAGGTGGTGGTGAATGGACAGGCTTCTGAGTGGGTGCCCGTTAGTAGCGGAGTGCGTCAAGGTTCTGTCCTGGGACCACTACTATTCATCATCTACGTCAACGACATGGACGGTGACATGGTTGCCAAGATTTCTAAATTTGCCGACGATACCAAGCTCGGTATGAACGTTGCAAAGGATGGAAATACTGCCCGCCTGTAGGAAGATCTTGGGAAGATTGGGGAGTGGTCTGATACGTGGCAAATGCCTTTACCGTGGGGAAATGCAAAGTGATGCATATCGGCCACAGAAACCCCCAATCTCAGTATATCCTTAAGGGCACTGCTATTGAATCCACCGACACTGAGAAGGACTTGGGTGTAACAATCACTAGTGACCTCAAGTTCTCGAAACAATGCATTGAGGCGGAGAAAAAGGCCCAAAGGATGCTAGGCTATATAAAACGCCAGTTTGGATATCAGAACAAGGAGATTGTACTGTGTTTTTACAACTCACTTGTCTGACCGCACCTGGAGTATGCCCTACAATTTTGGAGTCCTTCATTTAGAAGGGAATTAGATCTGTTCTCGTTGGAAACCCGTAGACTGTGTGGTTAGCTCATCGAAGTTTTCAAAATACTTCGAGGGTTCGACAATGTTGACTACGGGGATATTTTCACACTTGCTGAGAACAGAACAAGAAATCACTGCTTTAAACTTGAACTGAAGCGTTACAACCGCGATCTGTGTGGAAAAATTTTCAAGTACATTATCTGTGGTAGTTGGAACGCACTTCCAGTGGAAGTTGTCAACAGTGAATCTGTTGACCAGTTTAAGTCAAGACTAGGCAGGGTCTTGAAAAGTGGCCGTTTAAGGATGTAAAGCATTACAGCAGCGATCTGTGTGGGAAATTCTTCACATACAATATCTGTGGTAGTTACAAGGAAAATAAGTACCCTAGAAGACCTTATGGTCCATACAAGGAGGGTACTTTTGGCACAATCCTCGAAGGTGTTCGTTGGCAACCTCGCAGATCACTTGTGAGTATCTTAACGGTGATTTTGCAAGACTTTATCTAGTCTTGACTTGAACTGGTCAACAGATTCACTGTTGACAACTTCCGTCAGAAGTGTGTTCCAACTACCACATATACTGTATGTGAAGAATTTCCCACACAGATCACTGTGAACTGAAGCGATACCACTGTGATCTGTGTGGGAAATTCTTCACATACAGTATCTGTTGTAGTTGGAACGCATTTCCGACGGAAGTTGTCAACAGCGAATCTTTTGACCAGTTCAAGTCAAGACTAGATAAAGTTTTGCGAAATCACCGTTAAGATCCTCACGAGTGATCTTCGAGGTCGCCAACGGACACCGAGGATTGCGCCAAAAGTACCCTCCTTGTATGGACCGTAAGATCTTCTAGGGTACTTATTTTCCTTGTAGGTCCTTGTAGCTCTCTCTCTCTCTCTCTCTCTCTCCTTTCACACAAGCACTACTCATTTGTACTCTGCCTCCCTAAAGGGGTTTTCAGTCTACACCCTCCCCTCCCCTTGAATGGGCAGCTGTAACTTGAGCCACATAAGGGGTTCCACTGCTTGGTTGATGGCAAGATGCAGTACTACTGTCGGTCCTACTCCTTCCTATATTAGGACTGGTCCCTGTGGCTCACATCTTGCTAAGGATTGTCATACAGGTTTTTATGTTGATTTTATTAGGTTGGGGGACCCCACCAAAGGAATGGTGTGGTGTGATTAATAATATTGTGATATAATAAAATACCCTGACTAGATGGGATGCCACAGCACAGTGCCCCATAGCTATGAATGGCTGTTCGGTGGGGCCCAAAGGATGGTTGACCCAGTGTGCTTAAAGGTGTAGAAGAGTGAGGTTGGATAGTTTTAGCATTGATGCACATCAACCCCACTCTGAGAAAGTGCTTTAAATTGAAGAAATAATCTGGCATCCTTGACAGGTGGATTTGACGTCACTCATCCTGGACCGTCTGATTCCTTCTGGCCTCAGCCACCTGGACGCCTATCTGGAGGGCAGAGGAAAGGTGCGGGGTAATGCGTTGGTGGAGACCACGGTCCTCCAGTACCTGACCTCCAAGGAGGCTCTTCACTGGGCCACCCTCTCTCGAGAGGATGAGAAGAATTATCTGCACAAACTTGTCACCTCGCTTCTACCTTACTTAATTCCGGTGGCCTACCAGGAGAGCGGGTAAGTTAGGGAGGCCTACTCCAAGAAAAATGTAACGTAATCCAAGGAGGGTATGTTTGGGGGGTGGGGTAAGAGAAGGAATATCTAAAAAGTTTGTGTAAAGAAAATCAATAATAATAACTTAATGGAAATGAACAGAGGTCAAAGATGAGTTACCTTAATGCTATTCTTTTAGGTCAAACAAACGGGTTCTAATATGAGGTTTTGTGTTGTTAATTTGTTCCTGGTGGTTTGCAGCATGGGGACCCCACTTGCCTCAGTGTTTAGGCTTGTTTATTATTGTAGGCTGCCATCATTATTTTCTTGATAGCCTTTTATTTCATGTTCACCTTGACCGTATGGCCTAATCCATCTGATACAGTGGGATGGGAAAATGAAGTAGACAGGGCCCTGAAGATAGGTCAAGGCCAAGTAGTTTTCTGTAGCAAATCAAGGTAACGCAAACACAAGTGTCCCTACAGAGCTGATCATCCGCCCATTTCGCACTATGGTGCATTCATGTAAATACCTTAAATGACGTGCAGCTGACACCATTTTGGTGGTATTCTTATTGCCCAGATGTGGAAGTCACTTTTTCTCTTTCCACAATGGTATCTTAACCCTAGAACACAAACCCTATGTCCAAGTTACTCCATCACAAACTCCAGGCGAAAAACACCCAGGTTTTGGAAATTAAAATAACATAGTTGCAATCAAAATATATTAAAATTACAAAAATACATGGAAAATATAATTCCTTGGCTTTCATGTCCCCTTATAAGAAACTACTGAAAAAAATAATACTGAAGGGGTGACTTAGAAAAAACTAACTAAAATACTGAAAATCCTGAAATAACAAAGCAATAAATTCTAAGGAAAGAAAATACTTCAGCTGAAGACTTGAGCATTGGCCTGGACCCACCCAGGTAATGGGAGCTTCAGCTGGTGCAGCCACAACATCCTGGCATCACTCCAGGCTGTAAGGGGGATACACAAAAAATAGTACTTTTTGAGAGGCAAAATTTAAGTTTTAATATTTAATAATTTTAATTAAATATAATAAATAAGTATTGGAGAATTACCTATAACATAACTTAACTTATAAGGCAGTTAGCACAGACAGGGTAGAAATGGCGAGGGCAAATAGGGTGATGACAGCCGTAGCACCTGTGTTGTGTCTTCTCAGATCTTTTAAGGGCATTCCACACATCGCACCAAGGTAACATTGATCTGTTTTCTTACTCATATTAACTTTATGTTCTCTGTAAACTAATATTCAATACCTGCAAAGAGAAAACATGTAAATAACGAACCACGAAATAAGCACCATTACTAACCTCGGGGGGGGGGGGGTTTCCACCCGTAAAATACTACACCATATATCATAAATGTCTGGTGGAAATCACCCTAATTCCACTCTGGAAAAATCCCAGGCAGCGAGCTCTGTAGTACACACATTCTCGGCCACAACACAACTTGCACTGAAGCTATATGCAGTAGCGCTTCCCTCGGTTCACTACCCATGCTGTGCCCATGTGGGTCCACATAGCGTCGGGTGGTTAATCGAATTAGTCATTTCAATATTATCGTCACTCCATAAAAATGATGCGGTCAGTCTGCATCACTGCAACTATAAACTACCCAATCCACTCTCAGCCAACCACACATTGGAAGAACTGATTTTAAACATCCTACAACTAAACATACTCTTAAATTCTCATAAAAAATTACTCAATTTCTTACACAAACACAACATACACATTCAAGAAACGAACAACAACTTTCTGGTAGGCTGCTAGTATAGTCATAGTCACCTTTTCGCTACACCCACCAAGAGATAGTATCAGTATTCTTACTGCCCCCCTCCCCCCCGATTTCTTTTTAATATTTCTACCATATACCTTGTATAACCTCTAATTTGATGCTGTTAAGTGGTAGAATACTGGAGTGATTATCGATAGTTCCCGCAAGTTTACCCACACAGAAATTGCTCATTCCATTTACTCTCCATGATGCCTCTAATTTTCCGCAATATCATCCAAGTTGTGTCTGTCGATCCTTTAAAACTCCCACTTAGCATAAAGGGGTTTCACCACGAGGGAGAATACTAGACACCTTATCCGCGTCGGCTAAAAGGTTTCTTTGCCCTTTTCAGTTTAAGCTGCACTTTTCTGCAAGAATTACTTGGTCCATTTCTTATCCTGCGGGGAATGGATCTTCTCGGAGAACCCGATATCATCAACTTCCTGGTCCTTCTCCTCTTCGATGATGATGACCCCACCCCATCCCCTCCTTTGGAGCAGGACCCTCCAGTACTCCTGCTTAAGTCTTTTGCTTCTGTCAACACTCACCCTCGCAACTCTGTGAGTAGGTTTTGTCTCCTGAACTCGTTTTTTTGCAGCAGGAAATAGACAGGTCAAGGAGAATTGTGTACCCTCTCCCTAAAAAGTAGTCTATTCAACCGTGTACTCTCCTCACATTTTCATTTGTCCTAATTTCGTCCCTGGTTTTTAACCTCTTTCTATTTATTGCCTTTCTTATTCTATGCACCCTGTAATCTTTCTAGCACGTTGATAGAACCTGCCTGGAGCGAAAGATGAGGTTAAACCCCGTAACAAGTATGCAATTGAACTTGGCCTGTATGGTATGTCATGAGGCAACAAAGAATGGATAGAATTGAGGAAACGTCCTTGCCGTAGAGAGTAAGGTTCTATCTTGACACACACATCCTATGGCAACAAGAGTTTAAGCTTTAGGTCAAAAACAAAAAAGAACCCTCTGTTGATGGTGGGTAGCCTATTCCGCTCAACTTTGACGGTTGCTGAGTGTCAAATTCAGGAGCACCAACTACCCCTTTTGCGAACTACAGATTTCCTTCATTCCTGAATCCTTGTTTACCTTTTACTAAGTGCCAGGTACCTTTTATTGAGCTACCGAGTTACTCGCGGCAACGGAAGATGAGTCTTTAGCGACCCAATCAACATCCCATTACAGATTACCTCTGAAACCTGCCATTGCCAAATGCAAGTTCCTTAGCTTCCTCGCGCCAATTTCAGTTCTTTGTTCTTCCCTCTGCACCTTTTAAATTACCATTGATAGGTCCCGGTCCAGACTACTCGAGATATGTCTTCCACACATTTTCACTTCTATTTACTATACTTCACTATACGCTACTTTCCTTATAAACCCTCTGGCGGAGAAGCCCGCGCTGATTTTCCCTTAATGTAGGTGACATCTCTGCTCCCTCCCACCTCTTGGGAGATTAAGGGAGAAAAATCCTTTGATCCTGGGGCCTGTCCTGTAGGCTCTCCATCAAGGTTACCGCAATTAAGTGGGGCCGCGCCTTCTCTGAGACTGTCATGATGGACTCGGTTAGAGTTTAAGGAGGCTGTTGCATACTGGGGGAATTTTATAACCCCCCCCCCCCGTACTAGTACTTTATGTAACAATTAGGAAGTGCGATTGCAACTTAATCTCACGTGGAATACATCCAAGTAGTGTGGTTCCAGTACAGAACTGAATCCAGGTGGGGTGGTTGGGGGCTACTCTTTTTCTCTTGCCCTACAGGGTGGCTAGAGATTAATAAACAAGACAAAAAAACACCCTTGCTTGCTGGGCTCCCCCTTCTTAATGAGTCTGTAAAGCAATATTTCGTGATCAACACCCTCCCTCTTTTTTGTTCCTCAGGTGTTGCGGAGTAATTTATCATCGGTGCTGAAGGACCAGACACTATTGTATTTATTCCACATCTACCTGAAGGCGGAAGGAGCTATTAATATTCTCTCGTTTTGCCTCGCCGTCGGTAATTAAGACGCTGTATGATTATTTGCAGGGCGCTAATTGGATTTATCCATTGAGAAACTCGGCTTTCGCTAGGCTCACTTAATTTCAGTCTAGAGAATCTTCAGGACCAAAGTTATGGAGAAGAATAAGTTTTGACATTAGATGAACTTTTTCTCTGTCATACCAGAGTAAACAGGCCATTGGGGTGACAGCTGTACATCATGAAACAATTGTGATTATAAGTTATGCTTGCAATGGATGAAGACCTGTTGGGTGTTATCCTGTGTATCCTGCTAAATTAGGTACCTGGAGGAGCTGCCCATCCTGCCTAAGTGCAAACTAGGAAAGTCCTGCCACTGGGTTGAATTGAACTTTAAAAGGGCCTTGAGGAAACTGTTGGTGCACTTCATCCCGCTCCCTTTCAGTGCTACTTATTTCTACGACTATCACTTCAACCTTTTGTCTAACCGCGAGAAGGTCTGGGATTATATTCCGCCTTAATTCCCCAGTCAATCTTGTTGCCGGGGCTCCCCTCACCACCCTCGACCGATACAAGAACTTCACATCTAACCCCTTTTGGAGCCGCCCTAGGGTAGCTCAGCTTCTTCTAAGGAGGTCCCCTCCCTCCTCCTGTACACTCTCGAGGGCTCGTCTAAGTCTCTCCTAACGGAGGGGCTCTACCAGGACCTGCTCCTGTTTTCACG
The DNA here is from genome assembly GCA_963969495.1 of Ceratothoa steindachneri. Classification (NCBI taxonomy): domain Eukaryota; kingdom Metazoa; phylum Arthropoda; class Malacostraca; order Isopoda; family Cymothoidae; genus Ceratothoa; species Ceratothoa steindachneri. The sequence continues at coordinate 153,740,729 of OZ018318.1, read as the reverse complement.
ACCGAGCTGGTTGAAATACACAGCTCGGTACGGGAGATAACACGTCGTGCCCGGGGTTTGGAGACCGGATTGTGATCCATAGCGACTCACAAAGCACCCTGAGTGTTCTCGGGGCATTGGAATCCTCACACCCGCTGGTTCGCGGTACCCGCGACGCTACGGTTGCCGCGAACTGGGTGGATGTTGAGATTATCTTCTGCTGGGCGTCAAAGAGTCGGCGAGGAATGGGCCACCAGACCTACCTTTCAAGGCTGCAACGGCTTCAGGTCGCTTTCTGTCATCTTTGAATTGGACACACTCGCGGGACGTAGCGCCATTGGATGCAACACTCGCCCGCACTTTATTGCGATGGCTGCGTTGTCCCCCGGACTGTTTGGCACATTCGTGTTGAATGTTCCAGTTTGGGCGATCTTCGAGCACGTTACGTGTCCCAGTACCGTGACGAGCGGGGACGCTACCGCTTGTCCCTTGTACTCGAGATGAGTTCGTGTACACAACACCGACTTGTGGACTATCTGACTTTTTGAAAGAAGCTGGCCTCCATTTTATTTCTTCCCCATAAGGGGCACGGTGATTTGCTTTCCTGACCGTCGTGCTGGCATGATTCAGCGCCCCGTCAGGCTCCAGCTTATCCTTTTCTTTCTGACACCCTGTCTTCTTACCCTATCTCCCCACTTTACCTACAACCTCTCCCACAACTTTCTCTGGCCGACCTCTAATTTCACAGGGTAGCCTGGACCAGCTTCCTCTCACCCAACCATCCCGGGTCGGGGCTCAAGTGGGAGGGTACAACGTCCCCTCACCCTTGAGTTCCCGTTTGGGGTGGTGGGTTTTTAACAACCTGCTTCACTCACCCACACCTCCTCACATACCCATTCTCTCTTTTCATAGTCTATCAATTTATGCCAGGCTGATGGGCTGCCAGTCCACTAGGCGGGAGGAGTGGTCTCAAATAGCGGCAGCTGACTTTGCCGGCCTCGTGTTCATCCCTCGCAGAGCGGGTTCCTCCGTGGAGTGATTAGCATATGCATCCGTGATACAAATAAGGTCACCATGACCGATGATGAAAAAAAAACCACTCTCCCCTTCCTCTTAAGCACCGTCGGGAGCTCGGGTAGCTCCCAAATAGAAAAACTCCCTTGCGTGTGCTTTCTCAGGGGACCCTCCAAACCTCTCTGACTGGAGAGGAGGCTTACTCCTCTCCTAAGCCTACGGGTGCAGGGGACTCTCCCTCAGCCCCTTCTCAGGAGGCTCTCTTGGACGACTCCTTTTTATCAGTGGCAGTCCTCCCCCCCCTTTACTTTCCCAGGGGACTGCCAAGAAAGCAGGCAGGCGGCCCATAATTGACCAAGGGGAGCGGCTCGATAGGGCCAACCCCTTTAGGGAGCAAGGGATGGCAGGGCCCGTTGGCCCGTGCCCTCTAATGTCCTGCTTGCATGCGTGACTAGTTTGCAGGGTGTCAGTATACCTACCCCCCTCTTTTTTCCGTCAGGCCCATATAAAAAAAAAAGGTTCCTCAAATTGGATCTTTCATATTTTTTTTTTCGGGGGGGGGGGGCATGGTCACCCCTGAGATGGACATGGTCCCTGAGGTAACCCAGCTCCAGATGGTAGAATCTTCCATGGGGTCGAATCCAAGATCGTTGCCAATCACAGAACCCTCATCCCCCGGCTGGTGCCTAAGGGCTCCTTCCGGCGGAGTAGCGAAGCGGTTTCATTCCACCCATCCTTCTAAAAAGAAAGAAAAAAAACAAACCTTAAGACAAAAAAGACTTGAGAGTTCCTCTCCCTCTGTGGGGGCCACATATTCCATCAGAGAAGAGCACTAGCTAGCTTGATTGTTAGAGAGCCGAAGGTGACCCGTTTCTGGGACGGGAGCCTTCTAGCGAATGCGTCGGATCCCTCCTAGGCGGCCAAGATTAGTGCTCATCGGACACTTGATGGCACCACGGTGAGTGTGACGCCACACTCTACCATCAACTTTCTGAAACGAGGAGTTTATGCGAGGGAAATCGTGGACTACTCTAAAGATGACATCACATTAGAGTTGGCCGACCAAGGAGGGATCAAGGTCGAATGTGTGAGACCCACCCCTACACTCTTCATCACGTTCTACTGTGACAGGCTCCCTGAGTAGGTGCGTGCCGGTTTGTATCGCTACCGCGTGAAGGCTTGCGTGCCACTGCCGCGGGGGGGGGCTACTACTGCCACGGCTTCGGCCACATGAAATGCTCCTGTAGATGTGCAAAGTTGGGGATACCCGAAGTCTGTGTAAGTTGCTCCAAGGCCGCTCATGATAAGTCCAAATCCTGTGTGACCAAGTGTCTCAATTGCTGAGAGCCGCAACCCGCTTCTTCGAAGTAATGTGGTGCGTATCTCCTTAAAGAAATCCTGGCCATTCAGGCCCAGGATCGTCTCTCATTTCACGAGGCTAAGTACTTGGTCCTGCCCCGCCCGGCACTGCCTGGGACGTCTTATGCCTCAATGTTAGGAAAGACACCCTCTGCTCCTGGCCTACGACCACGGTCGATTCCGTGCCCTTTCGTAACCTTTCTGCTGGTTCTACCCACCCTGGTACAGCAGGCGGCACAAAAGATTTGCACCCAGCCCCGGCTAAAACCAGGGGCTATATTATTGCAGGAGACCATGGTGGGCGCGTGCCCCCTGCCCACCTTCCCGGGGTATTAAGGGTTTTGCGACCCTACCACCACGAGATGGGGGCTGTGCAGGAGGATACGCCATTTACACCCAGCGTTGTCCCCCAGACTGTTCGTCACATTCTTATGTAATGTCCTATTCTGGGTGATCTTCGCTCACAGCGGGGTCGTGCGCACAGACTTGCGGACTCTACGACTTTTTGGAGTGGGCTGGCCTCCTCCACTCTATTTGACTATTTGTTGTAGACCACATGTTCCTGCACCGGACGCCAGAACCCGCTTCCTTGTTGACTTTTTCTTTTTTTCTTGTTTCTTTTTAGCCTTTCTCCTTTTTTTATCGTTGTTATTTGGTTTTTAATATAGCCTACTAGTAGACTGGTGGATAAGGCGAATTATGCTCAAAGTAGGCATTCGTCAGATTGGTTCCTGAAATTAAATAAAAAACAAACCCTATTTTATTTCTGTCCCTGCACCGGAGGGGGAGGGGGGGGGGAGCCTGACTGTGGTGATTATGGCGACTTTTTTTGCCCTATTTGGGAGGCGCCAGGTGGTCTCTTAAAAAATATGGCTTTACAAATTCCTGATGAAAGAAGTCCCTCCATTTCTAAATTGGGTCCATGTTAAAAATAATGTTCCGCGCCTTTCCTTACCTTACTGCTCCATTTAGTCTACTTAGCACTTCTACCTTCCACACATTTTATTTTCATATTTTAAGTGCTTTAATTCTTTTTAGTCATGTGAGTGACCTTGATATTCTCCAACCACAAATTGTGGGGCAAGAGCTTGATGACAATGATTTCTTTAAATTAAAAAAAGAAGCTGTTTTTAACAATTCTCACTTTCACACCAGAAGATTTCAATCGTCACATTCTGGACCCGGATCTTACTTTCGAACAACTGCAGAGCCTCCACCGGGAAGCGTTGGACCTCTACCACACCTACATGGTGCCGACGGCGGTGGACAAGCTATACTTTCAACCCGAAATCGTCTTTCAGATACGAGAAAGTAGGTTCGATTAATTCCCCGCCTGAGGGGATAGTGGGTGGGGGAAAACTGGAGAGTTTTCAATCTCTCGGAGTGTCTGGCGACACGGGTGGGGCTGCTTCCCCCTCCTATTACGTCAATGGTACTTTCCTACACAACAAGGCGGACGGCCATTGGGAGTGGTGGGTTAGTCTACTGTTCCGTTGCCCCGTAAGGGGCGCGGCGATTTGCCATCCTGGCCGCCGTGCTGACGGGATCCAGCGCTCCGTCCGGCACCAGCTTAGCCTCTCTTCCTTCCTTCAGATAGCCCGATTTCTCCCCTACCTCGTCGCTTTTCATACAACCTCTCCCACAACTTTCTCTGGTCAGCCTCTAATTTCACAGGGTAGATACTGACCTTCTTCTCAAGCCAACCACCCCGGATCGGGGCTGGGGGGAGAGGGGAGATTGTTCCCTAACCCTTGAGCTCCGGATCGGGATGGGTTTTTTTTAACAACCTGCTTCATCCCCAACCATACCTTCCTGACATCCCCTTTCCTCTCCTCTTCACATTCTATCAATTTTACGCCGTGTCCAAGGTGGAAGCCGCCATGCCGATGGACTGCCAGGCCACCAGGCGGGAGGGGTGATCCCGAATGGCGGCGCCTGGCTCTGCCGGGCTTGTAAGCACCTCTCGCAGTGCGGGCAACTGCGAGAGGTGATGAGCTATTGCGTCCCGTATTAAAAAGAGGGTCACCATGCCCATGTATGACAAAAAAAACAAAAAAACCCCAACCCCCAACTTCCCCAAGAAAATCAACGGAGCCGCCCTCGGGCAGCTCCACCGAGAAAATGGAGGTCCCCCCTCCCCTGTGCTTGCGCAAGGGACCCTCCATAATTCTTTAACCGGAGAGGAGGCTTACTCCTCTCCTACGCCTACGGGTGTAGGGGACTCCCCCTCACCCCCTTCTCTGGAGGTGCTTTCGGGCACCTCCCTATCTCCAGCGGCAGTCCCTCCTTTGCTTTCTAAGGGGACTGCCAAGAAAGCCAGCAGGCAGCCCATTGCCGACCGCCCCTCGTGCAAGCGGCTCGGTAGGGCAAACCCCCTTAGGGGGGAGAGGGAAGCCAGGCCCCTTCGGTCGCTTCCCTCAAAAGACCTGCTGGCAAGAATTTTAAACCTTCCGGGGGTCAAGGCCTGTGCCTCCCCACACAAGACTGGCGACACTGCCAAGGGGACCTGCGATGTCCTGGGAGGGGATGGCCAACTGGAGGCCCCTCCTGTGATTGACATGGTCCTTGAGGAGACCCAGCCTCAGACAGTAGGGCCTTCCATGGGGGGGAATCCGGGCTCGGCGCCAAGCACCGAACCCGAATCCGCCCCTATGCAAGGTCCCCCTCAAACGGCCGAGGGCTCCGAGGCAGTAAAAGGAGGGGAGGGATCTCTCCGACAGGTTTCCCTACGACTACCAGGACCTTCTCCATTTCGGAGAGGGACCTGGCTGAGGCCGGCCCATCTGGCATGGGGGCTTCTGCCGGCGGAGGTGAGAAGCGGGTTCATTCCCCGCCCTCCTCTCCTAAAAAGAAAAAGACTAAAAAGACGAAGAAGACTCGGGGCTCCTCTCCATCCGCGGGGGCTGCGGGGGCGGATGGGTCTGCTACCACTTTGGTAGGCGACCAAGCCAAGATCGGCACATCCGGCCCCTCTACCCCCTCGTGTGCCGAGCCCCTGACTAAGACTAACACCAAGAATGCACAGGGCGGAGCCTCAATGACATCGGGGCCCCTGATTCAGAGGTTACCTGGCGTTTTCGAGCCCGCTGGCTTCAAACGCTTCCTCGTTATTCGCTCCACTGATGGCACCATGTTGTCCAAGGGCAACATGATCCATCAGAGGAGAGGATTAGCTTGTGCAATTGTTGGTAGAGAGCCGAAGGTAACCCGTTTCTCGGACGGGAGCCTTCTGGCGAATGCGGCGAATCCCGCCGAGGTGGCCAAGATAAGTGCTGTTCGGACACTTCATGGCACCCCGGTGAGTGTGACGCGGCACTCTACCATGAACTTTGTGAAAGGAGTAGTTTATGCGAGGGAACTCGTTGACTACTCCATTGAGGACATCACCCTAGAGCTGGCCGACAATGGGCGGTGAAGGTCGAACGTGTGATGAGAAAACAGGGAGGGGCTTCGAGACCCACCCCTACACATTCGACTGTGACAAGCTCCCTGAGTCGGTGCGTGCCGGTTGGTACCGCTACCGCGTGAAGGCATTCGTGCCACTGCTGCGGCGGTGCTATTACTGTCACCGCTTCGGCCATACGAATCGCTCATGTAGACGTGCAAAGTCGGGGTCACCCGAGGTCTGTCTAAATTGCTCCAAGGTCGCACACGATAAGTCCAAATCGTGTGTGGCCAAGGGTGTCAATTGCGGAGAGCCGCACCCCGCTTCTTCGAAGCAATGTGGTGAATATCTCCTTGAGAAAGAAATCCTGGCCGTTAAGGCCCAGGATCGACTCTCATTCCGCGAGGCAAAGGACTTGGTCCTGGCGCGCCCGGCTCTGCCTGGGACGTCATATGCCTCAATAGTTAGAAAAGCACCCTCTGCTCCTGGCCCATCCAGGCCAACGAGCATGGTTGTTTCCGCGCCCATTCGGAGCCCTTCTGTGGGCTCTACTACACCCGGGCGCTCCCCTGGTAAAGCTGGCGTCAAAAAGGGTTCACACCCTGCCCCGGCTTAAACCAGGGCTCCCCCCTCTTCCCCCAGCGTTACGGGAAACGGCCACGCGCCTCCACAGAGTCGTTAGACTCACAGGAGGCAACACCCTTGAAGATGGTCGCTAGGCCATCTTCCAGGGTTCCTAACGCTGTCCCCCGAAAGGAGGACAGCAACAAAGGAGCTTCGGCTCCTTCGCCCACGCCCCGAGGTGGAGCGAGTGGCTCGGAGACGGTGGTTCCTCGAAAAGAGGGCCCCCCCGCCTCCGAAGCCGCAACGCCCGCCTAAGATTTCGAGGCGGAGGGAGGAAAAGACTCGCATGGCGAGCCCAACCTCCTTCAATAAGTCCTCGAAGGCGACAGCGCTTTGTCCAGCCAACAGCGCCCAGGGTTCTGCCCCCGCGAAGCGTACGGCCATTCCCGTGAGGGTCTTGAGTTCGAGGAGGGCCCCCGCGTCTCCGAGCTAAGCCTGGAGGGTATATTCCTTCAATGGAATTGCCGTGGACTCCGGGCCAGCTGGGAGGAGCTGCGGAGGCTCGTCTCGTCCCGTTCCCCGTTAGCTATCTTTTTGCAGGAGACCATGCTAGGCGCGTGCCCCCTGCCTGCCCTCCCGGGGTATAAGGGTCTTGTGACCCCACCACCGCGGGTTGGCCGGGCTGGGGGATTCGCGGTTTACACCCGGCATGATTGCTCCGTTCTTCCTTTCTCTTTAGATACCTCCTTTCAGGCAGTGGCTGTGCAGCTGCACCTGGATAGGAGGTATACTATCATTTCTGCGTATATTCCACCGTCAGCTGACATCGACGCGGGGGACTTCCGCCGCGTCGTGGCACGGTTGCCGAGGCCCTATCTCTTGCTTGGAGATCTGAACGGCAGGCATCCTCTCTGGGGAGATTACTCCATAAATCCCAGGGGACAAGTCCTTGCCGATCTGATCGAAGAGCTTGAGATGGGTGTCCTAAACGTGGATGAGTTTACGCATTACTGTCCGAGAACCGCTTCATTTTCTTGCCTTGACCTATCTTTGTGCTCTTCGGATGCACAGCCTGATTTTGATTGGGGGGGTGGTCGATGATCTCCATGGTAGTGATCACTTTCCCATTCAAATATCATTTTCAGGGCAACTGCCGCCTGAGAGACCACCTCGGTGGTGCTTGGCGCGGGCGCGGTGGCCTGCATTTCAGGAAATGACTGAATTCTCTATCTCAGTCGAGGAGTTTAGGTCGGTAGATGAGGCCGTTGAGTTCTTCTCCGGCAACCTCATCGCCGTGGGCCTGACTACTATTCCTAGGACGTCTGGCCGTTTTGCACGCCGACCACTCCCATGGTGGTCGGCCGAGTGTGAGACGGCCCTCAAACAGAAGCGTTATGCCTACATGCGCTATAAGCGCCGCCCGAACGATTTCACTGTCGCTGAATTTCGTCGGGCTAGGGCTAGGTTCCGGTATATTTCGAAGCACGCCCGCCGCTCTTCTTGGCGGGCATACGTGTCTTCACTTAACGGGAAGACCCCTTTAGCTGAGGTGTGGAAGCGAGTCAAAAGGATTCGGGGCAAGTTCTCGCAGGACCCCCCTCCCGTTCTCCAGGAGAATGGGACCGCAATCTCGGACCCCGCGTCCGTGGCGGAATCCTTAGCGACCGCTTTTTCCGCATTCTCTAGCCGTGATGCTGCTCCGCCAGCATTCAATGCACGTCGTGATGTCGCGGAAGGCCGCCGGCTGGACTTTACCTCCAGATGCGGAGACCCCTTCAACGACAAGTTTACTGTGAGTGAGTTGCGCTCCGCCCTCGCTTCGTGCGCGGACACCGCCCATGGTCCGGACGATGTCCCGTACGCCATGCGTCGACACCTGGGTGAGCGAGGCATGGCCTTTCTGTTAGATTTGTTCAACAGGATCTGGGTGGAAGGTCTTCTCCCAAACTCCTGGCGAATCGCTACTGTGCTCGCCTTTCGCAAACCGGGAAGAGATCACTCTACTCCGACCGGTTTCCGCCCAATATCTCTAAGCTCTTGCGTGTGCAAGTTGATGGAGAAATTGGTAAATGTTAGATTAGCCTTTTTCCTGGACAGCGGAGGCCATCTGTCTTTCACACAGTGCGGCTTCCGCAAGTTCCACTCCACGTCGGATGCTCTGCTCCGACTGGAAAATGCCGTCTGCGAGGCTTTCCTTCGTAGACAGCACTACCCCACGGTCTTTTTCGATCTGGAGAAAGCCTATGATACCGCATGGCGATACGGTATCATGGAGACTCTCCACACGATGGGGGCGAGGGGACGCCTCCCAATGTTTATATCTGAAGAGGGTGTCCCGCAGGGAAGTGTCCTCAGTGTCACACTCTTTGCCCTGAGCATCAACGGCGTCACCTCGGTGCTGCCGGAAGATGTTCTCGCTACGCTCTACGTGGACGACCTTTCGATCTCTTTTGAAGCGGCCCAGATGCCAACTCTGGAGCGTCGACTCCAACAGGCATTGAACCGCGTCTCTCGCTATGCCGAAGCGCACAGGTTTCGGTTTTCTTTGGCCAAGACTAAGGTGGTGCACTTCTGCCGCCATCCACGGCTTCACCCCTACCCAGATTTGTTTCTTAATGGGGTGCGCCTGGATGTGGTGGAGTCGCACCGTTTCCTTGGTCTTGTATTCGACCGACGCCTCACCTGGGAGGCTCATATTCGCAGCCTTAGGGTCTCTTGTACCCGCGCCATGGACATTCTCCGTTCCGTGACGTTCAGCGCTTGGGGCGCTGATAGGGCTACTGCCCTACTTTTTTATCGATCCTTTGTTCGTTCGAAGCTCGACTACGGATGCGAGTTTTATGCATCCGCAGCCGAGCGTTTATTGCGGAAGGTGGATTCAATCCACCACACCGGCCTTCGCCTTGCGACCGGTGCCTTCCGCACTTCCCCCATTGAGAGTCTGTTGGTCGATGCTGGGGAGATGCCACTCGCTCTGCGCCGCGTGCAGTGCATCACTCGCGTGTACGCGCGAGCCCGGCGCCTCCCTCAGTCGCCAACAGCTCTCACTGCATCCGCAGCTGATCTCGATGGTGTCTATGCCGCCGAGAGACGCCAGTCATGCCCTAAGCCCTTTGGGTTTAAGGCTAGGAAACTCCTTCGAGAGCTAGATATAGCTCTCGGGCTGGTGGCGCCCCTGGTTCTGCCCTGGACGGCACCCTGGAGGGTACCACATTTGGCTATTTGTCGTCACGCCTCTGCTCCCAAAGCTTGTACTGCGCCGGGAGTATTGCGTTCGACCTTTTTGGAGTACACATCGTGTCACGCTGGAACCGTGCCAGTGTATACGGATGGCTCCAAGTCCCAAGAGGGGGTCGGCTTCCACGCCGTATCCCCTCTGTTTGAAGTCAGCGGGGCTCTACCAGGCGCTGCGTCTGTCTTCACGGCCGAGCTGGTGGCAATACACCACTCGGTACGGGAGATTACGCGACGTGCCCGGTTCGGAGACCGGATTGTGATCTATAGCGACTCACAAAGTGCCCTGAGTGCTCTCGGGGCATTGGAATCTCCGCATCCCCTGGTTCGCGATATCCGTGACGCCACGGTTTTGGCGAGCCGGGCAGATTTCGAGATTATCTTCTGCTGGGTTCCTGGACATGTAGGAATTGCGGGGAATGAGCGCGCCGATGAGGGCGCCAAAGGGACTCTGCGACCGGACCAGCGTTTCGCTCTTCCTCACACCGACTACATGGCAGGAATACGGGCAGCTCTTCGGACTGCTTGGCAAAGAAGATGGGAGACGGTCGAAGGGAACTTAAAGTTGCGTGCCATTGCGCCGCGACTGTTCCCATGGACCTATCCCCCAATGCCGCGGCGGCTTCAGGTTGCTTTCTGTCGTCTCCGAATTCGCACACACTCGTGTGACGCATCCCTATTTGATGGAGCGCTCGCCTGCGCCCTATTGCAACGACTGCGTCGTCCCCCAGACTGTTCGGCACATTCTTGTCGAATGTCCCAGTCTGGGTGATCTTCGCGCACGATACCTGTCCCAGTACCGGGATGGGCGGGGTCGCTACCGCCTGTCCCTTGCACTCGGGATGAGTGCGTGCACATCGACTGGTGGACTTTTTGACTTTTTGGGGGAGGCTGGCCTTCTCCCTATTATTTAAGCAGGGTTTGTTTTTTGTTTTGTTTTGTTTTTTTTGCATTTGTTTTTTTTGTTTGTTTTTTTCCTTTAGTTGCACGCTCCTGCGCCGGGCGGACCTCTTCCCGACGCTCCAGCTTGCTTCCTTTTCCCCTTTTAGGGTGTTGTTTTTTTTTTCTCTTTAATTTTATTTTAAAGTAGCCTAGAACTAGGCCAGTTTTAATACGGCGACTAATGCCCAAGTCGGCAGCCGCCAGATGAGCTCTTAAAAAAAATAAAAATAAAATACTGTTCCGTTGTTTGAAGAACAAAAAAAAAGAACATTTCTACCACGGCATCATCACGAGGTAGTTGATGAATAAGAGGGACATGTGTGATATGCCAAGAAGTGGTAAAGACATGGATGGCAGACTTGGATGATAAAGCAGTATTCTGAAAGTTCATGTGTTGGGCCTGCCCCAAGACAGTCCTTTTTTTCCCTTCTTTTATTTGCTTTTCACAGGCCTGGATTTGAATTACGTACGAGGGGCGGTCAATAAGTTTTTCAATTCGGATATAAGGAAACGAGATATGAGGAAAAGTCTTTTATTATTTTTCAATATAACTACCCTCGACTTCAATGCACTTGCGCCACTTGTCCCTGAGGCTTCGAATTCCCGTCTTCTGTTCAATCCACTCCTGAACAGCGAGCTGGACATCTTCATCGTCCCCAAACCGGTGTCTACGCATTTCAGCCTTGAGCTGACGGAATAAAAAGTAGTCGCTAGGGGATCCCAGTGATGGACCCACGTTTCATCACCTGTTACTATGCGTGACTCAAATCCCGCCAGGTCTTTGTTGTACAAGAGCAGCAGCTCCTCCGAGCTTTGACGACGTTGAAGTCGATCATGGGGCGTGAGGTTTCTAGGGACCCAACGGGCAGAGATCTTGGTCATGGCTAAATTGTCGTGGATGATGTTGATAACATTTCCATGTGATATTCCAAGTTCTAGGTCGATTTCTTCGACCTTCACCAGTCGATTTTCGAGGATCATCCCCTCCACACGGGCCACATTGTCCTCATTGGTCACGTATGACGGGCGTTCTGGACGGGGGTCATCTTCAAGGGACTCACGATCATGGCGGAACTCCCTATTCCAGCGAGCAATGGTTGCATAGGAAGGCGTGGTGTCGGTGTACACTGCAACCATGCGTTCATGGATCTCTTTTGCATTCTTGCCTTCCTTAGTCAAAATTTGATCAGTGCGCGGTGCTCAACCTTCTCCATTGTTGAAAAATTTGTGACTGACGATCTGCGATCAGCTACTGCTTCTTAAATCGACGAGGCAGGAGCGTGCAGCTGCAGGTCCTGACTTGTCATAACTTGTCCTAACACCCCCACAAACAGTCATTCCCCTTCCTCTGTTTTGCCCTACCAATTCGCAAAACTTATTGACCGCCCCTTGTATGTCAGCCTGGCCACACAGAGATAGTTGTTAAATGAGATTAAATGGAAAGAAACCATTTACTATTAAAAATGTTTCTGCTGGTCCTTACTGATTTAATTTTATTGTAGTTCGATTATTGGTACGAATTTACAACTGATTTACACTTTTTGCGTATCTCACCGGGGACCTATAGATTAGCGTGGAATTCGAACCATACGATGGCCACAAATTCAAATAATTTCTTCCTGTAAGTCTAAAATTATCTTTTCCTGACACCTGCATTTTAGGTTAATGAAGTTCGTTATGATCCGATGTGCCTTCTCTATTTTTATTTACTCTTTATGTTATTGTCTCCTTTCATTCTAATCCCCCCCTGTAATATCTTACTTGTTTTTCTGCCTTTCTTTTTTCCCCCTTTCCTCGCTCAATCTCAGCTCTTTTTACTCTCTCCAGACCCTACTCGACATCTTCTTAGAACTTTTCTGTCTCCTCCTTTCCTCTTCCTCCTGTCCTATCAAATTAACCAGTCTGACTGATTGGGACGCACTAAGGAGCGTCAATCGCCCCTCATATTTTCCTATCAATATAACAAGGTCTGCTGACGAAAAGGTCGCGTGCCCTCACTTATTCTGATTTATGACCTTCAAAACTTTAAAATAATTCCCGGAGTAACCATGGGAGGACCTTGGTATAGCCACATACCTTAGCATATCATAGTAGAGAACAACCTAGCATAGCCTAAAAAAAGCCTAGCCTAAACTTGCCTAGTATAGCATAGCATAGTATAAACTACCCTGTATTAGCCTAGCCAAACATAGGATAACCTAGCTATGCCAAGCCTAATCTAGCCTAGCTTAGTATAGTCTAGCCTATTATATCCTAGTATAGCCTATCTTAGTAGACCCTAGTCTATCCTAGCTTATTATAGTATAGCCTAGCCTAACCAAGTATAGCTTAGCATTTCATCCCAAACCCTAGCCTAGTATCGCCTATAGTAGCCTAGCCTAATATAGTCAAGCTAGAATAGGCTACTATAGCCTAGCCAATATATCTTTGCCTAGCATACTATAGGCTAGCTTGGTATAGCATATCCTAGCATAATATAGCCGAGACTAGAATAACCTTGCATAGCCCTCCATAGCCCATTATACTTTAGCCTACCCTAACATAGCATAGTATAGCTTAGCCTAGCCTAGCATTAACTATCCTAGACAAGTATAGCCTATACTATCTATTATACCCTAGTCAAGCATAGTTTAGTATTGTCTAGCCTAACATACTGTATGATATCCTAGCATAGCATTTTATAGCCTAAATTAGCATAGTATATCTTATACATTATATTTTAGCATAGTATAGCCTATTCTAGGCTTGCCTAGCAGAGTATAGTATATTATATCATAGTCTACTTTAGCAGGGTATCGGCCAAATAGTTATGATGTTATTGCCAAAACAAAATAATTCCAGGGCTAACCTTGGGAGGACTTTGGCAATTATAGCATTCGAAGGAGAGTCAAACAACATAAGATTTTCAAATTTCGTTAGAATCGGGCGAATATTTTTGATGTTATTACAAAAACAAAACAAAAGGCAAAGCGGGGACCGACCGACATACTGAGATGTAGAGTCGCTCGCGATTAGCCTCGCACGCGACTAAAAACGACCCCTTTATCCCAATCGTAAATTCTTTCTAATTATTGAACGAACGTTTCAGTTGTGCACAGCGAAGTGAAAGACATTGTAAAACTGAGGACAACCCGGCCCTTGTTTCAAGCTTACGAATACGCTTATAACCTGCTTGAGAAGGAGTATCTGCCTTTGTTTATGAATAGTAACGCTGTAAGTAGGCCTTTTTTTTTTAGTCTACCAACCGTACGTTGCGTGGCTGGGGTGGATGGGCACGCTGTGGCTCGCAATCAATTTTCTTTCCTCATTGGAAACACCGTATGAAGATGTCATGAGTGTAAATTTCCATCGGTGTTTTGGACCCTTTTGCGATGGAAAAGCGACAAAATAAGTACTTATTCCTTTTGTACATACAGTAGCCGCCATAATATAAGGGTCAGTATGAACAAGTATATTTAAATATTAGAAGTTTAACAAAACGTTGAGACTATATATTATACACATTTATATATATCTAATATCTATCTTTCGTGAAAATTTCAAGTGAATCGATTAAATATTTTGTAAGTTATGAGGAAATAAACAAACTATTTTCCAAATTGCAGCGGCCAAAAGGTTAAGGGTCACTTAGAAAAACAATATAAAATAGAACAAGAACAAAAAGGAAACTCTTACTATTAATATTTTGTGAACACCCTTTACTAGCAATGACCTCCCGACACCTGTTACCACAGGACTGAATTAATTTCTTGCAAAATGATGGGTTAATATTGCTCCATTCGTTTTTCAATAATTCCCAGAGTTTATCTTGGTTCTTTGGATTTCTCCTTCGCGTCCCATCTCAAATAATCTTCCAAACGTTTTCTATAGGGTTCAGATCGGGACTTTGAGGTGGCCAGTCCATGAGATCAACCCCTTCATCACTCAAAAATTCTTTGACTCTCTTTGCCGTGTGGCAGGGAGCGTTGTCTTGCACGAAGATAGGAGGTTGAACTGACGAGGATCGGAGATGTGGAAGGGCATGCTGTGTAAGAATTTGCTTGTAGATGTCAGCATTGACAGTCCCTTGTAGGCGAATAAGTGGACCAGGACCAGCAGCAGAGATCACTCCCCATACCATTACACTGCCTCCTCCATATTTCACTGTCTTCTTCACACATGCACGAGATAACCTTTCGCCACATCTTCGTCGGACGTACATCCCGCCATCGGAACAAATCACATTAAACTTCGATTCATCGCTAAAATGAACCTGCGCTCGCCGTTTTCGTATCCAAATGACATATTCGTGAGCGTAACGAAGACGAGCTCTTTGATTCTTCTTGGAGATCAGATGTTTCTTTGCCAATGCCAGAGCAAGCAACCCAGAACCTCGTAACTTCCGGAAACTGTTTTGCGTGATACGTTGACATTGGAGGTGGAGCTGAACTCGCGGGATATTTCAGCAACGCTCTTAAACCTATCCTTCAGTGACATTCTAACCATAATACTATCATGTCTTGGTGACGTTTTAAGAGCTCTACCAGCTTAGATTTAGCATCTGTCATCCTGATGACTTAAAAAGAGCTACAATTCATTCCACAACACTTCTAGACCATCCTACAGTAATTGCTATCATAGAATTTTACTTGCCCTCCTGGTGAAGGCACACAATTGTTTGTTTTTCATCACAGGACACCGGCCGTTTCTCACAAGCCGCCATGTTCACAGTTGAATGTTCCAATTATGTATGATCATAATAAGTAGCTCATCAACAGTCTCCTAAACTCAAATACTTCGGTTGGTAGTTCATTTTTTCTAAGTGACCCTTAAATTTTGGCTGCTGCAATTTGGAAGATAGTTTGCTTATTTCCTCATAACTTACGAAATATTTATTCCATTCACTTGAAATTTTCACGAAAGATAGATGTTAGATATATCCTAAATATGTGTATAATATATAGTCTCAACGTTTTGTTAAACTTCGAAAAATAAATATTTAAATACACTTGTTCTTACTGACCCTTAGATTATGGCCGCTAATGTAGACATCTCATAGAGATGACTCTTTCTATATACTCGGCTCTTTCTCGTTGACTTTGGGGAGGGGGTAAAAATAAATAAATTAAACCCCCTTTGCCCCACTTGTGAGAGTTTCGTGGGGTTTACTTGTATTGATTTAGATAATCTCCCCTATCCCAGGTTCGAGGGCGTGTTCCTGCTCCTGAAGGGGGATTTATATGCTCCCTTCCTCGTCAGAGGTTGGGTGGTGTTGCAGGAGTGAAGCAACTGGAATATGGATTCGAATTCTCTCTCTCTCTCTCTCTCCTTGGCCCAATGCACCCTGCAGTCTCAAAAAAACTATCTAGGCTTTATTTTGGGGCCACCTCTCTCTCCTTTTGTTTTTTGCAAGGGGAGTGTTTCCACCTTTACAAAGTTCTGTCTGGCTAGTCATGGTGCCTTGGTGGACTGTATGCCATCATGGAATTACCTAGCACCAGGGTGATAATAGATGGTCACCCACCCTACTCGTGGACCCGCCTATCTCTACTTCTCTTTATTACATACCCTCCTGCCCCATTTCACACTTGCTCTCCTATCCACAGAGGTTCTGGCTGCCCAGCGCACTTTCGTCCTCTTATGAGCCCTAGTCGAGTGGCGGTGTATACTGTGAGGACCCTACCTGGTCCGATGGCCGAAAGCCCGCTGGCTAGGGCAAGTATTAGGTACGGGGTGTGCTGAGCCATCGCCTCTGCTCACCTTCTTACAGTAGACATCTAAGGTGGCTAGGGCGGCACCATCCTTTATGGTAAAAGTTCAAGTACAATTTCGCCTAAATGGTGGGCCGGGTTGGCAAACCCATCAACGTTGGACCGGAACTGATTTTGTGTAAATCATCATATTCTGGAATTTCTGATCCTATGGAGACTTTTCTCTAAACCTCCCCACTCATAGGGAGGTCATAGTATCTACTTTCCATGAGGCGCCCCCCTGATGTGATCCAGCCCGGGAGGTCGAACCTGGGCTCGGTGCCAAGCACAGAACCCGTGTCCGCCCTTATGCAGGCTCCTCAGACGGCACGGGTCCCCGAAGCCTCACAATGAGAGGAGGGATCTTCCCCCCCCCCCCCCCGCCTGTTGCTCCTGTAACAGGCACCGTCTCCATTTCGGAGAAGGATCTTGCCGAGGCCAGCATATCTGGCCTAGGAGCTCCTACCTGTGGGAGAGAGAAGCGGGTTCTTTTCCCGCCCGCTTCTCCTAAGAAAAGGAATAGGAAAGAGACAAAAAAGACTCGGGGCTCCTCTCCCTCGGTGGGAGCGAAGGGGACGGACGGGGGCGCTGCCGTTTCGGTATGCGACCAAGCCAAGATCGGCACGTCCGGCTCCATTGCTACCCCGGATGGAGAGTCTCTGACCAAGACCAATTATAGTGCAAGTGCGCAGAGCGGAGCCTCGATTACGTCGGGGCCTCTCATTCAGAGGCTACCTGGCGTTTTCGAGCCAGCTGGCGTCAAACGCTTCCTCGTTATTCGCTCCACTGTTGGCAGCATGTTGGCAATATGATCCATCAGAGGAGGGCCTAGTAGAGAGATGGTGGATCCTCCAAAAGAGGGACCCCCGCTCGCCTAAGGTTTCGAGGCAGAGGGAGGAAAAGACTCGCATGGCGAGCCCAACCTCCCTCGATAAGTCATCGAAGGCGACAGCGCATTGTCCGGCAAACACCGTCCGGACTCCTGCCTACGGGAAGCGTACGGCCATTCTCGTGAGGGTCTTCTATTCGAAGAGGGCCTCCACATCTTTGAGCTAGTCCTGGAAGGCATATTCCTTCAATGGATTGCCGCGGACTCCGGGCCAACTGGGAGGAGCTGCGAAGGCTCGTCTCCTCCCGCTCCCCGTTACCCATATTTTTGCAGGAGAACATGCTGGGCGCGTGCCCCCTACCCACTCTGCCGGGGTATGAGGGTTTTACGACCACACCACTACGGGATGAGGGCCGGGCAGGAGGATGCCGGATTTACACCCGGCATGATGTCTCCGTTCTTCTCTGCTTTAGATACATCCTTTCAGGCCTTAGCTGTGCAGCCTAACCTGGATAAGAGGTATACTGTTATTTCCGCGTACCTTCCATCGTCAACTGACTTCGACGCGGGGGACTTTAGCCGCGTCGTGGCACGGTTGCCGAGTCCCTTTCTCTTGCTGGGAGATATGAACGGTACACTACTCGATTAATCCCAGGGGTCAAGTACTTGCCGACCTGATCGACGAGCTGGAGATAGGTGTCCAAAATGTGGATGAGTTTACGCATCACTGCCCGAGAACCGCTTCATTTTACTGTCTAGATCTATCTCTGTGCTCTTTGGATGCACTCCCTGTAAGGGGCACGGCGATTTACCTTCCTGGCCGCCGTGCTGACGCGACTCAGCGCCATGTCTGGCCCCAGCTTAGCCTCTTCTTCTTTCAGACAGCCTGTATTTCTCCCCTACTTCCTCACTTCCCCTACAACCTCTCCCACAACTTTCTCTGGTCGGCCTCTAATTTCACTGGGTAGATGCCGACCTTTACAGCCAACTATCCCGGATCGGGGCTGAGGGGGGAGGGGACAATGTTGCCTAACCCCTGAGCTCCGGTTTGGGATGGTGGGTTTTAAACAACCTCCTTCATCCCCACCCATACCTTCCTCACATCCCTTTTCTTCTCTTCACTAACTATATTTTGTATGCCATGCTTAAGGTGGAGCTTCCATGCCGAAGGGCTGCCAGGTCACCAGGTGGGAGTGGTTGCCTTGAATTGCGACACCAGGCTGTGCCATCCCCGTACCGCATCCCTTGCAGGGTGGGCCACTGCAAGGGGTGATGAGAGTTTGCTTCCTGTAAAAAAATAGGGTCACCATGCCCAATGATGAGAAAATATAAAAATCTTCCCTTAATTTCCCCTCGTCGATCGTGGAAGCCGCCCTCGAGCACCTCCACAAATAAAATGGAGGTTCTGCCCCCTGAGCTCTAGCAGGGGACCCTCCAAATCTCTAACTGGAGAGGAGGCTTACTCCTCTCCGCCTACGGCTGTAGGGGACTCCCCCTCGCCCCCTTGTCTGGAGGTGCCTTCGGGCACCTCCCTCTTTCCAGCGGCAGTACCCCCTTTACTTTTCAAGGGGACTGCCAAGAAAGCCAGCAGGCAGCCCATAGCCGAACCCTCCCCAATAAAGCGGCTCAGTAGGGCAAACCCCCTTAAGGGGGAGAGGGAAGCCTAGGCCCCTTCGGTCGCTTCCCTCAAAAGACCTGCTGTCTAGAATACTTAATCTAGCGGGGGTCAAGGCCTGTGCCTCCCAATACGAGACTAAAGACACTGCTGCCAATAGGACCTGTGATACCCGGCGGGGGGGGGGGCAACTGGAGGCCCCACCTGAGATAGACATGGTTCTTGAGGCA
Source organism: Ceratothoa steindachneri (assembly GCA_963969495.1). NCBI lineage: Eukaryota > Metazoa > Arthropoda > Malacostraca > Isopoda > Cymothoidae > Ceratothoa > Ceratothoa steindachneri. The sequence continues at coordinate 153,721,849 of OZ018318.1, read as the reverse complement.
ACCATGGGAGCAAATCTGGGCTCGGCGCCAAGCACCGAACTCGAGTCCGCTCCTATGCAACGTCCTCAAACGGCTAGAGTTTCCAAGGCAGTACAAGGAGGGGAGGGATCTCCTCCTCCGACCGGTGCCCCTACGACTGCCAGGACCTTCTCCATCTCGGAGAAGGACCTGGCTGAGGCCGGTCCATCTGGCCTGGGGGCTCCTGCCGGCGGAGGGGAGAAAAGGGTTCATTCCGCGCCATCCTCTCGTAAAAAGAAAAAAGCAACAACAACAAACAAGACTCGGGGCTCCTCTTCATTCGCCGGGGCTGCGGGGACGGATAGGTCTCCTACCATTTCGGTAAGCGACCAAGCCAAGATCGGCACATCCGGCCCCCTCTGCCTCCCTGGGTCCAGAGCCCCTGACTATGACCAAAAGTGGGCAGGGCGGAGCCTCGATAACATCGGGGCCTCTCATTCAGGGATTACCCGGCGTTTTCGACCATGCTGGCTTCAAACGCTTCCTCGTTATTCGCTCCACTGATGGCACTATGTTGGCCTAGGGCAACATGATCCATCAGAGGAGAGCTTTAGCTAGTGTGATTGGTAGGGGCCGAAGGTGACCCGTTTCTCGGACGGGAGCGTTTTGGCGAATGCGTCGAATCGCTCCCATGCGGCCATGATTAGTGCCCTTGGGACACTTGATGGCACGCCTGCGAGTGTGACGCCGCACTCTACCATGAACTTTGTGAAAGGAGTAGTTTATGCGAGGGAACTCTTTGACTACTCCATCGAAGATATCACCTTATAGCTGGCCGACCATGGGGCGGTCAAGGTCGAACGTGTGATGAGAAAACAAGGAGGGGCCTCGAGACCCACCCCTACACTCTTCGTCACGTTCGACTGTGACGAGCTCCCTGAGTCTGTGCATGCCGGTTGGTACCGCTACCGCGTGAAGGCATTCGTGCCACTGCCGCGGAGGTGCTATTACTATCACCGTTTCGCCCATACGAATCGTTCATGTAAACGTGCAAAGTCGGGGTCACCCGAAGTCTGTGTAAATTGCTCCAAGGCCGCACACGATAAGTCCAAATCGTGTGTGACCAAGTGTGTCAATTGCGGAAAGCCGCACCCCGCATCTTCCAAGCAATGTGGTACATATCTCATTGAGAAAGAAATCCTGGCCGTTCAGGCCCATGATGGACTCTCATTCCGCGACGCTAAGGACTTGGTCCTGGCGCGACTCTCATTCCGCGAGGCTAAGGACTTGGTCCTGGCGCGCCCGGCTCTGCCTGGGACGTCTTACGCCTCAATGCTTAGAAAGACACCCTCTGCTCCTGGCCCATCCAGGCCAACGAGCACGGTTGTTTCCGCGCCCATTCGGAGCTGTTCTGCGTGCTCTATTCAACCCGGGCGCTCCCCAGGTAAAGCTGGCGGCACATAGCGTTCACACCCATCCCCGGCTAAAGCCGGTGCTCCCCTCCCTTTCTCCAGCGTGACCGTTTCCCGTAAGGCGAAACGGCCACGCGCCTCCACCGAGTCGTTAGACTCACAGGAGGCAACACCCCTGAAGTTGGCAGCTAAGCCATCTTCCGGGGTTCCTAAAGCTGTCCCCCGAAAGGAGGACAGCAACAAAGGATCTTCGGCTCCTTCTCCCACGCCTAGTGGTGGGCTGGGTGGCTCGGAGACGGTGGATCCTCGAAAAGAGGGCCCCCCGCGTCCGAAGCCGCAACGCCCGGCTAAGGAAGTTTCGAGGCGGAGTGAGGAAAAACCTCGCATGGCGAGCCCAATCTTTCCCAATAAGTCCTCGAAGGCCACAGCGCCTTCAGCGCATTGTCTGGCCAACAGTGCCCGGGGTTCTGCCTCCGGGAAGCGTACGGCCATTCCCGTGAGTGAGGGTCTTCTCTTCGAAGAAGGCCCCCGCGTCTCCTCTGAGCTAGGCCTGGAGGGCATATTCCTTCATTGGAATTGCCGTGGACTCCGTGCCGACTGGGAGGAGCTGCGGAGGCTCGTATCGTCCCGTTTCCCGTTATTTTTTTGCAGGAGACGATGCTAGGCGCGTGCCCCCAGCCCGCCCTCTCGTGGTATAAGGGTTTTGCGACCCCACCGCTACGAGATGCGGGCCGGGCTAGGGTATGCGCGTTTACACCCGGCATGATGTCTCCGTTCTTTCTTTCACTTTAGATACCTCCTTTCAGGCAGTGGCTTTTCAGCTTCACCTGGATAGGAGGTATACTATCATTTCTGCATACATTCCACCGTCAGCTGACTTCGACGCGGGGGACTTCCGATTCTTCAGATTCCTGAAGAATCGCTACTGTGCTCTCTTTTCGCAAACCGGGTAGATATCACTATACCCTGGCCGGTTTCCGCCCAATCTCTCATCTCCGTGTGGAAGTTCATGATGAAATTGGTAATTGTTTGATTAGCCTTTTTTTATGGTCAGCGGAGGTCATATGTCTTCTGTACAGTGCGGCTTCCGCAAGATCCACTCCACCTCGGATGCTCTGCTCCGACTGGAAAATGCAGTCTTCGAGGCCTTCCTTCGTAAACAGCACTACTACGCCACGGTGTTTTTCGATCTGGAGAAGGCCTATGATACCGCATGGCGATACGGTAGCATGGAGACTCTCCACACAATTGGGGCAAGGAGACGCCTCCCGATCGTTATATCTGAAATTTTTCGAGATCGTCGGTTCCGCGCACAAGGGGGGGGAGTCCTCTCCAGCCTAATGGAGCAGGAAGAGGGTTTCGCGCAGGATGTGTCCTCAGTGTCGCACTCTTTGTCCTGAGCATTAATGACATCATCTCGGTGTTGCCGGAAGATGTTCTCGCTACGCTCTACTTGCGTGACCTTTCGATCTCTTTTGGCGCGGCCCAGATACCAACTCTGGAGCGTCGACTCCAACAGGCATTGAATCTCGTCTCTCGCTATGCCGAAGCGCACAGGCTTCGGTTTTCCTTGGCCAAGACTAAGGTGGTGCACTTCTGCCGCCATCCACCGCTCCACCCTGATCCAGACTTGTTTATCATTGATTGACGCCTCACCTGGGAGGCTAATATTCGCAGCCTTAGGGTCTCTTGTACCCGCGCCATGGATATTCTTTGTTCTGTCATGTTCAGCGCCTGGGGCGCTGAACCTCACATATATCCTTTCTTCGTCCAAGCTCGCCTACGGATGCTAGTTTTATGCATCTGCAGCAGAGCGTTTGCGGAAGGTGGACTAGATCCACCACACCGGTCTCCGCTTGGTGACCGGTGCCTTCCGCACTTCCCCCATTGAGAGTCTGTTGGTCGATGCTGGGGCCGCGTGCAGTGCATCACTCGCGTGTACGCGCGAGCTCGGCGGCTCCTTCGGTTGCCTATGACGCCGAGAGATTCATTAGCCTTTTGTGTTTAGGACAATGAAACTCCTTCGAGACCACGTTGTATTAGCTCTCGGGTCGGTAGCGCCTTTGGTTCTGCCCAGGACGCCACCCTGGAGGGTACCACCTTTGACTATTTGTCGCTACGCCTCTGCTCCCAAAGCTTCTACCGCGCCGGGAATATTGCGTTCGGCCTTTTTGAAGCACAGTTCGTGTCACGCTGGTCCGTGCCAGTATATACGGATTGCTCCAAGTCTCAAGAGTGGGTCAGTTTCCACGCTGTATCATCTCTGTTTGAAGTCAGCGGGGCTCTACCAGGCGCTGCGTCTGTCTTCACGGCTGAGCTAGTTGCAATACACTGCTCTGTTCTGAAACCGTATTGTGATATATAGCGACTCACAAAACCTCTTTAGTCTTCTCGGGGTATCCTTGACGCTACGCTCGCCGCGATCTGGATGGATGTGGAAATTATCTTCTGTTCGGTCGGTTCCTGGACATGTGGGAATGGGTCCGTCGATGAGGAGCCAATCAGTCCACGAGGACTGGTCGACCAGACCAATTTCTGGCTCCTCCTCACACAGACTACATGGCAGGAATATGAGTTGCCCTCCGGGCTGCTTGACATAGAAGATGAGAGCCTTCCATTGCGCCGCGACTGTTCCCATAGACCTACCTCAATGCCGCGACGGCTTCAGGTTATTTTCTGTCTTCTTCGAATTGGGCACACTCGCTGGACGCTTCGCCATTTCATGGAGCGCTCACCCACCCATTGCGACGACGAGTTGTTCCCGGACTGTTAGGCACATTCTTGTTGAATGGCCCAATATGGGTAATCTTTGCGCACGTTACTTGTCCCCGTATCGGGGCGAGCAGGCTTCGCTACCGTTTGCGTCCATGGCGGAATCCTTCGCGACCGCTTTCTCCTCATTCTCTGGCCGGAATTCTGCTCCGCCTGGATTGATTCAATGCACGTCATGATGTCGCGTAAGGCCGCCGACTGGACTTTACCTCGAGAGGCGTTGAGAACCCTTCAACGACAGTGTGAGGGAATCCCCACGTGGAAGATCTTTAGCAGAAAGGAACTCCCATGTGCAGCAAAAGGCCCGGCCAGCACTAAAGTGGTAAGCCTCGAATCGAGTCCCCCACGATTCACCTTTATGCGGGCTAAAATAGCTCTGCCAGAAGATTTGAGGCCCTTCGAGAGTAGAGCTGTTTCATGCTAAGCCCCAACTCTGGGGAGAGCCTCGGATATAAATAACGCTCGACTCCCCGGAAGACACACAGAGTTGAGAAGTCTCGCCAGATCCAAGAAGATTTCCCCATGGTTCCAAGTCAAATGCTAGCAACAAAGCAAAGTGACCGCTGGACTATTTTGTGTATTTGGAAGTAGCCCCAGCCAGGAGGTAATTCCACTGAAAGATCGCCCCGAGTGATTTTCCCGACTTCTTTCATCAACTCCTGTCGAAGCCCTCCTTATATCGGGTAGCCGAAATACTCCCCCCCTGGACCGGAAGTTACCTCCTCCCCCTGCTTTTGGAGAACCGTCATCACTCCAACCTCCCGCTCTGAAGTCCGAGCGGTCTCACCTCACGTACCGAAGACATCTGTAAGCCAACCCCCCTATCCCCTTCAGTAACCCAATTGAGTTAATCCCCCCCTCCCCTTCGTTTATTGATGTGATTTTTGCCCATTAATTCTCTGAGGTAATTTTACCCTTCAATTCTCTTATTATTTTTTTGTGTAAATAAAATTCTATTTTTGTTCAAGTCTCTTTAAATAACCTTTAACTTTGCCATTGTCCATAATTTACCTGACCTCGTTGCACTCTCTCGTTACTCAGTCCGTCTGAACACGTGGTTTTCCGTCCCTTTTGTCGGTTCGCTTTCAAGTTATTGGTCCTCTCCCATAGATATAATATGGTATTGATGTAATGTAATGTCATACCACGACATATATATATATATATATATATATATATATATATATATATATATATATTTATTTATTAATATACATATTATATAATCCTGGTGTCAAGTGTGTTGGGGGTTTTACAAACCCGTGTCATTTTAATTTCAACATTAGAAGTTCCCTTGTTATTCACGTACATCCCTTTTATTTAATTTTTGTATTGTACTGGCAGAAGGCAAGTTCAAGTTATTTGAAGAGCAGTGGAACGTAATCTATTTAGATTTTGTGTTGGACCCCAGGTAATTAATTTTTTTTTATTGTGTTCAAATTTTGGAGACTCTCCTGGTTATTAATCCAAAAGAGTTAAGGTCTTTGGTGTCCTAATTCCGGTAGGACCATTTTAATTTATTTTTTTTCCGTGCTTAGAAACGGCAGAGGTAGGTAGCTGTATCTTTATTTTTTTTGTGATCAAGGCCTTTCGCGCGGGTCATATCCTAGCTCGTTCGCGTATCAGTGTTCCCTAAGTTAACTACGTAAAAATGTCATCCTTCGAAAAATTCAAGAGTCAGGGTGAAATGTTAGGTCTTTCAGGCAAGGACCTGCTAAATTATGTACAGGAAGAAGAGGGGAATGAACGAGCAGAGCGAAGGGAATTCGAGATGGAGAAGAACAAACTGTAGATGGAGGAGAACAAACTGAAGATGGAAGAGAACAAACTGAAGATGGAGAAGAACAAACTGAAGATGGAGGAGAACAAACTGGAGATGGAGGAGAACAAACTGAAGATGGAGGAGAACAAACTGAAAATGGAGATGGAGAAGAACAACCTGAAAATGGAGATGGAAGAACATGAACAAATTAGGCAGCATGAGCTGCAAATGAGCCAAAATCAAATGGATTCTCAGTCCATCGGTTCTTGGGCTGAAATTCCCCAAACTCCTTCAGTCCACCTTCCTGCTTTCAATGATGGAGAGGACTTTGGGTCATTTTTGTCCCATTTTGAGAGAATCTTTCAGATCAATAGATGGGAACTCGAAAATGATGGCGTCGCTCGCTTACTTTCCCTCCTAAATGCCAAGTTAAGGGATATCTTCATATCCCTTGCCCCGGAAGCAACTTTGGACTATTCCACGTTAAAGTCCGAATTGTTAACCGCTGTTCATATGAATAGCGAATTCTACCGTTCCCGATTCCGCCAGGAAAGGATCCGCCCTGGCCAAACATTTCGACAACACGGGTACATCCTCCAAAGAAACCTTCAGTGTTGGCTGGATGCGTGCAAAATTCCGCAGGTCTACGAGTCCCTTCTGGACTTCTTCCTTAGGGATCAGCTTTTAGCTGCCGTGGCTCCCGAAGGATAAACGTTGCGCCACTTTCAAGGAGTGCTTGGAAGAGGCCGATGTATACGCGGGTAGTCACGATTTATACCCTAAGGATGTTAAAAAGGCTCCCCAATCACCCCCCAAAACTAAATTTTATGACCCTTCCTAATTTGGTTCCAAGATTTACCAAAGTTCCTAGTCCCTCGAAGCCAAGAAACTTCCATCCATCGGAACACCGAGACGTTAAGCCCCTAGTTTCTTCTACCCCGGTTGTGCCGTACTAAAAGAACCCGATCGTCTGCTACACCTGCGGAGTTCCCGGCCATTACCGCACGAACTGTCCTCAAAACTCCCGATTCGCAAACTCTCAGTCCCACCAAGTACACCAAATCTGGGCCGCCCCTGATCCTCCTCCGTCGCCTCAGAAGACTCCCGAACCTCCCTCGCCCGCCAAAGACCCGGTCCATCCGGTAAATTTTCTCTTTAATGAGAACAACCCTGGTGGATTGAAGTTCGAGAACGGAACTGTGAATGGTCGCCGAGTATCCACCCTCGTCCGTGACACCGGGTGCACCTGTATTATAGTGTCTGAGGACCTACTCCATCCTGTTGGGCCCGGCCACAAGAAATTTGCGGTGGTCCACGACTACCTTGGCTGGGCGAGTCGTTTCCCAGTAATTCGTTGTCACATCGAGTGTGACTATATGTCCGGTTGGGCCGAAGTAGTAGCGGCCCCAATCCAGTTCTGCTCCGTTTTATTCGGTCAGAACCCCGTAATTCACGACCATCCCGTGGCCCAGCCCGTGATTACCCGTACACAGGCAGCCCTGGAATCCCGTGCACCTGTTTCCCTGAAAACCCCTATCGACCCGGAGTTCCAAGCCGTCCTGAGCGATAAGTTTTCCCGCGCCCAGAAGGAGGGCGCAACTCTCCCCCCATCCTTTGGGAGAAAACTAAAGCCCTCGAGCGTGAGTCCACCCGAGGCAACAAACGAGTCTCGTATCCCGTAAAGAAGGACTTATTGAGAGTTTTGAGACCTAATTGGACCTTAAGTCACGAGAACGAAAATTCAAGCCTGGCGCGAAGGTGCTGGTGCTACTTCCCACGGGAAGCAACAAAATCCTTAGCTAGTGAAAGGGACCCTACCCCGTCCTCGAGGCTAGAGGACCCGTGGATTACCTAATCCATACTCCTGCGGGAGCGAAGGTTTACCACGTGAATTGTATATATATATTATATCATCAATGTTCCTAATTATGATTTTTTTGGGGGTCCACTAAATTGTTAAGTTTTATTTTTGTCCCATATTTATGCCTCCATTTAATTTTATCTTTTTTTTTGGTTCCACTGAAATGTCACCAATGTTCTCCTGTGATTTTTCTTTTTTTAAAATTGTATTAGTTAAATTCTCTATAATCTACCTGTTTAAGGCTTATGTCCGTAAATTCCACGCTGAGCTCAGATACGTGTTTTTTTTTGTGTGTACACCTGTCGTAGAAGGTCAGAATTTCCCTAGACCTTTGATAATTCTAATTTGATGGGTTGGGATGATACTTTCCTACGCAACTGCTCTGTAAAGCATCATCTTTCGGTTGGGAGATGTGTGAGGGAATCCCTACGTGGAAGATCTTTAGCAGAAAGGAACTCCCATGTGCAGCAAAAGGCCCGGCTAGGACTAAAGTGGTAACCTCGAATCGAGTCCCCCACGATTCACCTTTATGCGGGCTAAAATAGCTCTGCCAGAAGATTCGAGGCCCTTCGAGAGTAGAGCTGTTTCCCGCTAACCCCCAACTCCGGGGAGAGCCTCGGATATAAATAACGCTCAACTCCCCGGAAGACACACAAGGTTGAGAAGTCTCGCCAGAACCAAGAAGATTTCCCCATGGTTCCAAGTCAAGTGCTAGCAACAAAGCAGAGTGACAGCTGGACTTCTTTCATCAACTCCTGTCGAAGCCCTCCTTATATCGGGTAGCCGAAATACTCCCCCCTGGACCGGAAGTTACCCCCCCCCCCTCTTGCTTTTGGAGAACCGTCATCACTCCAATCTCCCGCTCTGAAGTCCGAGCGGTCTCACCTCACGTACCGAAGACATCCGTAAGCCAACCCCCCTTCCCCCATCAGTAACCCAATTGAGTTAATCTCCCCCTCCCCCCTTCGTTTATTGATGTGATTTTTGACTGTTAATTCTCTGAGGTAATTTTACCCTTCAATTCTCTTATTATTTTTTGGGGTGTAAATAAAATTCTATTTTTATACATGTCTTTAAATAACCTTGAACTTTGCCATTGTCCATAATTTACCTGACCTCGTTGCACTCTCTCGTTACTCAGTCCGTCTGAACGCGTGGTTTTCCGTCCCTTTTGTCGGTTCGCTTTCAAGTTATTGGTCCTCTCCCATAGATATAATATGGTATTGATATAATGTAATGTCATACCACGACAAACAGGTTTACTGTGAGTGAGTTGCGTTATGCTCTTGCTTCGTGCGCGGACATCGCTTATGGTCCGGACGATGTTCCGTACGCCATGCTTCGACACAGGTGAGCGAGGCATGGCCTTTCTGTTAGATTTGTTCACCCCGTAAGGGGCGAGGTGATTTGCCATCCTGGCCGCCGTGCTGACGGGACTTAGCACCCCGTCCGGCCCCAGCTTAGCCTCTCTTCCTTCCTTCAAAACACTTGTTTCCTCTCTTTTCACACAACCTCTCCCACAACTTTCTCTGGTCAGCCTCTAATTTCACAGGGTAGATGCTGACCTCCTTCTCAAGCCAACCGTCCCGAATCGGGACTGAGGGGGAAGGGGACAATGTTCCCTAACCCCTGAGCTCCGGTTCGGGATGGGTTTTTTTAACAACCTGCTTCATCCCCACCCATACCTTCCTCACATCCCTTTTCCTCTCCTCTTCACATTCTATCCATTTTTATGTCGTGTCTAAGGTGGAGCCGCCATGCCGATGGACTGCCAGGCCACCAGGTGGGAGGGGTGGTCCGAAATGGCGGCGCCTGGCCTGTAAGCACCTCTTGCAGTGCGGGCAACTGCAAGAGGTGATGAGCTATTGCGTCCCATATAAAAAAGGTCACCATGCCCATGTATGAAAAAACAACCAAATAAACCCAACCCCCAACTTACCTGAAACAGCGACGGAGCCGCCCTCGGGCAGTTCCAGCCCAAAAAATGGAGGTATCCCCCCCTGTGCTTGCGCAGGGGACCCTCCATATCTCTTCAACCGGAGAGGAGGCTTACTCCTCTCCTACCCCTACGGGTGAAGGGGACTCCCCCTCACCCCCTTCTCTGGTGGTGCTTTCGGGCACCTCCCTCTTACTAGCGGCAGTCCCCTCTGTTCTTTCCAAGGAGACTGCCAAGAAAGCCAGCAGGCAGCCTTTAGCCAGCCGCTCCACATCAAAGCGGCTAGGTAGGGCAAACTCCCTTAGGGTGGAGAGGGAAGCCAGGCCCCTTCGGTTGCTTGCCTCAAAAGACCTGCTGGCAAGAATATTGAACCTTGCCGGGGTCAAGGCCCATGCCTCCCCACACAAGACTAGTGACGATACTGCTAAGGGGACCTGCGATGTCTTGAGGGGGGATGGCCAGCTGGAGGCTCTCCCTGAGATAGACATGGTCCTTGAGGAAACCCAGCCTCAGACGGTAGGGCCTTCCATGGGGGTGAATCCGCGCTCGGCGCCAAGCACCGAACATTAATCCGCCCCTATGCAGGGTCCTCCTCAAACAGCTGTGGTTTCCGAAACAGTACAAGGAGGGGAGGGATCTCCTCCGACCGGTGCCCCCGCGACTACCAGGACCTTCTCCATTTCGGAGACCTACCTGGCTGAGGCCGGTCCATCTGGCCTGGGGCTCCTTCCGGCTGAGGTGAGAAGCGGGTTCATTCCCCGCCCTCCTCTCCAAAAAAGAAAAAAAAACACAAAAAAGACTCGGGGCTCCTCTCCATCCGCGGGGGCTACGGGGACGGATGGGTCTGCTGCCACTTTGGCAAGCGACCAAGCCAAGATTGGCACATCCGGCCCCTCTGCCCCCCCGGTTGTGGAGCCCCTGACTAAGACCAAAAGTGCACAGGGCGGAGCCTCGATGACATCGGGGCACTTGATTCAGAGGTTACCTGGCGTTTTCGAGCCCGCTGGCTTCAAACGCTTCCTCGTTATTCACTCCACTGATCACAGCATGTTGTCTAAGGGCAACATGATCCATCAGAGGAGAGGATTAGCTAGTGCAATTGGTAGAGAGCCGAAGGTGACCCGTTTCTCGGACGGGAGCCTTCTGGCGAATCCGGCCGAGTCGGCCAAGATTATTGCTCTTCGAACACTTCATGGCACCCCGGTGAGTGTGACGCCGCACTCTACCATGAACTTTGTGAAAGGAGTAGTATATGCGAGGGAACTCGTTGACTACTCCATTGAGTACATCACCCAAGAGCTGGCCGACCATGGGGCGGTGAAGGTCGAACGTGTGATGAGAAAACAGGGAGCGGCCTCGAGACCCACCCCTACACTCTTCGTCACGTTCGACTGTGACAATCTCCCTGAGTCGGTGCGTGCCGGTTGGTACCGCTACCGCGTGAAGGCATTCGTGCCACTGCCGCGGCGGTGCTATTACTGTCACCGCTTCGGCCATACGAATCGCTCATGTAGACGTGCAAAGTCGGGGTCACCCGAAGTCTGTCTAAATTGCTCCAAGGTCGCACACGATAAGTCCAAATCGTGTGTGGCCAAGTGTGTCAATTGCGGAGAGCCGCACCCCGCTTCTTCGAAGCAATGTGGTGAATATCTCCTTGAGAAAGAAATCCTGGCCGTTAAGGCCCAGGATCGACTCTCATTCCGCGAGGCAAAGGACTTGGTCCTGGCGCGCCCGGCTCTGCCTGGGACGTCATATGCCTCAATAGTTAGAAAAGCACCCTCTGCTCCTGGCCCATCCAGGCCAACGAGCACGGTTGTTTCCGCGCCCATTCGGAGCCCTTCTGCAGGCTCTACCCAACCTGGGCGCTCCCCTGGTAAAGCTGGTGGTAAAAAGAGTTCACCCCCAGCCCCGGCTAAAACCAGGGCTTCCCCCTCCTTCCCCAGCGTGACCCTTTCCCGTAAGGCGAAACGGCCACGCGCCTCCACCGAGTCGTTAGACTCACAGGAGGCAACACCCCTGAAGATGGTCGCTAGGCCATCTTCCGGGGTTCCTAAAACTGTCCCCCGAAAGGAGGACAGCAACAAACGAGCTTTGGCTCCTTCGCCCACGCCCCGAGGGGTGGCGGTTGGCTCGGAGAAGGTGGTTCCTCGAAAAGAGGGCCCCCCGCCTCCGAAGCCGCAACGCCCGCCTAAGGTTTTGAGGCGGAGGGAGGAAAATACTCGCATGGCGAGCCCAACCTTCCCCAATAAGTCCTCGAAGGCGACAGCGCCTTCAGCGCTTTGTCCGGCCAACAGCGCCCGGGAATATGCCCCCGGAAGCTTAAGGCCATTTCCGTGAGGGTCTTCAGTTCGAGGACGGCCCCCGCGTCTCCTCCGAGCTAGGCCTGGAGGGCATATTCCTTCAATGGAATTGCCGTGGACTCCGGGCCAACTGGGAGGAGCTGCGGAGGCTCGTCTCGTCCCGTTCCCCGTTAGCTATCTTTTTGCAGGAGACCATGCTAGGTGCGTGCCCCGTGCCCGCCCTCCCGGGGTATAAGGGTCTTGCGACCCCACCACCGCGGGTTGGCCGGGCTGGGGGATTCGCGGTTTACACCCGGCATGATGTCTCCGTTTTTCCTTTCTCTTTAGATACTCCCTTCCAGGCAGTGGCTGTGCAGCTGCACCTGGATAGGAGGTATACTATCATTTCTGCGTACATTCCACCGTCAGCTGACTTCGACGCGGGGGACTTCCGCCGCGTCGTGGCATGGTTGCCGAGGCCCTATCTCTTGCTTGGAGATCTGAACGGCAGGCATCCTCTCTGGGGAGATTACTCCATAAATCCCATGGGACAAGTCCTTGCCGATCTGATCGAAGAGCTTGAGATGGGTGTCCTAAACGTGGATGAGTTTACGCATCACTGTCTGAGAACTGCTTCATTTTCTTGCCTTGACCATGCTCTTCGGATTCACAGCCTGATTTTGATTGGGGGGTGGTCGATGACCTCCATGGTAGTGATCACTTTCCCATTCAAATATCATTTTCAGGGCAACTGCCGCCTGAGAGCCCACCTCGGTGGTGCTTGGCGCGGGCGCTGTGGCCTGCATTTCAGGAAATGAGTGAATTCTCTATCTCAGTTGAGGAGTTTAGGTCGTGAGATGAGGCCGTTGATTTCTTCTCCGGCAACCTCATCGCCGCGGGCCTGACTACTATTCCTAGAATGTCTGGCTGTTTTGCACGCCGACCACTCCCATGGTGGTCGGCCGAGTGTGGGACTACCCTCAAACAGAAGCGTTATGCCTACATGCGCTATAAGCGCCGCCCGAACGATTTCACTGTCGCTGAATTTCTTCGGGCTACGGCTAGGTTCCGGTATATTTCGAAGCACGTCCGCCGCTCTTCTTGGCGGGCATACGTGTCTCCACTTAACGGGAAGACCCCTCTAGGAGTGGTGTGGTAGTGAGTCAAAAGGATTCGGGGCACGTTCTCGCAGGACACCCCTCCTGTCCTCCAGGAGAATGGGACCGCAATCTCGGACCCCGCGTCCGTGGCGGAATCCTTAGCGACCGCTTTCTCCGCATTCTCTAGCCGTGATGCTGCTCCGCAATCATTCAATGCACGTCGTGGTGTCGGGGAAGGCCGCCGGCTGGACTTTACCTCCAGAGGCGGATAACCCTTCAACGACCGGTTTACTGTGAGTGAGTTGCATTCCGCTCTCGCTTCGTGCGCGGACACCACCCATGGTCCGGACGATGTCCCGTACGCCATGCTTCGACACGTGGGTGAGCGAGGCATGGCCTTTCTGTTAGATTTGTTCAACAGGATCTGGTTGGAGGGTCTCCTCCCAGATTCCTGCCGAATCGCTACTATGCTCGCCTTTCGCAAACCGGGGAGAGATCACACTACTCCGGCCGGTTTCCGCCCAATCTCTCTAACCTCTTGCGTGTGCAAGCTGGAGAAATTGTTAAATGTTAGATTATCCTTTTTTTCTGGTCAGCGGAGGCTATCTGTCTTGTGCACAGTGAGGCTTCCGCAAGTTCCACTCAATGTCGGATGCTTTGCTCCGTCTCGAAAATGCCGTCTGCGAGGCCTTCCTTCGTAGACAGCACTACGACATGGTATTTTTCGATCTGGAGAAGCCCTATGATACCGCATGGCGATACGGTATCATGGAGACTCTCCACACGATGGGGGCGAGGGGACGCCTCCCAATGTTTATATCTGAATTTTAGCGAGATCGTCGATTCCGCGTACGGGTGGGGGGAGCTTTCTCCGGCCCAATGGAGCAGGAAGATGGTGTCCCGCAGGGAAGTGTCCTCAGTGTCACACTCTTTGCCCTGAGCATCAACGGCATCACCTCGGTGCTGCCGGAAGAAGTTCTCGCTACGCTCTACTCGGACGACCTTCGATCTCTCTTGGCGCGGCCCAGATTCTAACTCTGGTGCACTTCTGCCGCCATCCACGGCTCCACTCTAACCCAGACTTGTTTATTAATGGGTTTCGCCTGGAAGTGGTTGAATCGCACCGTTTTCTTGGTCTTGTATTTGACCGACGCCTCAGCTGAGAGGCTCATATTCGCACCCTTAGGGTGTCTTGTCCCCTCGCCATGGATATTCTCCATTTCGTGACGCTGATAGGGCTACTGCCTTACTTTTTTTATCGATCCTTTGTTCGTTCGAAGCTCGACTACGGATGCGAGTTTTATGCATCCGCAGCCGATCGTGTATTGCGGAAGGTAGACTCGATCCACCACACCGGCCTTCCTTTGGCGATCGGTGCCTTCCGCACTTGCCGCATTGAGAGCCTACTAGTCTATGCTGGGGAGATGTCACTCGCTCTACGCCGTGTGCAGTGCATTATTCACCTGTATCTGCTAGCCCGGCGCCTCCCTCAGTCGCCAACAGGTCTCACTGCATTTGCAACTGATTTCAACGGTGCCTATGCCGCCGACAGATGCCAGTCATACCCTAAGCCCTTTGGGTTTAGGGCAAAGAAACTCCTTCGAGAGCTATAGCTCTCGGGCCGTTGGCGTCCCGGGTTCTGCCCTGGACGCCACCCTGGAGGGTCCCACATTTGGCTATTTGTCGCCACGCCTCTGCTCCCAAAGCTTGTACTGCGCTGGGATATTGCGTTCGAACTTTTTGGAGCACACCTTGTGTCACGCTGGAACCGTGCCAGTGTATACGGCTGGCTCTAAGTCCGAAGAGGGGGTCGGCTTCCACGCCTTATCATCTCTGTTTGAAGTTAGCGGGGTTCTGCCAGGCGCTGCGTCTGTCTTCACGGCCGAGCTGGTGGCCTGTCCCTTGTACTCGGGACGGATTCGTGCACATTGACTTATGGACTTGTTGACTTTTGGGGGGGAGGCCGGGCTTCTCCCCTTTATTTAAGGTTCTTTTTTGTTTTTTGTTTGTTATTGTTTTGTTTGTAGGTTGCACTCTCCTGCACCGGGGTGAGGGGGACCTCCCCCCGCTGCCATAGATTGCTTCCTGATTGTTAAGTTTTTCCAATTTATATTATCGTTATGTTTTCATATTTTTATTTTAAAGTAGCCTAGTTCTAGGCTGTCGTGTTTTTCGGCCACTTATGCCCAAGTGGGCAGTTGCCAGATGGACTCTATAAAATTACAAATAAAAAAAATGCTCCTTTGCATGTTTTTTTTTAACCTAGCTTAGCAGGCCTTGGCCAGATGGGCTTACCAAAAAAAAATCAACCTCCCGTTTGAAAGTGATAGACTAGGCGCGCACATCCCCTAGATCTATATACCATGTGGAGAGTTCAAGGCTACCCTTTCGAGCCGTCTGCTGTGGTTGGAAGTTGGTAATTAGTTTACTTTTGCCGAAGCAATGCCCTCGTTAGTTCTCCCATTGCTGAGATCATAAAATAATAAAAACAAACCTGACTTTGAATCATTTTTAATTTATTTTTTTCTCGTTTCAGTACTTAAGTCACATTTGTGGATCCAAAGATTCCCACGCGGTCCATAAGAATTCGAATAGGTAAGATATGGTTTCCTTTGTGCTTCATAGCGCGTTAAGAGGTGGGTAGTTTGTTAATCGCATTGATTCACGTCTACTTCTGTTAGAATGCGGTTGATGAAGATTATCGGTGCGTGCACGTGTTTGTCCGCTGTTGTACGCTCAATCCTCTTCCTCCGGTGCCTCCAGCCCTTTCTTTAGCGGGAGGACGGCGCTTTGCGAAGGTCGCCAAATGTACATAAATCTCTTTTATGACTTCAGAATCGCACCTTTGAATGTCTCTCCTCTTTCCATCTGTTTTGTCCTCGGCGGAAGCGCTCGCTCCTTCGCGCCCAACAACAGTGGAGTTTTCCATCGCATTGTCTTTATTCTTGATTCCCTTTCCCGTCCTCTTTTGTTCTCTTTCGTGAATATCTCCTCATTGGATTACACCAGTTTCTGAAATTTCTTTTTCCCACTTTCAATCGCGATCTTTAGTCTAGCCCCTACACCAAAGGGTCGAGTTAGAACTTTTTTGATACTAGTGACATTTGTACAGACCATGTTCCTGCTGTTTTTTTTAAGAGGCCTTACGGATCTCAAGATTAAGGTTGACATGAGCTGGCCTATTCTCTCCCAAGCACTTGCAGGCAGCTTATTCAGGAAATCTAAAGCGAAAGTTAGAAAGGGAAATAACCAAGCGTCAAGGAAGAGGGAGGGGTGATAAGCGATCTCCCGCCTATCGTGTTTCCATCCTTGAATCTTTTTGCATCGTTCCCTCGAAAAGAAGGCACGAGTTGAGGGGAAGGGAATTATGAGGGGCTTTTCTCTCGGTGGACAGGCAGATTGTGTTAGGGTTCAGGCAGAAATGAATATTGGGGCCAGCGACCTTGATGAACTCCGCTCACCCGATGTACTCTCCCACAGATCCAGCAATCCATATATGTTCCTTCCCAAACATCCCGAAGGGCTTTTTATACCCACACTCCTCGCTGAATAGCACGCATATGCGTCAATCGGGTAGCTTCCATGGTAACGAAAGGTTACCTACTCGCTGCTTTTCCTGCGCCTTCTTCCTACAACGGGGTCCCCACGCGCTTGCTTGCTTGTCATTCTATTCTTTATGTGAATTTAATTATCTGGTCGGAGGCCATCGTCTACGATTGAAAAGAGACGGGCGCAATGACACTACCTAACGTGAAAATACGCGTTTGTGGGGGGGGGGGGCTGTTGTGGCTGTGTTACGGTGTCTGATTCCCGGCGTTTGTTGCGGTTGTGTGATGCCGATATCTTCTCAGCCATGCTACTGATGCCCATATTTGTGCGCGCCGTGGGAGGGCTGTTTTCTCTGACCAATCATTTCATCAGATTAACTCAAAAGAAATGTCTCACATGGGTCGCCCTGGCATACACACGCAGACCGTAGACAAAACCTCCTGGTACATGGAGTGCTGGATCTCTAGAAGAACCCCTCCCTGTAAGGAAAGTAATCCTGGAACAGGGGCTACGTCATCATCAGGGAGGGATCAGGGTCGCATCATTGGTAGGTGGAAAAATGCCACTCGAAATTAACAATAACGCGCTCCCACCTCGCTCAATTCTCGTATTTTTTATCCCCCCCGTTTGTTTTGTGTGGGTTAACTAGGTTTAGTGTGTTATTATCCTTTTAAATCATTAATAATTGTTTATATCGGCGTGTGTTTTTTCTGTTTCCCCCCGAGTGTACATGCTCTTGTTGTTAAGTTTCATTTTCTCTTTCTTTTTTTTTCTTTTGTAAGCGGTTCCCCTGGCAAGAACAGGTAAGAACGTTTTGAGTATGTATATATTGTGTGCTTTATTGTGGCTAGATGCGGGGTTTATGGCTTTGTTGGTGGGTGACGTCTAGGGATTAAATGCATTTTAGTCCTCGGAGTGATATTTTACAATGTGCATCCAGAGGGTTCTAATGCATTTCCCTCCCGGGGGTACGGATTTCTTTTATAAATATGATGATTGTTAATTAATACCGATCTCCTCGTCATCTTCAACTCCTTATCCTATTCCTCTCGTTCCCTGTGCCCAGTACAAGCCATGACCCCGTTAGTAAATGCCAGTTTTCATTTTTGGATAAATCAACTGTGTGATGTCAGGGATCGCCCCATTTTCCAATTCATTGGCGACTCCTTCAGTTCCTGCTTGTTAGTGAAGTTGATCAAGACCCCAGTTGAAAGGCTCAGCCGATCTCCCTGCACCCCTTGAAGTGAAGGGGTGGAATCCCGCCCCCTAATCTTCAGTTTACCGTGGCTTCTTTTTTTAAATTCTTGTGTTCCTCTTTTTTCTATTTTGGTTTGTTTCTACCCCTTTAATTGGTACCTTTCCCCAATTCTGTGTCGATTGATCTTTCCTGGCACCCGAGATGAATTTTTAGTGGATTTATTGGAGCCTAGGTTGCCATGGCACTCCCATTGTGTATACCATTGGTGCCAATATTTATTGGCACTCCTGACACCCCATCCGCGTAGGTAGTTAGTTGTCTCGCTTCGAATAAATCTCGGGTGTTCCTTTTCTCCGCCAGCAGACATCGGCGCAGCGACTCGAGCACATCCGCCAGTTTCTCGCCCTTCAAGAGCAAAATTGCCAAAGCCCAGGTTAATTGACGCCGCCCGCCCTTGCGAGCTGGCACTACTCTCACGCTCTGTTGGCACTTTTGTTTGGCATGCAGCTTTCCTACTTGTATTTACGTTTGAAAGCTTGTAGTTTTTGAGGGAGGTGGTCGCATATATTCGAGTGTGCGTTTCTTTTTGTCATGTTCGTGTGAGAATGTGCGTATACTGATATGAGTATATGCATGCATGGTAAAATGTGTATAAGAGCTATGGACACTTGAAAGATGTGACCTGCATCAAAGCTGTAGGGCGGAAGATGTAGCATTTTGCTGGGCTAAGGCAGGTCGAGAACGACGAACCTCACGCCAGATGCAAAGTCATTAAAGCGTGCATCGGATTGTTAGAGACAAGAGTGGGTTCCTCACACACTTCTTTCTCCTCCTCCTCATTGCACACAAAAATTCAGCGAACTAAGGGAACTGGCCGCCTATTGGCGAACACGCTGCGCCTACCCCCGCTGGTGCAGGTAGCTCCTACACACGCTAATAGCCAATCGCAAAAACTGTCTTTCCATTCCAGTCTTCTATGCCCTACAACATATCCACTCTCTCCTCCTTTGGCGAACCTGACGAAATGATACTTATACCCACATACCCCAGACGTGAAATGGGTGTGTAACCCACCCGCTCAAGGACCAGCCCATGGTGCTCTCGAGTTTGCCAGCGATTGTCATTCGTATCTTAATACAAATTAGATTGAATCAGAACACCTACTCTCGCACATCCACCTGGCACAGACCCTCTTTAGGCTTTTACTTTTTCCAGTCGAAGAATTCCTTGGTCAGGACAACCCAGGCACTCTGCATCCTTCATGCTGGGGTTTCATCTCCCGAGCTAGAGTGCTCCAAGTACACTCGTACACTATTTTCCCATCTCGCTCGAGTGACATCCCTCTTTCTCACACACAAAGCCAATCCGTTTTCATTCTCGCCACCTTACTTCTTCCCTTACGCACACAATCGTACACGGTTTTTTTTGTTAACCTTTCTGAGTACATTCGGTCTACAAGTCTGTAGCATTCACAAATATCCCCACCAGTCACTTAATTGATATTTTCTTTATTCCACATATTTCTCGCATGATCGTTCACCTTTCTATCTACTCTTATTTGCAATCCTTCAAATTCTTCCGCTTTCCCACTAATTGTGAATGGCGCGCATCAATGTCATTAAAAACAACTACCCCCACCTCTTTATGTCTAGCAAACTCCTTAATTCATCCATTTGAACTGTTCTTACTTTTGGCAGAATAGTCTCACTCCTATACATGATTAAAATACTCTGATGCAGTTTGTCGGAATCAGACTCTTAACATTTGCACATGAATTTAATAAGAGTCTTTATTATCCCTGGTTTATATGTATATTTGTGTTATTGATGATGATTGGTGTGAATAGGCAAGCATAGTGGTTCGATGTAGTGTATTGAAGACTCCAGTACTAGTATGTGTAAAGTAAATTTTAAGCAAAGTGTAGTTGGTAGTTGGAAATGTAAGTTTGCTTCAAAGAGGATTATTTCAGGTTAGAGTAGTGTGGTTGACAAACACCGTGTGCACGCAACTATTTTCGTTATGTCAGTTATCTTTCTTTTAATGGTTTTTAGTGTGGAGGCGTGAATATGCTTATTTTTGCCTATAGCGTTCCTGGTTTATTTGAAAAAATTATTTACTGCCCCTCTACCATTGTGCGTGGTGTTTTGTCATTTGTGGTAGTTCCTGCTTGTCTAGCATAAATAGCTTTTATTTTTATTTTTTTGTCACCTCTACCTTGCTGCAGTGGTGGTGATAATGTTATGGTGGCAATACCCCATTTATTGCATCAGTGCCTCATTCTTTTTGTTAATTGCCATTTCCCCCTCTTTCTTTCCACACTTGTTTTTTTGTGTGTTTCTGTCTCCCACCACCCCACTCGTAGAGACAGTCCTGGTGCGACCCAGCTGGGAGCTCGGGTTGGTAAAGTGGTGGTGCAACGCGTGGGGAGTGGACTCGCCAGCCTCGGTCGACAGATGAGTTTCAGGCTGGCTGTGATCAGTGGTGACCAAGACCCATTCCTGACCGTCGATGAAGGAGCCGATATATCGGCCTATCTTACTACGGTAGACCCCTTTTGTTCTTTTTTAGGGGCATTTTCTCTATCCCTCTCTTTTTCCTCTATCTCTCTCTCTTTTGCTCCTGGATATTTTTATTGAACCTTCTAAGCGCCGATATGCCGGTAGAATTGACAAGGTTTACTCTATCAAGCATTGCGATTTTATTTTTATTCTATTCTTCTTCTTTCTTATTCATCTTTCTCCATGTATTCTTTCTCAATTATGTCTTTCTGCAAACCGGTACTTCCTATAGTACTGTAACGTGTCGATCATTTTAGTTAAGTTTCTGAGGGGAAACTAAAAAATGACTTTCAGCAACACTGAGTTAGGTCAGAGGTGGTGTATACAGTAAATCAAAGGGCCAGCTTTCATTATATGCCCTGCAAAGGGATACCTCGTGTAAACTGTTACACCATGCGTCTGGAGGAGCGGTACACACTCCCACCCCTAGTGTCTCGCAGGGGACTCTTTAAAGATATCTCCACAAAGGAGCTTCGGCTCCTACGTCCGCACCCAAGACTGGACCGGGCGACTCGGAGAAGCCGCCCCGCCCGCCAAAGGTTTAGAGGCAGATGGAGGAATGGACTCTCATATCGAGCCCAAAACTCCCTCGATAAATCCTACAAGGCGACAGCGCCCGGAGTTCTGCCTCAGGGAAGCGTACCACCATTACCGTCAGGGTCTTCACTTCGAAGAGAGTCCACGGGTTTCCTCTGAACTAGGCTTGGAGGGCATATTCCTTCAATGGAATTGCGGTAGACTCCGGGCCAACTGGTAGGAGCTACGGGGGCTCGTCTCCTCATGTTAGCTTCTTTTTTGGGGCAGGAGACTGCAGGGCGCGTGCTCCCTGCCTAACCTCCCAATATATGAGTTTTACAACCCCACTACCACGAGATGGTGCCGGGCAGGGGGATGCACGATTTACACCTGGTATGATTTCGTCTTTTTATTTGCTATAAATACCTCCTTTCAGGCAATGGTAGTGCAGGTAACCTGGATAGTGGTATACTCTTATTTCTAGGTGCATTCCACCGTAAGCCGACTTCAACGCCGGGTATTTCCGCCGCGTCGTGGCACGGTTACCGAGGCCTTTTCTCCTGCTCGGGGATATGAACGCTATACACCCCACCCCCTCTTGGGGCAGACTATGATTCAAACTCAGGGGTCAGGTCCTTGACGAGCTGGAAATAGGTCTCCTAAATGTGGATGAGTTTGCGTATCATTGCCCGAGAACCTCTTCATTTTCCTGTCTTGATCTATCCTTGTGCTCTCAGGATGCACAACCTCATTTTGAGTTAGTGGGGGTCGATGATTTTCATAGGAGTGATCACTTTTACATTCAACTATCATTTTCTGGGACACTGTCGCCTGAAAAACCGCTCCGGTGTTTCTCGGAACTGGCGCAGTGGTCGGCATTTCAGGAAATGATTGATTTCTCTGTACTAGTCGAGGAGTTTAGGTCGGTGGATGAAACCTTTGAGTTCTTCTCATGCAACCTCCTCGCCAGAGACTTAACTACTATTCCTTTAACTTTCAGTAATTTTCCACGCCGCCCGCTTTCTTGGTGGTCAGCCGAGTGTGAGACGGCCCTCAGACAGAAGCGATAAGCCTACATGCCCTTTAAGCGCCTCCCGAACTATTTTACCATCGGTAAATTTCGCCCATCTAGGACTAGGTTCCGGTATGTTTCGAAGCACGCCCACCGCTCTTCCTGGAGGACATATATATCCTCTTAACGGGAAGACCCCTCTTGCAGAGGTGTGCAAGCGAGTCTAAGTTCTCACAGGACCCCCTCCTGTTCTCCAGGAGAACAGAACCATAATTTCGGATCCCGCGTCTTTGGCAGAGTCTTTCGCGACCGCTTTCACCACATTATCTCGCCGGAATTCTGTTCCGCCAGCATTCAATGCACGTCGTGATGTCGCTGAGGACCGCCGACTGGACTTTAACTCGAAAAGTAGAGACCCCTTTAACGATAGGTTTCCGTTGAGTGAGTTGCGTTCCGCTTTCGCTTCATGCGCGAACACATTCCCTGGTCCGGACGATGTCCCGTATGCCATGATTCGACACCTCTGTGAGCGAAGCATGGTATTTTTGTTAGGTCTGTTCCACAGGGTCTGGACAGGGTATCCTTCCAGACTCGTGTTGAATGTCTACTATACTCGCTTTTCGCAAGCCTGGGTGGAGATCACTCTACCCCCGCTATTTTCATCCCGATTTCTCAGACCTCCTACGTGTGCAAGTTGATGGATGTAGTGAAAGCCGACTGCCCTTACTTCGACGGCGCCTATGGCTCCGAGAGACGCCAGCCATATCCTACCTTTTGGTTTAGGGCTTGGAAACTCTTCGAGAGCTCGGTGTAGCTCTCTGGTTGCGCCCATTATGCCACCCAGGTGTATACCACCTTTGACTCTTTGTCCCCACGTGTCTTCTCCCAAAGCTTCCACAGTGGCGGGAGTACTTACTGCAAGTCCCAGGAGGGGTCGGCTTTCACGTTTTCACATATATATCTTCACAAAGTTCTTTACAGATCTCTTATTAGACTCAAGTCGTATCAGGTTCGGAGAACGGACTGTGATCTTAGCGACTCACAAAACGCCCTGAGTGCTCTCGACGCATTGGAATCTCCACACGCCCTTGTCCGCGATTGCCGCAATCTGGGTGGATGTCGAGATTATCTTCTCCTGGGTTCCGGGACTTTTGGAATTGCAGGGAATGAGCTCGCCCTCGAGGGTGCCAATGATTTTGGACGGACTACGATCAGACCAGCGTTTCACTCTTTCTCATACCAATTTCAAACCAGGAATCAGGGCAGGCCTCCAAGCTGCCTAGCAAAGAAGATGGGAAACGGTCGAGGGGAACTTAAAGTTGCATGCCATTATTATTATTCTGAGAGCTACCAAAGCCTCCCTCCAGGGTGCAAAAACAACTGCTAAATTGATTCCACACAAAATACCAAAATGGTACTGAAAAGAGACAAAGGCAGCCATGAAGAAAGTGAAGGGCTAAGAGTAAACCCAGATGAATAAGAAATATTAGAAGATAAGAAAAGCTACTGTTTCAAAAATGCATTCACACGGGACTTAAATGAAGAAATATCCCTTGAGTGTACAATCTCGTTGGGTAAAGCATTCCACGTTTTAATTAACGATGGTATAAAACACCGTGAAAACTGTCGTACTAACATTCATAAAATTCATAGCCAAGTCATTAAGATTAAGAACAAACCTTGTCACGCGAACTGGATTAAATGAATCTGGCAGAGCTGCGTGCAACGGATGCTGAATAGTATTAAATACCTTGACAAAAATGCTAAGAGCACCAACCTGACGCCGATGATCCAAATCAAGGGACAGAGCTGGTGTTATAAACTTAATTGAGTTCAACACTCTGTCCAACAACTTGAGATGGTATTTTGCAGCAGTCATCCAAACATTGTGCAGCGACTGTTCCCATGGACCTACTCCCCCCTCCCCCCTCAATGCAGCTATGCTTCAGGTCGATTCCTGTCACCTTCGAATTGGGCACACTTGCAGGACGCACCGCCATTTGATGGAGGCCTCCCCTGCACCTTACTGCAAGAACTGCGTTGTTTCCTAGTCTATTCGCCACATTCTTGTTGAATGTCCCAGTCTGAATGATCCTCGCGCTCGTTACCAGACCCTCTACAAAGACCAAAGAGGTTGCTATCACTTGTCCCTTGAACTTGGGAAGGGTTCGTCTACACAGGCTTGTGGACTATTTGACTTTTTTGGAGTAGGGTGGCCTCTTTTCTTTTTACTGTTTGGTGTTGGTTGCAAGTTTACGTGTTGGGAACAAGACGAATTGAGCCAACTTCCAATGCTCCGAGAAATGGCAAATGGAATTTAACATAAGCAAGTAGTATAGTGTAGTTAGTATAGGTAGGAGTAATCCACTGAGTAATTATAAATTGAATGAGAGAATTTTAGGATGGTCAGAATGTGAAAAAGATTTAGGTGTCTTTTGTAAGTTCCGATTTCCGGTCTAGAAAGCGGTGTTTGAGTGCTATGAATAGTGCTAATGAGTATTAGGATTTATTGGGAGGAGTGTAACTAATATGAGTACTTGTCATTTTGAAACGGTACCTGGCATTAGTTAGGCCTCAGTTTGACTATACCATGCAATTTTGGTCACCATTTTTTAGGTTGGATATTGGTTTGCGTGAGTCTGTGCTAAGAAGGATGATGACCAAGATGATTCATAGGTTGAGGAGCTTACCTTATGTTGAAAGGGTTAAGAGACTAAATCTACATATGTTAAAAAAGAAAGGAGTTCAAGGTGACTTAATTTGCTACCACTCATCCATTTGCCCATTCTTATTCTAAATTACTGTTTTAGATGATTACCACTTGTTCAAATTTGATTCTGACTTAATTTGCTACTCAACTATTTGTCCACTCTTATTCTAAATTAGTTTTAGATTATTACCACTCGATCACTTGCCCAATTTTTATCTTAAATGACTGGTTTGAAATTATTACCACTTGTCCAGGTTGGATTCTAAATCACCGATCCTTGCTCATTGTTAGATCCTGTAGTCATTTAGGTAGAGCTTGTAATTAGATGCTTTTCATTTTGGGCTTCTTGTGTATCATTAATCTGTAGTTTTTAGTCATTTGGGGGAATGTCTTTTATCGTTGCATTCTCATCTTTGTTATTCTCGGAATTTATACTTGTATTCATTAATTATAATAATGTTATAGGAACTTCTATTTCTTTCCCCTTCACTGGCCATGTGAATCTGCCTTCATTGGATTACACACACTCATTTCTCCCATAATTTCACGATTCAACGAAGGCTCGTGCGTTTCCCATTAAGTTTTCTCCCCTTTGTCTAACCAGACCGACGAGTCTGGGAGTGCCAGGACCACCCTTGAGGGCCTGAGCCACCCTTTTCGTGACCTGAGTGCCTGGCGAGTGGCGATACCCCGAGTGGAGGAACGCCTCGACGTTGCTGGGAAGTTGGAGCTCGTCTTCATCGTGGACGTTACGAGGATTGATGTGTCCGGAGGTGAGTTTATTTTTTTTTTTGGGGGGGGGCAGGAAGCTGTGGTGGGGGTCATACCATACAGATATGTTGACTGCTTGTCTGGATCGCTCAAGGAGACCAGCCACCTCAGATTACCTCTTATTTTTTTCTGTGGCCACCAGAAGATTTCTCTTTTTCTTATGTTGTGGGTGGTAACAGTATTAGTGCCTTGGCCTTGCGAACCTGTTTCTTACGTGTGCCAAATGGCTGTGTCAGGGTACTAACCTCACTTCCGAGACTGTTGAATTCATTCATGCGAATCCTGTGGCTTTAAAATGCGCGCATTTGTGTAATCCTAAAGCAACGATGGTCTTTTCGGATCCTTTCTTATCCCATTTCTATTTTATGCCTTCTTGCCTTCCTTTTGTTCAGTGTTTATTCTCTTTTTCCTTCTCGCGTCTTCCCATCGTTGGTGCTTTTATCTAATCGAGTAAATTAAAAAAATAATTAGAAATCTGATTTTTTTTTATTAGCGGTTTTTAATGTACCCCACAGGCCCCAGCATTTAAGGTTGTCTAGGTTATCCGATTTTATTTGTTTATCTTTCTTTTTTTATTGTGTCCTTTTCCACGTTCACATATCTCAGTTGGATTGTACCCATTTTTTAATAATTGACGAATTTCTTCTGTCTGCACTTTCCCTTCTAAACATCCTTTTCCCGGCTGTTTACGGTGAGTTTTTACCCCCTTTTTTCCCCCTGTGGCCTCGCAGATAACCCCGAGGAGATGCACTGGGAAGTGGAACGGCGCTTGCACGAGTTCTACGTCCTGGAAGCCAAATTGACCGAGTTCCATGGCGAATTTGGGGACAATGTCTTGCCTCCGAAGCGCTCCCTTTTCTCGGCCAGGGGCAGTGGGTTTATTCCTTCGCGGAGACAGGTAGGGTCACCTGGGTTTTAAGGGATATAGTTTGGGTTGAAGGAAAGGGAGATCATCGGGTAGGGATTGTGGTGTGGGCTGAGGATTAGCACCAATTAAGGTATGGAAGTCGGACACGATTCAGGGAAGATTGATGTCATGCGAGATAGGATTAATTGTTTAGCTTTGTTTCCCTTACTACGCACGGGGAGTGTCAGATGTAGGATGGACAACCATACTGAAGCTGATATCTGGAAGATCGCGTGCCTTACCTGTCCCAATGTCCACATATTCACATATGTATATCTTCACAAATTTCTTTACAGATCTCTCGTGACACTCCTTTAACATATTTTTTCTCCCCTTCCCCCTTTGCTTTTTAATTGACGTTTCTGTTTATTCCGATATTCTTAATCACTTTGGGAACCAAACAAAGACCTGAATGAATTTTGGGTCAGGTTAGGATAAGTTGAATGTTCTAACCTTCGTTCAGAGTTACGACCTAGCCAAATAACAATATCGCTTAATGAGGGTGCCTCATACAGTCACTACAACACAAATTGATGGGGTTGCGCTAGAGTCCGAATCGACAGATTTTCCAGTTCGGCGGCTGTAATGAAGGGATTCTTCAACACCTCCCACTGTAGCAGCAGATCAGTCTTCCTGGAAGTCTTCTTTTGTACCCCAGTCCCGAGTTTCTGCTTAGGGGAAAACGTTGGGTGAGAAACCGCAAGCCGCGGCAGCCACCCTTCTGACGGACGCTTCTCCTCTTCCTGTCCGGCGACCCCGTAAGGGGCGCGGCGATTTGCCATCCTGGCCGCCGTGCTGACGGGACTCAGCACCCCGTCCGGCCCCAGCTTAGCCTCTCTTCCTTCCTTCAAAACACTTGTTCCCTCTCTTTTCACACAACCTCTCCCACAGCATTCTTTGGTCAGCCTCTAATTTCACAGGGTAGATGCTGACCTTCTTCTCAAGCCAACCGTCCCGGATCGGGGCTGGGGGTGGGTTGGCAATGTTCCCTAACCCCTGAGCTCCGGTTCGGGATGGGGTTTTTTAACAACCTGCTTCATCCCCACTCATACCTTCCTCACATCCCTTTTTCTCCCCTCTTCACATTCTATCCATTTTTACGCCATATCTAAGGTGGAGCCGCCATGCCGATGGACTGCCAGGCCACCAGGCGGGAGGGGTGGTCTGAAATGGCGGCGCCTGGCTCTGCCAGGCCTGTAAGCACCTCTTGCAGTGCGGCAACTGCAAGAGGTGATGAGCTATTGCGTCCCGTATAAAAAAGAGGGGTCACCATGCCCATGTATGAAAACCCCCCCAAAAACCCCCAACCCCCAACTTCCCCTGAAACAGCGACGGAGCCGCCCTCGGGCAGCTCCAGCAAAAAAATGAAGGTCTCCCCCCCTGTGCTTGCGCAGGGGACCCTCCATAACTTTTCAACCGGAGAGGAGGCTTACTCCTCTCCTACACCTACGGGTGAAGGGGACTCCCCCTTACCCCCTTCTCTGGAGGTGCTTTCGGGCACTTCCCTCTTACCAGCGGCAGTCCCCTTTTTTCTTTCCAAGGGGACTGCCAAGAAAGCCAGCAGGTAGCCCTTAGCCAGCCGCTCCACATCGAAGCGGCCCGGTAGGGCAAACCCCCTTAGGGGGGAGAGGGAAGCCAGGCCCCTTCGGTCGCTTCCCTCAAAAGACCTGCTGGCAAGAATATTAAACCTTGCCGGGGTCAAGCCCCATGCCTCCCCACACAAGACCAGTGACGATACTGCCAACGGGACCTGCGATGTCTTGGGGGGGGGGGGATGGCCAACTGGAGGCCCCCCCTGAGATAGAAATGGTCCTTGAGGAAACCCAACCTCAGACGGTAGGGCCTTCCATGGGGGGGAATCCGGGCTCGGCGCCAAGCACAGAACCCGAATACGCCCCAATGCAGGGTCCTCCTCAAACGGCTGTGGTTTCCGAAGCAGTACAAGGAGGGGAGGGATCTCCTCCGACCGGTGCCCCCACGACTACCAGGACCTTCTCCATTTCGGAGAGGGACCTGGCTGAGGCCGGTCCATCTGGCGTGGGGGCTCCTTCCGGCGGAGGTGAGAAGCGGGTTCATTCCCCGCCCTCCTCTCCAAAAAAGACTCGGGGCTCCTCTTCATCCGCGGGGGCTACGGGGACGGATGGGTCTGCTGCCACTTTGGCAAGCGACCAAGCCAAGATCGGCACATCCGGCCCCTCTGCCCCCCCGGTTGTGGAGCCCCTGACTAAGACCAAAAGTGCACAGGGCGGAGCCTCGATGACATCGGGGCACTTGATTCAGAGGTTACCTGGCGTTTTCGAGCCCACTGGCTTCAAACGCTTCCTCGTTATTCGCTCCACTGATGGCACCATGTTGTCCAAGGGCAACATGATCCATCAGAGGAGAGGATTAGCTAGTGCAATTGGTAGAGAGCCGAAGGTGACCCGTTTCTCGGACGGGAGCCTTATGGCGAATGCGGCGAATCCCGCCGAGGTGGCCAAGATAAGTGCTGTTCGGACACTTCATGGCACCCCGGTGAGTGTGACGCCGCACTCTACCATGAACTTTGTGAAAGGAGTAGTTTATGCGAGGGAACTCGTTGACTACTCCATTGAGGACATCACCCTAGACCTGGCCGACCATGGGGCGGTGAAGGTCGAACGTGTGATGAGAAAACAGGGAGGGGCTTCGAGACCCACCCCTACACGTTCGACTGTGACAAGCTCCCTGAGTCGGTGCGTGCCGGTTGGTACCGCTACCGCTTGACGGCATTCGTGCCACTGCCGCGGCGGTGCTATTACTGTCACCGCTTCGGCCATACGAATCGCTCATGTAGACGTGCAAAGTCGGGGTCACCCGAAGTCTGTGTAAATTGCTCCAAGGTCGCACACGATAAGTCCAAATCGTGTGTGGCCAAGTGTGTCAATTGCGGAGAGCCGCACCCCGCTTCTTCGAAGCAATGTGGTGCATATCTCCTTGAGAAAGACATCCTGGCCGTTCAGGCCCAGGATCGACTCTCATTCCGCGAGGCTAAGGACTTGGTCCTGGCGCGCCCGGCTCTGCCTGGGACGTCATATGCCTCAATAGTTAGAAAGGCACCCTCTGCTCCTGGCCCATCCAGGCTAACGAGCACGGTTGTTTCCGCGCCCATTCGGAGCCCTTCTGCGGGCTCTACCCAACCTGGGCGCTCCCCTGGTAAAGCTGGCGGCAAAAAGGGTTCATACCCAGCCCCGGCTAAAACCAGGGCTCCCCCTTCTTTTCCCAGCGTGACCGTTTCCCGTAAGGCGAAACGGCCACGCGCCTCCACCGAGTCGTTAGACTCGCTAGGCCATCTTCGGGGGTTCCTAAAGCTGTCCCCCGAAAGTAGGACAGCAACAAACGAGCTTCGGCTCCTTCGCCCACGCCCAAAGGTGGAGCGAGTGGCTCGGAAACGGTGGTTCCTCGAAAAGAGGGCCCTTCGCCTCGGAAATCGCAACGCCCGCCTTATGTTTCGAGGCGGAGGGAGGAAAAGACTCGCATGGCGAGCCCAACCTCCCCCAATAAGTCCGGAAGGCGACAGCGCCTTCAGCCCTTTGTCCGGCCAACAGCGCCCGGGGTTCTGCCCCCGGGAAGCGTACGGCCATTCCCGTGAGGGGCTTCTGTTCGAGGAGGGCCCCCGCGTCTCCTCCGAGCTAGGCATGGAGGGCATATTCCTTCAATGGAATTGCCGTGGACTCCGTGCCAACTGGGAGGAGCTGCCGAGGCTCGTCTCGTCCCGCTCCCCGTTAGCTATCTTTTTGCAGGAGACCATGCTAGGCGCGTGCCCCCTGCCGGCCCTCCCGGGGTATAAGGGTCTTGCGACCCCACCACCGCGGGATGGCCGGGCTGGGGGATGCGCGGTTTACACCCGGCATGATGTCTCCGTTTTTCCTTTCCCTTTAGATACCTCCTTTCAGGCAGTAGCTGTGCAGCTGCACCTGGATAGGAGGTATACTATCATTTATGCGTACATTCCACCGTCAGCTGACTTCGACGCGGGGGACTTCCGCCGCGTCCTGGCACGGCTGCCGAGGCCCTATCTCTTGCTTAGAGATCTGAACGGCAGGCATCCTCTCTGGGAAGATTACTCCATAAATCTCAGGGGACAAGTCCTTGCCGATCTGATCGAAGAGCTTGAAATGGGTGTCCTAAACGTGGATGAGTTTACGCATCACTGTCCGAGAACCGCTTCATTTTCTTGTCTTGACCTATCTTTGTGCTCTTCGGATGCACAGCCTGATTTTGATTGGGGGGTGGTCGATGACCTCCATGGTAGTGATCACTTTCCCATTCAAATATCATTTTCATGGCCTGAGAGCCCACCTCGGTGGTGCTGGGCGCGGGCGCTGTGGCCTGCATTTCAGGAAATGAGTGAATTCTCTATCTCAGTCGAGGAGTTTAGGTCGGTAGATGAGGCCGTTGAGTTCTTCTCCGGCAATCTCATCGCCGTGGGCCTGACTACTATTCCTAGGACGTCTGGCCGTTTTGCACGCCGACCACTCCCATGGTGGTCGGCCGAGTGTGAGACGGCCCTCAAACAGAAGCGTTATGCCTACATGCGCTATAAGCGCCGCCCGAACGATTTCACTGTCGCTGAATTTCGTCGGGCTAGGTCTAGGTTCCGGTATATTTCGAAGCACGCCCGCCGCTCTTCTTGGCGGGCATACGTGTCTCCACTTAACGGGAAGACCCCTCTTGGAGAGGTGTGGTAGTGAGTCAAAAGGATTCGGGGCACGTTCTCGCAGGACACCCCTCCTGTTCTCCAGGAGAATGGTACCGCAATCTCGGATCCCGCGTCCGTGGCGGAATCCTTAGCGACCGCTTTTTCCGCATTCTCTAGCCGTGATGCTGCTCCGCCAGCATTCAATGCACGTCGTGATGTCGCGGAATGCTGCCGGCGAACCCTTCAACGACAGGTTTACTGAGAGTGAGTTGCGTTCCTATCTCGCTTCGTGCGCGGACACCGCCCATGTCCGGTACGCCATGCTTCGACACCTGGGTGAGCGAGGCATGGCCTTTTTGTTAGATTTGTTTAACAGGATCTGGGTAGAAGGTCTTCTCCCAGACTCCTGGCGAATCGCTACTGTGCTCGCCTTTCGCAAACCGGGGAGAGATCACTCTACTTCGACCGGTTTCCGCCCAATCTCTCTAACCTCTTGCGTGTGCAAGTTGATGGAGAAATTGGTAAATGTTAGATTAGCTTATTTCCTGGACAGCGGAGGCCATCTGTCTTCCGCACAGTGCGGCTTCCGCAAGTTCCACTCCACGTCGGATGCTCTGCTCCGACTGGAAAATGCCGTCTGCGAGGCTTTCCTTCGTAGACAGCACTACCCCACGGTGTTTTTCGATCTGGAGAAGGCCTATGATACCGCATGGCGATACGGTATCATGGAGACTCTCCACACGATGGGGGTGAGGGGACGCCTCCCAATGTTTATATCTGAATTTTTGCGAGATCGTCGATTCCGCGTACGGGTGGGGGGAGCCCTCTCCGGCCCAAAGGAGCAGGAAGAGGGTGTCCCACAGGGAAGTGTCCTTAGTGTCACATTCTTTGCCCTGAGCATCAACGACATCACCTTGGTGCTGCCGGAAGATGTTCCCGCTACGCTCTACGTGGACGACCTTTCGATCTCTCTTGGCGCGGCCCAGATGCCAACTCTGGAGCGTCGACTCCAAGAGGCATTGAACCACGTCTCTCGCTATGCCGAAGCGCACAGGTTTCGGTTTTCTTTGGCCAAGACTAAGGTGGTGCACTTCTGCCGCCATCCACGGCTTCACCCCGACTCAGATTTGTTTCTTAATGGGGTGCGCCTGGATGTGGTTGAGTCGCACCGTTTCCTTGGTCTTGTATTCGACCGACGCCTCACCTGGGAGGCTCATATTCGCAGCCTTAGGGTCTCTTGTACCCGCGCCATGGACATTCTCCGTTCCGTGACGTTCAGCGCTGATAGGGCTGTTGCCCTATTTTTTATCGATCCTTTGTTCGCTCGAAGCTCGACTACGGATGCGAGTTTTATGCATCCGCAGCCGAGCGTTTATTGCGGAAGGTGGATTCGATCCACCACACTGCCCTTCGCCTTGCGACCGGTGTCTTCCGCACTTTTCCCATTGAGAGCCTGTTGGTCGATGCTGGGGAGATGCCACTCGCTCTGCGCCGCGTGCAGTGCATCACCCGCCTGTACGCGCGAGCCCGGTGCTTCCCTCAGTCGCTAACAGCTCTCACTGCATCCGCAGCTGATCTCGATGGTGCCTATGCCGCCGATAGACGCCAGTCATACCCTAAGCCCTCTGGGTTTAGGGCCAGGAAACTCCTTCGAGAGGTAGATATATCTCTCGGGCTGGTGGCACCCCTGGTTCTGCCCAGGACGCGACCCTGGAGGGTACCACATTTGGCTATTTGTCGCCATGCCTCTGCTCCCAAAGCTTGTACTGCGCTCGGAGTATTGCGTTCGACCTTTTTGTAGCACACATCGTGTCACGCTGGACCGTGCCAGTGTATACGGATGGCTCCAAGTCCCAAGAGGGGGTCGGTTTCCACGCCGTATCCCCTCTGTTGAAGTCAGCGGGGCTCTACCAGGCGCTGCGCCTGTCTTCACGGCCGGAGTTGGTGGCAATACACCACTCGGTACGGGAGATTACGCGACTTGCCCGGTTCGGAGACCGGATTGTGATCTATAGCGACTCACAAAGCGCCCTGAGTGCTCTCGGGGCATTGGAATCTCGGCATTCCCTGGTTCGCCAAATCCGTGACGCCACGGTTTTGGCGAGCCGGGCAGATGTCGAGATTATCTTCTGCTGGGTTCCTGGACATGTAGGAATTGCGGGGAATGAGCGCGCCGATGAGGGCGCCAAAGAGTCCGCGAGGACTCTGCGACCGGACCAGCGTTTCGCTCTTCCTCACACCGACTACATGGCAGGAATACGGGCAGCTCTTCGGACTGCTTGGCAAAGAAGATGGGAGACGGTCGAAGGGAACTTAAAGTTGCGTGCCATTGCGCCGCGACTGTTCCCATGGACCTATCCCCCAATGCCGCGGCGGCTTCAGGTTGCTTTCTGTCGTCTCCGAATTCGCACACACTCGTGTGACGCATCGCTATCTGATGGAGCGCTCGCCTGCGCCCTATTGCAACGACTGCGTCGTCCCCCAGACTGTTCGGCACATTCTTGTCGAATGTCCCAGTCTGGGTGATCTTCGCGCACGATACCTGTCCCAGTACCGGGATGGGCGGGGTCGCTACCGCCTGTCCCTTGTGCTCGGGACAGATTCGTGCACATTGACTTGTGGACTTGTTGACTTCTTGGGGGAGGCCGGCCTTCTCCCTATTATTTAAGCAAGGTTTGTTGGTTTTTTGTTTTTTTGCATTTGTTTTGTTTTTTGTTTGTTTTTTTTTTTTTAGTTGCACGCTCCTGCGCCGGGCGGACCTCTTCCCGACGCTCCAGCTTGCTTCCTTTCCTCCTTTTGGGGTGTTGTTTTGTTGTTTTTTTTCTCTCTTTAATTTTATTTTAAAGTAGCCTAGAACTAGGCCAGTTTTAATACGGCGACTAATGCCCAAGTAGGCAGTCGCCAGATGAGTCTTAAAAAAAAAGAAAAAAAAAATCTTCCTCACACCGACTACATGGCAGGAATACGGGCAGCTCTTCGGACTGCTTGGCAAAGAAGATGGGAGACGGTCGAAGTGAACTTAAAGTTGCGTGCGATTGCGCCGCGACTGTTCCCATGAACCTATCCCCCAATTCCGCGGCGGCTTCAGGTTGCTTTTTGTCGTCGCCGAATCGGACACACTCGTGTGACGCATCGCTATTTTATGGAGCTCTCGCCTGCGCCCTATTGCAACGACTGCGTCGTCCCCCAGACTGTTCGGCACATTCTTGTCGAATGTCCCAGTCTGGGTGATCTTCGCGCACGATACCTCTCCCGGTACCGGGATGGGTGGGGTCGCTACCACCCGTCCCTTGTACTCGGGGCAGATTCGTGCACATTGACTTGTTGACTTTTGGGGGGGAGGCCGGGCTTCTCCCCTTTATTTAAGGTCTTTTTTTATTGTTTTGTTTGTAGGTGGCACTCTCCTGCACCGGGGTGAGGGGTACCTCCCCATGCTGCCATAGATTGCTTCCTGATTGTTAAGTTTTTCCAATTTATATCATTGTTAAGTTTTCATATTTTTATTTTAAAGTAGCCTAGTTCTAGGCTGTCGTGTTTTTCGGCGACTTATGCCCAAGTGGGCAGGTTCCAGATGGGCTCTATAGAATTTAAAAAAAAAAAATCCTGTCCGGCGACAGATCTCTTTTGTAGACAAATTCTCCGTACCTTCTCCGCGTCAGAGAGGTAGTTAGGCATCTCGTTTTCTTTCAAACCACGAGGCTGTACAGAGCTGTCAGACGTATGATATTTGCAAACAAACCGTTCGTATGCTCTGAAATTCAACCAAATTTTATCGCGCTTTTTCGTGTATTTCTAGCGCTACGATCATTAAACCCTCCCCCTTTTTGGACTGAGATATGCACTAGACAGGTGCATATGCACAGTAAAAAAAAAAAGATCCCACATCAGCGAAAGTCCTCCATAACACTAGTTTATAGTCAAATATTATCCCATCTTCTAGTTGGGCTACAGCCAAGCTGAGTGAGACACTGCTTCCAACCTTATTGATATTAAGCCACGTTGGGTGTGTTTAGTCGCTGGGTAGACCCTCCCCCCCTCCACACACACATTCGGATTGCCTTTCGGACAGTGACATAATCTGTAGAAACCTAAAAACAAAGGTTAAAACTGACCATCCCCGTTGCTATGGTACCTATCCTCTCCTAATTCGATATCTTGACTCTAAAGGTGTTTGAAGAATTCCTCCAGAAACTCCTGCAGAAGCCTTGCTTGCGGAACTCCCAACTGCTCTTTCTTTTCTTCAAATCGAAGGACGAATTTACGGCGTCGTACCTCCCCGACGTCTCTCTGAGCCGACTCCTGAAGGAGGTGCCCAGGAAACTTATCAAGGAAAGGGGGCAGAATTTGGACGCCTTCCTTTCTTCCTTTGTTTCTTCCACCTCCTATAGAGCCACGGCCAAGGTCGCCACGTAAGAGATTCAACATTTTGGGGGGATTTAGACAAAGGTAGCTTTGAGGGTGCTTCTGCTGTGAATTTTTTTAAGGGAAAGTTGTTTAATCCAACGAAGGTATCTCCGAGTGGATGAGAAAGAGGAGAATGAATTTTAAAAGAAGCGAGTGATAAGGATCAGTAGGTGCTTACAAATTATCACAACAGGAGGTCAAGCCATGGTTGAGAAATTTGACCCTAGAGGAAAAAGTATATTTTCTCTGATGAAAGGATTAAGAATGCCGCCATCGTTATGCAAGTTGCGCGTCGTAGGTGAATAAATATAACGGCTTTTATACAGGAAATGGGTGGAGACGCTGGTTTAAGAACATACTCTTGACTAATAATGTGAATGCATTGAATGGCCTTAGGTTGGGTTCGCCCAATGGTATATACATTATGATGAATAGAATTGATGAAGCCGAACAGTGGGAAACAAGACAGGCAAAAAGCCACTTACTCGAATACAAACAGGGTCAACTTCAGCAAACACACACCCACATACACAAATTAGTAACAGAATGCATCAGCTCTCACTCAGAGCCACAAACACCTACAATCATTTGCAATAGACCGCGACATCCCAGCACTATTCACCGCAGTATTGATATCCCAGGCTGTATAACAGGCAAAACCCTCCCCATCTTCTGGCCCCTCACAACATCTCATACATTAATATACGAGGGGCGGTCAATAAGTTTTGCAATTCGGATATAAGGAAACGAGATATGAGAAGTGTTTTATTTTTTTCAATATAACTACCCTCGACTTCAATGCACTTGCGCCACTTGTCCCTGAGGCTTCTAATTCTCGACAACCAGAAATCTCCCGACTACTGTTCAATCCACTCCTGGACGGCGAGCTGGACATCTTCATCATCCCCAAACCGGCGTCCACGCCGGTGTGATTCCTCGACTATCCCCTCAACCCTCTGTTGAGGCTTAAGGACCTGGTCAGCTACCTCATGCCGTGTCCGAAGAGAGGCTTTGGGACCTCTATAAACAACGCCCTCTAGCGCCCGTAGGGTGCAAGAGACCAGGACTTGGGTCCTGAGCGTTGGGGCGTGAATAATAGGAAGATCGGTATTCCAATGAGTACCCTGCGTATAGTGGCCTGATGACCTCCCTGTGGCCGTTCCCGGGTGCTTAAGGCTGTACTGATTGTTTCGGTTGGACTTTACTGCCTTGTTGGTTTCCAGGCCAACTAAAAGTCTCTAGTACTGTCTCTGGGTCTGCCGCAACAGATCTTTTAAGTTTGAATATATTTGCATTATCAAAAAAACTCACGTTTTTCATTTTTTTTTTTAGGAAATGGATCAAACCTTAAAAACCATCGTTTTTCCAGGTTTTGGATAATATTACTCATAATCGAGAGCAATAACTAGTTCCTGGCCGTCCAGTAAGGATATCCGCCCTGTCTCTCTGGCTGTCCATTTGTGAGCTGCGACCTTTGGGGAATGACCGGCCACTGGGTAACTGGTAGGTGTGAGTTACTGTCCTCGGTTGCGAACACCATTCTTTAACGCACCCAGGTCGAACCCCTGAAAAGTCTTAAACCCGAGACCGGATGGGCAGGAGCGGTTGGACGCGGAATATTTTTCTTCTTTAGTGTTTTGATAAATTTACCTTGTTTTTTTGTTTTCGATTTCGGGCTACGTCCCTTTCTAAATCCTCACCCGACCTTGTTGGTTGAGCTAACGAGGAGCTAAAATACAACACAACTCAAACCGGTGGGGGATTTCCCCTACAACCTTGTGATTGTGGCAAAAGAGTTTCCCTTTTGCTATTTTAAGAGCCGCCTCCGGGCATCTTTAACTCTTTGACTGAGGTGCCTCACCCCTTGTGTTTTCTCGGGGCCCCTCCAAGAAACTTATAGGGGAGAAGGCGTTTCTCCATCTGCATTATTGACGAGTTCGGCGGGGGGGGGTCCCCCTTGCATCCGGGCGACTCTCAATACGGCTGGTCCGACTTTGTTTTCTCAGGGGACCGCCAAGAACACGGCAAGACAAAGGACCTGCCACCTCCATTCTCGTCCTTCCCGTTGGGGTCAGTTGACTCACCTAACTCCCCTATAGGAATAAAATGCGGCAAATTCCCTCAGCCTTGTCGCGACACCTCGTAGACCCGAGGTTCGTGACATTTTTGGAAGCTAGCTTGCACGCTCCCCAATTTCTCCCTATGGTTATTCGCTCCATTGAGGTCAGTTAGTTGACCAAAAGCTCTATGTTCCATCAGAGGATAGCATTAGCAGAAGGTGGCTGGTAGAGAGCCGAGGATTACCCGTTTCTCGGAAGTGACCTTCAGGCGAATGCAGCAAACCCTTCTGACGGCTCGCCGTTGAGTATGACGCCGCACTCTGCCCTAACTCATGGACTACTCCTTAGAAGACATCACCAAAGAGCTGGCTGACCAAGGAGCGGTCAAGGCCGAACGGGGGGTAGGGGGGCTTCAAGATGCCCCCGACACACTTTGTTATGTTCGATCGTGACAGATTCCTGAGTCGGTGCGTTCCGGTTGCTATTGCTACCGTATGGAAGTCTTCTTGTTACTGCGGCGGATATGCTACTACTACCGCTGTGGCCATATGATTTCCTCGTTGTAGAGGTTGAAGTTCGGTTTAGCCGAAGTCTGTATAAACTGCTCCAAGACCATAATAAGTCATGTTGTTGTTTGCTTATAGCTCCCCTGGAGCAGATGGCATCCTAAATGTGGATGAGTTTACGTATCACTGCCCGAGAACAGTTTCATTCTGTCTTGATCTGTCCCTGTGCTCTCCGGATGTACAGCCTAATTCAGGTGGGAGGTGGTCGATGACCATGCTAGTGACCAAATTCCCATTCAACTATCATTTGGGGGGACCGCTGTCGCCTGAAAAATTCGCTTCCCTGCTAACTGGAGAGGGCGCGGTGGTCCGCATTTCAGGAAATGAAGATTTCTCTGTCTCAGCCGAGGAGTTTAGGTCGATGATAAAATCTTCGATTTCTTCGGCAGCCTCCTCGCCGTGGGTCTAACTACTATTCCTAGAACGTCTGTTCATTTTGCATGCCGTCCGCTTCCTTAGTGTTCTGCGGAGTTCGAGACGGCCTTTAGACAGAAGCCATATGCCTACATGCCTCATGCGAACCTAAAGTTGCGCTCCATTGGGTCGCGACTTTTCTCTTGGACCTATCCCCCAATGCCTTGACGCCTTCTCCTCTTTTTCAGTTGCCTTCGAATCGGGCTCATGCGGGTTGAACCACCATTTGATGGCGTGCTCCTCTGCACCTTTGTGGAACTATCGCGTGGTCCCCCAGACTATCCGCCACATTCTTGTTTGATGTCCCAGTCTGGTGATCTTCACGCGCATTACCTTTCCCAATACCGGTATTAGCGGGTAGCTACCGATTGTCCCTTATGCTCTGAACGAGTTTGTACACCCCTGATTGTTGCTTTTTTGAGGAGGCTGACCTCCACTGTATGTAGTTGTTCATTGTATGCTCAGGCACTGCAGGATGGTGGGTCTGCCTCTGACGCCAGAGCATCCCTTTTCACTTTTTGTTTTGTTTTGTTGTTTTTTTATATATTCGGGGTTTTTTTTAACATAACATTAGTTTAGTTTGATTACGGCGACTTATGCCCATGCAGGGAGTCGCCTGGAGAGACTCCTTATAAAATCATGATACTGATAAGGCCGCTCAGTAGGACGCATAGGCCTCAATAGGCACCCGCACACGTAAAAAAAAACAAGGCATACAATCTATTTTCCCTAAGATTTGGGATCGAGTTTCACGTAATAGACGAAATTATAGGAGCTGAGACGAAAGACAGAAGAGGCCTTTAGGACTAAGTGAAGACGCTCGGAAAAGTGTCGTTATAGGAGAGAGGCTTAATACATAAGCCCTCACCACCCCCTTTCCCTACCTCCAGTGTGTCGGTGAAGTATATATGCGGATGACTGCAGAAGAACGGAGGAAGATCGAGTTAGAGATCGACACGACGAAGTCCGGCGGCAGGGCCCCGCAATCAAAGAAAG
The DNA here is from genome assembly GCA_963969495.1 of Ceratothoa steindachneri. NCBI lineage: Eukaryota > Metazoa > Arthropoda > Malacostraca > Isopoda > Cymothoidae > Ceratothoa > Ceratothoa steindachneri. Next base: position 153,682,448 of record OZ018318.1, on the reverse strand, counting down.
GAACAGAGAAGTAGTTAATTCTGAGTCAGTTCCTGGTGGTTACACCGGAGATTAGCATCTTGTATCTAGAATCACTCTCATACATCTCTCGTCAGAGAAACCCCCCTACCTTGGTTTTCAACAAAAACCAGAGATAGTCCTCACCATTAAGGAATACCCAAAGTGAACCCCTTCCTCCCCCGTCCATTCATCAAAGGATTCACTTGTTGCTCGTCGCTCGCCAGTGCGAAGCATCTCAAGTTTAACCTGAAGATTGGAAAAAGTCTACCTTCACGGTCCCGTTGCTTAAATCCTCTGACTAAGACAACGTGCCATCCACCTCTTTCACCGAAGTCACCTGTTTCGCTCAGTGTCAGTCTCCCCGCCAGACAAACAGCTGGGCGTCTGTGACCACACCCGCGCGTCGAACCGCAAACCACTTCCCCGTCTTCATAAAATCTAAAGGCAATTCACTTGTGTATTTTTTTAAAGGTAAAGAAATTCATATATTTTTGTGTGTCAATTAACGCTCATTATTCAAGTGAGCTTGGTGTCAACCATTATTTAATATTCATTTGTAAAGTAGACTCTTTTATTTATAGATGTAAAGTTTGTTTTTAGTATTTCATTTTTTTATGTTGCAATTAAAGATATATTATTGGTTAGAAGTGTTTAACTCAATCCTCGAAACGCTGCACATGGCTATAGAATTCCGCCCTGATTAAAGAAGTAAAGCAAAACATTAAATAAAGAAAAGTACGTACACCAACTCGGCCCTCATACCACGACACAACCCAAGCGAAGAATCCCTCCCACCTTACAAGAAGGTCGCCCTACCAAGTCTTCGGTGCGGTCACCACCCAACTACACACACACACATATACGCATACACATACACTACTACTACATTAGCCTAACCGTTACAATCATATATCCCCGTGCCACCAAGAACCGAGCATAGTTCAACACAATATCACTCACACCAATGCAACTGTGACAAAACCTGCAAACATGGCGCGCTGTCAGTGTAGAGGGTTGGACCTTCGCTTGTGCCAACGTAAGGAGTTAATGACTAAAGGGTTTGGTCGAGGAGTTAGGTTGAATTATGCATGTGATTACTCTAGTCACTTGAACCATCTTTAATGTAAGGGAGTCTAGCTCTTAAGTGAGAGCAGTTCAAATGGAGATTTCTGTGTGGTTTGAACAGTGTTGGCAAATAAAAAAAAAACAGGTTTTCGGGGGCTTTTTCAAGTGAAATTTGAAAAAAACAGGTTAGGTTGGGGGTTTTTTTTTTCAAAAAATGAACTCTACTCAGCATTATTCATCTCTCCTTCTACAGGTTATGGCTATCATGGGTACCCACAATTCTCGATCAGTGATCTGTTCTTACCTTAATATAATTATTAATATTATATAAAAATAGAGATAGCTATTCTTTTTCTATGTTATTCTAATGCTTGTAGTGTTTGTTTTTTGTTTTTTTAAACAGTATAGAACCCGGGTTTTATTGGGCTTTTTCACAATTTGGGGGGGTTTTGCCAACCCTGGGATTGAATGGTTGAACGAATATTATCTTCATCAATCTCTCACAAAATAGAGGGTCAGCGTGAATATTTGAGGGGAGAAGATTAATGGGATTTTGAGGTGCAGAGTCGAAAGACTATCCAGAAATGTTGGTAGAATGGTTGTAAGCTATTTTGTATAATAGAAAAAGTTTTAAGTTCCGTGGATGAAAAAAGTATTTTATTTGAGCTAACGGAAATAATAAAAATTGGTAGCGGTTTTAACACTAATCTGCTTTTGTGTATTTTATTTCTCAGTTGGGGTCTATTGATTAACGTGGAATCCGAACCGCAGTTATTTTTCCCGTATGGCACTCACAGTGATGACCCGAATGGGGACTCCATCCTTCGACTCTCACAATGTGGGTTAACCTCGCTGTAATGGAAAGTGGCGGCTAATGGAGAGAATCGTGTATAAGATAGAGAGGATTTTTAAGAGTGCTTCAAATCCTGTGACTGGGCTGAACCCTTCACCTAACACGTCACCAAATCCTCAGTTGCCTTGATCGGAAAACGCTTCTTTTTTTTATTGTGGTAGCCCATCTGGCACTGCCTACTTGGACATAAGTTGCCATACACAAACAACCATGTAAATAACAACTATAAAAAAGGACAAAGGCTAAAAAAATATTAACAACGAGAAAAAGCAAGAAGGAAGCGTGCTTTGGCGTCGGGGGTAGGCCCGCCTCCCCCCGGCGCAGGAACAGACTACCTACAAAAAGAAACTTGGTAACACTATTGGGCAGAATGTAGTGATCCTAATGCAAATTGGGACCCTCTTGCGGGCTTCTGGGTTTGCTGCGATCCCATTTATCATTTCAGGATGGATTTTGAGGAAGCCTTGCACTTTGATGAATCAAATTTAAGTCTAGAGATCCCGCAGGGGTCTGTCCACGATCTCACCCGCGGTCTCTTCGGGGACAACGCCCGCAGTTTCTTGTCTGTATCACCGAAGCTGACTACTTCGTTAACCGCGTCGTCACTGCCTCCACTCTCCGTCAACCTGGTGGTCGAGATGATTCTCTTCCTCGGTGAGGAATACCTGGGGGTGGGGGGTATATTAGATCCAAAGGTTTCTCTCTGTGGAGTAAAGAAAGTTGGGTGCTCTCCTGGTCCATAGTGCCCATTAAAGTCTATTTGGTCCTTATACCTTCAAATTGCATTAGAACTTCCCCTTCCTAGACTTTTTGCATGGACCGCTAGCACAAGGAGGGGGACTATAAAATTCCCACAGCATGCAACAGCTTCCATTCATTCTAACCTGGTCCCTCAGCACAACCTCATAGCTAACGTTGCCCCCCTTAATCGTGGTAACGTTGGAGCCTACAGTGCATGCTGTAGGATCCAAGCTTTCTTCCCTAATCTCCAGCCTGTGCTGTAGGCCCCTGTCAACGTTACCACGATTAAAGGGGGGGGCACGTCAGCTATGAGGGACCAGGTTAGAATGGACGGAGGCTGTTGCATGCTGTGGGAATTTTATAGCCCCCCTTCCCCTGTGCTGGCTGATGAATGGACAGAACACCCCATGCTCGCCCCCTCGCGCAACTATCATACACAATGAAATGAAGCCAAAGAAAGTGCCAAAAACAAAATATAAACCTGGTGCTTCGGACAGAAGAACCTACCGAAAAAAAATGGTTCCTTTTTGTGGAACCGAGGCAAATCTGTATTCCTATTTTGTTTTTTTGGTATATCCCTTAATCCCTCCAGCTGTGCGGTTGTACGGGATCTCCATGAGCTGCCTGCGGTGGGCGATGTGCCTGAAGGTGTTGCTGGGTGCCACTATGGACAGTGCCATCGCCTTTTTCCTTCGGCGGAAATTGGGAGAGGCACTCGATACTCCCAGGATTGTGAAGCTCATTCACTTGATCCGAGGTGAGTATTCGCCCCCCACACACTTTAACTGTGTGGGTTTGGGGTCTTTTGAAACTGTTGCCACAGGCAGTTAGGTAAGGTATTTGGGGCGCAAGGTTCCCCATAACGACAGTTTATTGGATTATGAATTACTCTAAATTATATTATTTACATATATTGGAGTCTTCCGAGGTTGGTGGTGTCAGCTGCACGTCGTAGACAGCGACTAAAATGTGGCCACTGATTTATTAAATAGCCAGGAATGTTGGGCTTGGAACTCGCTAGTAGAATAATCCCACGAGTGAAGCTCGTCTTGCAGTTGTTCAGTAGATTTGACTGGCCTCATCAATCTCTTGGTTAACTTTCTTGTTTTTTTTTCGTTTTTTACTCATTCCCAGTAGCTATTTGATATCACAAGTTGATACCACTACTGGGATAAAATATATTGTCTAGTTCTCATTCTCGCTACTTCCTCTGTATACACCGGCTACAAATAAAAGCGAGTTTAGCGCATTTTCTCCTATTTGGACTAGTCATCTCCACCAACAGAATTGGGCGGAGGTCATATGATCATGGTTTGTGTAGTACAAGATAGTTCGCAAAAGGTTGATGGATTTCAATGAAATTTCATAAGAGGGGTTATACCTTAGGAGTTAATTAGATTTGTGGCCGGATCCAGATCCGGATGTGGATTATAAAACGCTTATTCACTTTAATACTGCGAGATTGGGTATTTTCTAGCATTGGCGGAGATATGCGCTCTCAGTGTTTTCTACTTCTGGGTGCGTATAGGCAATGTATACTTAGAACTCAACACCATTATTTGACTGGACATTGGCCCAGAAGAAAAGACATCCTTCCCAGGCCACACGTGGATCATCCTGACGGCCATGATGCGCTCTTCTCCAGGAACTAAATACCTTTTAACACCGCATCAACCTCAACCTGCCATTGGGAATCACACATGGTTTAACACACACAGCATCCTTAAACAGTTTAAGCGATTTAGACAACTACATATATACAGAATGCGATATCTATGGCAGAACCTTGCCTCATCGATAAAGTTCATGGGGGAGAGGAGAGCACCCTAGGGCCTGAGATGTCGTGACATCTAGGTTTTGTATGGTATTCTATGTCATCCATAGATTTTTTCACAAATGTTCATTTTAATCCCCCCCTTTCATTTAGATTAAATTTCCTTCGGTTATTCCAGTTCATTTTTGTAAAAGAAAGCCCTTTCCTCAACCCCAGTGAGAAAGTGTTCCCTTTTTCCTTCCCCGCAGATGCCTTGTTCCTTGACCCTCCCTCGCCCCGAACTGCTGAAGAGCGACGCATTCGGGAGAAGGAAATTCGCGAGGCAGTCGTCAACCTGGTTCCCCGCTGGCTTCAAACTGTTGTTTTCAATCAGGACCTCTACCTAGAAGGGGCAAACGCGCTTGTTGATCTGTTTCAGTACCCGGTGTTAAATAAACAGGTGTGTTGCAGTTTCCATGTCACCTACCTTTATCATCCTCAAAAGCCTTTCAACAGAAGTTGGCGCGCATCAATTTTACTACCGACATGATTGGGCGGAGTCTGCGACAGCCCCGCCCATTTCCGCGATTACGTATGTCGCTCGCAGGAACAAAACCAGGGTGCGCGGCTTCCCAGGCCTGCGACCCATATCTTGGCTTGAGTTCCTTTTACGACACGCGCCGGAAAACTATGGGTATCCTTCTTGCCCCCACATACAAGCGAAACATGTATACAGGTACGTGACCCATCATATTCTTTCATCCCTTATTTCTCCAGGCTTGGTTCATCTGTCCCTTCTCGCATCCTCTATCCATACTGGCCTCATTGCTGTAGCTTTCTGCCTCAGTTTGGGACGTCTTTTCTCGGTCCTCGTACGTGGTCGTATTCTCAAGGATCTCGTAGGGGTTGCCTGTTACACTTATTAACTGGAAGAGCTGCACGTCCCACGGCCTGAGTTCAATTTAGGGAAGCCCCGTCACTGGGTTGATTTGAACCCTCTGACGGGGCCTGCGAAAGTGGCTGGCACGCTCCCCCCCTCTCTCCCTCTCAACGTTACGGGTTTTTTTACCCGACGACTATCCTCAACCTCTTGTCTGCCTGCCTGCACTTGGTACCAGGAGGAACTGTTCTCACCCCGACAGAATACAAATAAGGGACAACCCGTCACTGGGTTGAATTTAAGATGGGGCCAGGGAAGTTGTTGGTGCGCTTCCTCCTCGCTCCCTCGCAGCATTGCTTTTTCTCTATGTCTATCTCCTCAACCCTTTGTCTAGGCCTAAGGACCTGACCATTGCAGTGTCAGAAGAGAGGCTTTGTAACCTCTATAAACAACGCCATTCAATACTCGTTGGTCGCAAGAGACTAGGCGTTGAGGCATAAGTCTGTACAGCTTGTGACGGATGGGCTCTACTGCCTTGTTGGCTGCCAAGCCAACTAAATGTCTCTGGGTCTGCCACAACAGATCTTCAGATCCTGGCTGTCCTGTCGAGGATTAGTACGTCCTACTAAGAATATCCGCCCTGCCTCTGGCTGCTCATTTGGGAGCTGCGACCTTTAGGGAACGACTGGCCACTGGGTAACTTTTGGTCTGTGCGAGTCGCTGTCATAGGTTGCCAACACCATTCTTTAACGCACCCAGGACGGACCCCTGAAAAGTCGTAAAACCCGAGACAGCATATGCGAGAGCGGCTGGATGCGGGCTAAAGCCCACCAACCAACTCACCCCCTTTTTATTTTTCGTGGTCACATGCGCAGGAAATTTTCGCCTGGTGGTTTTCCAGTTTTTTTTTTAATTTCTGACTACGTCCCTCTTTCTCAATCCTTGCCCTACCTTGGTGTTGGGGCGCACGAGGAACTAAAAGATGACATCACTGACACTTGGAGGAGGCTTCCCTTTGACATCTTAGGAAGGTGCAATCCCCCCTCCACCCCACCCTCTGCTTCCTCAAGGCCGCCACAAGATTTCTAGCGGAGATGGCGCTTATCCCTCTCAATTTTTGACGGGTTCAGGGGTTTTTCCCTTATCTCATTTTGTAGAGTTGCCCCAAGGGCACTCTCCACATGTGACTGTCCCCGTTTGCTTTCTCAAGGGCCAGGCAAGACAGAGAATGCGCCGCCTCGATCCCCGCCACTACCGTTGTGGTCGTGTGACCCACCACAACCCCTTTAGAGGGTAAGAGGTGGCATCGTCCTCGGGGCCTTGTCGACGCACCTCGTAGACCCGAAGGTTGTCATGTTGATAGGAGTAGGCATGCCGGCTCTGGTGATGGGCCATAGGCCCTATGAGTCCTCAGTCTGTATACTGACACCTGGGGCTGGTCCCGGAAGTGACACCGCCAGAGATGGCAGGGTCTTTCAGGGGGGCGAACCCTGGCTCGGTGCCAGACACGTAACCCCGATTTTTCCCTTGCAAGGCCTTCATCACCGAGGACGTGCCCCCGAAGATTCACAAGAAGAGGAGGGACCCCCTCCCAGTGCCCCCTTGACTGGCAAGATCTTATCCATTTCAGAGAATGATCTGGCCGAGGCTAGTCCCGTCCGGACTTGAAGACCCTTCCAGAGGAGGATAGAAGCGCGTCTACTCCCCGCCCTCCTCTCCTATCATAAAAGGAAGAAAGCAAAAAGGACAGGATTTCTCTCCTCTTGCCGTGGCTCCGGGGACGGAGTCACGGATCTTCGATTACATTGGGCCTTCTCATTCAGAGACTACCTAGTGTTTTTTTAGTTATTCGCTCCACTAATTGCAGCAAGTTGGCCAAAGGTCACATGCTCCGACGGGAGCCTTCTGGCGGATGTTGTGGGCCCTTCCGAAGCGGCCATTAGTAATGCCCTTAAGACACTCAATGGCTCGCTCGCCGGTGAGCGTGACACCATGGATTTCATGAAAGTGGTAGTTTATAAGATGGAACTCTTAGATTGCTCTTTAGAAGACCACCAAGGAGCAGTTGAATTGCTGCGGACTCCGGGGCAAATGGGCGGAGCTGCGTAGGCTATCTCCTTCCGTTCCCCTTTAGTTATTCTCTGACTGGAGGCCATACTTGGCGCGTGCCCCTGCCCACCCTCCCGGGGTATAAGTGCTTCGCGATTCACCACCATGGGATGGGGGCCTAGAAGGAGGATGCGTGATTTAGACCTGGAATGATGTTTCCGTTCTTTTCTTTGCTTTAAATACCTCCTTTCAAGCAGCTGCACCTAGATAGGAAGTATACTCTTATTTCTACCTACATTCCACCGTCAGCCCACTTGGATGAGGGGGCCTTCTGCCCCGTCGTGTCTTGATCTGTCCCCGTACTTCCAGGATTCACAGCCAGATTTGGGTGGGAGCTGGTCGATGACCTTAATGGTAGTGACCACTTCCCATTGAACTCATTTTTGGGGCCACTGCTGAAGCGATGGTCCGCATTTAGGTCGGTGAGTGAGACCATTAAGTTTTTCTCCGGCTACCTCATCGCCGTGGGCCTGCCTAACTACTATTCCTAGAACGTCTGGTTATTTTGCATGCCCCCCGTAAGGGGCGCGGCGATTTGCCATCATGGCCGCCGTGCTGACGGGATCCAGCGCTCCGTCCGGCCCCAGCTTAGCCTCTCTTCCTTCCTTCAGATAGCCTGTATTTCTCTCCTACTTCGTCGCTTTTCATACAACCTCTCCCACAACTTTCTCTGGTCAGCCTCTAATTTCACAGGGTAGATGCTGAACTTCTTCTCAAGCCAACCGTCCCGGATCGGGGCTGGGGGGGGGGACAATGTTCCCTAACCCCTGAGCTCCGGTTCGGGATGTTTTTTTTTAACAACCTGCTTCATCCCCACCCATACCTTCCTCACATCCCTTTTCCTTCCTCTTCACATTCTATCCATTTTTACGCCGCGTCTAAGGTGGAGCCGCCATGCCGATGGACTGCCAAGCCACCAGGCGGGAGGGGTGGTCCCAAATGGCGGCGCCTGGCTCTGCCAGGCCTTTAAGCACTTCTTGCAGTGCAGGCAACTGCGAGAGGTGATGAGCGGTTGCATCCCGTAATAAAAAGAGGGCCACCATGCCCAATGATGAGTCTAACCAAAAAAAAACTTTAACTCCCACTGTACAAACGACGGAGCCGCTCTCGTTCAGCTCCACAAAAAAAAATGGATGTTACCCCTGTGCTTGCGCAGGGGACCCTCCATATTTCTTCAACCGGAGAGGAGGCTTATTCCTACGGGTGAAGTGGACTTCCCCTCACCCCTTTCTCTGGAGGTGCTTTCGGGCACCTCCCTTCTTCCAGCGGCAGTCCCCTCTGTTCTTTCCAAGGGGACTGCCAAGAAAGCCAGCAGGCAGCCCATTGCTGACCGCGGCTCGGTAGGGCAAACCCCCTTAGGGGGGAGTGGGAAGCCAGACCCCTTCGGTCGCTTCCCTCAAAAGACCTGCTGGCAAGAATATTAAACCTTGCCGGGATCAAGGCCTGTGCCTCCCCACAAAAGACTGGTGACGCTGCCAAGGGGACCTGCGATGTCCTGGGAGGGGGATCGCCAACTGGAGGCCCCTCCTGTGATAGACATGGTCCTTGAGGAAACCCAGCCTCAGACGGTAGGACCTTCCATGAGGGGGAATCCGGGCTCGGCGCCAATCACCGAACCCGAATCCGCCCCTATGCAAGGTCCTCCTTAAACGGCGGAGGGCTCCGAGGCAGTACAAGGAGGGAAGGGATCTCCTCCAAACGGTGTCCAGGCGACCACCAGGACCTTCTCCATTTCGGAGAAGGACCTGGCTGAGCCCGGTCCTTCTGGCTTAGGGGCTCCTATCGGAGGAGGTGAGAAGCGGATTCATTCCCCGCCCTCCTCTCCAAAAAAGAAAAAAGACAAAGACTAGGAAGACTCGCGGCTCCTCTCCACCCGAGGGGGCTACGGGGACGGATGGGTCTGCTGCCACTTTGGCAAGCGACCAAGCCAAGATCGGCCCCTCTGTCCCTCCGGTTGCGGAGCCACTGACTAAAACTAAAAGTGCACAGGTCGGAGCCTCGATGACATTGGGGCACCTTATTCAGAGGTTACCTGGCGTTTTCGAGCCCACTGGCTTCAAACGCTTCCTCTTTATTCGCTCCACTAATGGCAGCATGTTGGCAAGGGCAACATGATCCATCAGAGGAGAGGATTAGCTAGTGCAATTAGTAGAGAGCCGAAGGTGACCCGTTTCTCGGACGGGAGCCTTCTGGCGAATGCGGCTAATCCCGCCGAGGCGGCCAAGATAAGTGCTGTTCGGACACTTCATGGCACCCCGGTTAGTGTGACGCCGCACTCTACCATGAACTTTGTGAAAGGAGTAGTTTATGCGAGGGAACTCGTTGACTACTCCATTGAGGACATCACCCTAGAGCTGGCCGACCATGGGGCGGTCAAGGTCGAACCTGTGATGAGAAAACAGGGAGGGGCCTCGAGACCCACCCCTACACTCTTCGTCACCTTCGACTGTGACAAGCTCCCTGAGTCGGTGCGTGCTGGTTGGTACCGCTACCGCGTTAAGGCATTCGTGCCACTGCCGCGGCGGTGCTATTACTGTCACCGCTTCGGCCATACGAATCGCTCATGTAGACGTGCAAAGTCGGGGTCCCCCGAAGTCTGTGTAAATTGCTCCAAGGTCGCGCACGATAAGTCCAAATCTTGTGTGGCCAAGTGTGTCAATTGCGGAGAGCCGCACCCTGCTTCTTCGAAGCAATGTGGTGCATATCTCCTTGAGAAAGAAATCCTGGCCGTTTAGGCCCACGATAGACTCTCATTTCGCGAGTCTAAGGTCTTGGTCCTGGCGCGCCCGTCTCTGCCTGGGACGTCATATGCCTCAATAGTTAGAAAGGCACCCTCTGCTCCTGGCCCATTCGGAGCCCTTCTGCGGGCTCTACCCAACCCGGGCGCTCCCCTGGTAAAGCTGGCGGCAAAAAGGGTTCATACCCAGCCCCGGCTAAAACCAGGGCTCCCCCTCTTCCCCCTGCGTGACCGTTTTCCGCAAGGCGAAACGGCCACGCGCCTCCACCGAGTCGTTAGACTCACAGGAGGCAACACCCCTGAAGATGGTCGATGGGATATCTTCGGGGGTTCCCAAAGCTGTCCCCCGAAAGGAGGACAACAACAAAGGAGCTTCGGCTCCTTCGCCCACGCCCCAAGGTGGAGCGAGTGGCTCGGAGACGGTGGTTCCTTGAAAAGAGGGCCCCCGCCTCCGAAGCCGCAACGCTCGCCTAAGGTTTCAAGGCGGAGGGAGGAAAAGACTCGCATGGCGAGCCCAACCTCCCCCAATAAGTCCTCGAAGGCGATAGCGCTTTGTCCGGCCAACAGTGCCTGGTGTTCTGCCCCCGGGAAGCGTACGGCCATTCCCGTGAGGGTCTTCAGTTCGGGGAGGGCCCCCGCGTCTCCTCTGAGCTAGGCCTGGAGGGCATATTCCTTCAATGGAATTGCCGTGGACTCCGGGCCAAATGGGAGGAGCTGCGGAGGCTCGTCTCGTCCCGCTCACCGTTAGCTATCTTTTTGCAGGAGACCATGCTAGGTGCGTGCCCCCTGTCCGCCCTCCCGGGGTATAAGGGTCTTGTGACCCTACCACCGCGGGATGGCCGGGCTGGGGGATGCGCAGTTTACACCCGGCATGATGTCTCAGTGGCTGTGCAGCTGCACCTGGATAGGAGGTATACTATCATTTCTGCGAACATTCCACCGTCGGGGGACTTGCGCCGCGTCGTGGCACGGTTGCCGAGGCCCTATCTCTTGCTTGGAGATCTGAACGGCAGGCATCCTCTCTGGGGAGATTACTCCATAAATCCCATGGGACAAGTCCTTGCCGATCTGATCGAAGAGCTTGAGATGGGTGTCCTAAACGTGGATGAGTTTACGCATCACTGTCCGAGAACCGCTTCATTTTCTTGCCTTGACCTATCTTTGTGCTCTTCGGATGCACAGCCTGATTTTGATTGGGGGGTGGTCGATGACCTCCATGGTAGTGATCACGTTCCCATTCAAATATCATTTTCAGGGCAACTGCCGCCTGAGAGACCGCCTCGGTGGTACTTGGCGCGGGTGCGGTGGCCCACATTTCAGGAAATGAGTGAATCTCTATCTCAGTAGAGGAGTTTAGGTCGGTAGATGAGGCCGTTGAGTTCTTCTCCGGCAACCTCATCGCCGTGGGCCTGACTACTATGCCGAGGATGTCTGGCCGTTTTGCACGCCGACCACTCCCATGGTGGTCGGCCGAGTGTGAAACGGCCCTCAAACAGAAGCGTTATGCCTATATGCGCTATAAGCGCCGCCCGAACGATTTCACTGTCGCTGAATTTCGTCGGGCTAGGTCTAGGTTCCGGTATATTTCGAAGCACGCCCGCCGCTCTTCTTGGCGGGCATACGTGTCTCCACTTAACGGGAAGACCCCTTTAGCTGAGGTGTGGAAGCGAGTCAAAAGGATTCGGGGCAAGTTCTCGCAGGACCCCCCTCCTGTTCTCTAGAAGAATGGGACCGCAATCTCGGACCCCGCGTCCGTGGCGGAATCCTTAGCGACCGCTTTTTCCGCATTCTCTAGCCGGGATGCTGCTCCACCAGCATTCTATGACGTCGTGATGTCGCGGAATGCCGCCGGCTGGACTTTACCTCCAGAGGCGGAGAACCCTTCAACGACAAGTTTACTGTGAGTGAGCGGCGCTCCGCTTTCGCTTCGTGCGCGGACACCGCCCATGGTCCGGACGATGTCCCGTACGCCATGCTTCGACACCTGGGTGAGCGAGGTATGGCCTTTCTGTTAGATTTGTTCAACAGGATCTGGGTGAAGGTCTTCTCCCAGACTCCTAGCGAATCGCTACTGTGCTCGCCTTTCGCAAACCGGGGAGAGATCACTCTACTCCGACCGGTTTCCGCCCAATCTCTAACCTCTTGCGTGTGCAAGTTGATGGAGAAATTGGTAAATGTTAGACTAGCCTTTTTCCTGGACAGCGGGCGCCATCTGTCTTCCGCACAGTGCGGCTTCCGCAAGTTCCACTCCACGTCGGATGCTCTGCTCCGACTGGAAAATGCCGTCTGCGAGGCTTTCCTTCGTAGACAGCACTACCCCACGGTGTTTTTCGATCTGGAGAAGGCCTATGATACCGCAAGGCGATACGGTATCATGGAGACTCTCCACACGATGGGGGTGAGGGGACGCCTCCCAATGTTTATATCTGAATTTTCGCGAGATCGTCGATTCCGCGTACGGGTGGGGGGGTGGGGGGAGCCTATCCGGCCCAAAGGAGCAGCAAGAGGGTGTCCCGCAGGGAAGTGTCCTCAGTGTCACACTCTTTGCCCTGAGCATCAACGGCATCACCTCGGTGCTGCCGGAAGATGTTCTCGCTACGCTCTACGGAGACCACCTTTCGATCTCTTTTGGCGCGGCCCAGATGCCAACTCTGGAGCGTCGACTCCAAGAGGCATTGAACCGCGTCTCTCGCTATTCCGAAGCGCACAGGTTTCGGTTTTCTTTCGCCAAGACTAAGGTGGTGCACTTCTGCCGCCATCCACGGCTTCACCCCGACCCAGATTTGTTTCTTAATGGGGTGCGCCTGGATGTGTTTGAGTCGCACCGTTTCCTTGGTCTTGTATTCGACCGACGCCTCACCTTGGAGGCTCATATTCGCAGCCTTAGGGTCTCCTGTACCCGCGCCATGGACATTCTTCGTTCCGTGACGTTCAGCGCTTGGGGCGCTGATAGGACTACTGCCCTACTTTTTTATCGATCCTTTGTTCGTTCGAAGCTCGACTACGGATGCGAGTTTTATGCATCCGCAGCCGAGCGTTTATTAAGTAAGGTGGATTCAATCCACCACACCGGCCTTCGCCTTGCGACCGGTGCCTTCCGCACTTCCCCCATTGAGAGCCTGTTGGTCGATGCTGGGGAGATGCCACTCGCTCTGCGCCGCGTGCCGTGCATCACCCGCCTGTACGCGCGAGCCCGGCGCCTCCCTCAGTCACCAACAGCTCTCACTTCATCCGCAGCTGATCTCGATGGTGCCTATGCCGCCGAGAGACGCCAGTCATACCCTAAGCCCTTTGGGTTTAGGGCCAGGAAACTCCTTCGAGAGGTAGATATAGCTCTCGGGCTGGTGGCGCCCCTGGTTCTGCCCAGGACGCCACCCTGGAGGGTACCACATTTGGCTATTTTTTTCGCCACGCCTCTGCTCCCAAAGCTTGTACAGCGCCGGGAGTATTGCGTTCGACCTTTTGGGAGCACACCTCGTGTCCTGCTGGAACCGTGCCAGTGTATACGGATGGCTCCAAGTCCCAAGAGGGGGTCGGCTTCCACGACGTATCCCCTCTGTTTGAAGTCAGCGGGGCTCTACCAGGCGCTGCGTCTGTCTTCACGCCCGATCTGGTGACAATACACCACTCGGTACGGGAGATTACGTGACGTGCCCGTTTCGGAGACCGGATTGTGATCTATAGCGACTTACAAAGCGCCCTGAGTGCTCTCGGGGCATTGGAATCTCCGCATCCCCTGGTTCGCGAATTCTGTGACGCCACGGTTTTGGCGAGCTGGGTGGATGTCGAGATTATCTTCTGCTGGGTTCCTGAACATGTAGGAATTGCGGAGAATGAGCGCGCCGATGAGGGTGCTAAAGAGTCCTCGAGGACTCTGCGACCGGACCAGCGTTTCGCTCTTCCTCACACCGACTACATGGCAGGAATACGGGCAGCTCTTCGGACTGCTTGGCAAAGAAGATGGGAGACGGTCGAAGGGAACTTAAAGTCGCGTCACATTGCGCCGCGACTGTCCCCATGGACCTATCCCCCAATGCCGCAACGGCTCAGGTCGCTTTCTGTCGTCTCCGAATCGGACACACTCGTTTGATGCATCGCTATTTGATGGAGCGCTCTCCTGCGCCCTATTGCGACAACTGCGTCGTCCTCCAGACTGTTCGGCACATTCTTGTCGATTGTCCCAGTCTGGGTGACCTTCGCGCACGTTACCTGTCCCGGTACCGGGATGGGCGGGGTCGCTACCGCCTGTCCTTTGTGTACTCGGGACGAGTGCGTGCACATTGACTGGTGGACTTGTTGACTATTTGGGGGAGGCCGGCCTTCTTCCTTTTATTTAACTAGGTTTAGTTGTTGTTTTTGTTATTGTTTTGTTATTGGTTTTTCTTTTTATTGTTGTTTCCTGTTCAAATTTTTTAAAGTAGCCTAGAACTAGGCTGTTTGTTTACTGCGACTTATGCCTTAGTGGGCAGTCGCCAGATAGCCCCTTAAAAAAAAAATTGCATGCCGTCCGCTTCCTTGGTGGTCAGCTAATGTGAGACGGCTCTCGGACATTAGAGATCTGCCTACATGCGCTATAAGCGCCGCCCGAACGATTTCACCCTTCGATGAATTTCGTCGAGCTAGGGCTAGGTTCCGGTATATTTCGAATCGTGCTAGCCGTTCTTCCTGGCGGGCATACGTGTCTTCACTTAACCAGAAGACCCCTCTGGCAGAGGTATTGAAGGGAGTCAAAAGGATTCGAGAAAAGCTCGTATATCACCGTCTTCCCGTTTTCCAGGAGAGCGGGACTGCAATCTCAGACCCTGCGCCTGTGGCCAATCATTCGAATCTATTTTCTCCACATTCTCTAGGCCAGATGCAGCACGTCGTGATGTCGCTTAAGGTCGCTAATTTGACTTTACCTCGAGATGCTTCAACATCGGGTTTACGATGAGTGAGTTGTGTTCCGCTCTCGCTTCATGCGCGGACAATGACCCTAGTCCGGGCAATGTCCCGTATGCGATGATTCGACACCGAGGTGAGTGAGGCATGGCATTTCTGCTAGATTTGTTAAACAGCATCTGGTGAGACTAATGGCGAATGCCCATTTTGATGTTTTTTTGGAAAACGGGGAGAGATCGCTCTACCCCCGCTGGTTTCCGCCTAATTTCTTTAACTTCCTATTTGTTCAAGCTGATGAGAAAATGTTAGATTAGCCTTTTTCCTGGGGTGCAAAAGCTTACTGTCACCTGCACAGTGCGGCTTCCGCAAGTTCCACTCCACGGCGGATGCTCTTCTGAGTGTGAAAAAGCCGTTTGTAAGACTTTCCTTCCTATGATACCGCATGGCGATAAGGTGTCATTGGAACTCTCCACACGATGGGGGCAAGGAGACTCCTCCCAATCTTAATTTCTAAATTTCTTCGCGATCCTTGTTTCCGTGTACGGCCCAATGGAACAGGAAGAGGGCGTCCCGCAGGAAACAGTCCTCAATGTCGCACTCATTGCCCTGACCATCAACGATATCGCCTCGGTGCTGCCGTGGACGACCTTTAGATCTCTTTTGGTGCGGATCAGATGCCAACTCTAGAGCGTCGAATCCACAGGCATTGAACTTCATCTCGCGCTATGGTGAAGCGCACAGGTTTCGGTTTTCCTTGCCCAAGACTAAGGTAGTGCACTTTTGCCGCCATCTACGACTCGGTCCCGACACGGACTTGTTCATAAACGGAGTTCGCCTGGAAGTGGTAGATTCCAACGGTATCTTTGGTCGTGTTTTCGACCGGCGCCTCTCCTGGGATGCTCATATTCGCCCTCATAGTGTCTCTTGTAGACAGGCCATGGACATTCTCCGTTCCGTGACGTTGTAGCGGGCCGAAAATAGATCTCTAATCCCAATCGATAATCGATCCAACCCGCTTCCTACACTGTCCGGACGTGAGAAATCGAGGGAGAATAAAACGGATTGTATATACAGTCCCTTTACTTACAAAAAAATACAATGATAGTTACAGTTTATATTTACAACAATTTTATATTTACTAGGGAAGTGTGCACACTTCAAAATGAGGCTAAATTCCCCAATCAAAATACGATACCAAACGAGAATCTTATAACCGGCGGATACAACAATTTACTTATATTCTACACAAAACAAAAAAAAACACAACCACAACCGAACGAAAAGGGGGCACGCGCTATCACTTGCTGGAGGTGGGTGGTAGTTGGCTAACTTAGAAGAAGGCAGGATTGTCAACGAAGGCAGGTATGGCGGTTCAGGTGGTTAGAGACACGAAAGCCCTCCTCTCAGGGCTGGGTGGAACACTCGTCTATAGAACCCCTCTTGCTACCATTCCACACTTCCACTCTCTGTAGAAGAGATATATCCTCCTTTTATGACCCATTTATTTATACATGGATGGCGAAACTAATAAGTGGGCATTACTCGAAAATACATCGACTAGCTTACCTCTTTCCAGAATATGACGCTTTGATAAAAGTTAATTTAAACAAAGAACTATCTTATTATAGTGATATCTCAAAATTAGCTACTATCTTTCCAGAATAACGCCTGGAAAGAAAGAAAAACATGGTAATCATTTTATACATGAAATAAACAAAAATATAACAAACCCATTCCCATTCACACACATTCTTACAGAGGGAGGGAGAGGGTACTGAGAAAAGGGGTGGGAGAATGGCCCTTTTACACACACTCACATTCGCCCCACCATACCCCTCCTTCCTTAAGCCATTCGACCAGCCACTCACTAAACCCTTTCAATCACTCTCCACGGTACCACTTGTGCTCAATCGCACCCTTCTGCACCCATTCACACTCTTCTACTGGTCTCTGGCTACGCGTAGCAATTAGTCGGGGTTGTTCGTCAGTCGTCCTGTCAGTCTCATCGTCACTATTTATCATCTCATCAACCATACTCTTAGCCCTCATTACCAGTTCTCCCATCTCACGACAGAATTCTTTCATACTCTTCCGTTCAGAACCCTCACTCTTCATACCCCCATTCATCAGCTCCTCACTCACAGCTCTCATCCAACTCAAGGTACATTCTTGCGAAACAGACAGGTCACTCACATCCCCTGTATTCTCAACAGGCATACCAGAAACCCCTTCGACTGGTTCCCACCAGAAACCTGAAAAATCAGCCACTTCATCATTCACTACATCAAACTCATCCCTACTATTACCATTCGTAAAACCCGAAAAATCAGCCACACTAGGTTCATTCTGCCCAAACACACTATCATTCATACTGTTCCCAAAACCAGAAAAATCAGGCACAGGCAGCTCACTCACTCGTCTACTTATACCAGCCAGATCACTCACCTGTTTACGCAAAAACTCAATCTCCCTTTCAAGATCCCCCATACCAGAAACACTCTGCTCAGACTTTCTTTAATTCGTACTTGCATTCTTCCTTTCACTCTTCTTTGTACGCTTTCTACTCCTCGAGACTAAGACTAGCTCTTTCCCAGACAGATCCATACTATCACATTCAATCTCATCATCATGCACTTTACCTCTCTCTCTACACAGTCCATACACCGGATGGCTCACCAGGTAGTCAGGAGGTTCTCTCCATCTCCTTAACTGACTCTGATGAGCCCGCACTCTCTCAGTCATGCCGTCATTCAAACTCTCCAAAACATACGTTACCCCATTTTCCCAAACTCTCACAACTCTATAAGGTCCATCAAACTTCTCACTCATCTTTGATACATTCAACCTACCCTTCACTTCTTTCACCTTCAATACTTTCGTACCTAATTCAAATGAACGGAACCTTTCATGCGCCTCACGCCATACACTCTGCTCACTTTCACTCAAACGAAACCTATCTTTCACTCGCCTTTCAAAATTCATCACAAACTGACATGGGGACATTCCAGTTGCACTATGCACAGTTGAATTATATGCCCACAACACTCTTCCCAGACACACATCCCAGTCATTCACTGTCGTACTCATCATTCTCAACATCTCACACAAGGTTCTTATAGTCCGTTCAGCCAATCCATTTGAAGACGGTACATACGGAGTTGTTCTCACATGCTCCACACCATTCTCTCTCAACATTTGCTCAAACACTTCCCCTACAAATTCAGGACCATTATCACTCAGACATCTTCTAGGCTTCCATACACACATAGAAAAAAACAACTGCTCAACCACACGCGCAACAGTCACACTCCTTTTATCTCTCACAGGCGCTGCATACACAAACTTACTTTTATGGTCAACCATCACAACCATACCAACATTCCCAGCTCTCGTACGCGGCAAAGACACACAATCAATCACTACCAATTCAAACGGTTCTTTCGCATCAACTTTCAACATCGGTGGTTTCACTTGCACACCTTGCACCTTTCGCTTCTGACACCTTTCACACGTAGTTGCAACATCATTCACAACAGTTCTCAGAAACGGGTGGAACACATGCTCCTTCATACACCCCCACAGCTTAAATTTACCCATATGCCCATAATTATCATGCACAACCTTCACCAGACCAATCATACCAACTAAGGACATCACAGGTACATACATATCATCACCACCCTTCACATGCCTCACAAAATATACAACATCCATACAAACAACAAAATCCTTAGCATACCTTTTAAAATCACTTAAACACTCTAGCCATTCATTCAAATCAACACGCATCATTACACACCTCTTCAACTCACTAACAAAAGGACACATCTCTTGCATCTCTAGAATATCATCATCACTTAAAATCTCATTCTCATCATCCATGACCAACTCAATCATACCGCAAAACTTGACAACATTCTTTGCACACTCATTCAACCTCATCACCTCACATTCACCTTTCATAAGCGAATCCTTATCAGCATCCAAAGACAAATCATTCAATCTCATAAAGTCTACACCAAGCAAGAAACAACAAGGCATTTGCTCACCTTTCAGAATCACAAAGTCATGCTTCACATTGACACCATTACCCAAACTCACTTTCAGACTAACCTGTTCCCATGCCACTATCAAGCCATTCCCTAATCCACTTATCCGTAACTTCACAGGTTTATGCTCGCAACATTTAAACTCATCATACTTACTCAGAATCTTCTCATTCACTAAAGACACTTGCGCTCCAGTATCAATCAAACCACAGAACAACCTTTCACCAACTTTCACTCTCGCTTCCATCATATCAGGTCCACCATGTTCGCAATACACAGAAGGAACAAGCACACCAACATCAGCACTTATATCCACACTGTCATTAACTCCCATATCATCAATCACCACACACTCATGTTCATCCAGACAATCATTCTTCTCTCTTATATATGAACACTTTTCAATTACCCAATTGTAGTGCACACCGCTCAAACATTGCAGATGTACCACATTAGGATTCAAACTCTTCATCTTCTCATCCTTGTACACAATCGGCCTCTCACCACCAAAGTGCACATAAACAATCACTCCATACAAACGACTCACTACAATCAACACTTCCTGAAATGGCGGGACCCCTTGCATACACATCGCTCTCAATTCTTTGATGAAGTTCCGCACCTTTGCCATACCAATGCTTTCAGGCTTCCTACACACTTCATTCATTACCTCCTTCCTTAAATCATCTACACTATCGGGCACTCTCACATCTACTCCATCACTCTTCAAATCTTGCAAACCATTCCATACACTCTCAAACAAGGAATCACCACCACCCTTACTCTCTTTTCCATTCATAATCCCTTTCGGCAAATACTCAGGATCACTCACTCCACACACATTTTCATCATTTGTACCAGGATACCTTGACATCAAATCAGCCACTCCATTCCGTTCACCAGGCACATACTCAATCACATAGTCAAAGTCACTCAAATCTTCCAAAGTCCTTGCAATCCTACTATCGGCCCACTTCATACGCTGCAGATACACAAGAGGTTGATGATCGGTTTTTATCACAAACCTCACACCATACAAAAATGGACGCAACACTTTCAAACAATATCTTATCGCAGCCAGCTCTCGTTCCACAGTCGAATACTTTCGTTCTGCAACATTCATAGCCTTGGATACATACCCAATTATTCGCCTGACATTCTCTCCATTCAAACGCTGCTCTTGCATCAGAAAACCTCCCATACAATACCCACTCGCATCTGTATACAATTCAAGCATTTTAGCATTTACACTATAATCTGGGTAAGCCAATTCAACATCTTCAGCCGCTGCCTCTTTCAGTCTCTCATACGCCTCATTCATCTTATCATTCCACTTGACAACCGTACTACCTTTCTTGCCCATCCACTCAGTCAGAGGCTTACTCACACCAGAACAATCACGTATAAACTTTCGCTGGAACTCAATCAAACCCAAAAATGACTTCAGTTGCTTCACAGTCACCGGTTTAGGAAACATTCGCACCTTCTCAACATACTTCGATGATTTTCGCAATCCATTCTCACTCACCATATGCCCAAGGAATTCCACTTCTTTCGCAAACCATTCACACTCCGCCACTTTCACCTTCACACCAACACTCTCCAACGTTCTCAACACATCATTCACCAATCTCATATGCTCCTCAAAAGTCTCAGTCATAATCAAAATATCATCTATAAACGCAATCACATTCTTACTCGCAAACTTACTCAACACAACATTCATTGCCCGCTGGAAGGCTCCGGGAGCATTAGCCAACCCAAAGCTGAGGTTCCGGAACTGGTAATGCCTCTTTGAGGAAGAGAAGGCAGTTACTGGCCGGCTCTCCTCAGCAATGGGCATCTGGTAATACCCCCGTACCAGATCCAGCTTCGTAAACCACTCCATCCCATGCATACTATACACACACTCAGATACCACACACATCGGAAACCTTTCTTTCACAGTCCTTTCATTCACCTTTCGATAATCCACACACAGACGCAATCTTCCATCCGGCTTACGTACAGGTACAATTGGACTATTCCATGCACTCTCGCTCTCTTCAATCACCCCCAATTGCTCCAATTCCAAACACTGCTCCTCAATCTCATCAGCAACCGGACGTGGGAAATGCCTCGGCCGCTGATAGATTGGGGAGTCCTCCTTCAGGATAATCTTGAATTCCGGGAGCTTTGCAACCCCGAAATCCAGATCACCCTTACTGAGGGCTCCCTTTCGCTCAAATATCATTCGATACACATCCTCCCTTTCATACTCAGTCAAACATCCATCCAATTTCACCATGTCCTTCACCTCATTATACATCCATTCACATGTCTTTTCATTCGCAACATTCACCCTGATATCCGTACTATCATCCATACCTACCTCATCAACAGTGGAGAGGTGGCCCAGTACATCTCCGACTTGGATTCCCCTCACCTGCCCTTTCACACTGGGGTCCGCCTGCACACATACAAAAGGATCATTCATTCTCATCAAGCCATCAAACACACAAGCAACACGCCTTACCTTATAACACGCATCTGTTCCATCCAATATCACAGTGTTCTCACTCACATTCAAACTAACATCCTTACTCCAACTCACTCTAACAGACACCCTTTCACCCTTCACAAGCCTTACATTCTCCATAGCAGTCACCTCAATACCAGTAAACACACTCCTCAAAACGCTACCATCTTTTCCTACATACAACTTATACACCCCATTTTTACCAATCTTTCTCTCAATCTGATCACTCGCAGGATGCACAACCATACGATTCATTTTCATAAAATCATACCCCAAAATCACACCATACTCACTACTCACCTTATCAATCACAGAAAATTCACATTCATTCATCATCATACCATGCATTCGAACAGCTGACCTTATCATTCCAATCACAGGCACTCTCCTATTACCAATACCTACTAAACTACCCTTGCACTCAGACAGGAGGGCTTTCTCGCTAACCTTGTCATACACATCTTTATACACCAAGCTCGCCTTGCATCCAGAATCTATTAAAGCCAAACACTCAATTCCATTCAATTCCACCTTCACACTCAGACACTCATACTTCCTACCAGACAGCACTTTCACACTCGACAGACTTACCAACACATTACTCACACTCATGCACCCAGAGGATACTTCAGCAGGTACCCTCTTACCATTCAGTTTCCCGCTTCAGACTTTCCATTCACACCTTGCGCTCTCAGTCTAATCCAACACTTTTCACTTGAATGTCCTTCCATCGCACAATAGCTACATACATTCCTCTGGTCACGACACATCCTTGCATAATGACCAGCCTTTCCACAATTACCACATGCATATTTCATACTTTCCCCACCAGTTGCTCCACCATTCAACCTCGGACAATCTTTCTTCAAATGGCCTATTTCTTTACACTCGAAGCACTCTTTCACACTTTCCTGGCAATCCTTTATCATATGCCCTTTCTTACCACACCCAAAACACGCACCAGATGTCCACCTACATTCTGCCAACATATGACCTTTCCTTCCACACCGACGATATTCCACAATCTTTCTCCCACCATTCGGTCTCTCGTTTGCTGGGACATACCTCGGTTTCTCTCTCATATATCCGTTCCCACGCTTGAAATTCATCTGCCCCCTTCCATTCGACCACCCTCCATTTGCCCATCCATTCTGCCGGCCCAGGAAGTTTGACATCACTCCAGCTGGTGCAGCCTTCAGGGCATCCCTGTAGCTGACAAACTGCTGGGGTGGATGAAAGCTCCTGGGCTTCTTACCCCCAACATTCACACTGTACCATCCATCCTCTTCTAGATCGCTTTCATCATCAAATCGTCCATCTTCTAACAGTTCCAACACATCCTCCCACATCAACCGTTCACCTGTCAGTCTCACTCTCTCCTTTCTCTTTCCACTCAGCCATTCACTCACCTTTCGCGGGATCGTGTCCAAAAACTTCCTCATGAGTGGTTTACATTCATTTACATCATCATCACCATACCTCGTTCTTGCCATACTCTCAAGCCTATGTGCATACATATTCACACTTTCACTCTTCCCAATTCGAGCCTTCTCAAATTCATTCACCCTCTTATACTTCACACTCTCTTTCATTCGTTTCACCTGCCCAATCAATCTCTTCTTCACTACATCGTACTTTGGCTCTCCCACACTCGTTATCACTCGCAAGAACTCCAACACTTTCCCATCCAAACAATCTCCCAGAACACTCACCCAGTGACCCTTGTTCTGCGGGTACTTGAGCTTGCAGTACCGCTCAAAATCCCCGAAGAACTCATCCATACTCTTTCCCCCATGCAATCTAAACTTATCAATCCTTGGCACTTCCCTAATCAAAATTCCTTTCCCCACATTCACTTCACTCTCCGAAGAGCTACTCTCGGTCTCACTCATTCCAATCATATCGTCACTCTCTCCCTCATCTGAGTATAGCGAATCCACACTCTTCCCTCTCGCCTTCCTATCCTTAACCTTAGAACCATGCTTACTTCCTCTCTTACTTTCCACTCTCTTCCATTCACCCCCTTTCCTACCACTCACAGTATCTTATTTAGACTCAATCCTACTGCCATCCATTCCATTTAGCGGAGTCCCTTCAGTAGGAGCAGGGGTCAGGGTTGTAGGTCCTGGGACTGATCCAGCCCCTGTCATCATGTTATACAGGTCCTGCATCCGTCGGTCCGTCTGATCCTGTCGGTCTCCCATTTCCTTCTTCATCTTATCAGTCTTTTCATTCATCCCTTTTATTTTATTCTCCATTCCCTCCATCATTCCCCGCAACATTTCACACTCCTCTTCTTTCTTTCTCAACTCCAGTCTCAATCGCACTACTTCTTCATTCAATGTTTCCGCTACAGCCATTGTTCCCAAGTTAGTAAAAAGATAGGAGAAGGGAAAAATCAATCAAACTACTTGTCACACTAATTGGGTATGGACTGCAATCCAACCGCATCACGCTCCCAGTTTCGAAGTCTCACGTCCCTATTCGGGCGCCAAATGTAGCGGGCCGAAAATTGATCTCTAATCCCAATCGATAATCGATCCAACCCGCTTCCTACACTGTCCGGACGTGAGAAATCGAGGGAGAATAAAACGGATTGTATATACAGTCCCTTTACTTACAAAAAAAATACAATGATAGTTACAGTTTATATTTACAACAATTTTATATTTACTAGGGAAGTGTGCACACTTCAAAATGAGGCTAAATTCCCCAATCAAAATACGATACCAAACGAGAATCTTATAACCGGCGGATACAACAATTTACTTATATTCTACACAAAACAAAAAAAACACAACCACAACCGAACGAAAAGGGGGCGCGCGCTATCACTTGCTGGAGGTGGGTGGTAGTTGGCTAACTTAGAAGGAGGCAGGATTGTCAACGAAGGCAGGTATGGCGGTTCAGGTGGTTAGAGACACGAAAGCCCTCCTCTCAGGGCTGGGTGGAGCACTCATCTATAGAACCCCTCTTGCTACCAGTCCACACTTCCACTCTCTGTAGAAGAGATATATCCTCCTTTTATGACCCATTTATTTATACATGGATGGCGAAACTAATAAGTGGGCATTACTCGAAAATACATCGACTAGCTTACCTCTTTCCAGAATATGACGCTTTGATAAAAGTTAATTTAAACAAAGAACTATCTTATTATAGTGATATCTCAAAATTAGCTACTATCTTTCCAGAATAACGCCTGGAAAGAAAGAAAAACATGGTAATCATTTTATACATGAAATAAACAAAAATAAAACAAACCCATTCCCATTCACACACATTCTTACAGAGGGAGGGAGAGGGTACTGAGAAAAGGGGTGGGAGAATGGCCCTTTTACACACACTCACATTCGCCCCACCACAACGTTCAGCACTTAAGATGCCCTGTTCGGAGACCGAATTGCGATCTGTAGTGACTCACAAAGCGCCCTGAGTGCTCTCGGGGCATTGGAATCTCCACTTCGCTCGGTCTGTGGTATCCATGACATCACAGTTGCCACGAGCCGGGCGGATGTCGAGATTATCTTCTGCTTGGTTCCTGGACATAGAATTGCGGGGATTGAGCGGACCAGAGTCCGCGTTTCGCTCTTCCCTCTTCCTCATACCGATTACTTGGCAGGAATATGGGTAACTCTCCGTGCTGCTTGGCAAAGAAGATGGGAGACGGTCGAGGGGAACTTAAAGTTGATTCCCATTGCTCGGCGGCTGTTCCCATGGGCCTACCCTCCCAATGCCGCGCCGGCTTCAGGTCGCTTTCTGTCTTCTTCGAATTGGGCTCAACACTCGCGGGACGTACCGCTATTTAATGGAGCGCTCTCCTGCATCTTACCTCGATGACTACGTTGTACCCGGACTTTTCGCCACATTGTTGTTGAATATCCCACTCTGGGGCATGTTTGATACATTAACTGTCCCACTACCGAGACTAGCGAGGTCACTACTGTTTGTCCCTTGTACTCGGAACACGTTCGTGTACACAGACTTATGGACTATTTATCTTTTTGGAGGAGACTGGCATTCTCCATTTTATTTTACTCTCTTGGTGTTGGTCGCATGCGCACGCTCCGAGTGGAGGCGGGCCTCCCCTGGACGCCGCAGCGTACTTCCCTCTTCCTTTGTTCCTGTTTTGTTTTCGTTTGTGGTTGTTTGTTTTTTTTTTCCTTTGGTTTTGAATGTTTTTGCGGATTGTTCGTTCGTTTACTTTTTAATCAAGTCTAGCATTAGGCTATAAGATGATTACGCGATTTATGCCCTTGTCGGCAGTCACCAGATGACCGCTGAAAAAGATACCTATTCGCAAGTTCGCCCTTTTCTCCTTCCGGGAAACTCCTCTAGAGCAGTGACTTGGCTCGATTGCTTTTGCTGCTGCTCTTTTACTTTCGTTTCTCTTCTGAATTATTTACCTTCCTTAACTCTGATTCCCCAACCTATCTCCACCCTTAAACTGACATCTACTTGCCAAGTAGAAAGAACTTCGATGGTAATCACTTTTCTGGAACACTAAAGTGATAATTGGGTATCTAGCACCTTCAAATTCACCTTCATGATCCACTCGGTGAAAATTTTGCCATGTTCGTGGATATTTTCTGTATTCCGCGGATGCTGACGTAACTGTGCAGTGCAACCTAAGGTGCACCTTGTCTTGCAGACTTGTCCTGTATGCTGGAGATGTGGGGGATTCTTGATAACCTCATCGATGTAGGTTGACTGCTGTTCTTCTGTGTCATGGCCTTATTTTGTTTGCTTGTGTCCACTTCCTTCCCTTAGATGATTGAATCCAGGCAGTGTCTCAGTCTGACCCGTTACCAGTACCTTACCTCTGAGAATGTTTCATTCTTCTCCGAGTCTCTTTGATGTTAGTTTTTTCGGGGTGAGCTGTAGAAAGGTTCTTGGATGTTGGCTCCTACAATGTTCTCTGACCTTTTGGCCTATCTTTGAAACCTGGATCGGTTCTCCAGGCTGAATTTCACTCATGTTTCCGTGCATTTCCAGGATACGGCAATTTTCACAGATTGCTCTTGATCTTCCTCCAGCATGGAGAGAATGATCCTGCTTACCCCTCCCTTTGTCTTCCATCAGAATATTCCTCGGGCACGGCTCGACTTCACGTCGTTCGATAAGCTCTCCATCTCTCCACCCAGTACTCCTTAAAATTTTGTTATCTATTCTAACTCCTGAAAGATGATATCTTTGCACTGACCTCTTCTTCACTCTCACCCGATGATACGCGAAATTCATTTGCTCTTACTCGTTCTTTTCTTCTCAACACGGGTACGCTGCCTGGTGGCCGGTCGGGGGTTCCCGAGACAGTTTCGAGCCTGATTCCAGTCCGTCCATTTCCTGCCGCACTTCCAAATATTGTTCCTCTCCCAATCGCTATACGACCTACACTGCGATTTCTATTAATTTCCACCTAGTAAAAAACGATTTCTGTGCTTCACTCTTCCATTTTTCTTCTCATAAAGAGATGGTGTAGTTTCGCTTGCGCATTCGCCATACTCGACTATCCCGTGGACACTTTTCTTACCATCCTCCCTGGTTCTATGTTTCCTGCTGCTTAAACTTATAGATTTCCTCCTAATGCTCCCTGCATTCCTCCATTAGTGAGCGCTTCTTTTTATTTTCTTTCAATCCTCAACCCTAACACACCCATAATTTTGGCCGAATATTCCTTATTATTGATAGACCTCTTAGCGCTATATGCCTCCTCTCTGTTCCCCTTTTACCTCTTATCTTCTTTTTTCCCCTTTTCACTAAGCAAGACCTACTAGGGTTAATCAGCAGTCACCTTCTACAAAACCTCTAGATTTAGACTAATTTCCTTCTCATTCTTCCCTTCCAAAAGGTATTTGGAGAATAGTTATTCATAGACTTCCGATCCTTTGTTTTCACGTTTTTCGATTTACTCTTTTCTTAATTCTTGACTTTATTCTACCTCTGCCATTTTACGTGAGTTGGTTTGTATTGAGTGAGGGTGGGAGGAATAAATGTTCTTTGAGGAGGCAGCTATCTATGTTTGATTTGCATGTGAAGATGGAGGATACAAATACTGACTTCCTTCTCGTCTCGTCAAAGATGACCAAGCTATGATATGGAGTTTCTAGTTTGAGGTCGCCTCTCGAAACTACTACTGCCACGAACGAGGTCACTACTCCTTAGGTTTTGCTGCGCCCCGACCGACTCATGGTTTCAGCTATTAGGATATCGGCCCAACAATAATAAAACTCTCAAGGGACCTGCTTGGACCCTTATGGTTCTAGAGTACAAGTCCCTCGTGTCATGGAGGCTTCATGATCCAGGAAGCTTTCGAGTGGCGAATGGTGTGGGGGTTTGTAGCAAGTGTATAGGTAAAGAAGGATAACGTTACGTTTTCCATCCTTTGACCCTATCGCTTCCCAACACATGGCCGTAAGGTATCCTGAAGTCATTGGCTCTACTGACGTATATTTCATCTCTTTCGTTACTTCTTTCTCGTCTTTTAATCTGTCATTGGTCTTGTGTTTATCTTTTCTCGTTATTTTCAGCTTTCCTACGTGTTGTTGGACGTCGTCCTCGAGGAACTGTTTCCTGAGCTCAGAGACGAAGGCAAAGAAGAATCCAAATTCTTGATGTCGTTACAACACCAGCAGCGCTAATCCTTGAGTCTTTATAAAATTAGCAAGTTTTTCTGCCTGGATGAATTTTTCCACTCTTAAGGATGCGTGAACACATCTTGTAATCAGCTGCGGGTGTTGGGTTTCCTTTGTGATTAAGGAAATTCATAAATGAAATGAGTTTTCTAAACCATCTTTATTGTTATGACTTTAGTGATTATTTAATTATTTAGTAGGAAGTTACAATTTGCAGTTGAAATTTACGGATAGTAATAACATTCCCATATAAAGATTTTTGCATATCATTAGTAGACGATGAGAGGTATTTGAAGTTAGTTCGATATAAAGTGATAAATATATATATTTTATACTATTCAATATACAAAATTTTCAGGAAATATGCTAAGGGAATATTGTTGAATAATTTTTCTAAACGGTTTTATGGTTTTAAGTGATCTGTAGTAAATCTCCTGCAACACCGGCATCGCATTTTTCAGGGCGTGGCAGGAAAGTTCACAGCCATGGTGAATTGATGGCAGTGAACTTACCTGTAATCATTATCAGGAGTCAGTAAATGTGGGTAGACCAAAAATTGTTGCCAATAACCTTTTTCTATATCGGTTTTCTTTTCTTAATCTTTGCTAGATGGTTGGTATAAGTTTTCATTCGTAATTTTTCTTTTTGATTTAAATTCAGGCGTTTTGATGAATTTTGGGGTGGCGAGGGTAATCATCATATAACGCTGACTATAGTTAGATACCTTCGACCATTCTGAGCTACCGTGACGCCTTTGCTATTCTGTTCTCGTGTTGTAGTAGAGTGAGCAACTATTACGAGAGGAGATCTTCCTCATCTCCTTTTGATTGAGACACACGAGTGACTCGAAGAAAGCTACTATTTTTTTCTATCCCGTAGGCTAGTATGCCTTAAATATATTAAAATATATTTTGTCTTTAGTTGAAGTAAAAGCGTGATTTTCTTTTAAACTTTGGGGCCAGTAATTTAGTTATTTGGTGTAGATTTTGTTGCAAACAATTTTATCTCCTTGAATAATTCTGACTTTTTTTTTCATTTTGAAGAAAGATGTGATAATTTTTGTTTCCATTTGATTAATTTTTAGTTTTTTCTTTCTAATTAATCCACACTGTCAAATAACTGTGCTATATGGTTTGTGTCTAATGTCAAAATGGAAAATATGTAAGAGATAGAATTTGAAAATTGAAAAGAAAATTGGGTAATTGCATGAATCACAATTCCCAGGGTCACCTAAAATTGTAGGTCATAATGGAATGGCAAGTGTACCTTGCCCAGCTCCAATGGCATTTAACGAATTCATAGGGTTATTATACAAAAGAACGAGGTCCTAACCATCGTCCCCATTTTCATGCAGCTGAAAACTACAAAGATAGTATTTTTTGTGAGAGGGGCAATTTTTCAGCCAAGTCTGCAGTTCGCCGCTTTTTTTGTTTGATTTCGTACTAAACGAAAATTGCAAGATCTTTTCTTTAGATTTCTTAGTAGATCCATGCTCTGTATTTTGTGTCAGTACCTCCGTACCTTCCATCTATCATGTTCAAATTGCCACTTTTATGAATGCCTTTGGATTTAGTTTATATGCATATTTGGTATTTAGTCCAGTACTTCCATATCAAGGTAAAATCTGTCACGTTTTCTTTATTTTCTAGGAGTATGAAGGATCGCATTTAGTGTACCACCCCTAACTCCTTAAACATTGGAAATGAGGCTTGGTTAATCATGGCTGTGTTTTTGTTTTCTAAAACTTAAATCATTCATTTAATTGATACCGAAATTGACACAATTGTGCCCTAGTTTTATTGAAGTGCCTCCAAAGTAAAGGTTGCAGCCAAGAGGATAAATTTTAAAACGTGATATAAATTGTACCCCCGGATTTTCTTCATTCAAACCCGACGATACTTAAGAATGATGCCACGTCATGTGGTCTTTCCTAGATATCTCGTGAAGGTTATGGTAAGGGATTTTCTGAGGTGAGCCGTGTTTTCGGCTTGCTGAAACAACTAATTTGCGTTAATTCAGCTGAGAATTGGCCGTTACTTCCATACAAAAAGCTAAATCTTCTGTCTTTATGTAATTATATGTAAATCCTTTGGTGTGGGTGTTAAATATGCTTGGTAAGTGATTTATTGTTACGATTTCATGTATCTTGTGTGAAGTGAGAACAATTATCGTTGAAATGAAGGGGAAGGTAAGATTTAATTTCTATTCTGGTCTGACGATGCAGACTTTCTTTGTGTAAATTTTGATTATTGATATTCAGAATTGGTGTCATTGATTCGCGCTGACCATAATTTATTGGAAAGTGGTTGATCATGATGGAGAGCAACTTCAGAGGTTGATTAATGAATAGAATACTAAACTTGCGTAATCATTTGACCATGTTCAGCCATTGTGGGATGGAGGTCAAACTGAATTCTAAAAAAAAAATTAAATCTCATTCTCACAAGGTAAATTGGCGCCCATCAGCCCTGCTACTGGCATGACTAGAGTACATGGGTGCATCGCTTCTGGCACCAACAGCCTCTATCTGGGCTTAGTTGTTTTGGGGATTTTTTTACATATGCCTGAAGACACCATTGGTATGCTTCCTGGTCCACATACAGGCGAAAAGAAATGGTAAAAAAAAATTACGATGAAAAGATAGGTAGTAGGATGTCTCTAAATACGAGGGTCTGTTTGTTTTTAAATACAGGGTAGTTCAGAAGTATGCTTCCTTGCCTTCGTGTTTGTATCAGGTCGTCCGTAAAGCTCTAAGCGATTTCGAAGATTGCGTCTTTAAACTCGTCGTATTACAGCTGGTAATGTTGGCATTTGTTGCAGCGAGGTAACCTACCTGTTACTTACGTCTCACATAAAGCAAGGTCAACAGACCTAAGTCGCGTGCTCTCAATTATTCTGACTTACGACCTTCAAAACTTTCAAAAATTCATTGAAAAGTAAAATGGTTACCATCCTACAGACCGACATAATCACTTATAAAGTCGACTAAAAATATCCTCTTATTTTGTCAGCCCTAATCAAGGTCAAACCAAAAGTTGCATTTTCGGCATGTAAAGCTTCTTTTTTTTTCTTTTTTTTTAAGGGTGAAAACGGTGCAAGAATGTGTAAAAATCATTTGTAATGTTTATAGTGAAGGTGGTGTTGGTGAATCAAAGGTTCGGAGTTGATTTGCAAAATTCAAACAGAGATTTTAGCTTTAGAAGATGCAAGTCTGTCTAGAAGACCTTCAGAGTAGGACGGTGATCTTTTGAAGGTAAACTTTGAAGCCAACCCCAAAATGACAATTAGTTAGACAACTAGTACTGTTCAGGATCACTTAGAGAAACCTGAGTACATTTCCCGCCATGATGTATTGGTCCCTCACAACCTTTAGGAGAAGAAACTTTAAACAATGTTCCATCTGCGATATGATCTTAAAACCCAATAAAACAACCTTTTTTTTGAAGCGATTTGTGACTGGAGATGAAAACTAGATTGTCTATGATAACATAGTGCGGGAACGAACCTGCGATTTACCTGAGAATTCACCAAAGCCGTTACTGAAGCAGAATCTGCATGCAAAAACAAGTCCTTATACTTTCTGTCTGGTGAGCTGCTCCATGCAATCAAACCATCAATTCTGATTGTATGCTGTCTCCAGCTGGAGAAATTGAATAAAAAATTTACCAGATGAGACCAGACCTAACCATTTAGAAAAGGGTTGTGTTCTCCAAAAAGAAATAGCGAGCCCAGTCTCTAGCTACTTGCACAAAGTTGCATGAGCTTGGTTGGAATATCTCTCAGTATCACCCGTACTCTCCCGGCATTGGAGAATCTGACTTTCATTTGCCAAGGTCCATGCGAAAGTCTTTGACCCGAAAATCTATTATTGATTTAAAGGCTGTCAAAAAACAACTTTTCTCCAAAAACATGCCAGTTCTACACGGATGAAATTATGAAGCTGCCGAATAGATGGAATGAAATCATTAACAAAAATAGTGTGTACGTTGAATAAAAATGATTGTAATCCGAATAAATTTAGTTTACATCCTTCAGAAACGCTCAGAATTTTCGGTGCGATCTGATATGTTCTTAAATTGACATAGATCTATTTGCTTATGAAAATGGCACTTTTTATTGGAAGCAGCGAGAATTTGTCTATAATTCATTCCTGGTTCTGGATTGTTTGGAGTATTCCTGATTCTCGATCGGTTAGCATTGTATTCCTGATGCCGGACTGCGCGTCTTGTTCTTTTATTTATTTTGTTTTTTTTTTAGCTTGTGTTTTGCCTTTGTTCCTTTTTTTTTGTTCTTTGTTATTTACTTATTTTTTTACATAGCCTAGTATTAGGCTTTCCGTGAATTATTGCGACTTTTGCCCTAGTTGGCAGTCGCCAGAAGGGATCTTTAAAAAAAAAAAATCCTGATTCTCGACTATTTGGCGTTGTATGCCTCATTCTGGAATGCTTAGCGTCATATTCGGAAATTTGTTTCTAATTTTTTTTATGGGAATTATTAGATTCTTATAATAAGTTTTTATTGTGTATTACTTTTTCTGTTGCATTGGGCCTTAGTACTTCATCCCCTTTCCTCCAACCATTGGCGAAAATTGACCCTTTTGACATCATGATTGTTACTTGTCTACTCGTGCCGTCAAAGAGAAGGGACATGGTTGGAATAAAAAGTAGTGACGAAATAAATTTCAGAAATCGATTCTTTAAAATAAGTATTTATATTATTTTAGGAAGAGAAGTTTTGAAATGCAATTAAATGTACAATTACCATGCACCGGTATGCATGTGGAATTACTCTTAAAATCCGGGAAAACGTTTCACAGATGCGCGTGTGCGCGCGCGCACACACGCACACATTTTATATATATATATATATATATATATATATATATATATATATATATATATATATATATATATATATATATATATATATATATGCTGCGTCAGTATTTTAAGGACATTACTTTGAATAGTTCTAATATAACTTTTTTTCTTTTTCAGATTAATAATGAATGACATTAAAATTAAAAACAACGAAGCAAATAAAAAAGGTACGCTGTAATTATTGCCATAAAAGCTCCCATTATATAAAGGATGAGAACAGCCATTGGGGCCTAGCAAGGTCATCACAGTCAAACTATCCAACATCTCAGAGAGGCACTACCATGTTATAATCTGCATGCATAAGATAAGATTGCATTATCCTCCATCAGTAGGCTCGTCATTGCTTTTAATACAAGCCCCTAAGATTGCAGGTTTTGATAACATCGCAGATTTAGCTTCTTTATTTATGCTCTTCCACCATACACTTGTCTAACTTCCCTGTGAACAATGCACGGTGATGTAAATAGCTCTAGTTTCACATTCAATGGAAACCTAAATTATATGGAGGAAAAGCATATATAAAGAGCCTTTTGGGGGTAATTGTGTACAGTACAGCTGGATCCGAGTCCTAGCTTATTTGGGGCTATTTTTCCTAGCTACTTTTTCTGAGCTGAAATCTATGTGGAGGAATTTTATGGGCATTTCTGATTATATATTGGAGGGATGTGCCCCGCAGACCCCCCCCCCCTCCAAATTAATTCAATCTCAGGATCATCGTAGGCCGATCCCCCCGATAAAAAGCAAGGGTGTAGGTTGGATTTAAGAAAATATTTTTTCACCAATAGATTGGTAGACTTCTGGAACAAATTGCCGCGGAGGGTAGTAGGTAGTCCAAATTTAAATGTATTTAAGAGTAGGTTGGATGAGTTTATGGGGGAGGGAAGGTTGTGATGGTTCCTAAGTTTGGTATATATTAATATTGTTTGCATATATCTATTGCTGCATGATTTAGTTCTTGACAAGCCTTGATTGGTGATCCCCTTGTTTCTGGACGCAATCCTCTGAATTTAGTTTTCTTGGGTGTTTGGGTGCCTTAAAAAAGAGGCCGTTTGACTCGGATGACCTATGATGGGCCCTTGTGGCTTTTGTCATCTGTTATATTATATTCTGCGGGACTTTGATTTTGTCTTCCCCTGGCGATGGTGCTTTTTGTGGGTGGGTTTTGACGGCTGCGGATGACCTTTGATAGGCCCTTGTGGCTTTTGTCATCCGTGAAATTATGTTATGTTAATGATACAGAGATAGCTTGCTTTCTAAAAGTTGCCCGATCCTTCGTTGCCAAAGGTAGAAAAGATCTAAAAGATAGTGATAAGGATCCAACACATGCAAAGGGTTCTAATACCATAAGAACCGAAGAATTTCTACTGAAAGTAGAGGAAAAAAATTAATGCTACGGAAGCTCGATCATAGCCCCTGCAAAGGACTTCAAGGTTTCAGAATACACCATCAGCAGAGTTGTGCATGAAGATATCCGTTACAAGCCGTAAATGATTTGGAGAGGTCAATTCATATCAGGTAAGACGAAAGAGAATCGTTTGATCTCCATGTTGAAACCTTAAGAAGCTGGAATGCTTTGGGTTTTCTCTGATGAGAAAAATTTCGACCAGGACCA
This sequence comes from Ceratothoa steindachneri, assembly GCA_963969495.1. Lineage (NCBI taxonomy): Eukaryota > Metazoa > Arthropoda > Malacostraca > Isopoda > Cymothoidae > Ceratothoa > Ceratothoa steindachneri. The sequence goes on along the minus strand of OZ018318.1, from coordinate 153,647,738 downwards.
AAAGGTAAACCTAAGCAATGAAGATAGTTATGCAGAGTGCCAAGCGAGGTTCTAACTATAATACATACCAAATTTCCAGCAACTGATGATTCTTGGAGTCGTTAGCAGTGAGGGAGATGTCATGCCCCCCCTCAGTTTTTCACAGCGCTTAACTCAATGCTGCTGCGTACACAGAGGTTTTGGACAAGGTTGTGAGGCCACCAAAATCCCAAATTATCCTAACAAACACCTACGCTGACGACATCTCTCAATAACAGCCCAACACCCCTACTGTCAAAATAGCAATTATAACACTACAATGACACACAAAACCGAATCGTAGCTCTTCCCTCACATCAGTATACTATCATTTCTGCGTACATTCCACCGTCAGCTGACTTCGACGCGGGGGACTTCCGCCGCGTCGTGACACGGTTGCCGAGGCCCTATCTCTTGCTTGGAGATCTGAACGGCAGGCATCCTCTCTGGGGAGATTACTCCATAAATCCCAGGGGACAAGTCCTTGCCGATCTGATCGAAGAGCTTGAGATGGGTGTCCTAAACGTGGATGAGTTTACGCATCACTGTCCGAGAACCGCTTCATTTTCTTGCCTTGACCTATCTTTGTGCTCTTCGGATGCACAGCCTGATTTTGATTGGGGGGTGGTCGATGACCTCCATGGTAGTGATCACTTTCCCATTCAAATATCATTTTCAGGGCAACTGCCGCCTGAGAGACCACCTCGGTGGTGCTTGGCGCGGGCGCGGTGGCCTGCATTTCAGGAAATGAGTGAATTCTCTATCTCAGTCGAGGAGTTTAGGTCGGTAGATGAGGCCGTTGAGTTCTTCTCCGGCAACCTCATCGCCGTGGGCCTGACTACTATTCCTAGGACGTCTGGCTGTTTTGCACGCCGACCACTCCCATGGTGGTCGGCCGAGTGTGAGATGGCCCTCAAACAGAAGCGTTATGCCTACATGCGCTATAAGCGCCGCCCGAACGATTTCACTGTCGCTGAATTTCGTCGGGCTAGGGCTAGGTTCCGGTATATTTCGAAGCACGTCCGCCGCTCTTCTTGGCGGGCATACGTGTCTTCACTTAACGGGAAGACCCCTTTAGCTGAGGTGTGGAAGCGAGTCAAAAGGATTCGGGGCAAGTTCTCGCAGGACCCCCCTCCCGTTCTCCAGGAGAATGGGACCGCAATCTCGGACCCCGCGTCCGTGGCGGAATCCTTAGCGACCGCTTTCTCCACATTCTCTAGCCGTGATGCTGCTCCGCCAGCATTCAATGCACGTCGTGATGTCGCGGAAGGCCGCCGGCTGGACTTTACCTCCAGAGGCGGAGAACCCTTCAACGACAAGTTTACTGTGAGTGAGTTGCGTTCCGCTCTCGCTTCGTGCGCGGACACCGCCCATGGTCCGGACGATGTCCCGTACGCCATGCTTCGACACCTGGGTGAGCGAGGCATGGCCTTTCTGTTAGATCTGTTCAACAGGATCTGGGTGGAAGGTCTTCTCCCAGACTCCTGGCGAATCGCTACTGTGCTCGCCTTTCGCAAGCCGGGAAGAGATCACTCTACTCCGACCGGTTTCCGCCCAATCTCTCTAACCTCTTGCGTGTGCAAGTTGATGGAGAAATTGGTAAATGTTAGATTAGCCTTTTTCCTGGACAGCGGAGGCCATCTGTCTTCTGCACAGTGCGGCTTCCGTAAGTTCCACTCCACGTCGGATGCTCTGCTCCGACTGGAAAATGCCGTCTGCGAGGCTTTCCTTCGTAGACAGCACTACGCCACGGTGTTTTTTGATCTGGAGAAGGCCTATGATACCGCATGGCGATACGGTATCATGGAGACTCTCCACACGATGGGGGCGAGGGGACTCCTCCCAATGTTTATATCTGAATTTTTGCGAGATCGTCGATTCCGCGTACGGGTGGGGGGAGCCCTCTCTGCCCCAAAGGAGCAGGAAGAGGGTGTCCCGCAGGGAAGTGTCCTCAGTGTCACACTCTTTGCCCTGAGCATCAACGGCATCACCTCGGTGCTGCCAGAAGATGTTCTCGCTACGCTCTACGTGGACGACCTTTCGATTTCTTTTGGTGCGGCCCAGATGCCAACTCTGGAGCGTCGACTCCAACAGGCATTGAACCGCGTCTCTCGCTATGCCGAAGCGCACAGGTTTCGGTTTTCTTTGGCCAAGACTAAGGTGGTGCACTTCTGCCGCCATCCACGGCTTCACCCCGACCCAGATTTGTTTCTTAATGGGGTGCGCCTGGATGTGTTTGAGTCGCACCGTTTCCTTGGTCTTGTATTCGACCGACGCCTCACCTGGGAGGCTCATATTCGCAGCCTTGGGGTCTCTTGTCCCCGCGCCATGGACATTCTCCGTTCCGTGACGTTCAGCGCTTGGGGCGCTGATAGGGCTACCGCCTTACTTTTTTATCGATCCTTTGTTCGCTCGAAGCTCGACTACGGATGCGAGTTTTATGCATCCGCAGCCGAGCGTTTATTGCGGAAGGTGGATTCAATCCACCACACCGGCCTTCGCCTTGCGACCGGTGCCTTCCGCACTTCCCCCATTGAGAGCCTGTTGGTCGATGCTGGGGAGATGCCACTCGCTCTGCGCCGCGTGCAGTGCATCACTCGCCTGTACGCGCGAGCCCGGCGCCTCCCTCAGTCGCCAACAGCTCTCACTGCATCCGCAGCTGATCTCGATGGTGCCTATGCCGCCGAGAGACGCCAGTCATACCCTAAGCCCTTTGGGTTTAGGGCCAGGAAACTCCTTCGAGAGGTAGATATAGCTCTCGGGCCGGTGGCGCCCCTGGTTCTGCCCAGGACACCACCCTGGAGGGTACCACATTTGGCTATTTGTCGCCACGCCTCTGCTCCCAAAGCTTGTACTGCGCCGGGAGTATTGCGTTCGACCTTTTTGGAGCACACATCGTGTCACGCTGGTACCGTGCCAGTGTATACGGATGGCTCCAAGTCCCAAGAGGGGGTCGGCTTCCACGCCGTATCCCCTCTGTTTGAAGTCAGCGGGGCTCTACCAGGCGCTGCGTCTGTCTTCACGGCCGAGCTGGTGGCAATACACCACTCGGTACGGGAGATTACGCGACGTGCCCGGTTCGGAGACCGGATTGTGATCTATAGCGACTCACAAAGCGCCCTGAGTGCTCTCGGGGCATTGGAATCTCCGCATCCCCTGGTTCGCGATATCCGTGACGCCACGGTTTTGGCGAGCCGTGTGGATGTCCAGATTATCTTCTGCTGGGTTCCTGGACATGTAGGAATTGCGGGGAATGAGCGCGCCAAAGAGTCCGCGAGGACTCTGCGACCGGACCAGCGTTTCGCTCTTCCTCACACCGACTACATGGCAGGAATACGGGCAGCTCTTCGGACTGCTTGGCAAAGAAGATGGGAGACGGTCGAAGGGAACTTAAAGTTGCGTGCCATTGCGCCGCGACTGTTCCCATGGACCTATCCCCCAATGCCGCGGCGGCTTCATGTTGCTTTCTGTCGTCTCCGAATCGGACACACTCGTGTGACGCATCGCTATCTGATGGAGCGCTCGCCTGCGCCCTATTGCAACGACTGCGTCGTCCCCCAGACTGTTCGGCACATTCTTGTCGAATGTCCCAGTCTGGGTGATCTTCGCGCACGATACCTGTCCCAGTACCGGGATGGGCGGGGTCGCTACCGCCTGTCCCTTGTGCTCGGGACAGATTCGTGCACATTGACTTGTTGACTTCTTAGGGAGGCCGGCCTTCTCCCTATTATTTAAGCAAGGTTTGTTTGTTTTTTTGCATGTTTTTTTTTGTTTTGTTTTTTGTGGGGTTTTTTCCCTTTAGTTGCACGCTCTTGCGCCGGGGGGACCTCTCCCCGACGCACCAGCTTGCTTCCTTTCCCCCTTTTGGGGTGTTGTTTTTTTTTTCTCTCTTTAATTTTATTTTAAAGTGGCCTAGAACTAGGCCAGTTTTAATACGGCGACTAATGCCCAAGTAGGCAGTCGCCAGATGAGCTCTTAAAAAAAAAAAAAAAAAATCCTTTCCAGTGATTGGGGAAATTCTTTGTTCCTTGTCAGAAGTTTGGAAGGCGCATTGTCTGCCACTTGCAGGCGACCGATGTTGAACCCACTCTTAATCTCGAGCTATTTGCCCCTCACTACATTACTCACTCGTTACTTCGCTTTCGGAATGTTTTGGTCCCTTTCAAAATGGACTACCTACGCTGTTTACAACTCCCCCCGCCCCCTCCTTGACCCACTTTTGAACACGGATCTTTGTTTGGTTTCAAGGGCTTTCCGCTCTTTTCCTGTACCAAAGCTTCACGCGGAGTGAAATACCCATTCGTTATTAGATAGACGCGTATCCCTGTTCGCGAGTACATTCCTTCGCATACGCCGGATGACCACATACCCAAAGTGTTCATTGATATTCATTGCCCCTTCCCCTGAAAACCACTGACACCTTTCAAGGACAGTGGCAACGCTCTTCCGTCTGTTAATCTTTTTTTTTTTTACTTGTGTCCCTCCGAGAATGTTGACCCCCACAAGAATCTGCAACCACTTGCCATGTATCGTTCTTGAAGCCCACTAATGTTCTTCGGTCAAAGTTCTTTAGTCATGTGTCCACTTGCTCTCAGGGTATGGTCATTTTCACCTCTAACTCCCGTTTGCTCCACTGTTCGTCTGCTGCTTACGAGGTGGAGACGATGCCTCGACGTTGATCTTCCTTCTGCCTTCCTCAAGAGTGTTCCTCATACTCGGGTGAACTCTGCGCTATCCGAGAGACCTTGCGAATCGTCTTCCTACTCCCTCCCAAATAACTCGTGATGTTTACGGATTACCGAAGCGCGATTTCATACACTCCATTATCCCCCCCGCGAGATCAGACTGTTCGTTATTGGGCTTTGTCTCATCCAATAAGCTTGTCATCTTCGGCTGGGTATCCTCCCAAGTTAGAGCCTAGCAACGAAGGGACTGACCAAGGTCACCCTTCGTCCCAGCACCACACCCAGTTCCCCCTTCCATCCAATAATCTCTTACAACATGTGAAAAATATCTTTAATAAATGTACAATGGTTTGCCACCTGGCCTCCCTAAAATTCATAAACATTAAACTATACCTGTGTTACTGGGCTTCCCTCATCCTTCCACTGCTCCCACCATAAAGAAGTGGTGTTGGCCTGGGTTATACCAGGCTAATTTCTATTTCCGAAACCGCAAGAGCAACGAGGCTCTATCACGATAAAAAAGAGAAGAAGAGATCTTTAAAGAAAGTAGTGAAAATAGTGGGAGATATATTGCTGCAAAGATGGTCGTTCCTACAGGTTTCAGTTGTAGCAAGGGCGATACTCCTGCTACACCATCCACCCCCTTATGAGGGCTAGAAGATGTAGGAAGAATAAACAAAATAGTGGGAGATTTAAAAAGAGGTGCAAAGGATGACCCGAAAGAGAGCACCAGTTTCTTTTGGGGCACTGAAATCGGGACGGCGTACCGCTCCTCCGGGTACTAGGTGCAGTACTGTCCCCACCTTACGGGATACACCAGGGTAACCCATGGACACGCCCAAAAGGTGAATGGGAGGAATGAGATGCGGCTCTGCGCAAACCCCACTTGGTTCTGGCGCTCGTGAGCGATAAGGGCCCTCCCGTGCGCTCCCAATTCTTTCCGCAGGGCCTAAGGGTTAATTCCACCGCCTCACAGGTTCCAGTAAAGTTTGCTGATTCTTCCTTTCTAAATTTTAGCATATCTGATTTGCCCAAACAATTTTGTTCTCTAACCTGGTGCACCCTTTATACTCTAGGGAGTAGTAATCTTGAATCCAATTCCTGGTTATGGTTTCTATTTAACAATAAAAAAAATATTGAACCTATAACCCTTAACCGGTGGTAAGCAAAATCGGGGCTAATTTGACCATCCTCCAAATTTGTAGCAATAAATATTTTCCACTAGTCTTCCTTTAAATAAAAAAAATAGTTTTATCCCGATTCTCTACCACCTGTTCATGTTCCAGCATCTTACCTTTTCTTTTAAATGCGAAGAGTGTAGTCAACATATCTTTCAAACCGTAATATACTTGGAAGCTTGATTCACAGCGACTTATGGCCCAAGTAGGCAGGCAGTCGCCAGATGGGCTCCTATTTTTTTTTTTTTCAAGCAGCTTGATTCGATAACTATTTTCGGAGGTATACGCCCGTCTGAAACTAGTCTACGAGTATTTTTGCCATATGTTATGGTGTTATTCCTCTTGACCTCTTCTATTAATAGAAATTTTCAAGTGTATCATTTAAATAAAAAATATTCAGAGGAATAAATAGTTGTAGTTTTGTTAGTAAATGTGTTTAGTTGGCATTTACACTTCTACTTTATTCTGTGATGAATTATCTTTTAAGCTAATCAATCCAATTTTAAATTCCACTTTAATCGATTAAAGTTTTACATTGATTTTGTAACATTTGACAAATTCCGTGAGTTGGACCAGTAAGTAAAAAACGATTAAAACGACCTAGTTAAGGTATTCTGTATGGATATTTCTAGTCATATTAAGCTCAATTAGTTTAATACTGCAAAATTGTATCATTGGCGTTTCATATAACGAAATAGTGTGAGTATATTATCAAAATAATTCGAAACATTTGTATTTGAAAATTTCATTATTATTTTAAAATCCTTGTCTATCGGTTTAACGAAAGATGATAATGCCGTGTCATGAAATTTGTTGTTTTGGTAGTTTTTGTGGCCTTTGAGTTTTCTGAGATATTTTTATTTACACAGGCTAAAATTTTCTTAAGTCGTGTGTGTGCTTATGAAGCTGTAATATGTTGGGAAGTTATTTATAGATGTATACTATTTTCTTGTAAGTCGTCGCTTTTGCTATTGTCAGTAACTACTGTATTTAGTGGGTTTTTTTAATTTTATGTTCTCAGTATGTTTTTCAATTGGATTTGTACCGGAGGGTTAAGGAACTTGTAATATATTTTTAAATATTCTTAAAAAAAAAACATAAAAATTAAAGTATGCCCCGCTCCCTAGCCGTGACTTTTCCTGACGGCCAGCCCGACGCCTGGAAAAGTAGCACGCCATCCCAACCCCAATACCGACCTGATATTTTGCCGTTTTATGTTCTATTAAAATATCCTACTAGGCTGAAGTGTAATTAAGCAACTCTTTTCTTGATAGTAGTCGCAAGATGGATGCTTAAGAAAAACTAGAGCACCGACTCCCAACAGACTTTGAAACGTCTTTCTCGTTCGACCGAAACGGATGGACTTCTTTGGTTTTCTTTGGCCAAGAGTAAGGTGATGCGCTTCAGCCTCCATCTTGGACTCCCACCCCGACTCGTCCCTGTTTTAAATGGGCCTTGCCTAGACTTGGAAACGATGCATTGTTTCCGACCGACGCCTCACTTGGGAAGCACACATTCACCCCTTAGGGTATCATGTACCCGCCCCTTGGATATTCTTCGTGCATGGCGTTCGTTCTAAGCTAGACTATTGATGTGTTCTTATCCGCAGCCGCACCAAACTCACCTTGTCCAACGTGCCCGTTGTGTCACCTCTGTATTTCATTCCGCGTCGCAGAGTCCTTCTTTTTTTTAATTGTGGGCGACTCTACATCTCACTATCTCAGTCGGTCCCCATTTTGCTTTTTATAGTTCTTGTAATAACATTGTAACTATTTCGAATGATTTAATTGCCAAAGTCCTCCCAAGTTTAGCCTAGGAATTATTTTGTTTTGGTAATAACAACTATTCGGCCGATTCTAACAAGATTTTAAACCCTTATGTTTTTTTTACATTCTCCGAATGATATAATTGCCAAGGTTACTCCGCGAATTATTTAAAGTTTTGAAGGTCATAAATCAGAATAAGTGAGAGCACTCGTTTTTTGGTCAGCAGACCTTGTTCTTCATGCCTTGACTAAAGAGTACTTGCGCCTAATCCTAGCCAAAAAGACAGTACTCGGTAAATAATCTTTCCTCCTTACTCTATGCCACTCGTATTCATGTAATTACATTTGTGTTTTCCCTTCTCCCGCCTCTAAATTTTTCTTTTTTTTTTGCCCCTTTATGATGTTCACCTTCGTTGAGCGGAACGCATTTGCGTCAATCGAGGTCAAATCTCTCACCCGAGAAGAGCAGTAGGTGCTCTAAAATTTCGGGTTACAAATCTCCCCCCCCCAAAAAAAAAAGTCTCGGAATAGCCGACACCTTTCATCCAAGAAAGTCTTATTTCGTGTTACCCATCAAAGTTTAAGGTGTCCGATCATTTATAATTACCTTCCCAACTGAGCACTATTGCGACCTTTATTTAAATTGATAAACCTTTACCAGAAATGTCTGAACATGAGTGCAGCCACTAAACTTGACAGAAAGTCCATAGGATATTTTCTTGTTTTAGTCTGGATTAATTTAAGCCAAAGCACAAATACAGCCAGTTATTGACAGTTGCAAATATGCTACCAAGTTGCCAACACTTGGTAAAAAAATATTAAGCGTTTGTTATTCAGTCGTTTGTCAAGTTCTAACAAACGATACCTTTGTGATTTCACTTAACTATTATAGTATTTACTTTAAAACAGTTTGGTACAAAATATCTTAGTTTATTTATAAAGTAAAAATCTCTTGTTCATATAGAACTTTACCACTAGGAGCAATGAGACCTTATGGTATCACAATATATATTTATAAAACGGCTATACATTCTATGTAATTATATTACATTTTAATTACACATATAAACGTTTTATTTTTTTAAATAAAATGTCATAACAAACTTTTTTTTTTCCTGGAAAATGTAAAGTGGTATTTCGTGCACATTTGTGTTTGGGAGGGGCAAAAAAAAAAAAAAGAAAGAAAGGAAACTGCAATTTCTATAAGGTACGTTTTTGAAGAATAAAACTAACCAACTGGTAACCTTGACGCCCTAGGATTTATCAAGTACTGGCCAAAAGCTAAGAAATAATTCCTAATCTTGTCGGGTATAAGAGAAAAGGTGTTGTGCCAGTCTTAGTGTTTTAGCTTGAAGAGCACCGTAGCATTTGGCATTGGTTTGGTTAGTAATTTAAATGAAAAGCCACGGGGAGGGAGGGGGGGGCGGTAATTGAATCCAATATCAAAAGAATTAAAATAGGTCATGGGGGTAGATAGATGCCCCCAATCACTTAGAAATTATTTAATAAGTATGGTGTAATGAAGTGCACAAACTTGTCTACTCTTGGTGGCTCCTGGGTTACTCGTCGACAAAAGTACTAGGTTTTCCATGGATAAGGGGATTGTCAAGCCATTCTATCATCACAACTGTAAAATTGGAAAATTCTAGGACTACTGCAGTGACGAGCAACACATACACACAGTCCTAGGACGTCGAGTCTTCCATATTCTTTGCATGGCTGTTGAAACCCAGTTTGAAAAGTTTCCAATTCTTTTCATGATAGATCTTTTTAACCATTACTATTTTTTTTCATTGTATTGAGGAGTACGAATACAATAGTTATGGCGTCAGTTGCACGTCGTGTAAGGCGGCTAAATGCGACACTCATCTATGCGTGGAATGGCCCGAGATGCTGGGCTGGGAATCCGCTTCCTTGTGTAGCAATCTAACGAAGCGTTCAATTTACTGGGATCTAATCAGGACAAAGTTTGTTGGAGGGGGGGGGGGGGCTATGGCATTGATGCATTCCTACACACAGGTATCGTGTACTGAGGTAAATGAACTTCTCTTCATCCTCGTATCTTTCCTTATACATGAATTGGCCCCTAATATATATATTCATATACTGAGTCATGATTCTCAAACTTGAATGTGGCCTTGTTAAGATGCTGGTTCAAGAACACCCCAACTTGAAACGAGCCACAAAATACGTCTAATATACCAATGTATGACACTAAACTTGGGTGTACAACTCTTATCGCCCTTTAGTGGTTCGCCTTCCCAATAGCACAGGTTAAATGTATACAGTGGAATATAAAGACTAGAGAGATGTTTCATCTCTTAAGTACACTTTAACACTGATACCTGCGGGCTATTATTAAGATTTTATAACTATTTTTTTAACTACTCTGCACGCAATCAAGAAATGTATGAAATGAACACGCAAATAATGAAATAACCTCATTCAAGGTGATTTCATTTGCAGGATAATCCAGGTACTAGGGGCAGTCAATAAGTTTTGCGAATCGGTAGGGCAAAACAGAGGAAGGGGGATGGCTGTTTGTGGGGGTGTTAGGACAAGTTATGACAAGTCAGGACCTGCAGTCGCACGCTCCTGCCTCGTCTATTTAAGAAGCAGTAGCTGATCGCAGAGCGTCAGTCACAAATTTTTCAACAATGTAGAAGGTTGAGCACCGCACAGTGATCAAATTTTTGACCAAGGAAGGCAAGAATGCAAAAAAGACCATGAACGTATGGTTGCACTGTACACCGACACCGCCCCCTTCCTATGCAACCATTGCTCGCTGGGAGTTCCGCTATGGTCGTGAGTCCCTTGAAGATGACCCCCGTCCAGGACGCCCGTCAGACGTGACCAACAAGCACAATGTGGCCCGTGTGGAGAGGATGATCCTCGAAAATCGACGGGTGAAGGTCGAAGAAATCGAGCGAGAACTTGGAATATCACATGGAAGTGTTATAAACATCATCCACGACAATTTGGCCATGACCAAGGTCTCTGCCCGTTGGGTCCCTAGAAACCTCACGCGCCATGATTGACTTAACTTCGTCAAAGTTCGGAGGAGCTGCTGCTACTGTACAACCAAGACCCGGCGGGATTCGAGTTACGCATAGTGACAGGTGATGAAAAGTGGGCCCACCACTGGGATCTCGAGAGCAAGCTCGAAAACATGGCCTGGAAGCACAGGGGCTCTCCGACCCCCATCAAGTTCCGGACCCAACCCTCAGCCGGGAAGATCATGGCCACCATCTTCTGGGATCTGAGGGAGTGTTGATGGTGCACAATATTACGCCGAGGAACTGGCTGGGTTGAAGAAGTGCATCCGTCAGAAGCGGCAAGTTGACACGCGGTGTCCTGCTCCTCCACGACAATGCTCCTGTCCACAAAGGCCAGAGTTGCACAAGCTGCCCTGTGCGAGTGCGGATTCGAGGAGCTCAACCATCCCCCCTACAGTCCAGATGTGGGGGCACAGATGTGGCTGCACTGCGTGGACGCCGGTTTGGGGACGATGAAGATGTCCAGCTCGCCGTCGAGGAGTGGCTTGAACAGCAGTCGGGAGATTTCTGGTTGTCGGGAATTCGAAGCCTCAGGGACAAGTGGCGCAAGTGCATTGAAGTCGAGGGTAGTTATATTGAAAAATAATAAAACACTTTTCCTCATATCTCGTTTCCTTATATCCGAATTGCAAAACTTATTGACCGCCCCTCGTAGTGTAGTTCCCAAGTAAGTGGGAGTGGCAAAAAGTCTCACTTAGTAGTTCACCTCGAAGTCATTCTGCCGCACCAGCCGTTAAAATGAATGCTACAATGCAAGTTCTTCAGAAACGCGTTCACTTAATTTGTATAAGTATATATAAATGAAATTATTCTTTCACTGAACAATTACAAATCTTTATCCTACGGAACGTTTATATGGCACAAAATGCCGTAGGAAAATGGGGGAAAAGGACGGTTCCCCATTACATCACAGTCATGAGTTGATAATAAGCAGCGAAAAAAAAGACATCGAAATTATGATACGTCTCGCGTACGTACTTCTCCATTTATAGGGACGGGTTGGTAATTTTATAAGATATATAAATTCGGGGCCAGCAAAGAACGAATAGTCCACTCAAGATTAGTCTAAAAAGTTTTTCGCTCAGAAGGAAGACTAGCTAAATTGAAAGTTGAAGAATCTTATCCACACCATGTTCAGAGTTGGTCTCGATAACGGCTTTTAAAAAAAATCACACAACTACACTTTTCACGAACTAATAGCACGTCCCTTAAATGGCCGAAAGGATGGGTGTTTCAGGATGTCCACCCAAACTGTCTATATAAATACATGGTACCACCCACGTCTTCCATTGTAGGGTTATTCGACCCCATACTTGGCTTTGCGTAGTTTCCGATCTAATTTATCGTCCTCCCACCTCTTAACGAGTCTCAGAGGAATGCAGACAATGCCGGCGAATGCAAAAATACCCCCGAAGACATAAAAACTGATGTTGTATCCAGAAGTCAGGTCAACAAATGCACCTGGCGAAGGGAAGAAAAAAATTATATTAGTTTTTTTTTTTACTCCCACGTAGAGGGGGTTCGAATATATCGGGGTTTAATCCCACGCAGAGGGGGTTCGAATATATCGGGGTTTAATCCCACACAGAGTGGGTTCAAATATATGCTTATGGAAACCCGGATGGGTAGGGGGGGGGGTCTGATAAGCTGTACACCCCAATTTTTTGATTTTGAGAGTACTCCACAAACTAGCGGCACTGAGCTACCACAGCATTGATGCCCACCAACACAACTTTGTGGGTTGCCAATTAATAATGATGCGTGTGATTACTCGTTGTACCAATCTATTAGTGGCGGATATTCAAGCGCTCTTCCTTCTCCCTAAATTAAACAGGGAGGGGGGCTATTTCCAATTTTATTATTTCCCACTTCTATATACAAATATAGAGAAAAGGGAGCTTTAACCTCCTCCCCTTAAAAAGTGTTTGGCCCTCGTAGGAAGGAGGAAGGTAGTTTGTCCTTGCCAGCTTCTAACTATTTGCAGTCTATCATCGTCTGGTGGCGAAGTAACAAATGCTGGTGTCATGCGGACAGCGGCGAGGCGTAGGCAATTAAATGTGGACGCACCCTGGCACAAAATATGCGAAGACGCCGGAATGAATGGGGAATTTGTTTTTATAATAATCCTATGATTACATTCTGCGATATTAACATGTTCGCTGAGACTAACCGTACTTGTGCGTCGTGGTATGCAACAAACTCACGAGCAAAGTGACGTTCGTGCGCGTCAACGCCACTAAATGTTACCCGCGCCCGTACACCCTTTATGTCCTATTGAGCACAAGACTAATCATTTTTTCCGCACCAAAATGGATTTCTTTTGTAGCATCTCGTCCAGTGAGGGGTCGTCCCTAACCAGAAGGCCCTTTTCTTTAAGAGGCCATCCTTTAATAAACAAGTATCCCTCAAACAGCCTAGTAATTATGATATATTAAAATTTTAAAAAAGACATGAAAAAAATAAGAAAAGAATGTTCCAGAGTCGTCGCCAAGTTCAGCGCCCGACCATACACCCAACGAGCCCAAAATTAAATAAAATGGAGACCAGCGCCCCACCCACTCCAAAAAATCATAATCTACAAGTCTATGTGTACGAACACGTCCCGAGTATAAGGAGGAAAGCGGTAGTGACTTCGCTCGTGCAGGTACCGGGTCGGGACAGAACGCGCACGAAGATCACCCAGACTGGGACATTCAACAAGAAAGTGCTCAACAGTCCTGAGGACAACGCAGTGTCGCAGTAAGGTGCAGGCGACCGCTCCATCAATGGCGGCGCGCCTCACGAATGTGCCCAATTCAAAGACGACATAAAGCCGCCTGAAACCTTAGAGACACCGGGTTTTTTGGGTTTTTTTTTAATTAAGGGGCTATCTGGCGACTGCCGACTTAGGCATTAGTCGCCGTAAACAAACAGCCTAGTTCTAGGCTACTTTAAAAATTAAACAGGAAACAATAAAAAGAAATAACAATAACAATAAAAAAGCAATAACAACAACAACAACAACAATTAAACCGGGTTAAATGAAAGGGAGAAGGCCAGCCTCCCCCCAAAAGTCAATAAGTACACTAGTCATGGTGCACGCACTCGTACCGAGTACAAGGGACAGGCGGTAGCGACCCCGCCCATCCCGGTACCGGGACAGGTATCGTGCGCGAAGATCACCCAGACTGGGACATTCGAAAAGAATGTGCCGAACAGTCTGGGGGACGACGCAGTCGTTGCAATAGGGCGCAGGCGAGCGATCCATCAAGTAGCGATGCGTCACACGAGTGTGTCCGATTCGGAGACGACAGAAAGCAACATGAAGCCGCCGCGGCATTGGGGGATAGGTCCATGGGAACAGTCGCGGCGCAATGGCACGCAACTTTAAGTTCCCTTCGACCGTCTCCCATCTTCTTTGCCAAGCAGTCCGAAGAGCTGCCCGTATTCCTGCCATGTAGTCGGTGTGAGGAAGAGCGAAACGCTGGTCCGGTCGCAGAGTCCTCGCGGACTCTTTGGCGCCCTCATCGGCGCGCTCATTCCCCGCAATTCCTACATGTCCAGGAACCCAGCAGAAGATAATCTGGACATCTGCCCGGCTCGCCAAAACCGTGGCGTCACGGATATCGCGAACCAGGGGATGCGGAGATTCCAATGCCCCGAGAGCACTCAGGGCGCTTTGTGAGTCGCTATAGATCACAATCCGGTCTCCGAACCGGGCACGTCGCGTAATCTCCCGTACCGAGTGGTGTATTGCCACCAGCTCGGCCGTGAAGACAGACGCAGCGCCTGGTAGAGCCCAGCTGACTTCAAACAGAGGGGATACGGCATGGAAGCCGATCTCCTCTTGGAACTTGGAGCCATCCGTATACACTGGCACGGTACCAGCGTGACACGATGTGTGCTCCAAAAAGGTCGAACGCAATACTCCCGGCGCAGTACAAGCTTTGGGAGCAGAGGCGTGGCGACAAATAGCCAAATGTGGTACCCTCCAGGGTGGCGTCCTGGGCAGAACCAGGGGCGCCACCGGCCCGAGAGCTATATCTACCTCTCGAAGGAGTTTCCTGGCCCTAAACCCAAAGGGCTTAGGGTATGACTGGCGTCTCTCGGCGGCATAGGCACCATCGAGATCAGCTGCGGATGCAGTGAGAGCTGTTGGCGACTGAGGGAGGCGCCGGGCTCGCGCGTACAGGCGAGTGATGCACTGCACGCGGCGCAGAGCGAGTGGCATCTCCCCAGCATCGACCAACAGGCTCTCAATGGGGGAAGTGCGGAAGGAACCGGTCGCAAGGCGAAGGCCGGTGTGGTGGATCGAATCCACCTTCCGCAATAAACGCTCGGCTGCGGATGCATAAAACTCGCATCCGTAGTCGAGCTTCGAACGAACAAAGGATCGATAAAAAAGTAAGGCGGTAGCCCTATCAGCGCCCCAAGCGCTGAACGTCACGGAACGGAGAATGTCCATGGCGCGGGTACAAGAGACCCTAAGGCTGCGAATATGAGCCTCCCAGGTGAGGCGTCGGTCGAATACAAGACCAAGGAAACGGTGCGACTCAAACACATCCAGGCGCACCCCATTAAGAAACAAATCTGGGTCGGGGTGAAGCCGTGGATGGCGGCAGAAGTGCACCACCTTAGTCTTGGCCAAAGAAAACCGAAACCTGTGCGCTTCGGCATAGCGAGAGACGCGGTTCAATGCCTGTTGGAGTCGACGCTCCAGAATTGGCATCTGGGCCGCACCAAAAGAGATCGAAAGGTCGTCCACGTAGAGCGTAGCGAGAACATCTTCCGGCAGCACCGAGGTGATGCCGTTGATGCTCAGGGCAAAGAGTGTGACACTGAGGACACTTCCCTGCGGGACACCCTCTTCCTGCTCCTTTGGGCGGGAGAGGGCTCCCCCCACCCGTACGCGGAATCGACGATCTCGCAAAAATTCAGATATAAACATTGCGAGGCGTCCCCTCGCCCCCATCGTGTGGAGATTCTCCATGATACCGTATCGCCATGCGGTATCATAGGCCTTCTCCAGATTAAAAAACACCGTGGCGTAGTGCTGTCTACGAAGGAAAGCCTCGCAGACGGCATTTTCCAATCGGAGCAGAGCATCCGACGTGGAGTGGAACTTACGGAAGCCGCACTGTGCAGAAGACAGATGGCCTCCGCTGTCCAGGAAATAGGCTAATCTAACATTTACCAATTTCTCCATGAACTTGCACACGCAAGAGGTTAGAGAGATTGGGCGGAAACCGGTCGGAGTAGAGTGATCTCTCCCCGGCTTGCGAAAGGCGAGCACAGTAGCGATTCGCCAGGAGTCTGGGAGAAGTCCTTCCACCCAGATCCTGTGAATCTAACAGAAAGGCCATGCCCTGCTCACCCAGGTGTCGAAGCATGGCGTACGGGACATCGTCCGGACCATGGGCGGTGTCCGAGCACGAAGCGAGAGCGGAACGCAACTCACTCACAGTAAACTTGGCGTTGAAGGGTTCTCCGCCTCTGGAGGTAAAGTCCAGCCGGCGGCCTTCCGCTACATCACGACGTGCATTGAATGCTGGCGGAGCAGCATCACGGCTAGAGAATGCGGAAAAAGCGGTCGCTAAGGATTCCGCCACGGACGCGGGGTCCGAGATTGCGGTCCCATTCTCCTGGAGAACGGGAGGGGGGTCCTGCGAGAACTTGCCCCGAATCCTTTTGACTCGCTTCCACACCTCAGCTAAAGGGGTCTTCCCGTTAAGTGAAGACACGTATGCCCGCCAAGAAGAGCGGCGGACGTGCTTCGAAATATACCGGAACCTAGCCCTAGCCCGACGAAATTCAGCGACAGTGAAATCGTTCGGGCGGCGCTTATAGCGCATGTAGGCATAACGCTTCTGTTTGAGGGCCATCTCACACTCGGCCGACCACCATGGGAGTGGTCGGCGTGCAAAACAGCCAGACGTCCTAGGAATAGTAGTCAGGCCCACGGCGATGAGGTTGCCGGAGAAGAACTCAACGGCCTCATCTACCGACCTAAACTCATCGACTGAGATAGAGAATTCACTCATTTCCTGAAATGCAGGCCACCGCGCCCGCGCCAAGCACCACCGAGGTGGTCTCTCAGGCGGCAGTTGCCCTGAAAATGATATTTGAATGGGAAAGTGATCACTACCATGGAGGTCATCGACCACCCCCCAATCAAAATCAGGCTGTGCATCCGAAGAGCACAAAGATAGGTCAAGGCAAGAAAATGAAGCGGTTCTCGGACAGTGATGCGTAAACTCATCCACGTTTAGGACACCCATCTCAAGCTCTTCGATCAGATCGGCAAGGACTTGTCCCATGGGATTTATGGAGTAATCTCCCTAGAGAGGATGCCTCCCGTTCAGATCTCCAAGCAAGAGATAGGGCCTCGGCAACCGTGCCACGACGCGGCGGAAGTCCCCCGCGTCGAAGTCAGCTGACGGTGGAATGTACGCAGAAATGATTTTATACCTTCTATACAGGTGCAGCTGCACAGCTACTGCCTAAAGGAGGTATCTAAAGAGAAAGGAAGAACGGAGACATCATGCCGGGTGTAAACCGCGCATCCCCCAGCCCGGCCATCCCGCGGTGGTGGGGTCGCAAGACCCTTATACCCCGGGAGGGCAGGCAGGGGGCACGCGCCTAGCATGGTCTCCTGCAAAAAAATAGCTAACGGGGAACGGGACGAGGCGAGCCTCCGCAGCTCCTCCCAGTTGGCCCGGAGTCCACGGCAATTCCATTGAAGGAATATGCCCTCTAGGCCTAGCTCGGAGGAGACGCGGGGGCCCTCCTCGAATTGAAGACCCTCACGGGAATGGCCGTACGCTTCCCGGGGGCAGAACCCCGGGCGCTGTTAGGGGGAGAAAGCGCTGGAGGCGCTGTCGCCTTCGAGGACTTATTGGGGGAGGTTGGGCTCGCCATGCGAGTCTTTTCCTCCCTCCGCCTCGAAACCTTAGGCGGGCGCTGCGGCTTCGGAGGTGGGGGGGCCTCTTTTCGAGGAACCACCGTCTCCGAGCCACCCGCTCCACCTCGGGGCGTGGGCGAAGGAGCCGAAGCTCCTTTGTTGCTGTCCTCCTTTCGGGGGACAGCTTTAGGAACCCCGGAAGATGGCCTAGCGACCATCTTCAGGGGTGTTGCCTCCTGTGAGTCTAACGACTCGGTGGAGGCGCGTGGCCGTTTCGCCTTGCGGGAAACGGTCACGCTGGGGGAAGAGGGGGGAGCCCTGGTTTTAGCCGGGGCTGGGTATGAACCCTTTTTGCCGCCAGCTTTACCAGGGGAGCGCCCGGGTTGGATAGAGCCCGCAGAAGGGTTCCGAATGGGCGCGGAAACAACCGTGCTCGTTGGCCTGGATGGGCCAGGAGCAGAGGGTGCCTTTCGAACTACTGAGGCATATGACGTCCCAGGCAGAGCTGGGCGCGCCAGGACCAAGTCCTTAGCCTCGCGGAATGAGAGTCTATCCTGGGCCTGAACGGCCAGGATTTCTTTCTCCAGGAGATATGCACCACATTGCTTCGAAGAAGCAGGGTGCGGCTCTCCGCAATTGACACACTTGGCCACACACGATTTGGGCTTATCGTGTGCGACCTTGGAGCAATTTACACAGACTTCGGGTGACCCCGACTTTGCACGTCTACATGAGCGATTCGTATGGCCGAAGCGGTGACAGTAATAGCACCACCCTGGCAGTGGCACGAATGCCTTCACGCGACAGCGGTACCAACCAGCACGCACCGACTCAGGGAGCTTGTCACAGTCGAACGTGACGAAGAGTGTAGGGGTGGGTCTCGAAGCCCCTCCCTGTTTTCTCATCACACGTTCGACCTTGACCGCCCCATGGTCGGCCAGCTCTAGGGTGATGTCCTCAATGGAGTAGTCAATGAGTTCCCTCGCATAAACTACTCCTTTCACAAAGTTCATGGTAGAGTGCGGCGTCACACTCACCGGGGTGCCATGAAGTGTCCGAAGAGCACTTATCTTGGCCGCCTCGGCGGGATTCGCCAGAAGGCTCCCGTCCGAGAAACGGGGCACCTTCGGCTCTCTACCAATTGCACTAGCTAATCCTCTCCTCTGATGGATCATGTTGCCCTTGGACAACATGGTGCCATCAGTAGAGCGAATAACGAGGAAGCGTTTGAAGCCAGCGGGCTCAAAATCGCCAGGTAACCTCTGAATGAGGGGCCCCGATGTCATCGAGGCTCCGCCCTGTGCACTCTTGGTGTTAGTCTTGGTCAGGGGCTCCGCACACGAGGGGGTAGAGGGGCCGGATGTGCCGATCTTGGCTTGGTCGCCTACCAAAGTTGTAGCAGACCCATCCGTCCCCGCAGCCCCCGCGGATGGAGAGGAGCCCCGAGTCTTTTTCGTCTTTTTAGTCTTTTTTGTCTTTTTCTTTTTTGGAGAGGAGGGCGGGGAATGAACCCGCTTTTCACCTCCCTCGGCAGAAGCCCCTAGGCCAGATGGACCGGCCTCAGCCAGGTCCCTCTCCGAAATGGAGAAGGTCCTGGTTGTCGTAGGCGCACCTGTCGGAGGAGATCCCTTCCCTCCTTTTACTGCCTCGGAGCCCTGGGCCATTTGAGGAGGACCTTGCATAGGGGCGGATTCGGGTTCGGTGCTTGGCGCCGAGCCCGAATTCCCCCCCATGAAAGGCCCTACCGTCTGAGGCTGGGTCTCCTCAAGGACCATGTCTATCACAGGAGGGGCCTCCAGTTGGCCATCCCCTCCCAGGACATCGCAGGTCCCCTTGGCAGTGTCGCCAGTCTTGTGTGGCGAGGCACAGGCCTTGACCCCAGCAAGGTTTAAAATTCTTGCCAGCAGGTCTTTTGAGGGAAGCGACCGAAGGGGCCTGGCTTCCCTCTCTTCCCTAAGAGGGTTTGCCCTACCGAGCCGCTTTGATGGGGAGCGGCTGGCTAAGGGCTGCCTGCTGGCTTTCTTGGCAGTCCCCTTGGAAAGAAAAGAGGGGACTGCCGCTGGGAAAAGGGAGGTGCCCGAAAGCACCTCCAGAGAAGAGGGTGAGGGGGAGTCCCCTGCACCCGTAGGCGAAGGAGAGGAGTAAGCCTCCTCTCCGGTTAGAGAAATATGGAGGGTCCCCTGTGCAAGCACAGGGGGAGGGACCTCCATTTTTTCGGTGGAGCTGCCCGAGGGCGGCTCCGTCGATGAGCAAGGGGGAGTTAAAGGGGTTTGAGGCTTTATTAATTCATCCATGGGCATGGTGACCCTAAATTTTCTGCGGGACGCAATAGCTCATCACCTCTTGCAGTTGCCCGCACTGCAAGAGGTGCTTACAGGCCTAGCAGAGCCAGGCGCCGCCATTTCGGACCACCCCTCCCGCCTGGTGGCCTGGCAGTCCATCGGCATGGCGGCTCCACCTTAGACACGGCGTAAAAAAATATAGGTTGTGAAGAGGAGAGGAAAAGGGATGTGTGGAAGGTATGGGTGGGGATGAAGCAGGTTGTTAAAAACCAGCCACCCCAGACCGGAGCTCAGGGGTTAGGGAACATTGTCCCCCACCCCCTCAGCCCCGATGCGGGACGGTTGGCTGAAAGGAAGGTCAGCATCTACCCTGTGAAATTAGAGGCTGACCAGAGAAAGTTGTAGGAGAGGTTGTGTGAAAAGAGAGGAAACAAGTGTTTTGAAGGAAGGAAGAGAGGCTAAGCTGGGGCCGGACGGAGTGCTGAATCCCGTCAGCACGGCGGCCAGGATGGCAAATCACCGCGCCCCTTACGGGGTAGAGACACCGGGGGTAGGTTCAAGGAAACAGTTGCGGCGCAATGGCATGCGACTTCAAGTTTCCTTCGCCCGTCTCCCATCTTCTTTGCCAGGCACCTCGGAGGCTTGCCCTGATTCCTGCCATGTTGTAATCGGTGTGAGGAAGAGCGAAACGCTGGTCTGGTCGCTCAGTCCTTGCGGACTCTTTGGTGCCATCATCGGCGCGCTCATTCCCCGCAATTCCTACATATCCAGGAACCCATCAGGAGATAATCTCGACAGGCGCCGGGCTCGGGGCAACCGTGGCGTCACGGATACTGCGAATCATAGAGTGTAAAGATTCATATGTCCCGAGAGCATTCATGGCGCATTGTCAGTCGACAAAGAACACAATCCGGTCTCCGAACTGGGCACGGCGCGTTATCTCGCGTAATGAGCGGTGTATTGCAACCATGTCAACCGTGAAAACAGACGGAGCGCCTGGTAGAGCCCCGCTAACTTCAAACAGGAGGATACTAAGGGAAAGCCGAGCACCTTCTGGGACTTGGAGCCATCCGTGTACCTTGTCATGGGTCCAGTGTGATACGAAGTTCGCTCCCAAAATGGCGAACGCAATAGTTGCGAGGCTGTGGAAGATTTAGGAGCAGATGCGTGGCGACAAATAGTCAAAAGTGGTACTCTTCATGGTTGCGTCCTGGGCAGAACCAGAGGTGCTACTGGCCCTAAAGTTATGACTGACTTCTCTCGGCGGTATAAGCTGCGGATGCAGTGAGAGCCGTTGGCAATTGCGGGAGACGAGGGATTGCACGTGCAAGCGCATGATGCGCTTTGCGCGGCGCAGAGCGAGTGGAATCTGCCCGACATCGACAAGTAGGTCAACAAATGGGGGAAGTGGGGAAGGCACCGTTCACCAGGACGAGACCGGTGTGGTGGATCGAGTCCACCTTCAGCAATACACGCTCGTCTGCGGATGCGTAAATTTTGCATCCGTATAGCTACGAACGAAGAAAGGATCAGTAGAAAAGTAAGGCAGTAGACTTATCAGCTCCCCAAATACTGAACGTCACGGAACGAAGAATGTCTAGGGCGCGGGTAAAAAGAGACCCTCAGGTTGAGAAAATATGAGCCTCCCAGCTGAAGCGTCAACGGAAATAAGACGAAGAAACTGTCCTAATATACCACTTTGAGGCTAAACCCCGTTTAGGAAAGAGTTCAGGTGATGGTTGAGCTGTGGATGGCTGCACGGGGTGCACCACCTTAATCTTGGCCAAGAAAAACTGAAACCTATGCGCTTCAGAGTTGGTTTCTGGGCCCCACCAAAAGAGATTGAAAGATCGTCCACTTAGAGCGTTGCGAGAACATCTGGCCGAACAGATGTGATACCGTTGGTGCTCAGGGCAAAAAGTGTGACACTAAGGACACTTCTCTGCGGGACACCCTCTTCCTGGTTCTTTGGGCCGGAGCGGGCTCCACCAACCCTTACGCGGAATAGAAGGTATCGCAAAAATTCAGAAATAAAGATTAGGAGGCGTCCCCTTGCCCCCTTGTGTCGAGAGTCTCCATGATACCCTATCATAGGCCTTCTCCAGATTCAAAAACACCGTGGCGTTGTGCTGTCTAGGAAGAGGGACTCGCAGACGGCATTTTCCAGTCAGATCAGAGTATCTAACGTGTAGTGGAACTTGCGGAAGCCGCACTGTGTGGAAGACAGGAGGCCTCCGCTATCCAGGAAGAAGGCTAATCTAATTTTTGCATCAACTTGCTAACGCAGGAAGTTAGAGAAATTGGGCGGAAACCAGCCAGTGTAGAGAAATCTCTCCTCGGTTTCCGAAAAGCGAGCACATTAGCTATTCGCCAGGAGTCTGGGAAGATACCCTCTGTCCAGATCTTGTTGAACAAATATAACAAAAATTCCATTTCTCGTTCACCCAGGTGTCGAACCATGGTATACGGGACATTGCCGGCACCGGAGTCAGTGAACGCAGATGAAGCGAGAGCGGAACACAAGTCACTCAATGTTAACCTGTCGTTAAAGGGTTCTCCTCCTCTAGGGGTAAAGTCCGGTCGGCAGCATTCAGCGACATCACGATGTGTAGTGAATGCTGGCGGATAAGACTCCGCCACGGACGCGGGGTCAGAGATTGAAATACCTTGCTCCGAATTCTTTTGACTCGCTTCCACATCTCTGGAAGAGGAGTCTTCTCGTTAGTGATGGCAGGTATGCCCTCAGGAAGAGCGGCGTGTGTGCTTCGAAACATACCGGAACCTAGTCCTAGCTCGACACATATTCGCTACCTTAGGGTCTCGTTTACTTGCGCCAAGGATATTTATTCTTCGATCCGTGACGTTCAGCACTTGAGGTGCTGATAGGGCTCCTGCTTTGTTGTATTATCGTCGTTCCTTTGTTCGTTTAAAGCTTGACTACGATGCGAGTTTTACGCACCCGAAGTCAAGCGTGGATTAAGGAAGCTGGACGCAATCCACCACGCAAGTCTCCGTGCTTTTCGCACGTAAATTATTGAGAGCCTGCTAGTGATGCCACTTCTTTTGCGCCGAACCCAGTCCATTATGCCCTTGTAAGCGATGGTATGGCGTGTTCGAATTGGCCATAGGCTCGGGACGCACCGCCACTTGATGGAGCGTTCCCCTTCATTTTACTGCGACGACTGAGTTGTCATCCAGACTGTTCAGTACATTCTTGCTAAGTGTCACAGTCTGGGGATTTTTGCGCATGTTACCTGTCTAGCTACCTGGACTAGCGGGGTCACTACCGTTTGTACTTTGTGCTCGGGACGAGTTCGTGCACAGAGAGAGACATGTGGGCATTTTGGAGGCTGGACTCTTCCATTTAATTTGACCTGTCTTCTTGGTGTTCGGGCGCCACGGTGAGCGGGACTTCCTCCAACGTTGGAACATCCCTTATTCTGCTTCTTCTTCTTGTTTTTTTGTGCGTTTTGCTTGTTATTGGCTTTTGTTTTGAACATAGCCTAATAATAGGCTAAATACACCGTATATAGTGATAATGCGCTTGTACGCGTTAGCCGGGCATGGTCCTCAGTTGCTCCCGGCTCTCAATTCACTCGTGCGATAGACGTCAATCATACCTTTTGGGCTACAAAACTACTTCGAGAGCTTAACGTAGCTCATAGGATGGTGACTCATCTGCTTGTGACCAGGAGTCCGCACTGGAGGGTACCACCTGACTATATGTCGCCACATCTCTCCTCCCAAAGTTTCAACAGCGCCAACTGTATCACGTTCAACATTTTTACAACACACCGAGTGACGATGGAGCCGGTTCAGTGAATACGAATGGCTCTAAATCCCAAGAAGAAGGTTGGCTTCCACGCCTTATCCACCTTCATTGAAGTCGGGGAGGCTTTACCAGACGCTGCGTCTATATCCAATGCCAAACTGGTTGCAATATATCGCTCTGTCGGGAGATAGAGCTCATTGCCCGGTTCGGAGAAAGGATCGTGATTTATGGCTACTCACAAAGCGCTCTGAGTTATCTAGGAGATGAGAATCTCCGTACCCCCTGATTCGTGCTATCCGTAACGTCATAGTTACAGCGAGATGGGCGGATGTCTAGAATATCTTCTGCTGGGTTCCTGGATATGTAGGTATTGGGGGGAATGAGGGTACCAAATAGTCCGCAAGAACTGGGCGACCAGACCAGCGCTACTCTCTTTTCCCTACTAACTACATGGCAGAAATCAGGTCAGCCTTCCGGGCTGCCTAGCAAAAATGATAAGACACGGCCAACAGGAACCTAAAGTTATGCTCCTTCGTACTACGAGTGTTCACGCGGAACCTAACCCCCAATGCATCGGCGGCTTCATGTCCCTTTCTGTCGTCTTATAATTAGGCAAACTCCCGGGACGTACATTACATCTATTTGGTGGAGCGGTCGTCTGCACCTTACTGTGAAGTCCCCCGGACTGTTGGGCACATTCTTGTTGAATGTGCCAGTCTGGATGATCTTCGCGCCCGTTACCTGATACGGGTACCTGGACGAGTGGGGTCGCTACCACTTGTTCCTTATTATACTCGGGACGGATTCGGGTACGCCCGATATCGACTTTCTCTCTAGTCATCCATTTGCATCGCTCTCACTCCAGACCTTCCGTTCTCCTTCTATACCACACTCTGACTCCCATACACCAACGCTGTCACTAACATATAATTAAGCTTCCTGACACATTCGACACACTTAGACTCTAATCGCCCAAGAGACTTCCCTACCATTTAAAACCCTAGATACTAGGTAGCAACAGACTCGAATATCACACTCCACCCCATTCTTACCCCCAAAGTATTTCCTCCATTTTACTCTTAATCTTTTCTGCATTCACTTTTAGCCCCATCTCTCACACATGCTGTTGTTGGTAAAGTGTATGGTCAAGAGATCCACTCCTAACAACCAACACAAGGTCATCAACATATACCTACAAAGATAGATCACCTCTTTCCCTCATTTCTATACCTATTTCTCCCACTATCAATCCATGAAGATTTAAAACATCAAAACTTTATCTCACACTCACATTTATGTCAAACCACTCACTCCGGCGACCTTTCACCCTAAGGCAGGCCTTTCTAAGAACATACTCTTTACACTAGTCTATAGTTTACCACTCATTCCATGCACTTTTACTACCTGCCTTAATCTCTACTTACACCCTCATGAGTTTTCTCTAGATCCATCAACCCACCATACACTTTACACCACTTATCTCTTGTTTTCTGAGCTGTCTGAGAGCAAATAGTTGCTCCATACATCGCCTACCCACTCTAAACCCTTTACTTAGTTCACCCCTTACCAATCCTTTGGTTATCCTTCTTCAATCAATCATATTTTCTTCCATTCACTTAACCCCCCCTATAGTTCATACATTCACCTTTCTACCATTTATCCTTTTACAACGGCACCATTACTGCATTCTTCAGGTCCTCAGGGCACTCCCACTTGCAAATGCCTACCAACATAGTCACCAGACCGATTCCATAACACAATTACTAATTTTTAACATTTCAACGACTATATCATCCACTCCAGTTGCCTTCAATTTTGGCAGACCTCTCTCAGCACACTCACGAAACCAATCGTATTTACATTTGCACCACCTTCCGTATACACATTATGCAATTCATAAAAGTATTCTCGCCATCTACTTTTGACCTCATTGCTCTCAAGTACCCCGCCATTCTTCTCTTGCTTCCTTACCTTTCTCACTTCCCCCCCCCGGAAAAGTTATCCAAATGTTTCATTTGCTGCCTTTCCTTCCTACTCATTTTAATCCCTAGTTTCACCTTTGCTTTTTCATCTCCTAGAATACATTTCCACCCCAATTTCCCTAGAATCCTCATCTGCACTGTTAAACATTTACATCTACGCCTTCTTTTTTGCTACCCACTAGACCAGGGGTGGGGAACCTTTGGTTCGAAATCCACATTAATCAATAGGATCCAAAATACTCGTGGTTCTGAATCCACGCTAATCAATAGGACCCCAAATACCCGTGGTTTGGAATCCACGTTAATTAGTAGGACCTAAAATACCCGTGGTTCGGAATCCACTTTAATCAGTAGGACCCAAAATGCCCGTGGTTCGGAATCCACATTAATCAATAGGACCCCAAATACCCGTGGTTCTGAATCCACACTAATCAATAGGACCCCAAATACCCATGGTTCGGAATCCACGCTAATCATTAGGACCCAAAATACCCGTGGTTTGGAATCCACGTTAATTAGTAGGACCCCAAATACCTGTGGTTCGGAATCCACATTAATCAGTACGACCCAAAATACCCGTGGTTCGGAATCCACGTTAATCAGCTGGACCCAAAATACCTGTGGTTCGGAATCCACATTAATCAGTAGGACCCAAAATACCCGTGGTTCGGAATCCACGTTAATTAGTAGAGCCCACTCTGATATATAAAAGGTGTCTTAAATGAATGTAATCTGGGGTAAAACCTCTACCAATTCCTTTTTACACCGTCCCACACAATCTCTTCATTCCATTTCGTGTTTGTCTCGCATAGAGGAAGCATCTGCAACCTGTTTGAAAGACAGTCACTACCAATCCTCACATTCCATGCACCCACTAGATTCACACACTCACACGGATTAATCGGCCTCAGTGGACGATGTCCGTGACCTCCCCGCCCATTACCTGCATGTTGCGCTCCTAAGATAAAACCTTTGGGAGCGCGGTTTCTGAGGCGAGTAGTCCACCATCCCGGCTTAGTCAACCCTTACGATACGCACCAGAGGATGGTATGGGTATTCTTCCTGTCCCACATAAATACAAGATTGCTGATTTAGTTACTTTTTATGAGGTTTCCACCTTCGTTCTTATCTCCACTCTCGCACTTCTCTTCCTGCTACTCCTCTCAAACATTCTCACATAATTTTCCCTTTCACTCTTATTCAATAAACTTTCAACTTCGGATCGTCTCCCACCCCTTCCTCACAATTTCGGCGGTTATACCCTTGAATTAAAAAAACAACAACAACACCGTCCTAACATCTCAGCCATGCAACAACCTTACACAGCACAATCGGGTGATCAGATAGTCCCATACCTACACCTCTTCCAGCTTTCACACCAAAGTTGTTCCCGCAGCATATTCTGTCTTACCAGGCACAAATCAACCGCACTCGTAATTTCTTCCCCTCTTCTTTGCCCAACTCATGGGTATTCATGCCCAGAACCCGACTACCACCACCTCTCTCTCTCTCTCTCTCCATGTCTGCCAAAAGGTCTCGTTATCCCCTCTCTCTCATTCTGTCCTTTATTCCTCCATTCATATCTCCCACAACCATCGGCCGATACCCATTCCAATTCCATCCACCACTACCACTCGTCCAAAGTCATTTCAGAGCCACTCTTTCTTACCTTTACTTCTATCATTACAGGGGCCAGACACAACCACGCATTTTCACCGTTGCAAATCTCAACTTAGCAAACATAAATCTCGAATTCACACATTAATACATGCCACTACTCACTCAATAGCACTGCGTGCCCTCTTTACTCTTACCACCCTGATCGCACACAAACTCTTCATTACCTTTCATGTTTGTGCCACATCTACACCCCCCTCCCTGTTTGAAAGACAGTGACTACCATTCCTCTCTTCCTCACATAACATATACGTCTCACATTCCATACACACACTCGATTCACACATTATTAAAACTACTATACCTTGGCTATATGTGGGGAAGGAAAATACCCTTCTAGGACGCATGTCATAGAAAGCGACATAGTAAGGGGAAGGATCTATGTGAGCCAGGAAGAATAACCATACCGTACTCCGACGACTCACGTAAAAGGAGACTAATCCCTGATATGACCCCGCTGTCCTATGAAACCAAGCACGCAAAAGTTTCGACTCCGAGCGCAGTACCTGCCAACTTCACTTTTTGAGAAATTGGATTAATATTCTTATTATTATTATTATTATTATTATTATTATTATTATTATTATTATTATTATTATTATTATTATTATTATTATTATTATTATACGTTAGCCTGTTACTCGAAGGACAGATACCAAATATCTCCCGGACCAACGATTAATTAAGAATGCATCGCCATTTTTTGTTCCCAGGTAGGTACTGGGTGTTGCCACGCGCCAGTCCTAATTTAACTTCAAATCTACTCACCCGCAATTGGAGAGCCGAACGTAGCGGCGAGACCTTGGAACAATAAGAGAAGGCCGAAGGCGTTAGTCAGCCTCTCCAAGCCAAGCAGTTCAACCAGCAAGATGGAACGCAGAGACGCGAAAGCGGCTGTGGACAAAGAAAATTAAAGAAAAAAATAATTAAAAAAATGAGATTATTGAAAATCCAAAAATAAAAATTATTTGAAAAACTGACCTCACTTGAGATTAGAATTAACTAAAAATAAAACGCGGAAGAATCGTGTTCCCTTGCAGCACAGAAGAAGGAATATACCAGCCCTAAATTATCCCAGTCCTTTTAAGTCCACCCTTCCCAAACCATCAAAACTTAAGAGGGTATACCCCCTCCTCTCCAACATTCTAAATAGGGGTCACTATGGGAAAGGAGGTCGGGGTCACCTACTGCAGCCCTGTAGCAACACCATAACTCCTGAAAGCAAAAATACTTGTAGATGAGACGACTTCCTCCACTCACCAATGCTGAGACCGAAAACCACAGTATAGAGGTACATCAGAGAGAGGTCTGACACGAGGGGCAGAAGTGCAGTTCCGGCCCCGCCAATGATCAATGCAAGATTGTTAACGAGTAAAGCGTCGACCTTCAGAAGAGAAGAAAAAAGGAGTATAAAAAATACTTTTCCTGGGGAAGTAAGAATACAAAACAAATTAATGGTGGCAGCTGAGCGTGTGTGACTGCGCATGTAGTATTTGATCAGCGCACATCTTGAAAATCTCCCCCTGCCGCTTCCTCACAATTTCGGCTGTTATACAAAACAACCCTCCCCTTATTGGAGCGGAGTGTGACCTGTAGTGGTCAAACTACACCATAAGTAGGGCTTTGTGCTGGATTCATTAGTCCCGAAAAACACCTCCACAAAGTGGACGCGAATTGGTCCTATTTTATCCAAGTATGCCTTACTAAAATGTAATGTAAAGATTCAATATTCTATTGGTTTGTAAATGTACATATATATTTGTATTTAAGCATGAGACCGTGAGACTCAAAGGGAGCAAAGGCCAAACGCTCAAACACCTGTTTGATAAGACTGCCCAAGTCGTGTCTCGAGATAAAATTATAAGACATGGAGGTTTATTTAGGAGACTGAATAGATACAGCTGCTGACCGTACGAGGCGATGCAGTGAGAAGCATATTAAATGACACGATAAACATTGGATCCAAAATGTAGATACGGTTTACAAGCAGCTTAGCTCCGCTCATGTGATGGAGAGTTGAGACTCCTAATATGGACGCGGGTCCTTTCCGCCCACGCCCTTTGTATTTAGAGAATATATAAAAAGAAGAATCAGAATAGGAAAAGGTAGAGAGATAGAGGTCAGATCAGACTACTGGAAATCATTATTAGTCGGATTACTATTGCTATTGTTACTTAGCTTTCACGCTTCCGGTTAATCACCCAGTCTTGTCTCGCTTTTATCGCGTTGTTAATACTTAGACATTCTAGTCTCCCATCGAATACTCTCTGTAATCGCGCCACTTATAATATAACTTCACTTTGTGAGAAATTGGATTATTATCATTATTATTATACGTTAATCAGTTACTCGATCATATGAATACCAAAAGGACAGGTACCAATTAAGCCTTCGGTAAGCCCAGCCAAGCAAAAGAACGCCTGGAAATGATTGATCTTTGGAGTCAGATTAATAAATCACCGCAACAACACCCATCACTCAAAAGTTAGGACCTCGTCGCGCCCCTAAGCTGGTGCCCGTCATTTGCTTCCTACAAATGGTGACCCATACCACAACTGGTGACCATATATATATACATATATATATATACATATATATATATATATACATATATATACATATATATATATATACATATATATATATACATATATATACATATATATATATACATATATATATATATATATATATACATATATATATATATACATATATATATATATATACATATATATACATATATATACATATATATACATATATATATATATATATATATATATATATATATATATATATATATATATATATATATATATATATATATATATATATATATATATATATACAGTCATAACTGGTGACCCGTTATTTTGACCGAATAGAGAAGGCAGTGAATTAAGAATGGACTTGTCAAACATTCGCCAGGCAAGACAAAGTGAAAGGGATGTCGTGAACGCCATCAGCATCAAGTGGCCCATTTTCAACGAAGCAGCTGTCCCAGGTTGGTTCCAAATAGTGGAGGCCCAATTTTACATCTCTAGCATAAAGAAGGAAGAAACTCAGTTCTTTCACATTTTTGCCTCATTACCACCCGAGACTGTCTTCCAGGTGACATTATAGCAGGCCGAAACTACCAGAGTTTAAAGGAGGAAGTAAATGGCCTTTACGAGTGGACTAATCCCCAGCTTTTTGAGAAGCTGATTGAATCCTCCCCGCTCACAGGCCGACCTTCAATTAAATTAGTAGAGTTACGGAAAACAGCCATTCAGGTAGGAGGGTGTGAAGAGCTAGTACGTCACAAATTCATCCAATCATTGCCACCTAATATCGCCACTCAAAAAGAACTAAGTCTAGCACAATGCGATTGCAAATTATAGTGTTGCGCGATCAGTTACCAAATATAATGGCAAAGTGCATAATCCACCAGGTCCAGGGGGATTGCGCCCCTTCCATAAAGCCCCCAAACCTGTACTTTGGCGAAAAGGTGAAATTTTGCAAACCCTGGTGCAGGTGGCAGAAGGGTGAAGGATCCGTGCAAATGCAACCGTCTTCCAGGACATCTTCGCCAGTACCGGCGGAACACTAAATGGGCATGTCGTTGTACACGCGGCCGCGGGCATGCCGTCTGTCTTCACTCTCGCAGCAAAGGTATATAATACCAAATGTGAGTTCTTAATTGATACGGGAGCAAGTGTTTCGATTATTCCGAGTAGACTACTGAAATCAGGTGATGTGCGCGATTCTGGCATTAACATTTCAACAGCTAATGGCGGAAAATGAAAGTCCACGGCGAAATTCATACGGATATAGTGATCCCCAGTATTCGCGGATCATTTAGGTGGTCATTCGTTGTAGCAGATAACACCTCTCCGTTATTAGGCATTGGCTTTTTGAGACATTATGATCTTTTAATAGACTGTGCGCGCAACATGCTAATAGATAATCGAACTAAGCTCGTATCAAAAGTGAAACTGTCTGAAGAACCGGTGGTAACCTTAATAAGTATCGATGACCTACAGCACCTACCACCCCCTTGCAGAGCAATACTGCAAAAATATGAGGCTCTGTAGGCACCCGCACCCGCTCAGCTCTCCGTCACCGCCATTGGACAGCGATCTGGAGTACATTAGTGTCATCGCGTATGTGCGTGGACAGGATAACGTAGTCGCTGACTGCCTTTCAAGGAACGTCAGTTGACTCTCTTGACCTTCGAGCTTTGGCGGCACCGCAGGAAGATGATCCCGAAATAAAGGAATTTCAATTCGCGCCTGAAATCATACCCGTTTCCCAAAGATGTTCAGCTTTGGTGCAAAATAACATCGCGATACGCACGACCATTTGTCCCGCTGGCATGCAGGAGAGCTATCTTTTATCAATTGCACAATCTGTCACACCCTGGAATCAAGTCTTCACTTTAGCGCATCAAATCGAGGTATTTCTGGTCGAACATGGACAAGGATATCCGCTCCTTGACAAGAGAATGCCTCCCCTGTCAGTCTTCCAAAGTGAATCATCACAAAAGGTCACCGATTCTTCCCATTAATACTCCTTCCTCGAGGTTCGAAACGGTCCACATCGATATAGTGGGACCACTGCCACCGTGTACACTGCCTGGACAATCCTACCCCTCGCACTATCGGTACTTGCTGTCATGCATCGACCGAGCAACAAGATGGGTCGAAGCGCTATCGATCCCGGACATAAGTGACACACCGGTTGCTTTAGCTTTCTTGGACGGGTAGATTTCCAGATTTGAAGTCCCACTTTATGTGGTAACTGACAGAGGTGCCTAATTCGAATTAGAACTATTCAAAGAGCTGTCTGCCCTCGTTGGTTTCAATCGTCTTCGCGCCACGGCGTACAGACCGTCCACGAACGGGATGGTGATACACACAGGACTCTGAAGTGCTCAATAATCGCCCGTCAACAAGGTTGGCTAGTAGCACTCCCAATTGTCCTGTTAGGAATTCACTATTTGCCAAATGATTCGGGATTCTTACCATTTATGGCAGTCACGGGAACCACACTCTTGCTGTTTCCAAAACCTCTAGTGGCATCATCTTCATCGAAGACCGATTCCAAATTCCCAAAAGAACTGGCATCCACTATGGCACAAATCGACTTCGCGCAAGCATCCTTAGGACACCTGTACTCGGTCCCCAGACCTTTCGTTCCCCATGACCTCTGCGAAGCGACTCATGTATGTGTCCGAATAGACCACGTAAAGAAAACCACTTGAAGTGCCCTATGCTGGCCCTTTCCTGGTTATCATGTAAGGGTGCGAAAATGTATCAGAGAAAAATTCCTTTCAACTCGATAATATAAATAGCCGACAAAATTACCAACCCAAAACAGACTAAAGCCTGGTCGTGAGGCTAGAGTGTTGGCGTTTAAATCCAATGGTACCGCGTTCGAAACTTAACAGTCCAAAAACCTTTTATGAAGAAATCTCAAAGAAAACGGAAGTCAAGGAAAACGGAAGAAAACGCTTGAAGGACCAACTTATCTAGAAGGACCAAGAAATCAACTCAAGATAATTGGACGAAAATGCAGATACATCAAGAAAGAATCGAAGATTAAGGACCAACCCAGCCAAGAAGAATACGAAGTCAAGAAAAGTGAAGACAAATTTTTGAAGGGGCATTTAAAGGAAAAATGAATTTCAGTCAAGAAAGAAGTAAATAGATTCGATAAAGAGAAAATCAAGGGAAAGCAAGAATAATATCAATAAATAATTAAAGTTATAATAAGGAGGGCCCCCCTCCCATAACTGGTGACCCTCAACGGCCGAAATATCTTCTGATCTTCGTTACAACTTCAACTGCTCTCCTACTAGAGATTTAAGAAAAAAATGCTGCTGGGAACTTCGGAGACCCGGGAAAGAGAAGCCATTACTCATTTGATTATAGACAAGACTTCGTTCGCTCTCCTCAATCCCACTAAATTAGCTCCACTCATCCCACAGACTCGGAGGTCGTAGGAGGGAGAGCTACTACTCCTCGATTAAGAAATCCAAGACTAGTCTCTCCCCAATCCTCAAATTCGCTCCGCTTTCTAGAAAAGGACCTGCGTAGGGGTGCAAAAATGTATCAGAGAAAAATTTCTTCCAACTCGATAATATAAATAGCCGACAAAATTACCAACCCAAAACGGACTAAAGCCTTGGCGTAAGGCTAGAGTGTTGGCGTTTAAATCCAATGGTACCGCGTTTGAAACTCAACAATCCAAAACCTTTTACGAAGAAATCTCAAGAAGAAAACGGAAGTCAAGGAAAACGCTTCAAGGACCAACTCAACTAGAATCAAGAAGGACCAAGAAATCATCAACTCAAGATAATTGGACGAAAATGAAGATACATCAAGAAAGAAAAGCGAAGATTAAGAACCAACTCAGCCAACAAGAATACCTAAGTCAAGATAAAAGTGAAGACAAATGTTTTATTCTTGAGATTACTTCTTAAAAGGTTTGGGGGACTGTTGAGTTTCGAACGCGGTACCATTAAATTAAAACGCCAATACTCTAGCCTCACACCACGGCTTAGTCCGTCTTGAGTTGGTAATTTAATCGGCTATTTATATTATCGAGTTGGAAGGAATTTTTCTCTGATACATTTTTCGCACCCCTACACAGGTCCCTTTCTAGAAAGCGGAGCGAATTTGAGGATTGGGGAGAGACTAGTCTTGGATTTCTTAATCGAGTAGTTAGCTCTTCCTCCTACGACCTCCGAGTCTACGGGATGAGTAGAGCTAATTCAGTGGGATTGAGGAGAGCGAACGAAGTCTTGTCTCTAATCAATGAGTAATGGCTTCTCCTTCCCGGGTCTCCGAAGTTCCCAGCAGCACTTTTTCTTAAATCTCTAGTAGAAGGGTAGGTGCAGTTGTAACAAAGATCAGAAGATTGTTCGGCCGTTGAGGGTCACCAGTTATGGGGGGGGGCAGTTTATTATTACTTTATTTATTTATCAATTTTATTCTTGCTTTACTCTTTATCGAATCTATTTACTTCTTTCTTGACTGAAATTCCCCTTTCTTTAAGTTGCGCCTTCAAACATTTGTCTTCACTTTTCCTTGACTTCCGTATTCTTGTTGGGTGGGTTGGTCCTTAATCTTTGTTTTTCTTTCTTGATGTATCTTCATTTTCGTCCAATTATCTTGAGTTGATGATTTCTTGGTCCTTCTTGATTCTAGTTGAGTTGGTCCTTGAAGCGTTTTCCTTGACTTCCGTTTTCTTCTTAAGATTTCTTCGTAAAAGGTTTTGGGGACTGTTGAGTTTCTAACGCGGTACCATTGGATTTAAACGCCAACACACTAGCCTCATGCCAAGGCTTAGTCCGTCTTGAGTTGGAAATTTAATCGGCTATTTATATTATAGAGTTGGAAGGAATTTTTCTCTGATACATTTTCGCACCCCTACAATCAATCGCGGCAATAAAGTTTGGACTTTGGAATTCACTGATGGAAGACGAGACACTGTCTCGATAGACAGGTTTAAACAGGCGAGATTACCCCCCCCCCCCTCGAGATGGTGGTGCGCCGAGCGATCAGCAACGCCCTCGGACACAGGCTGAGGAAAAGAGGAGGGCCAGATGCACTTCGCCTCGGAGAATGCAGAGCACGCTAGAGGACGAAGCCACGGGAATTCATACGGACGCATCTACAGACACCGGAGAGAGGAACGACGAGAAGAACGTGTTCACGCGCTCCGGGAGACGAGTCAAATTTTCTAGATACTAGTCATTCATACATATATTTTTAACTTTGTATGGCAATATTATTGAGGAATATTGTAATGAGAGAGGTAGAGGGATAAATAAACACGCCTCGTTGCCTCTATAACCTTAGAGTATATATATATATATATATATATATATATATATATATATATATATATATACTCTCGACACACACATATATATATATATATATATATATATATATATATATATATATATATATATATGTGTGTGTGTCGAGGTTTAGTGAGTGGGTAATCCCAGTCCCACTTCGTGGACATATATTTTATTACCGCACCAAGGTAAAGCGGAGGTGAAGCGTATCCAATACACCTACCTTAGCCACTTCCGGTGAATAAGAATAACCCCGGTGCGTACCCTTTTGATCAAAACTAAGATGATGATCTCCTAAGTGTGTTCTCCACTTAAGCAGATTTAAGCAGAGTGGATTGCTTAATAATTGCCAAAGGATCGTCCAAATTAGTTAAACACACTTATACAAAAATAATCTTTAATGTACATGAATTTGAAATAAGTAACAGCGTATATAAATAGGATTAATCTTGCACTGAATAAAAAAGTCTACAAAATGTCGTGGGGATTACTTGCTGATTACTCACTGTGATGTTTTCGTCTTAATGACACCAGACAGTACGAAGGGAATATCATTATTGAGTTAAACACTGAATTAAGTAAGCACTTCTAATATTCGAGGGTATGGGCTCAGGATGAGAATTTTAGTTCACAAATAAACTGCTGAAGTTAGGAGAGGGGATAATTCAATTAACGATACCTTTGAGTTCGTAAGTTTTTTGAAGGGGGCGGTGAAGATCTTCTTCTGGTGACGATAATCGCACCTAGTCCGGCCGTCCGAGGTTACCGAATGAAAGGGTGATCCTAGACCGGTGATATACTGATCCTATGCCGGATCACGAAGATGAGCCAAGCGGTGACTCAATCGGACTTCTTCCTCGAAGTATCTGTCTGATTATTCGGCTCCTGGAATGGGTAGCCAAAACTGATTACCTAGCTACGTCTAGGGTAATCTGCAGAGGGAGGTCATGTGTAACCTCAGACTCTGAAGGGAAAGGGGGGCTGCGAGAAGTTTGGCACCTAAAAGTACCGTGACGGCAACAACCAATTCCCTGAGAAGTTCCTTCCTTGCAGCGGGCGAACGGTTTCTTATGTGGATCGAGTTTCACACAAACTCGACGTAGGTCCAAGGGCTTCTGCCTGATTCCAGGGAGAAGTCTTCCTTTTATTTCTCTCACGAGCAGAATCGAGAGAGAGAATTGAATTCTCGTAAAATCCGTATCGTCGCGCGAAAGACCTTTTTTCATCTTTGGGCTGACGATATGTCATTCACGGTTTCGAGCCATCTCGGATTTTACGGCGGTGCGAAAAAGGGCGACAGAGAATTCGATGCGAGAGGTGCGTTTAAGGATACGAGAAGGCGCGCAGCCTTGTGTCGGAGTGTTTCTGCGGTATTTAGACTTCTACAATATATATATATATATATATATATATATATATATATATATATATATATATATATATATATATATATATATATATATATATATATATATATCAGGAATATGAAGACCCAGGTGATTGCACTAATCATTTATTGGTCGGACGTTTCGGACCTTTACTAGGACCATCTTCAGCGACTATATCGTCTAATGAGAAGGGGAAGGACGATTAATTGATAACAGTTAAAAGAATGCATTAAAAAAAAGCGGAAGAAGGAAAGTTAAAATAATAAAATTGACAATTATTAAAATTAAAGTAAAAACACTAATAACAATATATAAAATTAAATAATATTACCCAGCGGTATTTTTAAAAAAATAATAAAAAGTGAAATTATAACAAACTGACTTGACTATCACATATTAAAAGTTGCTGAAGTAAAAAAAAATAACCTATTATATTAAATTGTAAAAACAAAAAAGACAAAAACCCCGAAAATCAACTAACTAAACATATAAAACTACTGACGAAATTTATTCGGTTGGTCGGTTGGCTAGTTAATCTATTAAAGTGTTGGTTGGTTATATTGTGAATAATTTAATTGAGGAGGAGTAATTATTTAAGTTTGGATTTATTTTCAATGATATATAGTGACTCTAATATTTTCAAATCGAGAGAAGTTAAGGCTGAAGATAATATAGTAAATGAATTCATTTACTATATTATCTTCAGCCTTAACTTCTCTTTGATTTGAAAATCACAAGGAAAGTATCCCTTTTCCATTTAGGGCGTTTCCATTGCTTTTGGTAGCTTCTTCAAGGGCGGGTGGCATGAAGAGCAGCGTGGATTTAAAGATTATGACTTGCACGAGTTCAATTTCGAAGATTTTATGCTCTCGTTTCATCGGATTAGATGTAAAGAGGTAGGATTAAAATGATGAATTATTTCTTGATAGGTAAACTGACAATCAAACTTTGCATAATTGTGTACTATTATGTATGTTTTCCCTTTGAAGGGGACGCTTATTTCTTCAACAGCGTTTCGATAAACGCTTTCACAGGTTTCTTTCCCATTTCTCACACAAAAAAAAATGCGGGTTCTTTCTTCATACCGCATGCACCTATTGTAACTTCGGCAATCTTTTTCAGAACAAAGATCACAAATTACCTACATGACCAGAATAAAAGGCAAAAGAATGAATTTTCCGGCCTTCTTAAAGGTCTCGATATCGTAATAGACCGCATTCCATTGTTTCGTGATTGTTCGCTTTGACCAACCCATCCAATATACACGTTGGAGGGTTAGTGTGTCTTGGAATGATGGGTACCAAATGAGATATAATTTATGTCTATACCCCTTTCATACAAATCGATGCTATACAACTATATAAAGCAAAGGATTGAATCCACTTTTCATTCTGAGGAAACGATAGAATTTGAAACCTTTGATCTCAGTGCAACTCGATAGGATCCCAGCAGGGCATTCGGTTCTCTCTTTGGATGTGCGTTTTGATCTTAGCAGTGTTCAGAAAACATATTCAAGGACAAGACTGTGTATTCATTTCCACAATGATTTTGACTATTATCTCCGTGGGTGTTTTATAAAATAGAACGGAGGATAAGATGTAGGATACTCGTTTTTTTTTTTTTTTAGTTAAGGGTCAAGAACGCAGATTTCAGATCCTTCATCGCCCGACCTATGACTCACCAAATTAACTTTACACTGGGGATGAAAGGTAATACTTATTTTCCCATCCGCCATCTTCATGAACATATAAAAGTAATGCCCGTAAACCATGGTTTGTGTTTCTCCTGCTACATATGCCACGACTTATTAGACGGCATTACTTGCAGCTTCTTGAAGAGAAGCATTACCTGGTGCTTCCAGAACAGTAGACAGTGAAGATTTCTGAGGTTTATCTTCCTTTTCATAACTGGCGTCCTCATCAGGAGATGTAGGAATGTTTGATGATATTAGTCGTGGCGTTACACGAAGGATCAGATATCCTATGGCAATATTAAGCTGATCCAGATGCTTAGCACTATTCTTTCTCTTTTCTCTCATGCACTTACTTTCAGGCGGTACCATTTGTCCTTGATGTATTGTGAGTATTGATGGCAAACGTCGGTCTAAATGGTACAGCTGGAGCAGGATCACGTTTCTAAAATTATGAGGATGCCATCCCATTGTATTCCTAGCATTGCTGATGCCAACTGTTGTTTCACATTAATTGATGTAGTATCATATGGCGAAATAGGGACAATTCAGTTTCACTGAATCAAATATGAGTAGGTCCTTCTTTCTGGAAGTTAAGATATTCCAGTCACGTGAAATATCAAATACTAAAACCGAAACCCTATTTTTCCTTGTGTGAGATGAAGCTTTATCCGCTGAAGCCTAATCTGGTGAGGCCTTACCTAAGAAAGGACTCTCGGATTGCTCTGAATGGGTATACGACTATCTGATCAGCAGTTAAGAGAATAGTAGAATGCGCCTTTGTAATGTTAGCTAAAAATATTGGACTACTTTATACATACGTCAATGGAGACGTGTTGAAGTATCTGAAACGTTAGTGCAAAGTATTTGTCTATTTTATAATTTCATCCAACATGAAAACAATCTCAGTCACTCTCTAGGCGATGGTGTTGATCATGTAGTAGATTCCTATTGTTCAAACAAAACCTTGACAGCGACAAGAAACACAAAGCCTACAGCCAAAGCCCTAGGTGGGGCTCTTGAGTGGCATGACCGAATTATCAATTAATGTATAGTTCATAGTGAATAAAACTGTTGTCTCACCTGTACATTTAAATGTAGCAGCTATTACATCACGATCACGGTGGCTATGATCACTGGGATCATATACAGCAGAGCGATCTCGAGCTAAGGTTATTAGGAACTCCAGTGCGTACTCAGTGACTGATGTAGAAAATGGGCCCAACCCTATATGGGACTCGACTCTTCAGGTGTGAACAGTTTTTTCAAAGATCCACACAAATGTCAACTTGGTGCTGATTCGAGACTTAACTCGAATCATTTGGTGGTCTCGTCAAAAGGTCCTGCTTTCCTTGCGGCATACACTCTACCAAACAACCACCACACCAATTTACCTTTCCGGGTTTTTCCCTTTCTTTCCAAATGCTATGACGTATTAATATGTGTAGAGAGGACGGGGCAAATATCCCATTCCCTAAAATTGATTCTATCAACCATTTTCCTTCCATCAAAAAATTTATAGTGATAAATATTATGAAACCTCGCCTATTACAGTTGCGCGCATATCTATTGGCAACACATCTCAAATTTTGTAATTTACGAATTTTTATACGTTACTAGTTCAAAATGTACATATTTATATTATATTTAATTATATTAGCCTAAAAGCAATATATTATAATGTATAAATGATAATAAAACAAATTATTAACATGGTGTTTATTAGAAAAACACAAGAAGCAAAAGTATTGGCAACATTCATAAATATATATATATATATATATATATATATATATATATATATATATATATATATATATATATATATATATATATATTATTGGCAACTAGAAATTAATACTTGGTATGACCTCCTTTAGCAGCAATCAGACGTTTCTTGTATGTAGGAACAAGTTTTTTGCAAGTTTTAGTAGGAATTTTACTCCACTCTTCCGCGGCAAAAGCTTTCAACTTTGCGATGCTGCTTGGTGACCTCTTATGAACACGTGACTTAAGTTCTTTCCATAAATTTTCCATCGGATTTAAATCT
This sequence comes from Ceratothoa steindachneri, assembly GCA_963969495.1. Classification (NCBI taxonomy): domain Eukaryota; kingdom Metazoa; phylum Arthropoda; class Malacostraca; order Isopoda; family Cymothoidae; genus Ceratothoa; species Ceratothoa steindachneri. The sequence continues at coordinate 153,607,463 of OZ018318.1, read as the reverse complement.
GGACTTTTTGAAGGCCATTTCATCACTTTCAAGCGTTGATTGGCAAAATATTTCTGTGTTGATTTGCTCGTGTGCTTGGGATCATTATCCTGTTGGAAGACGCACCCTCTGCCAAGACTAAGCTTCCTCGCCGATTGTTTCACATGTTCATCCCAAATTCGCTGATATCCCTCGGAATTCATAGTGCCTTCTATCACACAAATTGGGTCAGTGCCTGCAGCAGCAAAACACCCCCACAACATGATGGAATCACCTCCGTGTTTCACAGTAAGTATGATGTTATTTTCCAGCAGAGCTTCTCCAGATTTTCTCTAAACGTAATGGTGGTAGTTTATGCCAAACAGCTCGAGTTTAGTCCCGTCTGACCATAATATTTTACTAAGTTCTGCTTCAGTGTCATCAAGATGTTCTCTGGCAAACTCTAAACGTCTCTTTTTGTGAACCGTCTTCCACAGTGGTTTCCTTCTTGGTACACGTCCATGGAGACCCTCACGGTTCAGGTAACGTCGCACTGATGACATGTCCACGATAGTTCGACTGCTAGCCAGATTTGCTTTCATTTCCTTGGAAGTGACTTTTGGATTCTTGTTGACAATTCGAACGCACATCTATGTCAGTAACTTTCTTGGTCGCCCTTTCCGCACACGATTAACATTAGTCCAATCAGCCCCAAATTTTACAATATTATTCCTTACAGATGAAATTGGGATATTCAAAGTTGCCGAAAATTTTCTATATCCATTTCCTTGGTTGTGCAGCTCAAGTATACGCTTCTTATATGCTTCTGAGTGTTCGGATGTCTTCATCATGTTGCCATTTCAAAATTATTGTAGAGGTGATTCTTCAGCCGTGTCTAATACCATAATGAACACCCAAAAAAGTTAGCCGTGCAAGTAACCTGCTGTCCTGGATTAGTCTAGAATATTCCATCAGTCATTCTCGAACATTCTTTACCACTAATTTAATTTGTTAAATCAGTATTATGTAAACGTTGCCAATACTTTTGCTTCTTGTGATTTTCTAATAAACACCATGTTTAATGTTAATAATTTGTTTTATTATCATTTAAACATTATAATATATTGCTTTTAGGCTAATATAATTAAATATAATATAAATATATACATTTCGAACTAGTAACGTATAAAAATTCTTAAATTACAAAGTTTGAGATGTTGCCAATAGATATGCGCGCAACTGTACATGATTAATCTCCATCTGGATCACCCTCTCCCAATAACTGAATAGTGACGTGTCATGTGATGGAAAATAAAGAAGAGAGATAAAATTTGGAATAAAAAATAAGAGTAGGCCACTTAAAAGGAGGCCTGGACCTAAAAATTCCCCAATACTTACAACAATCGTGAGATTATTATTATACAAGTCAACAACGGATTCCCGGCCAGGCGCCTCCTCCCAAGGGTTCGGTTACATTTAATTGCCTTTAGTGACTTGCAGCTGACACCAAGGTCGTCGGATTCTTATTTGAATATCCTCCCCCACAGAAAGCTTTAGGAGATACCAAGTTCAACAGCCTTGACTTAGGGGGAGGGGGTTTAATAACAAACGCACTCTTAAACGTGTACAGTCTACAACAGAACTTAACCTGACCTCACGAAAGGAGCAATTAAACAGGGGATGTTGCAAGTGATCGCATTTCAACTATAACCACTTTCTCGCAATGGTGTATCGGCACGCATCAAAGCCACAAAAAAACTAACCACCAATTTAAGGCTCTATTAACGACAACTCCACCCATCATTTTACACCGACCCCAAATCGGATCTTCATTGCGATGGGGTACCATACATAATAAATACCACGTACTAGTTCCTCGATCACCCCTTTCTACTTAAATACTCTCTCACATAACCCTCCTTTTACCCTGTCTTACCTCCCCCCCCCACCTCAGCCACACCCTGGGACTCGCTCTCTTATATCTGCAAAATTCTAATTCAAAGAAACAAGAGCCAAAAATTGAGACACCATCCTTATCCCCTCTTATGCGCCCGCTAGAGATCCCAGCATAAGCATGGCATCTTCTACTCGAAGGATCCGTTGTCAGGACAACCAACTCCCTAGACGTTGTCATGTTAGTGGTTCATACCCTAAATACGCGCCCCTTACACACAGTTTCCAATTTTGCTCATCCTTGACAATTCTTCCCATGTGCTTGGAGACAATACTAGTTCTCGCACACTATCTCTCTCTCTCACACAGGAATGGATTCATACACCCTTTGTCGATGTTGAGCCACCATACTTCCTCTGCCATTATGAACACTATTATACACCGCCTTCAATAATTAATCTAGTGGGTCACCTGTCATTGTATGGTCTATCAATATTGTTGTAAACTTCTTTATTCATACTCTGCAGGCTAGTCGCTTAGAATTTTTATATTAGCAACTTCCTCTTCCTTTTGCTGGTCACGCAACCCCCTCACCTTTCACACATCTAAGTCAAGGAAGCTTTAAGGAGGTTGGGTGCTAGCGGGCCCTCAAACCGAATCTAATGTCATTGAACGCATTCATAAGATTAGTCAACACACTTGATTCCTAACTCAGAATCTCCGCCCATTTAATGCGCTGATGTTATCACATTCAGTCGCCTTTTGCGACGACCAGCTGACACAGGGGTGATAACAATCTTATTCTTTAACCACAGGCAACAGCATCAGATATGAGAAGTTGCCCTATTCAAGTTCCTCCAGGATTCGTAAATACACTATTAAATCCGCTAAGATCGAGGGAATAACATACCTTGGGATGATCCGAGACCCAGCCGGCGATAATGCGACCCACGGTGTTGCAGATGCCAATCAAGGACATGAGGAAACTGGTATCGGAAGGAGAAATTCCGACATCCATGGCATAACCTGCAGAGTGCAAGTTTTATGTGATTGGATGACACCGGAGGCGCACATGATGAGAATGTGCATTCGTAATGGTGGCACGCGTTTACAAACGTTATTTTATTTTTGTTTTTTGCCGATTCTTTTGACGCACATTTTCGAGTATAGTATTGCCTAATTTATTTATAAAAAGTATTTTTCATATTTGTGATTTTTTTCTTTATCTGGCGTAGACGTTAATTTTTAAGTTATTTAAAGCCGTTGCTTAAATCGGGGCTGATTGCGACTAACCACACCATATGTGGCTTAACTTCGCTGAGCCTCAACTCGGTAAGCGGTTGATGACGATTTCCTGGACAATTCAGGCGGCAAGAAGCAAAGTAAGAACAAATCGGCGGTGGCAGTGAACGTGTTACGTTCTTCTACTTCAGTAGACAAATTACATAAACCCGGCCGCCCTGCGATAGATAACCCCAACAACGAGGGGCTTGGGACAGGCAAGGGGTCCGGGGGCGCATTTCAGAAATGTTAAGAATGAGTTCGTCACAACTCCCTCCCCCCTGGGCTATGATATACAAACTCAAACACCTCTCAATTAGGGGGTTGGAGACAAGAAACCACCCACTCCACCGAAAATGGAGTTAGAGTAGAAGATTACCTATCTGAGAGAGAAAAAAAAGGAAACAAAGAGTTCAGTGTAAAAATAAAGGAAACTTCACCATACACCATTTTCCCATAAAGTGGGTTGCCGCACTTCAATGCCACTAACCCTCTACTCACACCCACCACCACCACCTTGCCATATTGAGCACAATGCCAGCCATCATTTTTTCCACGCCAAATTAGCTCATCATAGCAAGGAGGTGGGGAGGGGGGGGGGGTGTAATGTAGTATCTTATCCAATAAGGGTTCAAACCCAAACAGAAATCCCCAAGCATGGGCCTAGCCCCCCCCCCCCCCTCCTTTTTATCCCCTTCCACGCGCATCTATTATAGACAATATAATCCACTAAAGAACTTAGATACTTTAGAAATATCGAGGATGATAAGAACTGCTACAGAACCAAACTTGACCAATCCTAAATTTTAAGAGATTTTCAGGAACCGAGGTTTTAGAACTTAAAGGGCACAACCCGGAAATGAGTACTTAAAAATAATTTACTACAAAAAAATCTTTTAAATGTAACCGTGTAAACACTTGTAAGTAATGCATAGTCCATAATCGACCTAAGCTTGAAAAACACGGTTATACACCTGTTTTCCAATATACGGCAACCTAGAGTTAACAGATCACTCCAAACTCAACCAATGATCTTTTCCTTAATATTTCTGCATGTTGATCTGCACATAAATCAGTCAACTTGACACGATAAGTCAGTTAGTGTTTCAACCAAAGTCAGTCAATCAAAGCTATCTTGACTCATTTTAGAAGGAGGTAGGTTGGTTCCAATCCCTCAGTCAATTCTCGCTAATAGCTCGAGGAATCCGTCTCTGCCTGTGAGTTTTCCCTTTCTGTTATGTAGCATCGCGCTCTACTCACTGGGCAGGAAGCTGAACGGGACGAAGAGGGAGAGGAGAGCGAGGAAGCCGGACACTGCGAGGATGATGAAAGTGGCGGAGGACAGGAGCGAGAAGTCGAATATACGTCGGAGTACAGGACGCACATACCCCATGCAGGGGCAACACCGAGACGTTTCATCACTCTCTGACAGATACACGTCTGCCGGCGGCAAGTGCGTTACTGACGCGATGTACTGGCCTACGGTCTCCTGAAACGAGGGACACAGTCATTAGCTCAGGAGTAGGGGCATCGAGTGGTGACTGGGATGATACAGGGATCGTTTTGCAAAAAAAAAACAAAAAAAACTAGGGCAATGAATTAAATTATCAAGTGATTGACACATATTAATTAGCCAAATAATTAGCAAAATAAGTGAACAATCAAGCGATGGTATAATGGATTAACTATATAACAATTATTGTTTGATACTGGCTAATAACGAATGAAATCGACTAAAGTTGGGCCAAATATCCAGCAACTATGGGACGAAGGAATTCTTTAAAGTCTCCATGTCAGTTGTTTCATGCACTGCCTCGCTACCTGTACCCAACCTGGTGTTCACATTAATAGACTAACACAGCCAACATGTATCAAACCAACCTAAGCGTATAACTAACTACTCTTAGGTTGGTTTGATACATGTTGGCTTGTTACTGACAGCATGCAAGCTGTTTTTTTTTTAACTCTAGCCAGCCTGTAGGGTAAGAGAAGAAGACTTGTAGAGTCAGTCATTCCCAAGCGGGTATGACACGACCACCGGACCTCGGGTGCAATACTTGTCTGAGACCACCCAACTTGGATGTATCCCGCATGAGGTTAATTTGCAATAGAACTTCCACTTCTTAGCTGTTGCATGGACCGCTAGCATACGGGGGTGCTATAGCATTTCCCACAGCATGCAACAGCTTCCATCCAATCGAACCTAGTCCCTCAGGACAGCCTCACAGAAAGCGCGGCCCCACTTAATCGTGGTAACGTTGGTGAGGGACCTACAGATCAAAGTCTCCCTTAACCTCCCAAGCGATCGGAGGAAGCAGAGATGCCATCTCCTCCTAGGGAGCTATAAACACCAACTAATACCACCCCAATGGTGAAAACACCTCCCATAATGTAAGGGAATAAGTGGGACAGGAAAGAACTCGTCCTGGACGAGGGAAGGTAATGAAGTCAAAATCGCACTGACCGAACTTTTGTACTGAGGAATTCTGGCCAGGGACCCAGAGTAGAAAATATCATCTCGGTAGAAAGGGCGCGTCACTTCTTGCCGAAGATGACCTCGAGAAGATCGACGGCGATTCTCTGGAGGAAGAAGGGTTGACATACAGAAACGCCTGTTTTTTTATGTTTTAGATCTCCCTCCTGGCTCTTAATTGAAGAAAGAAAGTCAATATAAAATGCTATACATTAAATGAGCAGAAATTTAATTGATTTAAAACCTACACGAAGAGGTGATCAACACCCGTGGTTGTCAAGCGCGAAGTTGCAAGTAGGAATCCAAGATTATTAGATTATTTATCATCGTAGATTTGAATTTCGGCTGAAAATTTGATTTTATCCGAGAGCTTGTATCATTGTTCAAGATTAATTTTCATTGTGAATTCGAATCCCAACATAAGATTAATATTTTATCTTTCCTTCATCGTTATAATGAGAAATACAACTGATAAGAGCTTACTATGAGTGGGCGAACCCTTTGGATATGAATGTTTAGTGCAATAAGTCTACCCTCCAAACCGACTTACAATTAGGGTTCTCTTTTTAAAAATATCGAATATTTTGGTCGCACGCTTTTCACGATAAAGCGGTTGCGACTAAAAGAACTTAATTAAGAAAATGACTAACTGATCCAACCAGGCTTGGGTCCAAGTACACCTGTTAGTACTTGTAAACAAGTACAAGTACAGAAGATTTGCCTAGTACTTAAGTCCAAGTCCAAGTACCTGACAATGTACTTAAGTACAACTACGAGTACAATTACATTTCTATGTTATCTATTATTTTTTACTCGAAGGTACAAGTAGTGATGCAAATGCTAGCAAATATTCTAGTTTAAATCATAATACAAAATAATAAAAACTAGGTTTCCGATACAAATGAAAAGTGTGATTCTTGCAATTGTAGAAAATATGGCCACTGAAAGACTGAACGACAGTAATAGTAGTGATGAGGTTGCAGACAGGAAGAAAGTAAACATGTTGCTGCCTGTTCATCCTTGATGTGTGCACAAGAGTTGACAGATACTACAATTACTGCTGTATAGTTGTCAGTAGTAGTAATTAAGATAAATTAAATATGATTATAATTATTATTGGAATATTTACATACACACAATACTGTTTATTAAAACAAGCAGTGGAAGGAAAATAATTCATAATCTGTTGTAATGCCACTGTAAGGCAGTTATTGTTATTTAATTTATCACAATGAATATAAAGTATATGAGTATTTATTTAATATTTATGTACTGTACTTGAAAAGTACTTGATTTTTTCAAGTACATTAATTAAAAAAATCTCAAGTACAAGTACTTAAAATTTTGTACTTAAGTACAAGTATAAGTACTTGTACATACTTGGACCCAAAGATTAATACAACTTCACGACTAACAGAACTGGGAGACTAACCAGAATTGAACGACTAAACAAATTCACTGACTGACAAACTCAAAGACTAACAGAAGTCGACCTTACCCAGATATGTCGACGCTGGCTGGAAGACGAGGGCAGGCTCACTCATGTTGCGTGGGCACTTCCCATTCGGGCCATAGACAATAGGGGCCGTTGACTCGACCGTCAAAGGGGTCTCCTTGACACTCTGTGAATTCGATCTCTGGGTGTGATTGGTCTCGTTCTTGTTTTTGTCGAGCAAACGGGGCAGAGGTTTCGTGGCGCTCCCATTTTCAATGACGACGGGCGTAGGGGAATTTTTAGCAAATTCCTCCAAAAGAGACGACGTTTCGACGCCATTTCCCGTTCCATTATTAGCCCGTTTCTCAACGCCATCATCGTCTGAAACCAAAATGACAATTACAAAAGGGTGACGGTTTATGTTTTTAGTTACATAAAAAAAGTGCGGGAGGTCTATACCAACAGGCCAAATATGGGTACTAATATTTATCACTTCATATATCCATAAAATGACAAGATTTAATTTTATCTCCCCACAATGGCACCAAGTGTCTTGAAGTTTGTACTTCTGAGCCTTGGGACACTTAAGCGTACGTCTTATTGTTTTATTTTTATGTCGTTGTTGTTGTGATGGTTGTTACTTTGTTTATTTTCAGATGAGCCTGCTATTATTTAATCGTACTTGGGGAATGATCGTATCTTTTGTTCGACTTGGTTCTGGGTATTTTGAAACCTCTTTCCAACCAAACACAGGGTGATGCATCTACACTTTTCATACGACCTCCCCTGGATCCATTGTATTTATATGGGTATTTTTGAGGACTGGGGGGGTCTATCTGTTCTTCCCCCGGTAGGTGACTCTCTGTCGTCTGTTTACATCAGGGTTCCCTAGCCCTTTCAGCCCGAAAGCTACAAAACTAAAGTCAGGAGCTAAAATAACAAAGAAACAATGATTCTACTAAAAAAAAAATAGGTACTGTTAAAAGGAAACACCGCCGACTAAGGGCCGCATCTCTATAGAAACAGGCGAAAGGGTGGGGTCCGAAGGTTGGGGCCCCATGGTTTACACTTTTCTACTTCACCTTGATATAATTAAAATCCTAAGATAGCGATGACAAGTATGACCGCTTCACCTCACCTGTTCCTGGCAACTCGGACTCCTCCAGAATTGGTTCGGGTCCTGTCACCACGATCCCGGGGTAGCTGAATCTTTTGCTGATACCTCCCCCATGGCGTTCCAAAAGGGATCGGGCGAGAGGGGTCGGGGGCTGAAAGCATTTTTTTAAGTAATATAAACAAGACATCGCCAATTATCACACTACTCAATTTCTGGCCTATTTCTTCTTTATTTCTAGCTAGGGGATACCCCACCCCCATATACCACCTAGTGTTCTCTAGTAGTACTAGTTTAAACTCACCTACGATTCAATAATTCATTAAAAAATATGATCCTTGAAAAACATCACAAAAGTTTGTAGTTTTCACCTTTAAGTCTCCATTCATGGCGTGCTCCTCAAGGGTCACCTTAGAGGCCGACCTTGAGTACGAAGAATTCATGGAGAGGGCAGAAGGGCACTGAGCCAATTCTTGATCACGAGCCCGCTTGATTCTGAAAAAGAAAAAGGGTTTTGGAATGGAGAGAGAGAGAAAAAAAAGAGAGAGAGTAACAACAAGGAGTAACAACAAGGAAAGAAGGTACCCTAGGAGACCTTACGGTCCATTCAAAGAAGGTACCATTGAACTTGCAATCGAGCGGGCACAAGGCTGCTCAATTGTTTTGCGTCCCTAAACGGCCACTTTTCAAGACCTTGTCTAGTCTTGACTTGAACTGGTCAACATATTCACTGTTGACAACTTCCACTGGAAGTGCGTTCCACTTACCGCAGATACTGTAGGTGAAAAAATTTCCACACAGATTGCGGTTGTAACGCTTCAGTTCAAGTTTGAAGCCGTGATTGCGCGTTCTGTTCTCACTCAGTGTGAAAATATCCCGGTAGCCAACATTGTCGAACCCTCGAAGTATTTTGAAAACTTCGATGAGCTGACCACGCAGTCTACGGGTTTCCAGCGAGAACAGATCTAATTCCCTTAGTCTATCCTCATAACTTTTATGTCGGATAGAGGGAATCAGCTTGGTTGCCCTGGCTTGTACGCGTTCCAATCTCGCGATGTCCTTTCGCAATGAAGGACTCCAAAATTGTACGGCATACTCCAGGTGCGGTCGGACAAGTGAGTTGTACAGGCACAGTACAATCTCCTGGTTCCGATAACCAAACTGGCGCTTAATATAGCCTAGCATCCTTTATGCCTTTTTCTCCGCCTCAATGCACTGTTTCGAGAACTTGAGGTCACTAGTGATTGTTACACCCAAGTCCTTCTCAGTGTCGGTGGATTCCATAGCAGTGCCCTTAAGGATATACTGAGATTGGGGGTTTCTGTGGCCGATATGCATCACTTTGCATTTGCCCACGTTAAAAGGCATTTGCCACGTGTCCGACCACTCCCCAATCTTCCCAAGATCTTCCTGCAGGCGGGCAGTATTTCCATCTTTTGCAACGTTCATACCAAGCTTGGTATCATCGGCAAATTTGGAAATCTTGGCAACCATGTCACCATCCATGTCGTTGACGTAGATGATGAATAGTAGTGGTCCCAGGACAGAACCTTGAGGCACCCCGCTAGTAACGGGCACCCACTCAGAAGACTCCATTTACCACCACCCGTTGCCGTCTGCCACTTAGCTAGTTCTCGATCCAGCCGGCTACCTTTCCGTCTATGCCAAGCGCTCGCACTTTCCGGAGAAGGCGGTGGTGTGGTACCTTATCAAAGGCTTTCTGAAAGTCTAGGTAGACCACATCCACCGCCTTGTCCCGATCGTGCTCACTGAAAACGAAGTGGAAGAATTCTACAAGGTTCGTCAGGCATGACCGTTGCCTTCGGAAGCCGTGCTGGGAACTCCTCAGTAGCAGGTTTGACTCTAAATACGACGTCACTTTGTCCACCATCATGCTTTCCATGAGTTTACCGACTATCGAAGTCAGACTGATAGGTCGGTAGTTCGACGGTTGGTTACGGTCTCCTTTCTTGAAGATAGGAGTCACCTCCGCCTCACGCCAGTCTCTAGGAACGCATTTGGTCCGGATTGACATGTTAAAGATAGCGCACAGATGTCGTGATACTTCATCGCACACTTCCTTCAACACTTTAGGTAGAAACCCGTCCGGTCCAGGGGACTTATTCGTCTTTAGGTCAGCGATCTTTTTCTTTATTTCTCCTTCGGTGAAGTCCATTGCCTCCAGCTTTTCCCCCGAGTAGGAATCCGTCGGCTGGGGAATGGGACCACACTCTTCAGTAAACACTGAAGAGAAGTAGTCGTTGAGGAGGTTGGCATTTTCTGCATCTGAATGCTTTAATGTCCCCTCCTCATTCCTCAAAGGGCCAATCGTTCGACGGATTGGTTTACGGCTGTTTACATATCCAAAAAACTCCTTGGGATTCTCTTTACAGAGTCTCGCCACTCGGAGTTCCTCAGACCGCTTAGCCGCCCTTATGCTGAACTTCACTCTCCTGGCTAGCCTCCGGTATTCGTCAAAGTCACCCGAGATCTTCGATTGCCGGTACACATTTCTCTTCTCCCTAAGCAGTTGGCCGATTTCTCGATTAAACCACTTTGGTTGAACAGAAGACCGACGGGGGCATTTCAGAGGGATAAAACGCGATTGAAGACTCATGAATGTGGTTTTGAAACTGTTCCAAGAGTCTTCAACAGCATCGCACTCCTCTAGCCTCGCGTCAGTCAGTCCCGCACGTAGACCTGCAAAGTCTGCTCTTCTTAAATCCAGTTTCCTTGATTTACTAGTTGCAGGCTCTGCCTTGGGGACTTTGACTACAAATCTAATTAGTCGGTGGTCACTGCCACCGTGCTCTTCGCCAACAGAGAGGTCCTCAACGATGTCATCCTCAGAGGTGAAAACCAAGTCGAGGATATTGTCTCCTCTCGTTGGCTCTCTCACCCATTGAGTGAGGAACTCGTTGTTCGTGAACTCCAGGAGTAGTGCGTTCTCGCCACAGGGTTCTCTGGTTTCGCAGTCAACTTGTGTGTTGAAATCCCCCATGACGATACACACTCTGTCTTTCACAAGTTCTCTTAGTAGCTGGTACAGATCTCTGTCCTTTTCAACGAGTTGGGCAGGAGGTCTATAAAGCACCAGGGTCCTGTATTTAGCAGGACCTATCTCTAGGTCAACACCTAGTAGTTCATGGTCGGATACGATGTTGCAATCCGTCGAGTTGAGAGTATCCTTGACATACAACATCACACCGCCACCCTCTCTGTCTGACCTATCTTTCAAGAAGAGCTGGTAACCGGGAATCGTGAATTCACCTTCAAAATCTCGGCTTGAGGTTTTTATCCACGACTCCGTTATGGCCACCATCTCCGGTTCTTCTGTTGCTACGAGGCCACGAAGTTCTAGAAACTTGTTTCTGATAGACCTCGCATTAAACAGAAGAACTTTTAGGGAGTCCCCGACTGTAGGACTCCCTACGCTCTTCCGTTTCCCACTTTCTTTCTCTGTGGCGGGATCACTCCACTCTCTGTGACTTCAGAAAAGGTCGTTCATGGAGTAACACGGGTGTACTGGCGTACGTCCTCCTTTACTCGGGGTCTGACACTTCTTTGGGTCCGCTCCACAACATCCTGGATCATGTTTGCGAGTGAAGCTTTCTCTTTAAAGGAAAGATGCACTCCGTCCCTTTTGTACAAGTCATTTCTCCCGTAAAAGGTGCGGTAGGGGTCTACAAAAAAGACTCCTTCCGCCGTACAAAGATCTCCCAGGCGTTGGTTTATGGAGACGTTCCTCGCGTGAGCATTGCGGGATGGACCTCGTCAGGATCTTCCCACTGGTGCCTACATTGCCTCCTCGTAGGTAGAGATCGTTGCCACTTGCCATGAGGGCAACTACTGAGTTCTCAGAGATGTGAGATTTCTCAGCCTCCACCCTTATTTCTCCGTTCCCCTTTCCTGGAAGGCAGCTTACCTTCACACTGGTGCGAAGGCGGGCCGCTAGCAAGGGTTGTAGATCCCGCGCTTGGGAGTCACCGATCACGATGACCCTCGCCCATTTGGGTTCAGAGGACAGAGGCTTTCCTTTCAGTATGGGCTCTTTCGATTCCTCTTTCTTCCCCACTTTTTGGGTTTTTTTCTTCCGTTTCTACTTTCTCTTCTGTTTTTCCTTTCTTACTCTTCCTTTTCTTCTTTTTGACGCCCTGAGTAACCCCAGCAGCTGCTGGCTCTGGGACGTCGGATGGTTGGCCCATCTCTATCGACGCGGTGCATGAGGGCCCAACAGAGGAGCCATCCGCGTCGTTGGGAGTTTCTTGTTGCTGTTGCTGTCCATTGGTGGCTTTAATCTCTGAAATGATGGCTTCGAGATGACGGATTTGAGTCACATGCTCAGACTCGAGGATTTTCACCTTTTCTTCCAGCCGTCGTGTTTTTTCCTCAGAAGATTTAAAAAGTTCCTTAAGCTCCTGAAGTTCTGCCCTAAGGACGCAGTCTGTGCAGATACTTCCAGGGTGGCATTTTGAGAAACACCCCTCCGGAAAATCTACGCACCACTTGTCCTTTTGGCATGTCGAGCAGGTATACTTTAACGCACCAGGTCCTTTCTTTCCAGTCATGCTGAACACTTTATATCTCTGAATACTTTGTGACCACTCAATAAAAAAGAAAGGGAGTGGTGAGTTCGCCCCGCGTGAGTCGCTCCCGCCTATCGATCAGAGAGGTTTCGGATCTTTCAGAAGGCACGCTCCTTGTGCTGCTGTTCGTCCGACCGAGTCGTCAAACCTCGGCGTGCCGTGGCTCCCAACCAAGCAGCACTGACGGTCCCCGAAGGGGCCATCGATTTCTCACCAGGTGAACAACGGAGCACACCCCGTACTAAACTCCTACTAGTTCCCTTCACGACGGCCAAGATCTCGGAGCAGCGTTCAGTGGATATCCCGCCACACCAAGAGACTCGACCCAAGGCTTTTTATTCGCCTGGCAACCAACATGGGAACAAAGGGCCGTCACCACGGACCAATGCTACCAGAGGCACCCGTCAACGGTCACTGGGAATGGTCAATAATTATGCGCCAGGAAAGGAGTTACCGGGGCACTACCCTCATCCCATTCATCGTGCCCCAACGCCTAAGACCCCTCAAGTCCTAGTCTCTCGCAACCAGTGAGCGTCGATTGGCGTTGTTTATAGAGGTTCCAAAGCCTCTCTTCTGACGCGTGAGGTAGCTGCCAGGTCCTTATATGTAGATAGATGAAAAAAGGGTAAGAGTGACATGATAGGTATAGGGGTTGTTTTTTGTTGTTTTTTCTTTTTGTATAAGTAGAAGAAATAGGATAAATTTTTAAAGAAAGATGAAGGATAGAGTAGGATAAAAAAAAAAAAGACGCACTTAGTCTGGAACCTAATTTCCGACCAAATCGACAAGGGAAACCCTGCCAGGGGTGCCAGAAGATAGGTACCCCCGCCGACATAGCTCGAAAAGTCAAGGGTACGCACAAGCTCTCTTCCCGCGACAAGGGGCGTCACCTCTCTCTACTTTCTTTATGAGAGAGAGAGAAAAAAAAGAGAACGAGAGAAAAAGAGAAAAAGAGAGAAAGAGAGAGAAAGAGAGAGAAAAAGAAAGAGAGAAAGAAAGAGAGAGAGAGAGAGAGAGAGAGAGAGAGAGAAAGAAAGAAAGAAGGAAATTGGTGAGAGGAAGAGCAGGCACGAGAGGAAGAGCAAGTACAAGAAGAAGAGCGGACACAAGAACATTTTCTTATTTAGGAGCCCATCTGGCGACTGACTACTTGGGCATAAGTCGCCGTACTCACAACAGCCTAGTAGTAGGCTACATTAAAATAATTTGCAAAAAACAACAACAATAACAATTAAAAAAAGAAAAAGGGCAATAAGCAGGAAGCACGCTCCGCTTCCCCCCAGCGCAAAAACGTGCAACCTACAAAACAACAACAAAAATAAAGTGGAGGAGGTCAGCCTCCTCCAAAAAGTCACAAAGTCCAGAGGTCAATATGCATGAGCTCGTCCCGAATACAAGGGACAAGCGTTAGCAACCCCGCTAATCCCGGTACCGGGACAGGTAGCGTGCGCGAAGATCACCCAGACTTGACATTCAACAAGAATGTGCCGAACAGTCTGGGAGACAACGCAGTCATGATAATATGGTGCAGGCGAGCACCCGATCAAATGGTAGTGCGTCCCGCGAGTGTGTCCAATTCGGAGACGACAGAAGGCAACCTAAAGCCGTCGCGGCATTGGAGGAGGAGGGGGGGGGGTAAGTCCATGGGAACAGTCGCGGCGCAATAGCACACAACTTTAGGTTCCCCTCGACCGTCTCCCATCTTCTTTGCCAAGCAGCCAGTATTCTTTTTATGTAATCGGTGTGAGTAAGAGAGAAACGCTGGTATGGCGCCCAGTCCTCACAGACTCTTTGGCGCCCTCATTCTCTATAATTCCTACATGTCCCAGCATAAGATAATCTCGACATCCACCCGGCTCGCCAAAACCGTAACATATCACGAACCAGGAGGTGCGAAGATTCCAATGACCCGAGAGCACTTAGGGCGCTTTGTGACTCGCTATAAATCACAATCCGGTCTCCGAACCGGGCACGTCGCGTAATCTCCCTGTCTTCACAGCAAGGCCGTGAAAACAGACGACAGACGCAGCGCCTGGTAGAGCCTCGCTGACTTCAAACAGAGTGGATATGGCATGGAAGCCGACCCCTTCTTGCGACTTGGAGCCATCAGTATACACTGGCACGGTTCCAGCGTCACACGAAGTGTGCCCCAAAAAGGCCAAACGAAATACTCCCAGCGCTGTACAAGCTTTGGGAGCAGAGACGTGGCGACAAATAGCCAAATGTGGTACCCTCCAGGGTGGCGTCCTGGGCAGACTGAGGGACCCTAAAGCCGATGGGCTTACGGTATGACTGGCGTCTTTTGGCAGCATAGGCGCCTTCGAGATCAGCTGCAAATGCTGTGAGAGCTGTTGGCGATTGAGGGAGGCCCCAGCATCGACAAGTAGGCTCTCAATGGAGGAAGTGCGGAAGGCACCGGTCGCCAGACAAAAGCCCGTGTGGTGGATCGAGTCCACCTTTCGCAATATACGCTAGGCTGCGGATGCATAAAACTCGCATCCGTAGTCGAGCTTCAAACGAACAAAGGATCGATAAAAAAATAAGGCAGTAGCCCTATCAGCGCCCCAAGCGCTGAACGTCACGGAACGAAGAATATCTATGGCGCGGGTATGAGCCTCCCAGGTAAGGCGTCGGTCAAATACAAGACCAAAGAAACGGTGGATGGCGGCAGATGTGCACCACCTTAGTCTTGACCAGGAAAAACTGAAGCCTATGACCTTGGGCATAGCGAGAGACGTGGTTCAATGCCTGTTGGAGTCAACGCTTGAGAGTTCGCATCTGGGCCGCGCCAAAAGAGATCTAAAGATCGTCCACATAGAGCGTAGCGAGAACATCTTCTGGCAGCACCGAGATGATGCCTTTGATGCTCAGGGCAAAGAGTGTGACAGTGAGGACACTTACCTACCGGACATCCTCTTCCTGCTCTTTGGGGCCGGAGAGGACTCCCCCCCCACCCGTACGCGGAATCGACCATTTTGCAAATATTCAGATATAAAGATTGGGAGGGATCCCCTCACCCCCATCGTGTGGAGAGTCTCCATGATACCGTATCGTCATGTGGTATCAAAGGCCTTCTCCAGATCGAAAAACACCGTGGCGTAGGGCTGTCTACAAACGAATGCCTCGTAGACGGGCTAGCGATACCAGCAAGCACGCACCGACTCAGGGAATTCCCTCGCATAAACCACTCATTTCAGGAAGTTCATGGCAGAGTACGACGTCACATTCACCGGCGTGCAATAAAGTGTCCGAAGTGCACTAATCATGACCACGTCAGAGGGATTCGATGCATTCGTCAGAAGGCTTCCGTCCGAGAAACGGGTCACCTTCGGCTAACTACCAATCACGCTAATTAGTGCTCTCCTTTGATGGATCATGTTGCCTTTGGCCAACATGCTACCATCAGTGGAGCAAATTAAGAGAAAGCGTTTGATTTGAAGCCAGCGGGCTCCGAAACGCCAGGTAACCTCTTAATGAGTGGCCCCTGACGTAATCGAGCCTGCGAATTGCGGACTTTCGGTCGTTGTCGAGTAGTCCCTACATGGGGTAGCACCGGGGCTAGACATGCCGATCTTGGCTCGGTCGCATACCAAAACGGCAGCGGACCCATCCGTCCCCGTGGCTTCCGCAGGGGGAGAGGAGCCTTTAGTCTTTTTTCTCTGTATTTTGTTTATAGGAGAGGAGATTGGGAAATGAACCCACTTCTCTCCTCTGCGGGAAGGAACCCTTAGGTGGACCGGCCTCAGCAAGATCCTTCTCCGAGATCGAGGTGGTTTTTTTCTGTCGAAGGGGCACCAGCCGGAGGAGGAGGTCCCTCCTCTCCTTGTGTATCCTCGGAAGCCCAGGCGTCTAAGGAGGAGCTTGCACAGGGGCGGAGCCCGGGTTTGACCCCATGGAAGATCCTACCATCGGGGGCTAGGTCACCTCAGGGAGGGCCTTCATGTGACCATCCCTCCCCACCGCCCCTAAGACATCACGGATCCCATTCGTGGAACCTTTTAACTCGCCTTCTTGGGCTGGCGAGCTCGCATCTGTCGGGAAGCAGAGGGGGCACGTTCAGTGTCACCCTCTAAACTTGCTATGCACGCCAGCAGGACTTTAGAGAGCACGGGCCGAAGTGCCCTGTCATCCCTCGCCCCCCTAAAGGGGTTGGCCCTATCGAGCCGCTCTCATCAGGAGCGGTCAATTATGGGCCGCTGGCGTGCTTTCTTGACAGTCTCCTGGGAAAGTAAAGGGGCGGTGCCGAGAGGAACATGAGGTCACCCAATGGCGACTCCAAAGACGGGGGTGAGGGGAAGTCCCTTGCACCTGTAGGCATGGAAGAGGAGTAAGCCTCCTCTCCGGTAAACGAAGTTTAGAGAGTTCCCTGAGAAAGTACAGGGTGGGGGGGACCTCCTTTTCTACTGTTGAGCTATCCAAGGGCGGCTCCGACTCTGGTGAAGGGGAGTGGATAGAGGGGGTTTTTATTTTCATTATCAAGCATGGTGACCATATTAGTAGAACGGAACGCAAACACTAATCACTCTGCAACGGGTGGACACGCTGCCGGCAAAGCAGCTGCCGCCATTTAGGAACACACCTTTCCGTTCAGTGGCCATGCAGCCTTTCGGCATGGCGGCTCTACCTTGGGCTGGGGATAAAATTGATAGACAGTGAAAGGAGAGAGAGGGGGGGGGGGATACAACAAAGGTGAGGGTCGGGGTGAAGCAGGTTGTTAAAAACCCACCACCCCAAACCGGAGCTCAGGGGTGAGGGGGCGTTGCCCCCCCCCCTCCCCCCCGCGCTCCGATTCGGGATGGTTAGGTGTGAGGAAGCTGGTCGGTATCTACCCTGTGAAATTAGAGGCCGATCAGAGTAAGTTGTGGAGAGAGGTTGTAGTGAGAGTGAGGAAGCATGGTAAGAAGACAGGGTGTCAGACAGAAGGAGAAGAGGCTAAGCTGGGGCCGGAAGGGGCGCTGAGGCCCGTCAGCACAGCGGCCAGGAAAGCAAATCGCCGTGCCGCTTACGGGGCTCTGGAGGTGAAGTACAGTCGGCAGCCTTCAGCGGGCGAGCGACCTGCATGCATTGCTT
The DNA here is from genome assembly GCA_963969495.1 of Ceratothoa steindachneri. Lineage (NCBI taxonomy): Eukaryota > Metazoa > Arthropoda > Malacostraca > Isopoda > Cymothoidae > Ceratothoa > Ceratothoa steindachneri. The sequence continues at coordinate 153,589,653 of OZ018318.1, read as the reverse complement.
GCGGAGCAGACCGACTGGAGAATGCGGAAAAAGTATTCACAAAAGATTCCGCCACAGACGCTGGATCTAAGACTGTGGTCCCATCCTCCTGGAGAACGGGAGTCGGGAGGGAGTGTGAAATATTGCTCAGAATTCTTTTGACATGCTTCAACCCTTCTTATAGAAGGGTGCTCCCATTGAGTAAAGACGCGTAGAGGGGAAAGAAGAGCGGCAAACGTGTTTTGAATTCAATCAAAATCTGGTCCTCATCCGTCAAAATTAACACAAGGTGAAATCGTTCCAACGGCGCCTGTAGCGTTTATAGGCCTATTGTTTCACTCTAAGAGCCATCTCACACAGCCAACTACCATGTAAACAGAAGCGGACGACGTGCAAAACGGCCAGACGTTCGGAAAATAGAAGTCAGGCCCGCAGCGATGAGGGTACTGGGAAAAACTCAACGGCCTTATCAACCGACCCAAACTGTTCGATTGAAATAGAGAAATGTCATTTGCTCGAATGCCGGCCATCGTGTCGAGTCACGCGACTCAATAGAAGCAGATTTATTTTAATACTACGCAGTGATGCGTAGTATATATATATATATATATATATATATATATATATATATATATATATATATATATATATATATATATATATATATATATATATATATATATAAATATATATATATAAATATATAAATATATATATAAATATATAAATATATATATAAATATATATATATATAAATATATATATATATATATATATATATATATATATATATATATATATATATATATATATATATATTTGTTTGGTTTAATTTGATACTCCATCGTGGCTTTCAAGCCTTTCAATTGTTTTTTTATTATGCTATATTAAGTTATTCATTTATTATTTTCAGTTTAAGTATTAGTTTGGGCACTTCGCCTCTTTTCGTTTATTTTAATCTATCTTCCTCTTCTTATTATAGTTGGTTAATTTTGTTGATTTGTTCTTCTTCACTTCTCTGTGTTTGTTGAATTTAAGTTGAGCACTTCGCCTCTTTTTGTTAAGTGAATTATCTTTGATTTAAGTTTTAATTGAGTTAAATTTGGGCACTTCGCCTCTTTTTGGTAAAATTAGTTATCTTGGGTTTAAATTTATATTGTATTGAATTTGGGCATTTCGCCTCTTTTTATTTTTATTTTTAATTTGGGCACTTCGCCTCTTTTTGTTAAGGTTAATTTGACCTTGGTTGGTGTTTGATATGAATTGAGTTTTGATTTTGAGTTTGAATTTGGGCACTTTGCCTCATTTCATTAAGGTTATTTTCCTTTGTATAATTCTATGTATATATCGGTAGTACGTTCTCTCTCGCGCAGGTTCTTCCGTTTGGGAGTAGAGCCGTTCTTCCAACTGCGCGTCTTCTGTTTCCTCGTATGTCTAGATCGTTGTTTATAGTTGGGAGTATTTCCTGATCGTTTTTGTCCCATGTCTTTCTCCCTAGCCTTTGGATCTCCATAATGATCGGTTTTAGTCCGATTCTTTCATGTAGAACCGATTGCCGAATATAGTCGATCCTTTGTGTGCCAGTTATCAGCAGTGTGGCTTTGTTCTGTACCCTCTGCATCGTTCTGAAAGAGGTACAGCTTGCCATCTGTGTGATCACAGCCGGGTACACTAGGACTGAGCGTACCAGGGCCATGTACAGCTTTTTCTTATTTGGCACGCCCAAGCTTCGGAAACGGTTAAGTTTCTTCAAATCTCTTTTGGCTAGGAAGACTCTGGTATTTACGTGGGCCTTGTAACCTGTTTTGTAGAGTCGTAAGTCCAGGACTTTTCCCTTGTTAGAGTACGGATAGAGTTCGCTGTCGACGAGGACGTCTTCAACTTTCCGGCGGTTCATTGGAATTATAGTGAACTTCTGGCGGTTGGTTTTTATCTTCCACTTTTTTTCGTAGCGATTGATCTTGTCAATCTCGGCAGCTGTCGCCCTTGCTTGGCTTCCAGCGTTCCTGAATGGACTTAGGACGATTTAAGTGATATCATCTGCGTATTGCAGATACATCGAATCGTACCTCAATGGAGCAGGTAGGTCAATTGTGTACATGAGGTACAACAAAGAATTCAGACAGCTTTCTTGTGGAACTCCCGCCTCGAGTTCGAATTCGGGTCCTTTGCAGCCCTCGATCGCGATTTAGGCTCTCCTATCCGTGACATAGTTACAAAGGACCCTTTCCAGGATTGGGTTTAGCTGTAGGTTGAAGATCTTAAATTGTAGTACTCTCAGCCATACCTTATCGAAGGCCTTCTTTACATCCCGCAGCACCACGTCTACGTACCTTCTCTTAGCTTTGCTGCAAGCGAGTTTTTCCGTTAGGAGGGCGAGGGCGGTTTCCGTTCCTCGTCCCCTGCGGAACCCGTGCTGCTGAGGGTTGTGAGCTCCTAGCTCGGCTAGTTGTTCTTGGAGCCTGTCATATGCCAGAAGCAATGACACTTATAACACCGCGGGAACGAGACAAAATCCTTGATGAGTAGCGATACCAACCAGCGCGCACCAACTTAGAGACCCTATCTAGTTCAAAATTGAAGAGCGTGAGGTGGGTGTGGAGGCAGACACACACACCTTCCCTTTCTCCTGCTTCCTCGAGATCCACTCGCTGGTCGACTAGCTCTTCATTACTATCCTCAACCGAGTAGTTTACCAGATACCTGACATACACTACCACATTTACAAAGTTCATGGTAGACAGAGGGGTCATCTACAAAGGTGCGCCATTGAGTGTGCCCAGACCTCTCAGTTTGTCACTCTGGGCAGTGGTAGCCACATTAAAGAGGAAGGTCCCATCCGAGAAACAGGTCCCCCGCCCCAAGGAAAGCGGCTAGGCCCTTGCGGTGATGGGCAACGTGCCCTTCAGGCACCTTGTTTCATGAGTGGAGCGAGTCACTTGAATCCGGCGGACTTGAAGACGTCCGGCAGCCTTTCAATGAGCTTGCTTCTTTTCCAAAGGGTCATTTCTTTCAATACCTCCACTATCGCCCCTATATGCTAGAACGGAGGAACTACTCCAACCCCTCTGCCTTAGGGCACTTCATCACACATACATTAGGTGTAGCACTAGCAAAGAAAACAATGATGTAGCTGACATCTGAATTACTAAGTGCCCTCCCGGCTGCAAAGCCTGCAGGAGGATCAGCGGCTCTCACTCTCTCTCTCTCTCTCTCGCTCTCTTCCACACATTTTTACTCTAGCCAACTTGACTTTCCGGCACTGGTTGATTTCGTTTCTTAAGGAAAACTTACACATGTGCGCATGTGTGTATGTGAATGAGCTGAAATGTATGTATAGGTTTGTATGTAAATTAACGCCAGAAAAAAGAAAATAAGATTCCAGGCACCTTCGCCTTTATTAAACAAGGCCTGTTTAATAAAGGCGAAAACGTTCAGAATCTTATTTTCTTTTTCCTGTGGCTAATTTAATCCTTCTCTCGCGATTAATAATATGAGCTTCTTGCCATATGTTTAGGTGTGTACGCGTGACTTTATTACAACATATGTAAGCGAATGTACTGATATGAACGCAGGCCAGTACCTGTCGTATTTAAGAAATGTGTACATGTCTATTTGGGGTAAGGGGTTTTACACCCTCTTTCCTGGCGAGGGAAAAAATGAGGGGAGAATAAATAAAAATCAAAATAAAGGAAATGAAAGCAGTAGTAGCCACAAAAAAGCTGGAGTTAGTAAGGCACATTTAAAACATCCAAAAACAACAATAACATTTAAGGATTCGAAAGCACAAATTTTTTTCCCTTGCAGGGAATTGAGATATATGAAACAGGCGCCAATCATTAAGACCATAGACATGTGTTAATTAAAAATGACGAAAACAGGTGAGTATATGTGTAGATGCGTGTTTGTGTGTGTGTGTGTGTGTTAAAATTTAAAAAGGCATAATGTCGTGCCTCGGGGAAAATTGAAAAAACTACCCTAAATTAAAATTCATACCATCACCCTTATCGGGTAGTATATATGCCCTTTAAATTTATCCGACGGCCTTCTCGTTTAGCTGAATTCTCAATTGTTAGAACACCCTCCCCCACGAGTGTGCGCGGGAGGACGACGTAAAAAGACTCCTCATTTTTCGCTCGCTCTCTTCGAGTCAACCGATTGTGGTGGTTCTGTCTCCCACCGTTATTAGCGACTAACACCCGCTGTTCTCAATCGAACGCTACCGGGGATCGAATCCCGAGGGAAGGAGAGATTTTGGCAGTGGCGTGATCTTTCTTACCTGATCAAGAGGGGCGTTCCGGGCACCTCGAAGTCGTCGTTAGCCTTCCTCTTCTTCCCTGTGGCGGCGCTCAAAGGTCGGAACGCGAGGCCGAAGACGGCGCAGGAGAGGGAAATACCTACCGAGAGTGAATAATCATTAAAAAATCTACAGCCTTTCTTAACCCACTCTCTCCTAGCCACGTTCCTAAATAGTACAAGGTGACCCCCCCAAAAAAAAAAATGGGCCCCAACTTTCAATAGGCATTTTTGCATGTCACTCTTCAAGGCAACGCGCCTTCACAGAACGCCTGTGTACAAATTAAAGAAAGGGTAGAGAGAAAAAGCGAGTCTTCAAGACACGTTTGAAGGTACCGAGGGATGGGCAGTAGTGTATAGGAGCAGGTAGCTCATTCCGCACCCTAGGAGCAAAAATCGAAAAAGCACACTCGCCCATACATCACAGACGACTACGAAGTACAAGCAATAAAGGGGCAGACCGGGAAGGGGAAGATTTCAGGTCCGCAATATGTTCAGAGAGGAAGGCAGGTAAGAAATTGAAGATCTTGTAGGTTAAAAAAAAATAACACGATTTTGAAAAGCAATACGGGATCGGATGGGAAGCCAGTGCATTTCACGGAGCAGGGAAAAAGAATCCGGACCTCAAAGTTTTGAAAAAGCTGAAGGGGTGGAAGATTGGAAACGTGGGGTCCAGCAAAGGGGAACTGAGGTAGTCAGGCGGTACTTTTTCTTCGAATTAAAAGAGCACACTAACGAAGGATTATCTCGCAGAAAGTTTGCATACTGTAAGATGAAGTTAAGAAAAAGTGAAACTGCTTGGAAGGCAGCCGCGGAATAATTGCAGGCATTGGGGCCTGGAGAGCAAACGAGGCTGTTGCAAAAGGTAGACTCGTGCGTCATCAGCATAAAATGATATGGTAGAACGAAGTGACGCATACTAATGCGAAGGTGATGAACTTAGATACAAAAAAAGAGGGCCGAGAAACCAGTCTTGCGGAACACCAAAAAACACCTATGTCCGTATAAGTATATTTCTCCCCATGTGAACAGATTGAGTGCGAGGTGATAAGTAGAGGAGAACTAGTCAAAGGAGGTCACAGAAGCCCCCCGGGAGTTCATGAAGAACAGCGTTATCGACGGCTGCCGAGAGATCCAAAAAGTACTAGAATGAAGGATTGATCAGCATCAGCCGCTCAACGAAGGTGGTCAGTTACATTCAGGAGGGCGGATTCAGCCTTGAGACCAGAGTAGAAGATCTCATCAATGTTGGAGGATATGTGACCAAGCACCCGTTTTTCTATTTCTTCAGAAAGGAAGAAGAGGTTGGGCGGTACTTGGCCGGGTGGTTTGGTTCCAAACAGGGTTTCGTTAATTGGGCGAACAGGTCGGCCTTTGTTTAAAATGGATGGCACAACGCCAAAGGAGAGGGAGGCGTTAAAGATACCAAAGAGGTGACGGGGGAGAGGAGGGAGGAACTAACGATATAAACTTGGAAGGAAAAAGTCGAAAGGGAAGCAATTTTTTTTAAAAAGAGAAGGATGAAGGATAAAAACAGGGAATCGAAGTTGAGTGGAGGAAAAGAATGGAGTACTACGATATGGCGATGTTGAGGGGCAGAAATAGTGTATGTAAACTTTTTGTTTATTTTTTATCAGACATGGTACGGTAAGTATGGGTTTCATGGGCAGATTTAGAAGGGCTCAGGAGTGAATGACAAGTATGAAGTCGAAGGAGAGAGCAACAGTCTCGGTACCGTGAACAGAAGTATTCCTAAGCCGCCTCTCACAGGCTTACCTGCACTACTTACCTCTTCATTTAGTATGGGAGAACATAGGTCACGTCAGCGACGGGAGGGAAGGGAAAGAAGGGCCATATAAACTTCAAAGCAGGCGACCATTTGGATAAGAGAGTGCAGACAGGCATTAAGGTTTATTGTATGAGAAGTAGTACCCAGTGTAAGAAGGAGGGAGGCAAAATTCCTGATCCAAAGTTTCTGGTCGATGGTGTAAGTGAAAAAGAAACAGAAGTGGAGAAGGAAGTGGTTAGAAATTGCCGTCGAAAAGTAAATTATAGCGAGGCTATGGAATTGGAAAAAGGAGGCTACAAGATCAAGTATATTTCGATGTATTGGGGTGTGTGTAGAGAGGGGGGGATGATGAAAAAGAGTAAAGCTTATATATTTCAGAGATATTATGGAGTATGGTGAGGAAGGCTGAAGTCACCGAGGATAAGCAAAGTTGAGGTAGAAGAGGCATAGTCTACAGATGATCCCCTGTGCCCTATGGCATTTTTATGGCAACCTTGAAGTACGATATTAAAGTATTTCTGGAAAAGGCGTTTTGGGGAGAATTGAATCTAATAAAGCTAACAAAATGCTTCAATATATTGACAGAAATTTTATTTTAAATAAACCATTACACTAAAATGATACCTAACTTAGGACATATCCTACCAAGTTCCACTAAGGGAAATTAATTTCATTCTTTAGAAAACAACACGATTGGGAAGGGAACTAATTCAAAATTAGAAAATAATTTTTTATTCCATTCGGACACGACCAGCGGAAGAAAAAAAAATGTCAAATCTGCCAACACCAATTACAAATAACAAAATACCTTTATAAATAATCACAATTAATGGAAATGTTCTACACCAGTTTAGTTGACCACTTCACTTTAATACCAAGAAACTGTTAGGTTTTGTTGGCTCTGACTTTTCATAATTTTATAAATACCCTGTAATGGGCGGATATTCAGTCCCAGTCCTTGTACTAAACCTCAGAGTCCAAACTCAATTTGACTGCAGTGATCCCCCTTTAATAGGGTCTCGGTTTCTGAAATGACGTAATGAGTTCGATCGATCCTTGAAGGATTTCGGAGTATTGAAAATCTCGCACTCAACCTGTTTTTGTAGACTTCGACTGCTCCTATTTATGCCTAAGCACGCGCGCGTGTCCGAAGTAACAGTGCGAGAACTCAATCTAAGCATACAAAGTGGGGGTCAACGAGATGACTAAACATACATAACAGGCACTTGTATACACACAATTGACATACGTGCACTTGTATACACGCAGTTGAAATACATGCACGTGTATACACGCAGTTGAAATAAATACATGCACTTGTATACACGAAGTTGACATACATGCACGTGTATAGGCGCAGTTGCCATACAAGACACCTACCGGCATAAACGAGGAAGATGATTCTCCACCTATCGCCGAGGGAAGTGAGGAGGAAGGCGTTGATGGGAGACATGACGAAGTTCCCGATCCCAGAGCCGCAGACGGCGATGCCCGTGGCCAACGCCCGGCGCTTCTCGAAGTAAAACCCAGTCGCGATGACGGCCGGGACGTAGATCATCCCAAAACCGATCCCTACGAGATAAAGGGAAAGGGGGGAGAAAAGGGACGAGGTGTCACTGGGGTAAACAATAAGGGGTTTACCAAAAATATATATTCGGTTCCAAGTCGATATGACACGACCACTTCGATACAATCTGCGTGAAGTTTAAGCTTCAGTTGAACTTCCACTTCCTAGCTGCTGCATAGAACACTAGCACAAGGGTCAATAAAATTCCCACAGCATGCAACAGCCTCCCTCACCTCTAACCTGGTCCCCTCAGGACAGACTCATAGAAGGCCCTACCTCACTTAATTGTGGTAATGTTGAAGGGGACTGTGGGATAAAATGCTTTCTCTCTTAATCTCCCAAGCGGTCGGAGGGAGCAGATATGTCACCTGCTCCTGGGGAGCTATAAACAACAACAGCATTTGTACTCATTTAAGATGCCTTTATCTCTCAATGAAAACATACTGATTAAGATGTGATCTGAACCAAGGCTATCCTTTTTAGGGGATCTAATGATTAACGTGGCATCTGAAACACGGGTATCTGTTTAGGGGACCTACTGATTAACGTGTGATCCAAACCACGGGTATCTCTTTAACGGACCTACTGATTAACGTGGATTCCGAACCATGGGGTATTTATTCACAGCGCATGGCAGCCGCCTTGAAGGCGACCTGAGTCGGGACTCTATCAGGCGACTAACCACACAGGCTGTAATCGGAAGCGGTGTTTCCATTCCGCTCGGCTGTAGCCCCTGTCACTGGATTGTCACGAGGAATATCTCTGGCACTGGTACCACGAAGACGGCACTGAGTCAGGACAAGAGCGATAGGAAGAAGACCCCCCCCGCCCTCCTCAATCCGGTCTCATCCCTTGATGGCCCCAAGGAGATATATGTTCGTAATTTTGAGTGTTTTGTCTCTTTGTACGAACTTGACCCCGGAGGTTTATAATACACTCTTCTGCCCCCAACATTTAGGACGTGGCACCCCACTTATGGGTTCCCCTTGTCCGGGTTCGAACTCCTCCCTTAGAGTTGAGATGGTATCCTACAGCAGTTAAAGCCGTCATCCTGCAGGTCCTTTCGACTACAAAGATTCGGTTCGCTCCATAGTCAGTGACTATCAATGAATTTGTTTGTTTGTTTGTTTTCAGATTCTTTCCTGGGGGGCCACCAGTAAGGGGACAGAGTCCGAGGTCTTAGGCACAAGCCTATCCATAAGCTACTATTAAAAATAAGAATAAAAAAACAAGAGAACGACGAAGACAAAGAAAGGTAAGCTGAGGTGCGAAGTAAGGCTCGACTGCCTCAAGAGTCTTGGCATGTAGCCAAAATTGAAATAATTAATACTAGTCCAAGAACTCAAAACTTAATCCGGGGTGTAAGAGTCCCCCTCGCCTCCCCAAGAAATCGGGGTGGGCGGTAACGACCCCGCCTGTCGCTGTACTGGGACAATTACCACCCGCGAAGCCCTCTACCCTTAGACCTTAAAAGAAAGATCTAAGGATCGCTCTATTAGAAATTAACTTAGCTCATAACAACACTAAGGACCCATGAAAATTATTTAGCTATTATAAAATCAATACCGAATCTAGCAAGTGATAATATAGGGTCGATTAAATATGAAAGGTTTATGAAGTAATCTGATGAGGAAATAGTTGAGAATACAGAATCATTTTGCTTTCAGTATTTACAGAAGAGAATCTGAACAACTTATGGTATTTCTAGTTAAGGGTAGGTGTTAAATAACATTAATTTAGATAGGGAAATCAGTAAAGGAATTATAATTGAGTTAAATACTAGTAAAGCCTCTGGCCCGGATGACATTCATTCTCGGTTACTTAAAGGCGTGGTGTGGAAAGCATTGCAGTAGCTCTGGAGAAAATATCTACTAGATCACTAGATTTTGGAGAAGTGCCAACTGATTGGAAAATAGCGAATATACTGCCCATTTTTAAAAAGTGAATAAAGAAGACCCGAATGACTTTAGACCGGTAAGCTTAACTAACTTCTATAGATTGTTAAGGTAGTTAAAAGGGGCATTTCTTAGCATCTAGAATGGTAGGTTAATCAACGATGTTCAGCATGAATTTAGAACGGGTAAATCATGTTTAACAAACTTACTGGAATCCATGGATATGTAACAAACAAAATACATAATTGGATAAAGGAGAGAGACTAGTTAATAAATTAAAAAGGCTTAGGATATGTGTGAAAGTATTAAATTGGATAGCTGAATGGCTAAAAAATAGGAAGCAGGGTAGTGTTAAATGGAATAAAGTCACAGTGGAGAGATATCGTTAGCGGGGCTCAGTTATGGATCATTTATTATTTTAAATTTATATAAATGACCTTGGGGAAGCAGTTAATAGCAAAGTGTCGATTTTTGCAGATGACCCAAATTGACAGCTTCTGCAAAAGAAGTTCAGGTTAACTTTATAGTGTAGAGTGATTTAAGTTATTTGCTTGGGCACAAAGTGGCAGATGACTTTTAACTTTCAAAAATGCAAAGTTATACACATGGAAAGATATAATAGAAAATTTAGCTAGGAAATGGATGGGCATTGACTAAACTCATTAGAGGATAAAAAGGAATTAGGAGTAATAATATGTAGGTCATTGAGGGATGAAAAGGAATTAGGGGTAGTAATAGATAGGTCATTGAGGTTATGGTCCCCACACTTTAGACATATCAACCTGCTAGATTCAGTGTAAAGAAGGGCAATAAAAATGATACTTTTCCTGAAGCACCTTGGATATGGCGATAGGCTGAGGGTGCTAAATATGTTCTAATATGATTGAAATGTAAAAAAAAAAAGATTTTTCCACAAATGAGTGGTAGATTTCTGGAATGATTTACCACATGAAGTAATAGATAGTAGAAATCTAAATATTTTCAAGCGCAGGTTGGACGAGTATATGGGAAGGGAAGGTAAGTGTGGTTTTTGAGCTTTGCCTTGTGGTATGAATTGTACATAATAGTGATATTGTATATTGCAGTTGCATGATAGAGCTTTTAACGAGCTTTGAATGGTGATAACTTCAAGGCGATGTTATGGACACTATCCTTTGGATATATTTTATGGAGGGAAGTTGGGGTGGGGATTGACTCGGATGTTCTTCGATAGGTCCTTGTGGCTTTTGTCATCCATGAATGTTGTTATGACGCTACAACCTTGGAGTGTAACCGATTTGGAAGCAAAAAAAATGACACCATCGACAAATTAGCAAAAAGGCAAGAGTCAACGGGAAAGTTGCAATGGTACGCAACTTTAAATTCCAGTCTGCCGTTTCCCATCTTCTTTTCCATGCAACCCGAGGAGCTGCCATATTAGTCAGTGGGGAAGAAGAAAACGCCTGCCGGGTCGCTCAGTCTGTGCAGACAGCAAATTCCAGCGACCTCTACCAAAAGACAACCTCAAACACCTCCGAAACTCGCAGTAGACACAGCGTCATCGGAATTTCAGCCCTCGCAACAGGCAGTGAACTCGCGCTATATCCCCTCACTGGACTCGGTTCAAATACAAGACTGGAAGCGCACCCAACCACCAGAACCACTCCAAATAGCTAGATAAAAAGTTGTGATGTATAGAGTAAGGTAGGTAATATGGAAAGAATGGAATAGGCGGCTATACTAAGTAGGGTGGATGATCACCTACCACGTAAACCCAGGGCCTCTGGGGCTGGGACAGTGTGCCTCTTCCCCAGGTGCCATGCACCACTATACACGAGGCATACCCTTGCCCTTGAACCCAGTCCAGTAGTGGGATATAGCGCGAGTTCACTAGCTGGTGCGAGGGCCGAACTCCCGATGACTGAGGGAGGTAGGGAGGGAGTGTACTAGACTGCAGAGCCTCTTCCCCGGGTGAATAAAGGGAGCGGGAGAACTCACTATCTTTCCCAGGCCAGAGGGCAAAGAGTTGGAAGTCCACTCAATGAACCAGAACTTCCTTGCGGGTTTGGGGGCCTGGAAGGCACGCAAGTCCTCCAAGTTGGGTAAGGAGGACACGCAAATCCTCCAGGTGTCTGCTAAAACCTCCACGTGGGAGAAAAATACGCGAGAAAAGGGGGGAGGGGTAGTTAAGCGGCGAATTATGTGGGAAAAGGAAGATGTCAAGGAGGAAAAAGCTCCAGTAATTTCCATTTAATTTGAGATTGTAGAGCTCAGTGGGTCGGCCGGGAGGAGTGGGTCGGCGGGAGGCAGTGGGACGGCCGGGAGGTTGTGGGACGGCCGGGAGGAGGTGGGGTGCCCCTCCAGTTAGCATGTGTAACAGTTTACACACGGTGCCCCTCTTGCGGAATGAATATTATTAGGAATTGTGGCGCCACCTGGGCGCGCAGATTATTTTTAAGGCGCTAGAAGCTGTATGCGAGGGCAGGCTTTTAAAATTATTATTATTACAATTATTATTTTCATTATTATTACTATTTAAAATTAAGAAGCGAAAACCAATGAGGGCACTTGCGCCAAAAAAAGGGAGATTCGTAAAGAAGGTAGCGAAATTGGGGAAAGCAATCGATATGTAGGGAAGGTGTATAAAACCTGAAATGTTCAACGAGGAAACTACTTGGAACATTATAAGAATATAAGAAAAGAAGGAGTCTGGATGGGTAGGGAGGGGCGAACGTGTGTCCAGAAACCTGCAAACCATCTCTAATTAAGCAACAACCCCTCTACGGGCGTTAGGGCCTGAGGGGCGCCTGATCCTCCCGCTGCACTCCTTACCTCCCAGAATGCCGAAGGTGCAGTAGAGGAAGGCGAGGCTGGTGGCGAAGTAGGAGATGGCGCACGCCAACGCAGACACAAACGCGCCGATGATGCACACGGTTCGAAACCCAAACGCGTTGGCCAGACCCGACACAAACGGACCTGGAACAAAAAAAAAGGGGGGTTTCAGTTGATCACAGACTCACACATAATAAACCTTTCGACTTATGAGCTCCTATTCTTCATTTTGCTATTCTATGTTATGGTAGTAATACTATTACTAATACTAATAATGCTCTTAATATTATTAATAATACTGATATTAATATTATCATAATAATATTGATACTACTATTATATTGTTACCATTATACTATTATATTATTACTACTATAATAATAGTAATACTTAAATTGCCTCCAAACCCGTCGTACTCTTAAGTGTTTGCCCTCTTTTGTAAACGAATTTGCGCCCACCGTGGCTGACCCCAGCCAGCATTGGCGATTACCAAGCTTTGCGGTCAGAGCCATCTTCATCACACTTCACTCTTGATCTTCACTTCTATGGGTGATGCGGAGTCCCCTCCCCCCACCTCCCAAGGGCCGAGCGGGTGCTGACCTACGAGGAGATAGAAGCCGCCGAGGAGGGACGAGACCCAAGCCACTTCCGAGTGACCCACGCCGAAGGTCTCCCGCAGGCGGGGGAACAGCATCCCGGAGGTGAAGATGATCCCGTCCACCACGGCGTTGCACAGGAAAGACGCCCCCACTACCACCCACCCCCAACCACCATCGGGAGGCACCACGTGCAGCACCTGGGGCAAAGAGAGAAATGGAACGTGAAAAATGGGGTGGGCGTTTTCGGGGGGCTCAGAATTTGCCGTAGGAGGAGAGGGGCGGTACGGGGATTGGAATAATACTAACGGACAGGCAACATTTCATAATTATAACCCAACCTGTTCAGTTTACAGAATAGAAAAAGAGGAGACGGGAAGGAAAAACAAAACAAATAATAATAAACAAACGACCATGATATCAATCCTACGAACAACTTGTACTCTAAACTACGTCACACGTCAACATGCATACTACAAAGCGCTAATGTTCGTACATACAAGACCAACGTCTTGTATGGACATTGGAGATTAAACATTTAGGTTAACTTGAGAGTCTCTGGTTGCAGAGTGGTGTGTGTATGTATGCGTGTGTGTATTTGTGTGTGTGAGAGAGAGAGAAAAGAGAGAGAAAAAAGAGAGAGAAAAAAGATAGAAATAGAGAAAAGAGAGAGAGAAAGGAGAGAGAGAAAAGAAAGGGGAAAGAGAGAGAGAAAATAGAGAAAAAGAGAAGAGAGAAAAGACAAAAGACAAAAGAGAGAGAGAGAGAGAGAGAGAGAGAGAGAGAGAGAGAGAGAGAGAGAGAGAGAGAGAGTAAGTAACAAGGAGTAACAAGGAAAGGAAGTACCCTAGGAGACCTTACGGTCCATTCAAGGAGGGTACCTTTGGACTAGCAATCGAGCGGGCACATGGCTGCTCAATTGTTTTGCGTCCCTAAACGGCTGCTTTTCAAGACTTTGTCTAGTCTTGACTTGAACTGGTCAACAGATTCACTGATAACAACTTCCACTGGAAGTGCATTGCACTTACCGCAGATACTGTAAGTGAAAAAATTTCCACACAAATTGAGGTTGTAAAGCTTCAGTTGAAGTTTGAAGCCGTGATTGCGCGTTCTGTTCTCACTCAGTGTGAAAATATCCCGGTAGTCAACATTGTCGAACCCTCGAAGTATTTTGAAAACTTCGATGAGCTGACCACGCAGTCTACGGGTTTCCAGCGAAAACAGATTTAATTCCCTTAGTCTATCCTCATAACTTTTATGTCGGATAGAGGGGATCAGCTTGGTTGCCCTGGCTTGTACGCGATCCAACCTTGCGATCTCCTTTCGAAATGAAAAAATCCAAAATTGTACGGCATACTCCAGGTGCGGCCGAACGAGGGAGTTGTACAGACAAAGTACTATCTTCTTGTTACGGTATCCAAACTGGCGCTTTATGTAGCCTAACATCCTTTGGGCTTTCTCTTCCTTGATGCACTGTTTCGAGGACTTGAGGTAGCTAGTGATAGTTACACCCAAGTCCTTCTCAGTGTCACTCGATTCAAGAGCAGTGCCCTTAAGGATATACTGTGATTGGAGGTTTCGGTGGCCGATATGCATCACTTTGCATTTGTTCACGTTAAAAGGCATTTGCCACGTGTCCGACCACTCCCCAATCTTCCCAAGATCTTCCTGCAGGCGGGCAGTATTTCCATCCTTTGCAACGTTCATACCAAGCTTGGTATCGTCGGCAAATTTGGAAATCTTTGCAACCATGTCGTTGACGTAGATGATGAATAGTAGTGGTCCCAGGACAGAACCTTGAGGCACTCCGCTAGTAACGGGCACCCACTCAGAAGCCTGTCCATTCACCACCACCCGTTGCCATCTGCCACTTAGCCAGTTTTCGATCCAGCCAGCTAATTTTCCGTCTATGCCCAGCGCTCTGCACTTTCCGGAGAAGGCGGCGGTGTGGTACCTTATCAAAGGCTTTTTGAAAATCTAAGTACACCACATCCACCGCCTTATCCCGATCGTGCTCACTGAACACGAAGTGGAAGAATTCCACAAGGTTCGTCAGGCATGACCGTTGCCTTCGGAAGCCGTGCTGGGAACTCCTCAGTAGCAGGTTTGACTCTAAATATGACGTCATTTTGTCCACCATCATGCTTTCCATGAGTTTACCGACTATCGAAGTCAGACTGATAGGTCGGTAGTTTGACAGTTGGCTACGGTGTCCTTTCTTGAAGATAGGAGTCACCTCCGCTTCACGCCAGTCTCTAGGAACGCATTCGGTCCGGATTGACATGTTGAAAATTGCGCTCAGGTGTAGTGACACTTGATCGCGCACTTCTTTCAACACTTTAGGTAGAAACCCATCCGGGCCAGGTGACTTATTCGTCATTAGGTCACTGATCTTCTTTTTCATTTCCCCTTCGGTGAAGTCCATATCCTCCAGCTTTTCCCCCGAAGGAATCCGTGGGACCACACTCTTCAGTAAACACTGAAGCGAAGTAGTCGTTGAGGAGGTTAGCATTTTCTGCATCTGAATGCTTTAATGTCCCCTCCTCATTCCTCAAAGGGCCAATCGTTCGACGGATTGGTTTACGGCTGTTTACATATCCAAAGAACTCCTTGGGATTCTCTTTACAGAGTCTCGCCACTCGGAGTTCCTCAGACCGCTTAGCCGCCCTTATGCTGGACTTCACTCTCCTGAATACCCTCCGGTATTCGTCAAAGTCACCCGAGATCTTCGATTGCCGGTACACATTTCTCTTCTCCCTAAGCAGTTGGCCGATTTCTCGATTAAACCACTTTGGTTGAACAGAAGACCGACGGGGGCATTTCAGAGGGATAAAACGCGATTGAAGACTCATGAATGTGGTTTTGAAACTATTCCACGAGTCTTCAACAGCATCGACACTTCTAGCCTCGCGTCAGTCAGTCTAGCACGAAGACCTGCAAAGTCTGCTCTTCTTAAATCGAGTTTCCTCTATTTACTAGTTGCAGGCCCTGCCTTTGGGACTTTGACTACAAATCTAATTAGTTGGTGGTCACTGCCCCTGAGCTCTTCGTCAACAGAGAGGTCCTCAACACTGTCATCCTCAGAGGTGAAAACCAAGTCGAGGATATTGTCTCCTCTCGTTGGCTCTCTCACCCATTGAGTCAGGAACTCTTTGTTCGCGAACTCCAGGAGTAGTGCGTTCTCGCCACAGGGTTCTCTGGTTTCCCAGTCAACTTGTGTGTTGAAATCCCCCATGACGATACACACTCTGTCTTCGACAAGTTCTCCTAGTAGCTGGTACAGATCTCTGTCTTTTTCAACGAGTTGGGCAGGAGGTCTATAAAGCACCAGGGTCCTGTATCTGGCAGGACCTATCTCTAGGTCAACACCTAGTAGTTCATGGTCGAAAACGATGTTGCAATCAGTCGAGTTGAGAGTATCCTTGATATACAACATCACACCGCCACCCTCTCTGTCTGGCCTATCTTTCAGGAAGAGCCGGTAACCGGGAATCGTGAATTCACCTTCAAAATCTCGGCTTGAGGTTTTGATCTACGACTCCGTTATGGCCACCATCTCAGGTTCCTCTGTTGCTACAAGGCAACGTAGCTCAAGAAACTTATTCCTGATTGACCTCGCATTGAACAGAACTTTGAGGGAGTGCTTCAGTGTAGGACTCCCTACGCTCTTCCGTTTCCCGGCTTCTTTTGTGTGGCAGTACCCCTCTTCGCCACATCTAAGAACGTCGTTCCAGGAGTGACACAGGCATACTGTCTTATGTCCGCCTTCACTCTGGGTCGGAAGCTCCTCTGCGTCCGCTCTACAACATCCTGGATTAAGTTACAGAGTACAGCCTTTCCCTCGAATGAAAGGTGCACTCCGTCCCTTTGGTAAAGGTCGTTTCGACCGTAAAAGGTGCGGTAAGGGTCAAGAAAGAAGACCCCCTCCGCCGTACAGAGGTCGGACAGGCGCTGGTTCAAGGTCACGTTCCTTGAGTGAGCTGTCCGGCTAAGATCTCTTCTTGTGAGCATCCCTACAACGACCCGTTTGTGAGTTCTCAATCCGCAGTCGTCCACGGCTCCCATGACCGTGCTGAGAATTTTCTCGCTGGGGCCTACTTTGCCTCCTCGGAGGTAGAGGTCATTTCCACTCACCATCAGGGCAACGAATGAATTCTCGGAGATCTGAGATTTCTCAGCCTCTACACTGATGTGGTGGTTTCCCCGTCCTGGCTGGCAGCATACCTTCACACTAGTGCGAAGGCGGGCCGCTAGCAGGGGCTGCAAACCTTGTGCTTGGGAATCGCCCACCTGCAGAGGTTCGAGGCTTTCCTTCCGGAAGCGAACTCTCGGTTTTCTCTTTCTTCTCCATCATATTTTTCTTGTTCTTCTTCTTTTTCTTATTCATCTTTCCCCCCCTATCTTCCTTTGTTATATACTCTTCTGTATTTATCTTTTCTTCTTCTGCTTCAACTTTCTCTTCTTCATCTTCTACTTTATCTTTTGTTTCAACTTTCTCTTCTTCCTGTTTCTTTCCCTTTCTTTTCTTTTTTCTTTGGGGATTTATCCGTAGCATGCTTGACGTTAGCTCTGCTATTCTGACCTCTAGCCTGCGAATCAGTCCGGCGTGTTCCAATTCCAGGCTGTTTATTTTCTCCTCCAACTTCCTAGACCTTTCCTCGGAAGCCCTGCATGTTTCTTTTAGCTCCTTGATTTGGCCGTTTAGAATAAAATGCCGTGTGGCATTTTGAATAACACTCCTCCGGAAAGTCCACGCACCACTTATCTATCTGGCATATTGCGCACGTGTATTTTAGAGCTCCTGGTCCTTTCTTGCCGATCATTTTGAATACTTTCTCTCTCTCTCAATACTTTGCGACCAATCAATGATAAAAAGGGTGGTTGGTGAGTTCTCCCTGCGTGAGTCGCTCCCGCCTATCCATCGGAGATATTTCAGATCTTTCAGAAAGCACGCTCCATGTGCTGCTGTTCGTCCGACCGAGTCGTCAAACCTCGTCATGCCATGGCTTCCAACCAAGCAGCACTGACTGTCCCCGAAGGGGCCATCGATTTCTCACCAGGTGAACAACGGAGCACGCCCCGTACTAAACTCCTACTAGTTCCCTTCACGACGGCCAAGATCTCGGAGCAGTGTTCAATGGATATCCAGCCACACCAAGAGACTCGACCCAAGGCTTTTTATTGGCCTGGCAATCAACCTGGGAACAAAGGGCCGTCACCTCGGACCGATGCTGGGAATGGTCAATAATTACGCGCCAGGGAAGGGGTTAACAGTGCACTACCCTCATCCCATTCTTCATGCCCCAACGCCTAGGACACCTCTAGTCCTAGTCTCTCACAACCAGTGAGCGTCGATTGGCGTTGTTTATAGAGGTTCCAAAGCCTCTTTTCTGATGCATGATGTAGCTGGCAGGTCCTTATATGTAGATAGAGGGAAAAACGGGTAAGAGTGACATGATAGGAGTAGGGTTTTGTTTTGTTTTTCTTTTGTATAAGTGGGAGAGATAGGATAAAAGTAAAAAAGGAGAAGGATAGAGTAGAAAAGGGAAGGAAGGACGCACTTAGTCTGGAACCTCGTTTCCGACCAAATCGACAAGGGAAGCCCTACCAGGGGTACCCAGAAGAGAGGTACCCCAGCCGACATAGCTCGAAAAGTCAAGGCTACGCACAAGCTCTCTTCCGCGACAAGGGGGCGTCACCCATCTCCCTCTATTTTCTTATTTTCGAGAGAGAGAGAGAGGGAGAGAGAGGGAGAGAGAGGGAGAGAGAGGGAGAGAGAGAGAGAGAGAGAGAGAGAGAGAGAGAGAGAGAGAGAGAGAGAGAGAGAGAGAGAGAGAGAGAGAGAGAGAGAGAGAGTGAGTGTGTGTGTGTGTGTGTGTGTCTGTGTGTGAAGGCGCGAATACGGCGCAGTGGCTATATGGGTGTATTTTTTCGATTATATATATACATATATATATATATATATATATATATATATATATATATATATATATATATATATATATATATATATATATATATATATATATATATATATATATATATATATAAACTGGCAGTTAACAGTGTATGTACTTGTGTGTACGTATTGACGCACACCAATAAGAATAAAATGAAGAAAAAGCCTACAAATTAAGATCCAGGGTGAGGGATGGGGGAAGATGAAAAAGATCAGTGTGAGGGGGGCGGGTAAAGTTGAAGGGATAGCCAGCTGAGGAAAAGGTCAAGGACAGCAGTCAAGGCCAAGTCAAGGCCTAACATTTGAGTAGTACTATGCATTAGTACAGAATAAATGAAAACAATGAGAAGAAACCGGAGTTTTTTAAAGGCAAGAGAAAGGGACATTGGAAGAACCCAGAATCAAAGAGAGCGGAGGGCGGCTCAGTGAAGGCGATCCTTTACCGAGGAGACAGAAATAACGCCAGGGAAAAAAAGGTTTTTTTAAATTCCTGGTCGGGACTCGAACCCGGGTCTGCTGATTACCAGTGAGATGCTTTACCGCTAAGCTACCAGGCACACTAAATATATTTAACTCAAAGCGATACCTCATCAAACCCCTGGCGTCATTTCTGTCTCCTCGGTAAAGGATCGCCTTCACTGAGCCGCCCTCCGCTCTCTTTGATTCTGGGGTTCTTCCAATGTCCCTTTCTCTTGCCTTTAAAAAACTCCGGTTTCTTGTCTCATTTGCTCATTCGCGTCCAATTCTTCTTTCTCTCGTACTATATGTATTTATAGTCAGTTATACAAGGTTTCTGCATATTTCTTTCTGTCTTCAAATTTATTTGAAAGGCAGAAAATAAAAATGGCGTAGCCCAGTGGTGGTTGTATTATCACCCGCAGAACCTGTATTTGCTCTTTCTTCATATATATATATATATATATATATATATATATATATATATATATATATATATATATATATATATATATATATATATATATCTTTCATGAACGCAAAAGAAAGAATGATAAAATGAATCCAGCAAACCGCAAGAAACAAAAACAGGATAATTTTTCTTCGGAAATGTTATTTACTAACGCAAAATTCCGAAAATTTGAATTTTTGCCGTTACAAATGTCAAAAATCGGTATAGATTCGGAATCATTTCGGTATGTTTTCGGTATGCATTCGGTTTCTTTTCGGTATGTATTCGGGAAGGTAATTCCGAATTAATTCCGACATCATTCCGAAACGAAATCGAATTTTAACACTCATTCCGAATATATATTGACTACATTCCAAAACAATTCCGAATCAATACCGAAGTGTCTGAATGCGTTTTCGAACGCGCCCCGATACGATTCCGAAAACATACCTAACTCTGACATATATCAACACTCCGCCTATAAAAATCGCCCCGGGAGGGCAGTTGACATCACTCGACCTCCTACCACCACCACAAGACCTCTGCTTCTCCTCCTGCTCACCATGGCTGCCAGTGACCATGACCAGAACTCTTCGCCCCTTCACTTTGAGTCCCAGAATACCAACACCCTCTATGAGTTTGAGCGACCTACACAAGACTCCGGCGACCTTGATAAAGTGCCCGAATCAATCCCGAATGTGATTCGGGATCGAATCAGAAGCAGTTCGGCTATGTGTGACCTGGGCCTTAGGAAATAACATAACACTTTAAGAGATTTGTTGTGAGTGTAGGAATGTATATATGATTATGCGTGCGCAGGTGTATCAACAAACAAATGCATTCCTATTTGAAGCCTTCAACGCCCGTCTCGAAATTTCCTGAAACAAGTTGAGCTAAAATGCACCCTTTGTTTCATTCCCGAAAGTCACGAGTCGCTCCGTTCATAGTAATAGGGGGATTCGAAGGTCCTTGGTTGTGTTCTGGAAAGTTCACGCCAGTACTGGCTAAAGTTAGGCCGGTTGGGAACAGCTTTTCGATCCAGGCACTGTTCCTTGGTAAGAAGGGATAGTAACGTCTTAAACGAACAATTTTAACTTGAGACACAGGCGATAAATAACAATGAAATAAAAGTGCGATAAATAAAATAACCACGATTACATTCGAGTGGAACGCTGTTAGTGTAGGCGGGAGATTGGGTGAGGTGGGGAGGGGGTAAGTACGCAGTGAGTGCGATGCGATAACCGCAAAGATAGGTAGGTGTATTTCAAGGATGTAGTAATTGATGAACGACATGAACTAAGGATCGGAAAGTGCGTCTTTTGTGAATCAGGTGTCTCGAGTGTTTATAAATACCACTTTATTTGATTGATCTTTTGTCATATCGGATTTCTCATCCCTCGGGGAGGCAAAAATGTCCTCAGCGGAGTCTCCAATTACGAATATTGATGATCCTCTTTCAGAATTGAGTTTTTCTTGTGGATTCAGAAACCCCGAAGACCTATGCTGTTAGGACAAGAAACCATTATATTGATAACTGACTTCGCACCATCTGAAAGAAATTATATGTTCATTTATTCACAGCCAATAGTTCTAAATCTACAAGAACTCAAAAATTATTACTTTATCTAATTTATTCAGTGACGGGTCATCTTCAGAGGTCGTGGGGATCGGTAAGGTACTTGGATCGAGCGATAATTCTGCCCCTGAACTTGAAACGGAGGGATAATCTTTCGCCACGACTGACTCTTGGGATGACTCGCATGAGATGTCGCCCTCTAATGAGGTGATCGAGTCAAAAAAGGCAAGAGGAGCTCTAAAGTCAAAGTCGGCGCTCGTTACTGAGTTACCCTCAGTTGAAGTCTTGCTTTTGATATCTACGTCAACTTTGTAGCTCTCAGAAGAAGTTGAGGGACGCCTTATGTCTAGGTTCCCATCGTGAATGGGTGTCTGGGCATGTGACCTTTGACCAACCAACTCAGGACTAAGTTTCGTAATGATCTGAAGGTTTTTTTTCTCAACCACGAACCTTCCCTGAACCATAGGGGATTGGTTAATGCCCGATTCATTTGGACTAACGATCCCTGAAGTGATTTCCTCAGTGGGTGTTTGAAGAGGAGTTTCCGGGGTAAAAAACTCTTGATTGAGCTGTGGGTTTTGTGCTTTGGAAACTAAAGTAGACTCCATTATGAAGTAACTACTAGTCACTTAGGGCGATCGTGCAATCTGCGGTTTTCGAAATTTCACGAGTTCTAAATCCTCGAAGTTGTCTTTGAAAAAAAAAAATCACTGGAACATCTACCGGAATCCACTACTAGTGGTAATCACAGTATCTCAAAACTGATTTTTTTTTTCACCTTTGTGGTTAATGGTCAATGAAAACTGACAATCCAATTAGATTCCCCAGTTGACATCCCCGTCCAAATTTCTCAAGGCCGGTCAAGACAAATTTCAAAACACGATCCAGTGATGAGGCGAGGCACTGAGTGGTTTGTCTCCTTCTCATTATCCACTTTCAACAAGTTCAAACGGCATCACCACCACCAAAAAATAGAACAAAAGACAGGCAATTAAAAAAACAAAAACCTTTCCAACCAATTAACACCAAATCAAGAAGATCCAATAATAATTTTATAGACTCCGATGTTCTACTCCGATAAAAGGGTGTTCATGGTTTCCATGGCAACACTTGATCATCTTTAATTACGGACGAGAATGACGTCAATACAGGAAATGATTAAGTTGACCCCTTGGCCTGCCCCGGAGTGTTGCCGGGAATGAACGGCCTCAATTGGCGAGGTGATCAATAAGTTAATTAGGATTTTTAGTCCATAGACAAAACTGTTGCCATCTTATTAAGGACCTGTGCACCATAGATGACCCAAGCCTCCCCCATACCCTTGTACAAGTAAATGCTTCAGAGCACCACACGAGGAGGGTGCCCCTATAGACTACTTCCTCACCTAGCGCTAACCTGGAGAAACGACAGGCCTTCCCGGTCCTAGTGCATCCGGTAATCTGAAACTAGACAGAAAATAACTTGGCTTTTCACCCTTCTAGACATTTCACCGTTTTTTTCGTCCTTTTACTAGCCCATTCTCACATATTTTATTGGTTGGCTGCACATTTTGCACGCTAATCATCGACCAGCTTTCGTCCACTCATCCCTAGTCAGAGACCTAATGGAGGGGAGATCACCCTTTCCCTCTTTACGTAGTTTTTTTTGGGGGGGATAACATGCCTGTTTTCTCACCTCCCATTTTCCCTTCTAATCCCCCCATCTTTCTATTACTAACCCCCACAATGGACTATCAGGTCTAGCGTGGAAACCACGCTGCGCTTGCCATCTAGACCTTGTGCCCTCTATCACTCAACACCACAGGATACATTCCATCCCGGCCCCAATGCTAGCGGAAGACTTTCCCGTTGGTCGTTGCTTTATACTTTCAAGAAATAAATGCCTCTGAGCACTTAAGTAGTGTACTACAACTTTTCCTCCTCACCTTACTTCACCACATCCTATTCGAGCCTCTTTAAAACGTTGTCGACGACGCTTTCGTTAGTTTTCGCCTTTTTTCCAATACAAGAAATCTTGGGAGCAAACCAGTCTCTGCAAGGAGCCATACCCCCCCCCCCCAGCCCTTAGACATGGGAAGCGAAGTACCAACGAGAGCATCTCCCTCTGAAGGTTTGTACGGAGAGATATTTAGAGAATGGTGAAGTTGGGAGAAGTGAAATGTGAGAGATATATGTATAGCAGCAGATTCTCTCCAATGTGCATCGAGGGTAGGGGGGCAAACTGCGGGTATTGGGGCCAGGGGGGTAAGCGAGCCTCCAGATGTTACCTACCATCCCCTTGCGACTGAGTAAAAGGATAGTTAAGGAAAATAAAGATGAGGGGGGGGACGGGGTAGGATAAAATGCTGGAAAAATGCAGATATGTTGAAACCCACCACCCCAAACAGAGCTAAAAGGAAGGGGTGAACTATCCCCCCGCCTTTCTCGATCCCAACCAGTGACGAATGGACGAAGGCTGGTCGGCGACTAGCTTTCGATATTAGCCGCCGGCCTAGAAAAAAGCGAGAGGCAGCTTGTAAAGAAAAGTGAAAAAAAAGTGAAATAGAAATGACAAGAAGGAGTTGAGCCCAGGTAGTCTCAATGTCGTTTGAGACTGTCAATTCACTGGGGTAGGTTGTAAGAGTCAACACGCCCTTGCTGACGACTCACTCCAAAAAGGAGTCTGAAGTCCGTACTTTTGAATCCGTGGGGAGAAAAGAGAAAGAGAGGGAGAGATGATAGACACAACAAGAAGACAGAGACGAACAATGAGACGGAAGCAGGCAAGGGGACAAACAGAGGAGAGAAATAAACACAAAAAAAGGAGACAGACGACAGGCAGGGGCGATAGAGACAGGTGGGGAGAGAGAAAAGCAGATACAGATAGATAAACAGGAGAAAAAATAAGAGTTGACAGAGTGAAAAGGAGCGTAGATGAGAACTCTGCTCACTTTTCAACCTGGGCCCGGAAGGCAAATCCGAACACCTGTCAAGTTCGTACAGAGAACAAGACCCAAAAGTAAACTGGATCGAGAATAACGAGGACTTCCTTACCATCCCTTCTTGTCCCCAGAGCCAGTGAGTGCAAGGACCGCAGTCCATTTTTAAATGCCTAGCGAATAAGTACGTACCTAAGATCACATAAATTCACATGTACGTACTAAAACCGCTTCACCGGATGAAGGTTGAAAGGTTTGTTTTTGCTCGGGTTTTAACAACCCATTCGCGCCGCATGGTCCTTATCTCAGTGGTATTCGAACCCCGGTTCGTTAAAGCGTAAAGTCGACGCGAATCGGGTTTCCCAGTCGGCAATTATTCACGGCCAGTGCGGCTTAACTTCGCTCGAGGGGTGGAGAGGGTAAATTGGACCACCCGCCGCTCGCACCGTGGACGAGATCCCCCAAACCGGAAGATAAAATTAACATAAAGATCAAAATGATAATCCCTGTGACTAACCCAAGACACCTGGGGCTGGGCGTCGCTGTTGGAAGTGAGGGGGGACAGCTACTGTTTTGACACTACCCAGGGACCATAGAGCCCCGCATCAGGAGTTATGTGGATATTAGTACATGAAAAGGGTGGGGGCTGCTGGTGGTACTCCTTCGGCAGGATGGTTCCGAAACAAAGGAGAGTCGGTATGTTATACTGTCATTTACTCCCTCTCCCCGCGGTGAGCATCAGCGTATTCGCCCAATGGGCGGCCAGCTCGTGCCGCCACTCTCGTTGGAGCTGAACCCTTGCCTCGACGTCAGAAATCCAACACCGTATCCACGAGGTCAGCGGGAGCTTCGGGGAAGAAGGTGCTTCCTGTGGTGGGATTAACGACCTCGTTCACTCAGAGATGGATCTATTCCAGCTTGGTAAAGAATATAATAAAGAAAAGGGGAAAGTGAATGGAAAAGAGAGAAGGGGATAAGGGAAAATAAGAAAAGGGGGGAAAAAAAACAGCCCTATTGCTCATTAAATGTCCCCAAGCCTCTCAAAATCACGAATTCTTAATACTTTAACTCTTCGAGCTATTTACATTCCATATATTCTCACTTCCCATAACTTAGCCGCTTTATTATACCCTCTTTCCGAAAACCTCCTGGCAAAGATGACTCACGTTGGTTTCCACTTTAATTTTCGCCCAATGGGGGTCAGACTATAACAATGGTATGCAGGATGAGTAACTTGGATTAATACTGCTATAATTTTAACTATAATCTTTCAATACTGTTCCAACTACCTCCAAAGTAACGGGTTGGGTTTTTATTCTAAGGAAATTAGCATCGATTTTCATACACAGCTACAGAGCAACATTGTATTTGACTACGATGTATAAAGGCCTATCGAAAATTCCGCCCTGTAAATGAGGATCGAGTCAAGTGTGGACAAAAATGCGTCGTGTGACGAGATTCTAAATATATCAACTGGCCATAATCGGCGATTCAAGCAAAATACAATTCGAGCGTACCAAACCGAACTAGCTAATCCAAGCACACGACAAATGCCCCCCCTCCCTTTCCCCAACACCAAACAGCGCAAACATCCCGATTTTCCCATTACTCGAAACAAGTGCTCGTCTACCTTGGCCACCTTATCGCGTCTGCGGGCACCTATCTCCTCTCCCTTATCAGTCGTCGAGAGTTTTAAACAAGTCGATTGGCGCTAACGTACGTTTATCCTCTTATTGGAAAGTTTTACCAAAGTCTATAGACAGTTAATAAATATTATCATCATCATTGGCATCCTCAGATAATGACAACTTACTCTTTGGAAAAGGCCTCTCTCCAAGAAGTGTCCACTGACCAAGATCAAGCGGTCGAGTTGGCATCGTTTTCTCCAGCCATTAATTGAATTTTAACTATCCTCAACGCAGGGTTTCTTTTCTGGGTCTCTTCATGACTAAATCAGACTTTCGTGATTGTGTTCTTACCCAAATGTTTATTTTACCGCTTTAGCGTGTCATTCGACTCATTCCTACTATGTATCCTGAGGTTCTGGTGTCATTTTTTTCACTGTGCGGGTTTCGCTGCTGAATGTTAAAACTAGTAAATCGCATTACGCGGTTAACAAAATGCGTCAGGCACACCTTGGAGACGCTCTTCATCCACACCTAGCAAATAACTGTATCAAATAAATCAATCTAACAGATGAGGTATCTTTGTTTAACTCATTTTGTTTATGAAAAGTTCAGCCTAAATGATGAAGATATTGTCTGACTATAAACGAGACATGGATATTAATGTAAGTCTTCTTACTAACTAATCATTTCTTTATCACTTCGAGTACTGAATTATTGCACGAATGAACCGGTGACCAAGATAGGGATTGAGCCTCATAGGCATTTGTTGAATCGTTGGCAGTTCAAAAGTTCAAATTGAGGAACAGTACAGTTTGGGTGAACAGACTTACGAGAGAGGGATACCATAACTTATTGATTTTATTTTGTTTCTTATGAATGGCATTTCTTTTATATAGTTTATTCCTTACTTTGGAATTCCATTTTCCTTGCAGGGTTGGTTGCTTTTCCTACTGCAGCCTTTGGGTTTTTCAGTATGTTCCTTTTTCAACTGGTGTTGCAACTTGACTAATAATAATAATAATGCAAAGACATTTCGTATTCATCAATCGGAAGCAATAATTATTGAACGCTTCCAATTAATTGTATGCACTACAATTTCCCATGAAAATACATTCTCCAAGGCCAGAGGAAATACTTCACCCCCAACTCCACACCTGAAATCAACAACCTCAAAAAAAGAAACACTTAAACAAAAGAGGGCAGCCACTCCCGAACAACTCCTGCAAAATTCACACCCTCAACCTTCAAATCAACACCACAACAGGACCAAACAGGACAGCTGAAACATAATAAACATCTTCAATCTTTTCATACCTCTCCCACTATACACATCTACACACATGACCTATATCATCGCATTTCAATATACTTCTACACACACAGACTTCAGAAATGTAAACACATGGCTACATCATCTCCTAAACTGGTTCCCATTTAGCAGAATGTCCACCCCTCCTCCATAAATCAACAATCACCCTCTTTACCCCCCGACAGAAACGAATTAAACCAACATCCACACATCATATACCCCACAGCTAACCTCTTCGTCACCACACACTACTGGAAGGCATCACCAAGGGAGCCACAGACTATCTCAAAGGTCATATCCAAACTCAACACCCTCAGAACACTACTCACAAACACCAACTTCGGACAACACAAACACAACACACGCTACACACTTTATCCCCACCAGCTTAAATTACTCCCCCTCCCCATCCTGGGTACCTTCACCAGCACCCTCCGCGCAATAAGTGCCTGCATTAAAGCAGCCCAGACACACCACACTCGGCAGTTTGTCACCAAGATGCTCTGCCCTTCATTCACACCGACTACACCCCTCCACCCCACACCTAAACACAAATATCAACCAGCCTTCCCACAACCACACCAAACCATAACATAACAAACCACATACACACACCTACATAAAACATCCAAAACAACGGCACAATACCCTACTCCACAGCGCCTCACCCTGAATCACCAAACCAGAGGTTCTCTGGCCCGTCTACCGTGCCCCCCCCCTCCCCTTGCAACTTCCATCAACCCGAACGCTCTACTCATCTCAACCTACCCTTCCTTCGCCACTCCCCCCAGAACCTCTTTCAATACTACCTCTCTAGGAAACGCTCATTCAGGAGCGGCCGCACCTGACATCTGAAGGTTTGCGTGCCACCCAAGGCCCCGACACCCGCACTTTATCCACCCGGCCTCGATGCATATCGGGCGGATCTGCGGCTATTTATCTTCCACGTTTTCTTTCTTTATCTTTGAGGCGGAGATGCCCTCGTTGGTTTTCGTCAGAATTTTTTATGTTGGGGGGGGGGGAGATCATTCTTGGGTCGTGCCGGGTTTGAATGAAGGAAACTGGGGGTGGGGGGGAGGAGACAATTCAACGCAAATTCCCTCTGAAAACTGTGCCTTTTCTACTTCCCGAATGACGGTGCGTTAGTTTGTTGGTTACGACTATTTTGTATGCTGAAGACAAGAGACTGATGGGAGCGCCGTAGTCCCCATCCCCCTGCCTACTCCCCTGCCTCGGAGGCATCTCCGCCAGAGTTTCGCGAAAAAAAAGCGATTCCCAAAGTGGTGAAATTAGGGGAAGAGAAAATGTGCTAAATGTATATAAGCCGAGTAACCGAAAGAGGAAACTACTTGCGACGCTCGGACACGAGAGAGTGCACTGCTTCTTACCCGCTCGATTTGGGGCGGCGGAGAAGATATGAATACACACTTCCTTCCACAACGATCCAAATGAGCAAAAAAGTGCCTACATACGCACACGCACACATACACACGGGATCGGTGTGCACACAATCCCCACTGCCGAATCATTCTAAAAATGGAAGCCGAACAACCGCCAAGATCTCAATAATCTATCGGTCGCCGTATCTGTCTATTGGGGAGTTGAAATTGGCTCAATGGGCATCGACATGTATGTAGGGCCTGAACTCGCTGTACCAGCTTGTTTAGGGATGTTCATAACACAACCCATGGTCCTTAGTGTTCGAGGGTAGCCGAGATTTCCTATTATAGTTTCTTTTCGCATTATTCGTCATTCTCATGAAGCAAAGTTTGGCTTCACGTCCCATTTTCATGACGCTGCAAACAGAGATAGCTGGCACCATGCCTGATTTTCCTTGGTATAGATACGGTCTAACCAAGTGTAAAGACTGAAAACAAGCTGAGCAATGTCAAGCCACATCGGGCGTGCTTAGTCGGCGGATGGAGTTCCGAATTGCAACCCATTGCTATACATGTAGCAACTCGGGGTTCGGACCACTCGTTAAACTAGAATCCCATGGATGGCAACAACCGAAAGAATGAATATATATATATATATATATATATATATATATATATATATATATATATATATATATATATATATATATATATATATATATATATATATATATATATAAACATATATACAGGGTATTGCAAAAGTCCCATTACTCTTGTTACGACATACTCAACAAATGACACACTGATAGTTTTGATGCAGTTAGACACGTTTTTATTGTTTCAACAGATAAATGTGTGTTTAAATTGTCATATTAATCAATGTGACGACCTAGAGGGCAAGCACGTGCTATAGGCGTGACCTGAAGGCCGCGCGCACGTTGCGGGCGAAGTCCTTCCTCATTCTGGCCCAGACGCGGTTGAAGGACGACTTTAGCCCGTCGACGTCACTGTGTCCGACCTTACAAGGATTTGCCCTCGGCATCCGTCCACACGCTGTAGTTGAGGGGATTGAGGTGGGGCGACTGCGGCGGCCAAACTTCCTTCGACCAAAAGTTCAAGATCGAACCCAACCACTCTTGCACGATCTTGTTCGTGTGGGTCAGGGCACCATCCTACTGAAAGACGTAGTCTGCCTTCTTAATGATCTTTCTCACCGGTAATCGGCCGCGGTGAGCTTGTAACCGGCGGCATCTTCTCGCCATTCGAAGCCACGACGCCGAGCATCATCACGGAGGCCGGGTGCTTGGTCGTGGACACGTAGCAGACCTCGGAGAAGTCATGGCGAAGCTTACCACGCGGTCGTTCTGGTTGATGATGACCGAGTCGACCGTGTTTTTTTTTTCAGCAGAAAAAAATAAGAATTTGATGGCCATGACACCAAGTCGTTGAGAATACGACGACAGCACTCCCGACGTCGATGAGCAGAAGTCTTTGTACACACCTCAAGCTCTTGCCGGCTTCTTCCTTGACGCCTTTGGGCACTGTGTCCACCGGGATGTTCTTTTTCTTCGCGAACGCGGTCATTTTGAGCTTCGGAGCACTTTCGAGCGCCTTTCTCACAGGCAAACGGGTGACAACTTGAGGTCTGCTTGAACGAGATCTTCCTCTTTCTTGAGCTTCTCCACGACTCTGTGGACGGTCATCCGGCTGACGTTGAGCCAGTTGGCGATGTTGAACTTGGTGTGAGCCGCGCGTAGGAGAGCTGAGATCTCGATTCTTTTCACTTCCATCTCGACACACTTGCACACAATGGGAAAGGTGTTTTAATTACACATGGTGTATAAGTAGAATTTAAGTTTATTTGAGGGAACTTTTTCTATCACCCACGTAAACCTTTCGAAAGATAAAACGTGTAACATAACGTTTGCAAAACCCGGTATATATAAACATACATACAACTATTAAATAGCGAGATATTAATAGCCATTTCTTCACTTAACTACGTTCTCATTTCCACCATTATCAATCTCATAAAAAATCGTGTATCCCTGAGCGCCCACACCTCCGGAGTGCTACCTCGCGGCAGAGTGCCAGCCACCTTTACATATTGAAAACAAATAATAAAACGAGTGTGATCAAGTACGGTATTTGGGGTGGGGGGTGGGGGGTGGGGGGGTATATTCAGGTACTAAGGTCAAAAACCAAAGTATAATTTTTAATATTTTAAGAGTGCGCATCCTTAAAGAAAGGAGTGAATTCGAGGGAAAGTGATATGTAGGCCGAGAAAGGAAACGAAGAAATTACTTGTGACCTTAATGACTAATGCTACGCAATTCTCCGACTCTAACTCCGAGGTCACGAAAGGAGAGCGAAAATCGGTTGATAAGGGAACTGCAGGAGAAAAGTCCATTAATCTGAATTTCTAGGTTCGGAGACTTCGGAATCTCGTCGATGAAAAGAAGCGTACATGAACTCGGAGGTACGAACTTAAGGACTAACCCCCCCCCCTTCCCCATCAGAACTAAATAATATAATTACCAGTACAAAGACTTAAATCTCCAGCAAAAGCAGTTCGAGAGATGGGTGGCGAATGTCGCATACTAAAAAGGTGCCATAAAGAAACTCTGATGCCCAGGTGGATTGAAATACTCGCATGTACATATACGCATGCACCAAACCCGAGCACGCGCGGTGTCGGCCTTGAATGATTCAGGTTTTAATACTACTACTGTCAGCAGGTCCACGCGCGCGCCAGTATCAGCCACTTGTCAACAAAGGGGAAAAAAAGGCGAAGGGAAAAATAACCCACATAACTACGCCCAAGACGAGTAGATATTTATTACCAAAGTTAAGCTGCATAGGGTAGTATTAGTAGCCAGATGATCGGCCGAATCGGATCGAGTTTGCGACGCCTGTAGCGCACCGTGGTTTCCCCCAGTAAACCTCCTGAAAAAGCACCCCCCCCCCCGAAAAAAACATGCGCTGTAATTAGGTGATAAAAGTGATACGACAGCAAAAATCTGAGGTCATCCGGAGTGTTCGGATGAAATTCCCACGGGTGGGGTCCCACGGATGGGATGAAAATGAATTCGTGTGTGGCGGCAAAACTGAAAGTTAAAATAGACCAATTTGGCGGTTGAATTGGCTTATTGGATCTAATTTATTTATTTTTAGAACGTTTAACGCCCTCTTTCACGCTTTGCTGGGTCTAAACAGGGGCGAAAAAGATTGAAAAGAGAGGGAAAAGATGACCCGAGAGAGAGCACAATTTTCTATCGAGGGAAATGGGATCGGGAGGGTACGCGGCTACTGCGGGTTTAAGTTGTAACAAAGGGATTGCCCCTCCTACTATTGTATTTGTTAACGCTAATTCAAAGTAAGCTCGTAATGAGCGGGATAGAAAAAAAAAATAACGTTGCAGGTAACTATTTGAATGTTCTTGTAACGAACTTCCAAATCCTTCAAATTCATTTCAGACTGCAAACGTGCAGACTCTTGTCAAACAAAATACTTTTATCCAATCTTTTTCTTAAACTCCTCAATTCCCCTAATTTAAAGCTTTCAACCGAAAGACTGCTACGTGCAGCCTCTCAAACGCGGGATCTTCGAGTCTGACGCAAGTTGCCTTTATTTTACTTTTAGTACATTTATTTTTAAACATTCAAACCTCTCTTTAGATTTTATATTCCTTTTTTTTTCAAACTTTCAAAGAATCAAATTAATTTATTTCAGCAAACACCTTCTAACGAGAGAATTTGGGAATCAATTCCTCTCAAAGCATCTCTGGAGAAAGCATTTTAACATTTTCTAAACGAACCAACCTGTCTATTGCCTACTCCAAAGATCTTTCGAAACAAGTACGACTCACTCCTTACTTCGGAGGAAATCGATACCCACACACCATATTCTATTACAGAAATCCAACAAAATGAGACACCATATAAACGAGTACAAACAAGCTAAGGATTCTCACGTATTGGTCGATATCATTATTAGAGTCCACCGTTCTAACTTCATTGACTGCTTCTCTCGATACAATCAGTTTTCCTCCCTCGCTGACGTCCTCTACCAGAATTTCGCCTCGTTAATTTTCGACTGTCTGACCTCTACGAAGCATCGACACAGGATTACTAGCTCGCCCAAACCGATATAAAGCTACCACTCGTTCATCTTCTGCTGTCTGTCCACTGCCGTCAGCGGGATACGAATATCATCCCATTTTAATCTCACTCATACAATCCGGAAGGAAGCACTGATTGAATCGCGATTCAAACTCCATAGCCATTTGGAGCCATTACAGTCTATTGATTCAAATTCCATAGCCATTTTGAGCCATTACAGTCTAATGCGGTTTGTGAGATTATCTGTGAGATTCACTGTTCGCAACAGGTGCACAGAGTATTGGCGGCAGTACTCTACGAAACCCCGATTTCTTTTGCCCCCCTATCGATGGAATTTGAACCTAGTACCTAAGCATGGAAATCCAATGCGTTATCCACTGGGCAAGCGAGAGCTCCGGAGTCTGTCCCGTACCATTCATTAATTCTGTATTGGGTACTGGGTTCAAATCCCAACGAAAGGATCTCCGGAATTTTCTGCTTCACCTTAGAAAGCCATTATCCATCTCCTCGTTGGACATCGCCTTTATAAAGGGTCTTTCAACAAGGACGCTCGAGCTTTGTCAGGCGATAGTAGCCATGTTGTTAAAGGGACATCTGGCAACCTCACTGTGAACTGTTCAGTAGTACTTGGCAAGTGACGATGGAAGATTATAGCGTTAAAAAGCTTGTACAAATCATCACATGTTATTATCAAAATTAGTGCTCCGTTCGACAAACGTTTCGCGCATTACGTGATTTTTATCCTCACTACAATCGTCCTGCCGAGTCCACTGTTCGACGCTTGGTGGCCAAATTCGAGGCAAAAGGGTCGATCAAAAATCAGCCAACACCAGTACGTCGCCGAAACGCAAGGTCTGCTGAAAACATCGCTGCCGTAAATGAGAGTGTACGGGAAAATCCGAGGCAGTCAATTTCTCGTCGTTCACAAGAACTTGTCCTTTTTGCGACTTCAGTTTGGCGAATTATGCGTAGGAACTTTGGTCTGCACCCGTACAAAATCCTTACCCAGGAACTTAAGGTAAACGACCATAGACAACGCCATGTGTTATCTGATTGGGCTCTAGAGCAGATGGAAGTTGCCCCAAATTTCCTCCAAAAAATCATCTTCAGCGACGAGGCCCATTTTTGGATAAATGGATTTGTGAACAAGTAAAATTGTCGGATTTGGGACGAAACCAATCCACATGAGATACACCAGCACCAATTGCATCCCAACAAAGTCACTGTTTGGTGCGGATTTTCGTCTAACGGAATCATCGGTCCCTATTTTTTTGAGAAAGAAGATGGGATTGCCATAACCGTCAACGGCGAAACCTACAGATCGATGATAAGCAACTGTCGTAGAATGACCCTTGGTTTTTATCCCTATACTCTTTGACACCCTTTTAGTAGCGGTATGCTTTAAGGGGCGTGAGTTACTTCTAGGATGAAGTAGGCTTTGTTCTAAGAGTGCTAATTCAGTAGTTTTGTTCTTAAGGAAGAGCTATTTTTAAACACATAAGGATAAGAGGAAACACCAGAATCTACCAAAATAAACATGTATTTTAAATGAAACACTTAACTATTACAAACCAACAGTTAACACATTTCTATCTTTGGCCTCAAAGATCTTTCAATGACAAAAAATAAACAAATAGGCTTCCCGTAAACATACCAATTGCCGATTAGTATTTTTTATCGCGACTATTTGATTAGCGTTAAACATTAAATTAACGTACTCTCGTCTACAAACACATATGACCTAGGTTCAAGAACAATGGTTTCTACTCTCCTTTAAAACGTGGGACGTACTAAACTTCTACTATCGCAATAGAGATATAAATGTTATTTTTAACTTACAGGTAGGTATTAGGGATTGCCGGATGTCGCTGGAGGACTTATCTCTCGCTTTGAAGTGTTGTGGCCGCTGGTTGAATTTTCGTCGGGGAGGGATTGCTTGTCGCCTGTGACGGGGGCTGATTCTTCACCGTAATTAAAGAAGGGGAGCTCGTTGGGGCTGGGTTCTTCTCCTCTCACTCTTACGGTGCTTGAGATGTGAGAATCACTCGAGTGTGAGCGGCTTTGCTTTTCTTCAGTCGGACTTCTTTGCAGACTGAAAAGGCTTCTTCGGTATGGCACCGATATAAAGCTTGACTATTTAGGTTAATACGGCCCTGAAAGGGGGGATCGATTTTCTCAATCTGATCCTATCGTTTCTCACGGAAATAGTCTTGTATGGCTGAAGGATCGATCTTCACGAACTAACCCTTCTTCTGGCGTATCGACTTCTAATCTTCTTGTCTGGCTGAAAGATCGATCTTCACGAACTAATCTTTCTTCTGGCGAATCGACTTCTAATAATCTTCTTGTCTGGCCGATGTATCGATCTTCACGAACTAATCCTACTCTGGCGTATCGACTTCTGATAATCCTCTTCTCTTTCTTGCGGGGCTTATTTATAGGCGGATTGCCGCCCCATCTAAAGGGGGAAGTGACCAGGCCACAGATGCAAAAGGGCGGGGGGGGGGGGGCGAATGGTGAGTTAGCCTCTGGGGAGAGCGAGAATTCCTGAGGTGGCACTGGGGTGCCCAAGTCAGCTCGCAAATTAGAGGCTCGCAACCGCACCGCTACTTGGCGTGCCTTCTGACTCACACCGCTTTTTTTTCCATAACCACGGGTTTCTGGGTCTCGTAGGTAATTGGATCGTTAGAGCGTCGTTTAAGGACCTTAGGTGGTCGCCTTAAAACAGATGTTAGCTCCAACGGCCCACAGCGGCGGGGAGATCACACATGGTAAGCAGTTTCGCCGGCTACCTTTCCCACGCTTCTCCTCATGAGGGGGGGGGGACGGCTTAAATGTTCCTATACTCCTCCAGGATGCTTGATGTAGCCATTTCTCCACAACAACTTCTTGTGGCCTCGACTGGATTATATGCCTGATATGGATACTGACGACATGTGGTTCCAACGGGACGGCGCTACGTGCCACACTGCGCACACCACGATAGACATTTTGCACCAGTGATTTCAGAGCAGGCTCATTTCGCGCGGCGGAGACGTCAAATGGCCACTGACATCATGTGATTTAACGCCATTAGACTACTTTCTTCTTTCTTTGGGGCTACCTTAAATCGCAGGTCTATGCGAATAACCCGCAAACAGTTGATGTCTTCAAAGTCAACATACCGAACACCATCCAGCAAATTCAGCCAGATTTATGCGACAAAGTCATCGAAAATTGGGCCTCCCGAATGCATTCCACCAAGCGAAGCCGCAGCGGACATTTGAACGACGTCATATTCCACACTTAATGCCATAAAATGTACTTTCAAATTTAAAATACATTGAGGGCATATATCACACACAACTTGTTTTATTTACATTTAAAAATCGAGCAACCTTATTGAAAGACCCTTTACTTCTCAATCGCTTACATCACATGAATGTGAAGGAACAAGTTACAGCATCATTTTAGCGCAAGGGAGTGCCGGCTTGAAGTCTGGACCACCACACTGCAGCAGACATTTAGAGGTATCCGTGACCCTCTCTCCCCATCTTCCGGCCCTAACTTCTGAACGAAAATAGTCGTAATTGTGGGTGTTAAGCATGTTCCGGAGAGTTGCGCGACCGCCAGGTCCTAAGTGCCTTTTGATACTACTCTGAAGTAAAAAAAACAGTGGCTATTTGAACAAGAGGAGGTGTGGTTACAGACTCGATGTCGCGTCTCCCATATTACTTCACCACTATCCCTCCTACCTGATTTCCCCGCATGGCGTAGCAGAGGGTATAATACCCATTCTAAAACTGGAACCTGGAGGAACGATACGCCCTTCCGGCCCCATTACCTGCGTCGCTCTATATCTCCCACACATTTTCACTTCCACCTTCACCACTTTCTTGACACCTCTCCTCACCAACTTCCTACGCGATACGGGCTCGTTGCTATTGCGCTTTAAAATCGAGCAACAAAAGGCGCGTCTGGGTAGGCCCCAACTAAGGATCAAAAAGGGCATTGAACTGGTCATCCGATACCACCTTCCAATCGAATGGTTTGGTCATTTGTTCAGTTGTTGGTCACCGTGAATACTCAAATGGTAATAAATGAATACCATAATTTACGAGGTAGGGGGGGAGGGACCTCACACGTTGGTAGGCTTCGTCGTTAATCACCATATTTCGACAGACTAGTGAAGGATCCTGGTGAAAGTCCTGGTTGTTCGCACCGTAGTATTCGGGATAATAATCTTCCCCCGAACCCCTAAAAGAAGGAATCATCCAGCGAGGGAAAGAAGAGACAGAAAAAGAAGAAAAATCGAGATGAATAGACAGAAAATTAATGAAATCAGATCGAAGATGACAAAAAGGGAGGGGAGCTCTCACGGCCTAGTGGATAGATAGGGAGGAGGGGGGCTTGTATTCGTTACCGGGTGGCTTGGGTTCGATTCCCGGCGAGATCGGAGACACACTTAAAAAAATACTCTCAGCTGGGTAGGCAATTCCCGCCAATCAGGGCGGAGCGTCGAGCGTGACGCTTACGGGCAGGCAACTTACCTCATTGAGCCCATAGCCCAAACACAACACGCTGCTTGTTCACTCATTTCGTTTGCACACACGACACACACACACATATATATATATATACATTACAGTTCCCCCTCCAGAATCCCACCATGGGGGTCCAAGTCCACACTTCCCTGGTTACATTTATCAGTCAGTGGCCCCAGCCTAAATTAAGAGATGGGTGGACCTAAGGCAGCATGAAATCGAGTCAAAAAGAAATACTCCCCTCCCCCCTCCCTCTGTGGAGCTTAATACAACTCAAAGTTCGTACAAAAAACACAAGCCCTCAAAGCACGAACTTTGAGTATCAGCTCGATGCGATGGGTGTTTACCCCACCTACCAACCCCCTCATGACAAGGTCGCAACATAATAAATACTCAGAGCGTTCTTTGGTAGGTATTTTTATAGCGTGGTTTTAAATACTCCCTTAGCGAGACTTTTTAAAGATTTAGTGCTGAAGATTACAGCAGGGAGAGGGGGGGTACCAGTGTTCTTCGTCAATCTCAATCCTCGTTCAAGTTCTTCGGTCCATCCGCGCCCTAGTCCCTTGCTCTTTTCTCACAAGGGACTCGCACCTTGGTGTCTAAGGGTCGTTTTCCTTTCCTCGGTGGGGATTTTTAAACGTGTTCATAACATGCTTTGAATTTCAGGTGGTTTGAGCACTAACATTACCCCATTTTGAAAAGTTCCAAAGTAAACTCACTTAATTTAACCTGAAAAAAACATTACCTAATGCCATCACCCCGAACCCTTTACATCCCGCACCGCCGACTGGCGAGAGTGTCGGGTGCCAAATGAGCGCAAGAGAAGTCCATTACCTCGTTCTCCTCCAGGGCATCGTCGAACTCTTCGTCGGAACAGCCGATGACGAACCTCGGCGATGAGTCCCGGCGTGACGGGGATTTTGTGGGGCCAGAGTCCCCATCGTCGACTGAAGGGAGCTCCATTTTCGATTCGAAGGAACCAAAGGCCTGGTGACAGACAAAATAATTAGCGATGCAATGACTCCCCACTTCGAGAAAAGCCATTTAACAGCCATAATAAAGAGCAAATATACATCGAAAGAAAAAAAATAAAGTGGTAGAGAATATCAAAAAATTACAAACAGGGGAAAAAATAGTAACAAAAACTACATAAATTACCTCCAAATGCTTTAAATGACCAAAAACAAAAAAACACTGCAGGCCACGAACACACAACAAAAGCACTTTCCTCGGTTCAAAGAAATAACGTTTCTATTTCTGTTAAGAAGACAATCTTTTACCTCTTGCGTTGTAAGGTCGATATCTCAACTAGGTTAAACGTGTGTTCAACGTGTATGCTTAACAATCATTTTCTCCACTACCTTCCACTTCACAAGAGGAATCAAGGTCCTAACCTTAGTGTCTATGTTCTTTGAAGGAATTGGCTCCTGAAGTGTTTCAATGGACCTTCTCGCCCGCAAGTAATTGAGAGTGTTTTGCTGTGGCATTTTCTTTTCACTATCATTATTTTTTCCTTGTTTATTCACTTTTTTATCTATATTGTTCTCTCTCATTCGTGCGTTTGGATATACCCTACGGGGAGACAGACTGATAAGCGATAAATCTTCTACCATGTAATTCTTCACAACTTTAAGTAAATATTAAGTGACGATATCGTGGGCAAATCGAAGGGACTTGAAAAGATCTAAGATTAGATTATAAGAATTAGGGGCTGAAAAAGATAGTTCCACTTAGGGTAACCGCTTTTAATGTATAACCATTTGAAATAGTCTTAAAGGTAATTTTTAAAACGAGCATTCCAGTAATTGACATCTTTGGAGGTAAAAAAAAAAAGATTTCGAATCTTACGACGCGCAGTTTCTCGTTCTGTTGTCGGTCTCCAAGAGAATTTTCCAACGAATATGGGCGAAGTTTGTTCAAAATTTAAAAACCTGGATTAATTTCCCTTTCAGTCGCTTTGTCCCTAGTGATTGAGATTTTATTTTTTTAAGTCTTTGTGAGATGTGTTTTAAATCTCGTTTTAGTGAGTGCCACGATGTTGAATCATTCAAGATATAATCTTTTCGCAAGTTTGGACAAATGAATTGGCGACACTCAAAATGAAGCCAAACCAGAGACTTGTTAATATGTACTGTCATTTCCTTTGATTTCTAAAGTTTTTGTAGATAAATCCGATCAATTTTGATAACTTTCTTAGAAACTTTTCCACAATGCCTTGAAGAGTTCACCCAAATGTTTCTCATTCGGCATTTCAAAGATGATTTAGAGATATAATAAGATTTTTTTTTTAATTTCTCGATCCACTGTGTGAACTTTACATTTCTCAACGTTGTAGCTCAGTTGTCATTTAAATGTCAACTCAGGGGTTTAGTGTCATCGGTTTGTAGCTTTATTCTATCTACATCATTAGTCACATCTGCACCGAGCATCTCCATTCTGAAGAAACTGCCAATTATATTTTTTTTGTTTTGAGGTAACCAAGCCTCAATCCATTTTAGCAATTTCACCCGTACAACAATTTTTTTTAGTAATCGCTATATGGCACATGGGATAAAAAATCAAGATTAGTTCTCAGGCCAAAAAGTCCCAAATTCATCATCGAGCACAACAGTTAGCAGCTGTTAAGAGAGAGGTTCTCGTTTTGGACTACCTCCCGCTTTCATTCATCTTTTTTCCTACTAAGTGTAACCTAATATCGAGGTTATATAAGTGTATCTTTTGGAGAGGATGTCACAATAGGTCTCAGTAACTTCTTTTATCAGTCGTCTTTTTATACTGAATTGGTGTCGATTAAATCAAGGCATTTCAAGTATACAAATATCGTAATAGAGAGGCATTTCGTATTAAGCCGTTGACAAAGCTGACAACCGAGATCGTCCCCAAGTTCGATGACCATAATAAAGTGTCCTATACCCACTTCAACTTCACATACATTGATGTATGTAGCATTTCTCCAGCCTTCTGCAATGCATCCATCTGTATTCACCCAGCATTGTATCTACTCTGCACTACATTCTGTGTGAATGTTGAGTCCAATCACTTGTTATGTTTTCAATTTCCTATATCATCCTTCTCACGAATTTAAAAAATGTAAATCCATAATAAATTTGACGAGAAAAAAAACAACACTCAGACTCTTTTCAGTCACCTTGGGCTGACATTTAGAAAAAAGGCTTGAGGTCGTTTTCAACGTCTTCGTTTCTAAGTGTTCTTTCATTTAACAAATGGTCTGGTGATCGAAACAGGGGATAAAAAGAGGGGAAGATATGGAAGAACTTTCTTAACAA